>OZ001259.1:0-600000 GCA_963924015.1 Macrophya annulata
CCTAACCTAACCTAACCTAACCTAACCTAACCTAACCTAACCTAACCTAACCTAACCTAACCTAACCTAACCTAACCTAACCTAACCTAACCTAACCTAACCTAACCTAACCTAACCTAACCTAACCTAACCTAACCTAACCTAACCTAACCTAACCTAACCTAACCTAACCTAACCTAACCTAACCTAACCTAACCTAACCTAACCTAACCTAACCTAACCTAACCTAACCTAACCTAACCTAACCTAACCTAACCTAACCTAACCTAACCTAACCTAACCTAACCTAACCTAACCTAACCTAACCTAACCTAACCTAACCTAACCTAACCTAACCTAACCTAACCTAACCTAACCTAACCTAACCTAACCTAACCTAACCTAACCTAACCTAACCTAACCTAACCTAACCTAACCTAACCTAACCTAACCTAACCTAACCTAACCTAACCTAACCTAACCTAACCTAACCTAACCTAACCTAACCTAACCTAACCTAACCTAACCTAACCTAACCTAACCTAACCTAACCTAACCTAACCTAACCTAACCTAACCTAACCTAACCTAACCTAACCTAACCTAACCTAACCTAACCTAACCTAACCTAACCTAACCTAACCTAACCTAACCTAACCTAACCTAACCTAACCTAACCTAACCTAACCTAACCTAACCTAACCTAACCTAACCTAACCTAACCTAACCTAACCTAACCTAACCTAACCTAACCTAACCTAACCTAACCTAACCTAACCTAACCTAACCTAACCTAACCTAACCTAACCTAACCTAACCTAACCTAACCTAACCTAACCTAACCTAACCTAACCTAACCTAACCTAACCTAACCTAACCTAACCTAACCTAACCTAACCTAACCTAACCTAACCTAACCTAACCTAACCTAACCTAACCTAACCTAACCTAACCTAACCTAACCTAACCTAACCTAACCTAACCTAACCTAACCTAACCTAACCTAACCTAACCTAACCTAACCTAACCTAACCTAACCTAACCTAACCTAACCTAACCTAACCTAACCTAACCTAACCTAACCTAACCTAACCTAACCTAACCTAACCTAACCTAACCTAACCTAACCTAACCTAACCTAACCTAACCTAACCTAACCTAACCTAACCTAACCTAACCTAACCTAACCTAACCTAACCTAACCTAACCTAACCTAACCTAACCTAACCTAACCTAACCTAACCTAACCTAACCTAACCTAACCTAACCTAACCTAACCTAACCTAACCTAACCTAACCTAACCTAACCTAACCTAACCTAACCTAACCTAACCTAACCTAACCTAACCTAACCTAACCTAACCTAACCTAACCTAACCTAACCTAACCTAACCTAACCTAACCTAACCTAACCTAACCTAACCTAACCTAACCTAACCTAACCTAACCTAACCTAACCTAACCTAACCTAACCTAACCTAACCTAACCTAACCTAACCTAACCTAACCTAACCTAACCTAACCTAACCTAACCTAACCTAACCTAACCTAACCTAACCTAACCTAACCTAACCTAACCTAACCTAACCTAACCTAACCTAACCTAACCTAACCTAACCTAACCTAACCTAACCTAACCTAACCTAACCTAACCTAACCTAACCTAACCTAACCTAACCTAACCTAACCTAACCTAACCTAACCTAACCTAACCTAACCTAACCTAACCTAACCTAACCTAACCTAACCTAACCTAACCTAACCTAACCTAACCTAACCTAACCTAACCTAACCTAACCTAACCTAACCTAACCTAACCTAACCTAACCTAACCTAACCTAACCTAACCTAACCTAACCTAACCTAACCTAACCTAACCTAACCTAACCTAACCTAACCTAACCTAACCTAACCTAACCTAACCTAACCTAACCTAACCTAACCTAACCTAACCTAACCTAACCTAACCTAACCTAACCTAACCTAACCTAACCTAACCTAACCTAACCTAACCTAACCTAACCTAACCTAACCTAACCTAACCTAACCTAACCTAACCTAACCTAACCTAACCTAACCTAACCTAACCTAACCTAACCTAACCTAACCTAACCTAACCTAACCTAACCTAACCTAACCTAACCTAACCTAACCTAACCTAACCTAACCTAACCTAACCTAACCTAACCTAACCTAACCTAACCTAACCTAACCTAACCTAACCTAACCTAACCTAACCTAACCTAACCTAACCTAACCTAACCTAACCTAACCTAACCTAACCTAACCTAACCTAACCTAACCTAACCTAACCTAACCTAACCTAACCTAACCTAACCTAACCTAACCTAACCTAACCTAACCTAACCTAACCTAACCTAACCTAACCTAACCTAACCTAACCTAACCTAACCTAACCTAACCTAACCTAACCTAACCTAACCTAACCTAACCTAACCTAACCTAACCTAACCTAACCTAACCTAACCTAACCTAACCTAACCTAACCTAACCTAACCTAACCTAACCTAACCTAACCTAACCTAACCTAACCTAACCTAACCTAACCTAACCTAACCTAACCTAACCTAACCTAACCTAACCTAACCTAACCTAACCTAACCTAACCTAACCTAACCTAACCTAACCTAACCTAACCTAACCTAACCTAACCTAACCTAACCTAACCTAACCTAACCTAACCTAACCTAACCTAACCTAACCTAACCTAACCTAACCTAACCTAACCTAACCTAACCTAACCTAACCTAACCTAACCTAACCTAACCTAACCTAACCTAACCTAACCTAACCTAACCTAACCTAACCTAACCTAACCTAACCTAACCTAACCTAACCTAACCTAACCTAACCTAACCTAACCTAACCTAACCTAACCTAACCTAACCTAACCTAACCTAACCTAACCTAACCTAACCTAACCTAACCTAACCTAACCTAACCTAACCTAACCTAACCTAACCTAACCTAACCTAACCTAACCTAACCTAACCTAACCTAACCTAACCTAACCTAACCTAACCTAACCTAACCTAACCTAACCTAACCTAACCTAACCTAAGCATTCCTGACCGAAGCATTCCTGACCGAAACATTCCTGACCGAAGCATTCCTGACCGAAGCATTCCTGACCGAAACATCCCTGACCGAAACATTCCTGACCGAAGCATCCCTGACCGAAGCATTCCTGACCGAAGCATTCCTGACCGAAGCATTCCTGACCGAAGCATTCCTGACCGAAGCATCCCTGACCGAAGCATTCCTGACCGAAGCATTCCTGACCGAAGCATTCCTGACCGAAATCCTGACCGAAGCATTCCTGACCGAAATCCTGACCGAAGCATTCCTGACCGAAATCCTGACCGAAGCATTCCTGACCGAAATCCTGACCAAAGCATTCCTGACCGAAATCCTGACCGAAATCCTGACCGAAGCATTCCTGACCGAAGCATTCCTGACCGAAGCATTCCTGACCGAAGCATTCCTGACCGAAGCATTCCTGACCGAAGCATTCCTGACCGAAGCAATCCTGACCGGAGCATTCCTGACCGAAGCAATCCTGACCGAAGCATTCCTGACCGAAGAATCCCTGATCGAAACATTCCTGACCGAAACATTCCTGACCGAAGCATTCCTGACCGAAGCAATCCTGACCGAAGCATTCCTGACCGCAATCCTGACCGAAGCATTCCTGACCGCAATCCTGACCGAAGCATTCCTGACCGAAATCCTGACCGAAGCATTCCTGACCAAAACATTCCTGACCGAAGCATTCCTGACCGAAGCATTCCTGACCGAAACATTCCTGACCGAAGCATTCCTGACCGAAGCATTCCTGACCGAAACATTCCTGACCGAAGCAATCCTGACCGAAGCATTCCTGACCGAGCATTCCTGACCGAAGCATTCCTGACCGAGCATTTCTGACCGAAGCATTCCTGACCGCAATCCTGACCGAAGCATTCCTGACCGCAATCCTGACCGAAGCATTCCTGACCGCAATCCTGACCGAAGCATTCCTGATCGAAGCATTCCTGACCGCAATCCTGACCGAAGCATTCCTGACCGAAGCATTCCTGACCGAAGCATCCCTGACCGAAACATTCCTGACCGAAGCAATCCTGACCGAAGCATTCCTGACCGAAGCATTCCTGACCGAAACTTTCCTGACCGAAGCATTCCTGACCGAAGAATCCCTGATCGAAACATTCCTGACCGAAACATTCCTGACCGAAGCATTCCTGACCGAAGCATTCCTGACCGAAGCATTCCTGACCGCAATCCTGACCGAAGCATTCCTGACCGCAATCCTGACCGAAGCATTCCTGACCGAAATCCTGACCGAAGCATTCCTGACCAAAACATTCCTGACCGAAGCATTCCTGACCGAAGCATTCCTGACCGAAACATTCCTGACCGAAGCATTCCTGACCGAAGCATTCCTGACCGAAACATTCCTGACCGAAGCAATCCTGACCGAAGCATTCCTGACCGAGCATTCCTGACCGAAGCATTCCTGACCGAGCATTCCTGACCGAAGCATTCCTGACCGCAATCCTGACCGAAGCATTCCTGACCGCAATCCTGACCGAAGCATTCCTGACCGCAATCCTGACCAAAGCATTCCTGATCGAAGCATTCCTGACCGCAATCCTGACCGAAGCATTCCTGACCGAAGCATTCCTGACCGAAGCATCCCTGACCGAAACATTCCTGACCGAAGCAATCCTGACCGAAGCATTCGTGACCGAAGCATTCCTGACCGAAACTTTCCTGACCGAAGCATTCCTGACCGAAGCATTCCTGACCGAAACATTCCTGACCGAAGCATTCCTGACCGAAGCATTCCTGACCGAAATCCTGACTGCAATCCTGACCGAAATCCTGACCGCAATCCTGATCGCTATCCTGACCGCAATCGGTTAGGTTAGAAGAGAATTTTTCGAGATCGTTCTACTTAGGTTAGGTTAGATTAGGAATTGCGATTTCCTCACTTAATTGTGTCAGGAACAGGTCATTTCGAAATTCCTGACCTAATAGGGTTGGGAATCGCGAGATCCTGACCTGATTGGGTTAGAAATCATGAAATCCTGACCTAAATGGGTTAGGAATCGCGAAATCCTGAGCTGATTGGGTTGGGAATTTCGAAATCCTGACCTATTTGAGTTAAGAATCGCGAAATCCTGACCTAATTAGGTCAGGAATTCCGAAATCCGGACCTAATTGGGTCAGGAATTGCGAAATCCTGACCTAATTGACACTATTTGGCCCGTTGCGACATCAGCTGCTTGTGGCGGCATCCGGCAGCTTGCGGCAGCCTGCGGCAGCTGCCGCGGCTGCTTGTCAGGGCTCGCGGAATCTGCTGCGGCAGCTGCCACGGCCCGTTGCGACATCAGCCGCTTGTGGCAGCCTGCGGCAGCTGCCGCGGCAGCTTGGCAGGGCTCGCAAAATCTGCCGCGGCAGCTTGTCAGGGCTCGCGGAATCTGCTGCAGCAGCTGCCGTGGCCCGTTGCGACATCAGCCGCTTGTGGCAACCTCTGGCAGCTTGACAGGGCTCGCGGAATCTGCTGCGGCAGCTGCCACGGCCCGTTGCGACATCAGCCGCTTGTGGCCGCCTCCGGCAGCTTGCGGCAGCTGCCGCGGCGGCTTGGAAGCGTTCGCGGAATCTGCTGCGGCAGCTGCCATGGCCCGTTGCGACATCAGCCGCTTGTGGCAACCTCTGGCAGCTTGCGGCAGCTGCTGCGGCAGCTTGCCAGGGCTCACGGAATCTGTTGCGGCAGCTGCCACGGCCCGTTGCGACATCAGCCGCTTGTAGCAACCGCTGGCAGCTTGCTGCAGCTTGCCAGGGCTCGCGGAATCTGCTGCGGCAACCGCAACGGCCCGTTGCGACATCAGCCGCTTGTGGCAACCTCTGGCAGCTTGAGGCAGCTTGCCAGGGCTCGCGGAATCTGCTGCGGCAGCTGCCACGGCCCGTTGCGACATCAGCCGCTTGTGGCAACCGCTGGCAGCTTGAGGCAGCTTGCCAGGGCTCGCGGAATCTGCTGCGGCAACCGCAACGGCCCGTTGCGACATCAGCCGCTTGTGGCAACCTCTGGCAGCTTGCGGCCACCTGCGGCAGCTGCCGCGGCAGCTTGTCAGGGCTCGCAGAATCCGCTGCGGCGGCTGCCATTGCCCGTTGCGACATCAGCTGCTTGTGGCAGCCTCTGGCAGCTTGCAACATCAGCAGCTTGTGGCCGCCTTTGGCAGCTTGCGGCCGCTGCTGCGGCAACTCGATTCAGCTGTTGCGGCAGCTTGCAGCATTAAATAGGATATAGAGTCTTATTAAGTAGTCGATCATTTCCTGGACCAACGGTTCGAGAGATAGAGTCGTCGGTATCTGATCCCGCAAATATTTTCAGAGATCCAAAATCGCAAATATTTTCGAAATCAAATTCTGAAAAAATTCAGAGTTGTAGAGGACATTGAAAGAGATGGAGATTCATCCGGTGTCTTTTTTCCTGGACCAACGGTTCGGGAGTGAAAGTCGTCCGAATCTGATCCCGCGAATATTATGCAAGTTCGGAAATCGCAATTTTCCGCGAGATAAAATTCTGAAAAAATTCAAGGTTGTAGAGGACGTTAAAAGAAATGAAAATTCATTCGATGATTTTTTTCCAGGACCAATGGTTCGGGAGATAAAGTCGTCCGAATCTGATTCCCCGAATATTATCCAGGATTCAAAATCGCAATTTTTCGCGAGATAAGATTCTGAAAAAATTCAGGGTTGTAGAGGACGTTAAAAGAGATGAAAATTCATTGGGTCATTTTTTTCCAGGACCAATGGTTCGGGAGATAAAGTCGTCCGAATCTGATTCCCCGAATATTATCGAGGATTCAAAATCGCAATTTTTCGCGAGATAAAATTCTGAAAAAATTCAGGGTTGTAGAGGACGTTAAAAGAGATGAAAATTCATCGGGTCATTTTTCTCCAGGACCAATGGTTCGGGGGATAAAGTCATCCGAATCTGATTCCCCGAATATTATCGAGGATTCAAAATCGCAATTTTTCGCGAGATAAAATTCTGAAAAAATTCAGGGTTGTAGAGGACGTTAAAAGAGATGGAAATTTATTGGGTCATTTTTTCCCAGGACCAATGGTTCGGGAGATGAAGTCGTCGGAATCTGATCCCGCGAATATTACGGAAGTTCGGAAATCGGAATTTTTCGCGAGATAAAATTCTGAACAAATTCAGGGTTGTAGAGGACGTTAAAAGAGATGAAAATTCAACGGGTCATTTTTCTCCAGGACCAATGGTTCGGGAGATAGAGTCGTCCGAATCTGATTCCCCGAATATTATCGAGGATTCAAAATCGCAATTTTTCGCGAGATAAAATTCTGAAAAAATTCAGGGTTGTAGAGGACGTTAAAAGAGATGAAAATTCATCGGGTCATTTTTTTCCAGGACCAATGGTTCGGGAGATAAAGTCGTCCGAATCTGATTCCCCGAATATTATCGAGGATTCAAAATCGCAATTTTTCGCGAGATAAAATTCTGAAAAAATTCAGGGTTGTAGAGGACGTTAAAAGAGATGAACATTCATTGGGTCATTTTTTTCCAGGACCAATGGTTCGGGAGATAAAGTCGTCCGAATCTGATTCCCCGAATATTATGGTGAAATCAAAATCGAAATTTTTCGCGAGATAAAATTCTGAAAAAATTCAGGGTTGTAGAGGACGTTAAAAGAGATGAAAATTCATCGGGTCATTTTCCTCCAGGACCAATAGTTCGGGAGATGAAATCGTCGGAATCTGATCCCGCGAATATTATCGGGGATTCCAAATCGCAATTTTTCGCGAGATAAAATTCTGAAAAAATTCAGGGTTGTAGAGGACGTTGGAAGAGATGAAAATTCATCGGGTCATTTTTTTCCGGGACCAATGGTTCGGAAGATAAAGTCGTCCGAATCTGATTCCCCGAATATTATGGTGAAATCAAAATCGGAATTTTTCGCGAGATAAAATTCTGAAATAATTCAGGGTTGTAGAGGACGTTAAAAGAGATGTAAATTCATTGGGTCATTTTTTTCCAGGACCAATGGTTCGGGAGATAAAGTCGTCCGAATCTGATCCGGCGAATATTACGGAAAATCGGAAATCGCAATTTTCCGCGAGATAAAATTCTGAAAAAATTCAGGGTTGTAGAGGACGTTCGGAGAGATAAAAATTCGTTGGGTCGTTTTTTCCAGGACCAATGGTTCGGGAGATAAAGTCGTCCGAATCTGATTCCCCGAATATTATCGAGGATTCAAAATCGCAATTTTTCGCGAGATAAAATTCTGAAAAAATTCAGGGTTGTAGAGGACGTTAAAAGAGATGAAAATTCATCGGGTCATTTTTCTCCAGGACCAATGGTTCGGGGGATAAAGTCATCCGAATCTGATTCCCCGAATATTATCGAGGATTCAAAATCGCAATTTTTCGCGAGATAAAATTCTGAAAAAATTCAGGGTTGTAGAGGACGTTAAAAGAGATGGAAATTTATTGGGTCATTTTTTCCCAGGACCAATGGTTCGGGAGATGAAGTCGTCGGAATCTGATCCCGCGAATATTACGGAAGTTCGGAAATCGGAATTTTTCGCGAGATAAAATTCTGAACAAATTCAGGGTTGTGGAGGACGTTAAAAGAGATGAAAATTCAACGGGTCATTTTTCTCCAGGACCAATGGTTCGGGAGATAGAGTCGTCCGAATCTGATTCCCCGAATATTATCGAGGATTCAAAATCGCAATTTTTCGCGAGATAAAATTCTGAAAAAATTCAGGGTTGTAGAGGACGTTAAAAGAGATGAACATTCATTGGGTCATTTTTTTCCAGGACCAATGGTTCGGGAGATAAAGTCGTCCGAATCTGATTCCCCGAATATTATGGTGAAATCAAAATCGGAATTTTTCGCGAGATAAAATTCTGAAATAATTCAGGGTTGTAGAGGACGTTAAAAGAGATGTAAATTCATTGGGTCATTTTTTTCCAGGACCAATGGTTCGGGAGATAAAGTCGTCCGAATCTGATCCGGCGAATATTACGGAAAATCGGAAATCTCAATTTTACGCGAGATAAAATTCTGCAAAAATTCAGAGTTGTAGAGGACGTTAAAAGAGATCAAAATTCATTGGGTCATTTTTTTCCCAGGACCAATTGTTCGGGAGATAAATTCGTCCGAATCTGATTCCCCAAATATTATCGGGGATTCCAAATCGCAATTTTTCGCGAGATAAAATTCTGAAAAAATTCAGGGTTGTAGAGGACGTTAAAAGAGATGAAAATTCATTGGGTCATTTTTTTCCAGGACCACTGGTTCGGGAGATAAAGTCGTCCGAATCTGATTCCCCGAATATTATGGTGAAATCAAAATCGGAATTTTTCGCGAGATAAAATTCTGAAAAAATTCAGGGTTGTAGAGGACGTTAACAGAGATGAAAATTCATTGGGTCATTTTTTTCCAGGACCAATGGTTCGGGAGACAAAGTCGTCCGAATCTGATTCCCCGAATATTATCGAGGATACAAAATCGCAATTTTTCGCGAGATAAAATTCTGAAAAAATTCAGGGTTGTAGAGGACGTTAAAAGAGATGAAAATTTATAGGGTAATTTTTTTCCAGGACCAATGGTTCCGGAGATGAAGTCTGAACGCATAATCACAGAAACTCGTGGCGCCATCTGCAGGCTCGCGCTGGTACCCCGTTGACTAGGTACCAACGAGGCCCCATGCAAAAGTCTTTCCCGCTATCAAAGTTGTAGCGAATATTACGGAATTTCGGAAATCGCAATTTTTCGCGAGATAAAATTCTGAAAAAATTCAAGGTTGTAGAGGACGTTAAAAGAGATGAAAATTCATTGGGTCATTTTTTTCCAGGACCAATGGTTCGGGAGACAAAGTCGTCCGAATCTGATCCGGCGAATATTACGGAAAATCGGAAATCGCAATTTTTCGCGAGATGAAATTCTGAAAAAATTCAGGGTTGTAGAGGACGTTGGAAGAGATGAAAATTCATCGGGTCATTTTTTTCCAGGACCAATGGTTCGGGAGATAAAGTCGTCCGAATCTGATCCCGCGAATATTATGCAAGTTCGGAAACCGCAATTTTTCGGGAGATAAAATTCTGAAAAAATTCAGGGGTGTAGAGGACGTTAAAAGAGATGAAAATTCATCGGGTCAATTTTTTCCAGGACCAATGATTCGGGAGATAAAGTCGTCCGAATCTGATTCCCCTAATATTATCGAGGATTCAAAATCGCAATTTTTCGCGAGATACAATTCTGAAAAAATTCAGGGTTGTAGAGGACGTTAGAAGAGATGAAAATTCATTGGGTCATTTTTTCCCAGGACCAATGGTTCGGGAGATAAAGTCGTCCGAATCTGATTCCCCGAATATTATGGTGAAATCAAAATTGGAATTTTTCGCGAGATAAAATTCTTAAAAAATTCAGGGTTGTAGAGGACCTTGAAAGAGATGAAAATTCATTGGGTCATTTTTCTTCAGGAGCAATGGTTCGGGAGATAAAGTCGTCCGAATCTGATTCCCCGAATATTATGGTGAAATCAAAATCGGAATTTTTCGCGAGATAAAATTCTTAAAAAATTCAGGGTTGTGGAGGACGTTGAAAGAGATGAAAATTCATTGGGTCATTTTTTTTCAGGACCAATGGTTCGGGAGATAAAGTCGTCCGAATCTGATCCCGCGAATATTATGCAAGTTCGGAAACCGCAATTTTTCGGGAGATAAAATTCTGAAAAAATTCAGGGGTGTAGAGGACGTTAAAAGAGATGAAAATTCATCGGGTCAATTTTTTCCAGGACCAATGATTCGGGAGATAAAGTCGTCCGAATCTGATTCCCCTAATATTATCGAGGATTCAAAATCGCAATTTTTCGCGAGATACAATTCTGAAAAAATTCAGGGTTGTAGAGGACGTTAGAAGAGATGAAAATTCATTGGGTCATTTTTTCCCAGGACCAATGGTTCGGGAGATAAAGTCGTCCGAATCTGATTCCCCGAATATTATGGTGAAATCAAAATTGGAATTTTTCGCGAGATAAAATTCTTAAAAAATTCAGGGTTGTAGAGGACCTTGAAAGAGATGAAAATTCATTGGGTCATTTTTCTTCAGGAGCAATGGTTCGGGAGATAAAGTCGTCCGAATCTGATTCCCCGAATATTATGGTGAAATCAAAATCGGAATTTTTCGCGAGATAAAATTCTTAAAAAATTCAGGGTTGTAGAGGACGTTGAAAGAGATGAAAATTCATTGGGTCATTTTTTTTCAGGACCAATGGTTCGGGAGATGAAGTCGTCGGAATCTGATCCCGCGAATATTATCGGGGATTCCAAATCGCAATTTTTCGCGAGATAAAATTCTGAAAAAATTCAGGGTTGTAGAGGACGTTAAAAGAGATGAAAATTCATCGGGTCATTTTTTTCCAGGACCAATGGTTCGGGAGATAAAGTCGGTCCGAATCTGATTCCCCGAATATTATGGAAGTTCGGAAATCGCAATTTTTCGCGAGATAAAATTCTGAAAAAATTCAGGGTTGTAGAGGACGTTAGAAGAGATGAAAATTCATCGGGTCATTTTTTTCCGGGACCAATGGTTCGGGAGATAAAGTCGTCCAAATCTGATTCCCCGAATATTATGGTGAAATCAAAATCAGAATTTTTCGCGAGATAAAATTCTGAAAAAATTCAGGGTTGTAGAGGACGTTAAAAGAGATGAAAATTCATCGGGTCATTTTTTTCCAGGACCAATGGTTCGGGAGATAAAGTCGTCCGAATCTGATTCCCCGAATATTATCGGGGATTCAAAATCGCAATTTTTCGCAAGATAAAATTCTGAAAAAATTCAGGGTTGTAGAGGACGTTAAAAGAGATGAAAATTCATCGGGTCATTTTTTTCCAGGACCAATGGTTCGGGAGATAAAGTCGTCCGAATCTGATCCCGCGAATATTATGCAAGTTCGGAAACCGCAATTTTTCGGGAGATAAAATTCTGAAAAAATTCACGGTTGTAGAGGACGTTAAAAGAGATGAAAATTCATCGGGTCATTTTTTCCAGGACCAATGATTCGGGAGATAAAGTCGTCCGAATCTGATTCCCCTAATATTATCGAGGATTCAAAATCGCAATTTTTCGCGAGATACAATTCTGAAAAAATTCAGGGTTGTAGAGGACGTTAGAAGAGATGAAAATTCATTGGGTCATTTTTTTCCAGGACCAATGGTTCGAGAGATAAAGTCGTCCGAATCTGATTCCCCGAATATTATGGTGAAATCAAAATCGGAATTTTTCGCGAGATAAAATTCTTAGAAAATTAAGGGTTGTAGAGGACGTTGAAAGAGATGAAAATTCATTGGGTCATTTTTTTCCAGGACCAATGGTTCGGGAGATAAAGTCGTCCGAATCTGATCCCGCGAATATTATGAAAGTTCGGAAATCGCAATTTTTCGCGAGATAAAATTCTGAAAAAATTCAGGGTTGTAGAGGACGTTAAAAGAGATGAAAATTTATTGGGTCATTTTTTCCCAGGACCAATGGTTCCGGAGATGAAGTCTGAACGCATAATCACAGAAACTCGTGGCGCCATCTGCAGGCTCGCGCTGGTACCCCGTTGACTAGGTACCAACGAGGCCCCATGCAAAAGTCTTTCCCGCTATCAAAGTTGTAGCGAATATTACGGAATTTCGGAAATCGCAATTTTTCGCGAGATGAAGTTCTGAAAAAATTCAGGGTTGTAGAGGACGTTGAAAGAGATGAAAATTCATCGGGTCATTTTTTTCCAGGACCAATGGTTCGGGAGATAAAGTCGTCCGAATCTGATTCCCCGAATATTATGGTGAAATCAAAATCGGAATTTTTCGCGAGATAAAATTCTTAGAAAATTCAGGGTTGTAGAGGACGTTAAAAGAGATGAAAATTCATCGGGTCATTTTTTTCCAGGACCAATGGTTCGGGAGATAAAGTCGTCCGAATCTGATCCCGCGAATATTATGCAAGTTCGGAAACCGCAATTTTTCGGGAGATAAAATTCTGAAAAAATTCAGGGGTGTAGAGAACGTTGAAAGAGATGAAAATTCATCGGGTCATTTTTTCCAGGACCAATGATTCGGGAGATAAAGTCGTCCGAATCTGATTCCCCTAATATTATCGAGGATTCAAAATCGCAATTTTTCGCGAGATACAATTCTGAAAAAATTCAGGGTTGTAGAGGACGTTAGAAGAGATGAAAATTCATTAGGTCATTTTTTTCCAGGACCAATGGTTCGAGAGATAAAGTCGTCCGAATCTGATTCCCCGAATATTATGGTGAAATCAAAATCGGAATTTTTCGCGAGATAAAATTCTTAGAAAATTAAGGGTTGTAGAGGACGTTGAAAGAGATGAAAATTCATTGGGTCATTTTTTTCCAGGACCAATGGTTCGGGAGATAAAGTCGTCCGAATCTGATCCCGCGAATATTATGGAAGTTCGGAAATCGCAATTTTTCGCGAGATAAAATTCTGAAAAAATTCAGGGTTGTAGAGGACGTTAAAAGAGATGAAAATTCATCGGGTCATTTTTTTCCAGGACCAATGGTTCGGGAGATAAAGTCGTCCGAATCTGATTCCCCGAATATTATGGTGAAATCAAAATCGGAATTTTTCGCGAGATAAAATTCTTAGAAAATTCAGGGTTGTAGAGGACGTTAAAAGAGATGAAAATTCATCGGGTCATTTTTTTCCAGGACCAATGGTTCGGGAGATAAAGTCGTCCAAATCTGATTCCCCGAATATTATGGAAGTTCGGAAATCGCAATTTTTCGCGAGATAAAATTCTGAAAAAATTCAGGGTTGTAGAGGACGTTAGAAGAGATGAAAATTCATCGGGTCATTTTTTTCCAGGACCAATGGTTCGGGAGATAAAGTCGTCCGAATCTGATTCCCCGAATATTATCGGGGATTCAAAATCGCAATTTTTCGCAAGATAAAATTCTGAAAAAATTCAGGGTTGTAGAGGACGTTAAAAGAGATGAAAATTTATTGGGTCATTTTTTCCCAGGACCAATGGTTCCGGAGATGAAGTCTGAACGCATAATCACAGAAACTCGTGGCGCCATCTGCAGGCTCGCGCTGGTACCCCGTTGACTAGGTACCAACGAGGCCCCATGCAAAAGTCTTTTCCGCTATCAAAGTTTTAGCGAATATTACGGAATTTCGGAAATCGCAATTTTTCGCGAGATGAAATTCTGAAAAAATTCAGGGTTGTAGAGGACGTTGAAAGAGATGACAATTCATCGGGTCATTTTTTTTCAGGACCAATGGTTCGGGAGATAAAGTCGTCCGAATCTGATTCCCCGAATATTATGGTGAAATCAAAATCGGAATTTTTCGCGAGATAAAATTCTTAGAAAATTCAGGGTTGTAGAGGACGTTGGAAGAGATGAAAATTCATTGGGTCATTTTTTTCCAGGACCAATGGTTCGGGAGATAAAGTCGTCCGAATCTGATCCCGCGAATATTATGGAAGTTCGAAAATCGCAATTTTTCGCGAGATAAAATTCTGAAAAAATTCAGGGTTGTAGAGGACGTTAAAAGAGATGAAAATTTATTGGGTCATTTTTTCCCAGGACCAATGGTTCCGGAGATGAAGTCTGAACGCATAATCACAGAAACTCGTGGCGCCATCTGCAGGCTCGCGCTGGTACCCCGTTGACTAGGTACCAACGAGGCCTCATGCAAAAGTCTTTCCCGCTATCAAAGTTGTAGCGAATATTACGGAATTTCGGAAATCGCAATTTTTCGCGAGATGAAATTCTGAAAAAATTCAGGGTTGTAGAGGACGTTGAAAGAGATGAAAATTCATCGGGTCATTTTTTTCCAGGACCAATGGTTCGGGAGATAAAGTCGTTCGAATCTGATTCCCCGAATATTATGGTGAAATCAAAATCGGAATTTTTCGCGAGATAAAATTCTTAGAAAATTCAGGGTTGTAGAGGACGTTGAAAGAGATGAAAATTCATTGGGTCATTTTTTTCCGGGACCAATGGTTCGGGAGATAAAGTCGTCCGAATCTGATCCCGCGAATATTACGGAAGTTCGGAAATCGCAATTTTTCGCTAGATGAAATTCTGAAAAAATTCAGGGTTGTAGAGGACGTTAAAAGAGATGAAAATTCATCGGGTCATTTTTTTCCAGGACCAATGGTTCGGGAGATAAAGTCGTCCGAATCTGATTCCCCGAATATTATGGTGAAATCAAAATCGGAATTTTTCGCGAGATAAAATTCTGAAAAAATTCAGGGTTGTAGAGGACGTTAAAAGAGATGAAAATTTATTGGGTCATTTTTTCCCAGGACCAATGGTTCGGGAGATGAAGTCGTCGGAATCTGATCCCGCGAATATTATCGGGGATTCCAAATCGCAATTTTTCGCGAGATAAAATTCTGAAAAAATTCAGGGTTGTAGAGGACGTTAAAAGAGATGAAAATTCATCGGGTCATTTTTTTCCAGGACCAATGGTTCGGGAGATAAAGTCGTCCGAATCTGATTCCCCGAATATTATGGAAGTTCGGAAATCGCAATTTTTCGCGAGATAAAATTCTGAAAAAATTCAGGGTTGTAGAGGACGTTAGAAGAGATGAAAATTCATCGGGTCATTTTTTTCCGGGACCAATGGTTCGGGAGATAAAGTCGTCCAAATCTGATTCCCCGAATATTATGGTGAAATCAAAATCAGAATTTTTCGCGAGATAAAATTCTGAAAAAATTCAGGGTTGTAGAGGACGTTAAAAGAGATGAAAATTCATCGGGTCATTTTTTTCCAGGACCAATGGTTCGGGAGATAAAGTCGTCCGAATCTGATTCCCCGAATATTATCGGGGATTCAAAATCGCAATTTTTCGCAAGATAAAATTCTGAAAAAATTCAGGGTTGTAGAGGACGTTAAAAGAGATGAAAATTCATCGGGTCATTTTTTTCCAGGACCAATGGTTCGGGAGATAAAGTCGTCCGAATCTGATCCCGCGAATATTATGCAAGTTCGGAAACCGCAATTTTTCGGGAGATAAAATTCTGAAAAAATTCACGGTTGTAGAGGACGTTAAAAGAGATGAAAATTCATCGGGTCATTTTTTCCAGGACCAATGATTCGGGAGATAAAGTCGTCCGAATCTGATTCCCCTAATATTATCGAGGATTCAAAATCGCAATTTTTCGCGAGATACAATTCTGAAAAAATTCAGGGTTGTAGAGGACGTTAGAAGAGATGAAAATTCATTGGGTCATTTTTTTCCAGGACCAATGGTTCGAGAGATAAAGTCGTCCGAATCTGATTCCCCGAATATTATGGTGAAATCAAAATCGGAATTTTTCGCGAGATAAAATTCTTAGAAAATTAAGGGTTGTAGAGGACGTTGAAAGAGATGAAAATTCATTGGGTCATTTTTTTCCAGGACCAATGGTTCGGGAGATAAAGTCGTCCGAATCTGATCCCGCGAATATTATGAAAGTTCGGAAATCGCAATTTTTCGCGAGATAAAATTCTGAAAAAATTCAGGGTTGTAGAGGACGTTAAAAGAGATGAAAATTTATTGGGTCATTTTTTCCCAGGACCAATGGTTCCGGAGATGAAGTCTGAACGCATAATCACAGAAACTCGTGGCGCCATCTGCAGGCTCGCGCTGGTACCCCGTTGACTAGGTACCAACGAGGCCCCATGCAAAAGTCTTTCCCGCTATCAAAGTTGTAGCGAATATTACGGAATTTCGGAAATCGCAATTTTTCGCGAGATGAAGTTCTGAAAAAATTCAGGGTTGTAGAGGACGTTGAAAGAGATGAAAATTCATCGGGTCATTTTTTTCCAGGACCAATGGTTCGGGAGATAAAGTCGTCCGAATCTGATTCCCCGAATATTATGGTGAAATCAAAATCGGAATTTTTCGCGAGATAAAATTCTTAGAAAATTCAGGGTTGTAGAGGACGTTAAAAGAGATGAAAATTCATCGGGTCATTTTTTTCCAGGACCAATGGTTCGGGAGATAAAGTCGTCCGAATCTGATCCCGCGAATATTATGCAAGTTCGGAAACCGCAATTTTTCGGGAGATAAAATTCTGAAAAAATTCAGGGGTGTAGAGAACGTTGAAAGAGATGAAAATTCATCGGGTCATTTTTTCCAGGACCAATGATTCGGGAGATAAAGTCGTCCGAATCTGATTCCCCTAATATTATCGAGGATTCAAAATCGCAATTTTTCGCGAGATACAATTCTGAAAAAATTCAGGGTTGTAGAGGACGTTAGAAGAGATGAAAATTCATTAGGTCATTTTTTTCCAGGACCAATGGTTCGAGAGATAAAGTCGTCCGAATCTGATTCCCCGAATATTATGGTGAAATCAAAATCGGAATTTTTCGCGAGATAAAATTCTTAGAAAATTAAGGGTTGTAGAGGACGTTGAAAGAGATGAAAATTCATTGGGTCATTTTTTTCCAGGACCAATGGTTCGGGAGATAAAGTCGTCCGAATCTGATCCCGCGAATATTATGGAAGTTCGGAAATCGCAATTTTTCGCGAGATAAAATTCTGAAAAAATTCAGGGTTGTAGAGGACGTTAAAAGAGATGAAAATTCATCGGGTCATTTTTTTCCAGGACCAATGGTTCGGGAGATAAAGTCGTCCGAATCTGATTCCCCGAATATTATGGTGAAATCAAAATCGGAATTTTTCGCGAGATAAAATTCTTAGAAAATTCAGGGTTGTAGAGGACGTTAAAAGAGATGAAAATTCATCGGGTCATTTTTTTCCAGGACCAATGGTTCGGGAGATAAAGTCGTCCAAATCTGATTCCCCGAATATTATGGAAGTTCGGAAATCGCAATTTTTCGCGAGATAAAATTCTGAAAAAATTCAGGGTTGTAGAGGACGTTAGAAGAGATGAAAATTCATCGGGTCATTTTTTTCCAGGACCAATGGTTCGGGAGATAAAGTCGTCCGAATCTGATTCCCCGAATATTATCGGGGATTCAAAATCGCAATTTTTCGCAAGATAAAATTCTGAAAAAATTCAGGGTTGTAGAGGACGTTAAAAGAGATGAAAATTTATTGGGTCATTTTTTCCCAGGACCAATGGTTCCGGAGATGAAGTCTGAACGCATAATCACAGAAACTCGTGGCGCCATCTGCAGGCTCGCGCTGGTACCCCGTTGACTAGGTACCAACGAGGCCCCATGCAAAAGTCTTTTCCGCTATCAAAGTTTTAGCGAATATTACGGAATTTCGGAAATCGCAATTTTTCGCGAGATGAAATTCTGAAAAAATTCAGGGTTGTAGAGGACGTTGAAAGAGATGACAATTCATCGGGTCATTTTTTTTCAGGACCAATGGTTCGGGAGATAAAGTCGTCCGAATCTGATTCCCCGAATATTATGGTGAAATCAAAATCGGAATTTTTCGCGAGATAAAATTCTTAGAAAATTCAGGGTTGTAGAGGACGTTGGAAGAGATGAAAATTCATTGGGTCATTTTTTTCCAGGACCAATGGTTCGGGAGATAAAGTCGTCCGAATCTGATCCCGCGAATATTATGGAAGTTCGAAAATCGCAATTTTTCGCGAGATAAAATTCTGAAAAAATTCAGGGTTGTAGAGGACGTTAAAAGAGATGAAAATTTATTGGGTCATTTTTTCCCAGGACCAATGGTTCCGGAGATGAAGTCTGAACGCATAATCACAGAAACTCGTGGCGCCATCTGCAGGCTCGCGCTGGTACCCCGTTGACTAGGTACCAACGAGGCCTCATGCAAAAGTCTTTCCCGCTATCAAAGTTGTAGCGAATATTACGGAATTTCGGAAATCGCAATTTTTCGCCAGATGAAATTCTGAAAAAATTCAGGGTTGTAGAGGACGTTGAAAGAGATGAAAATTCATCGGGTCATTTTTTTCCAGGACCAATGGTTCGGGAGATAAAGTCGTCCGAATCTGATTCCCCGAATATTATGGTGAAATCAAAATCGGAATTTTTCGCGAGATAAAATTCTTAGAAAATTCAGGGTTGTAGAGGACGTTGAAAGAGATGAAAATTCATCGGGTCATTTTTTTCCGGGACCAATGGTTCGGGAGATAAAGTCGTCCGAATCTGATCCCGCGAATATTACGGAAGTTCGGAAATCGCAATTTTTCGCTAGATGAAATTCTGAAAAAATTCAGGGTTGTAGAGGACGTTAAAAGAGATGAAAATTCATCGGGTCATTTTTTTCCAGGACCAATGGTTCGGGAGATAAAGTCGTCCGAATCTGATTCCCCGAATATTATGGTGAAATCAAAATCGGAATTTTTCGCGAGATAAAATTCTGAAAAAATTCAGGGTTGTAGAGGACGTTAAAAGAGATGAAAATTTATTGGGTCATTTTTTCCCAGGACCAATGGTTCGGGAGATGAAGTCGTCGGAATCTGATCCCGCGAATATTATCGGGGATTCCAAATCGCAATTTTTCGCGAGATAAAATTCTGAAAAAATTCAGGGTTGTAGAGGACGTTAAAAGAGATGAAAATTCATCGGGTCATTTTTTTCCAGGACCAATGGTTCGGGAGATAAAGTCGTCCGAATCTGATTCCCCGAATATTATGGAAGTTCGGAAATCGCAATTTTTCGCGAGATAAAATTCTGAAAAAATTCAGGGTTGTAGAGGACGTTAGAAGAGATGAAAATTCATCGGGTCATTTTTTTCCGGGACCAATGGTTCGGGAGATAAAGTCGTCCAAATCTGATTCCCCGAATATTATGGTGAAATCAAAATCAGAATTTTTCGCGAGATAAAATTCTGAAAAAATTCAGGGTTGTAGAGGACGTTAAAAGAGATGAAAATTCATCGGGTCATTTTTTTCCAGGACCAATGGTTCGGGAGATAAAGTCGTCCGAATCTGATTCCCCGAATATTATCGGGGATTCAAAATCGCAATTTTTCGCAAGATAAAATTCTGAAAAAATTCAGGGTTGTAGAGGACGTTAGAAGAGATGAAAATTCATCGGGTCATTTTTTTCCAGGACCAATGGTTCGGGAGATAAAGTCGTCCGAATCTGATCCCGCGAATATTATGCAAGTTCGGAAACCGCAATTTTTCGGGAGATAAAATTCTGAAAAAATTCAGGGGTGTAGAGGACGTTAAAAGAGATGAAAATTCATCGGGTCATTTTTTCCAGGACCAATGATTCGGGAGATAAAGTCGTCCGAATCTGATTCCCCTAATATTATCGAGGATTCAAAATCGCAATTTTTCGCGAGATACAATTCTGAAAAAATTCAGGGTTGTAGAGGACGTTAGAAGAGATAAAAATTCATTGGGTCATTTTTTTCCAGGACCAATGGTTCGAGAGATAAAGTCGTCCGAATCTGATTCCCCGAATATTATGGTGAAATCAAAATCGGAATTTTTCGCGAGATAAAATTCTTAGAAAATTAAGGGTTGTAGAGGACGTTGAAAGAGATGAAAATTCATTGGGTCATTTTTTTCCAGGACCAATGGTTCGGGAGATAAAGTCGTCCGAATCTGATCCCGCGAATATTATGAAAGTTCGGAAATCGCAATTTTTCGCGAGATAAAATTCTGAAAAAATTCAGGGTTGTAGAGGACGTTAAAAGAGATGAAAATTTATTGGGTCATTTTTTCCCAGGACCAATGGTTCCGGAGATGAAGTCTGAACGCATAATCACAGAAACTCGTGGCGCCATCTGCAGGCTCGCGCTGGTACCCCGTTGACTAGGTACCAACGAGGCCCCATGCAAAAGTCTTTCCCGCTATCAAAGTTGTAGCGAATATTACGGAATTTCGGAAATCGCAATTTTTCGCGAGATGAAGTTCTGAAAAAATTCAGGGTTGTAGAGGACGTTGAAAGAGATGAAAATTCATCGGGTCATTTTTTTCCAGGACCAATGGTTCGGGAGATAAAGTCGTCCGAATCTGATTCCCCGAATATTATGGTGAAATCAAAATCGGAATTTTTCGCGAGATAAAATTCTTAGAAAATTCAGGGTTGTAGAGGACGTTAAAAGAGATGAAAATTCATCGGGTCATTTTTTTCCAGGACCAATGGTTCGGGAGATAAAGTCGTCCGAATCTGATCCCGCGAATATTATGCAAGTTCGGAAACCGCAATTTTTCGGGAGATAAAATTCTGAAAAAATTCAGAGGTGTAGAGAACGTTGAAAGAGATGAAAATTCATCGGGTCATTTTTTCCAGGACCAATGATTCGGGAGATAAAGTCGTCCGAATCTGATTCCCCTAATATTATCGAGGATTCAAAATCGCAATTTTTCGCGGGATACAATTCTGAAAAAATTCAGGGTTGTAGAGGACGTTAGAAGAGATGAAAATTCATTAGGTCATTTTTTTCCAGGACCAATGGTTCGAGAGATAAAGTCGTCCGAATCTGATTCCCCGAATATTATGGTGAAATCAAAATCGGAATTTTTCGCGAGATAAAATTCTTAGAAAATTAAGGGTTGTAGAGGACGTTGAAAGAGATGAAAATTCATTGGGTCATTTTTTTCCAGGACCAATGGTTCGGGAGATAAAGTCGTCCGAATCTGATCCCGCGAATATTATGGAAGTTCGGAAATCGCAATTTTTCGCGAGATAAAATTCTGAAAAAATTCAGGGTTGTAGAGGACGTTAAAAGAGATGAAAATTCATCGGGTCATTTTTTTCCAGGACCAATGGTTCGGGAGATAAAGTCGTCCGAATCTGATTCCCCGAATATTATGGTGAAATCAAAATCGGAATTTTTCGCGAGATAAAATTCTTAGAAAATTCAGGGTTGTAGAGGACGTTAAAAGAGATGAAAATTCATCGGGTCATTTTTTTCCAGGACCAATGGTTCGGGAGATAAAGTCGTCCAAATCTGATTCCCCGAATATTATGGAAGTTCGGAAATCGCAATTTTTCGCGAGATAAAATTCTGAAAAAATTCAGGGTTGTAGAGGACGTTAGAAGAGATGAAAATTCATCGGGTCATTTTTTTCCAGGACCAATGGTTCGGGAGATAAAGTCGTCCGAATCTGATTCCCCGAATATTATCGGGGATTCAAAATCGCAATTTTTCGCAAGATAAAATTCTGAAAAAATTCAGGGTTGTAGAGGACGTTAAAAGAGATGAAAATTTATTGGGTCATTTTTTCCCAGGACCAATGGTTCCGGAGATGAAGTCTGAACGCATAATCACAGAAACTCGTGGCGCCATCTGCAGGCTCGCGCTGGTACCCCGTTGACTAGGTACCAACGAGGCCCCATGCAAAAGTCTTTTCCGCTATCAAAGTTTTAGCGAATATTACGGAATTTCGGAAATCGCAATTTTTCGCGAGATGAAATTCTGAAAAAATTCAGGGTTGTAGAGGACGTTGAAAGAGATGACAATTCATCGGGTCATTTTTTTTCAGGACCAATGGTTCGGGAGATAAAGTCGTCCGAATCTGATTCCCCGAATATTATGGTGAAATCAAAATCGGAATTTTTCGCGAGATAAAATTCTTAGAAAATTCAGGGTTGTAGAGGACGTTGGAAGAGATGAAAATTCATTGGGTCATTTTTTTCCAGGACCAATGGTTCGGGAGATAAAGTCGTCCGAATCTGATCCCGCGAATATTATGGAAGTTCGAAAATCGCAATTTTTCGCGAGATAAAATTCTGAAAAAATTCAGGGTTGTAGAGGACGTTAAAAGAGATGAAAATTTATTGGGTCATTTTTTCCCAGGACCAATGGTTCCGGAGATGAAGTCTGAACGCATAATTACATAAACTCGTGGCGCCATCTGCAGGCTCGCGCTGGTACCCCGTTGACTAGGTACCAACGAGGCCTCATGCAAAAGTCTTTCCCGCTATCAAAGTTGTAGCGAATATTACGAAATTTCGGAAATCGCAATTTTTCGCGAGATGAAATTCTGAAAAAATTCAGGGTTGTAGAGGACGTTGAAAGAGATGAAAATTCATCGGGTCATTTTTTTCCAGGACCAATGGTTCGGGAGATAAAGTCGTCCGAATCTGATTCCCCGAATATTATGGTGAAATCAAAATCGGAATTTTTCGCGAGATAAAATTCTTAGAAAATTCAGGGTTGTAGAGGACGTTGAAAGAGATGAAAATTCATTGGGTCATTTTTTTCCGGGACCAATGGTTCGGGAGATAAAGTCGTCCGAATCTGATCTCGCGAATATTACGGAAGTTCGGAAATCGCAATTTTTCGCTAGATGAAATTCTGAAAAAATTCAGGGTTGTAGAGGACGTTAAAAGAGATGAAAATTCATCGGGTCATTTTTTTCCAGGACCAATGGTTCGGGAGATAAAGTCGTCCGAATCTGATTCCCCGAATATTATGGTGAAATCAAAATCGGAATTTTTCGCGAGATAAAATTCTTAGAAAATTAAGGGTTGTAGAGGACGTTGAAAGAGATGAAAATTCATTGGGTCATTTTTTTCCAGGACCAATGGTTCGGGAGATAAAGTCGTCCGAATCTGATCCCGCGAATATTATGAAAGTTCGGAAATCGCAATTTTTCGCCAGATAAAATTCTGAAAAAATTCAGGGTTGTAGAGGACGTTAAAAGAGATGAAAATTTATTGGGTCATTTTTTCCCAGGACCAATGGTTCCGGAGATGAAGTCTGAACGCATAATCACAGAAACTCGTGGCGCCATCTGCAGGCTCGCGCTGGTACCCCGTTGACTAGGTACCAACGAGGCCCCATGCAAAAGTCTTTCCCGCTATCAAAGTTGTAGCGAATATTACGGAATTTCGGAAATCGCAATTTTTCGCGAGATGAAGTTCTGAAAAAATTCAGGGTTGTAGAGGACGTTGAAAGAGATGAAAATTCATCGGGTCATTTTTTTCCAGGACCAATGGTTCGGGAGATAAAGTCGTCCGAATCTGATTCCCTGAATATTATGGTGAAATCAAAATCGGAATTTTTCGCGAGATAAAATTCTTAGAAAATTCAGGGTTGTAGAGGACGTTGAAAGAGATGAAAATTCATTGGGTCATTTTTTTCCAGGACCGATGGTTCGGGAGATAAAGTCGTCCGAATCTGATCCCGCGAATATTACGGAAGTTCGGAAATCGCAATTTTTCGCTAGATGAAATTCTGAAAAAATTCAGGGTTGTAGAGGACGTTCAAAGAGATGAAAATTCATCGGGTCATTTTTTTCCAGGACCAATGGTTCAGGAGATAAAGTCGTCCGAATCTGATTCCCCGTATATTATCGGGGATTCAAAATCGCAATTTTTCGCAAGATAAAATTCTGAAAAAATTCAGGGTTGTAGAGGACGTTAAAAGAGATGAAAATTCAACGGGTCATTTTTTTCCAGGACCAATGGTTCGGGAGATAAAGTCGTCCGAATCTGATTCCCCGAATATTATGGTGAAATCAAAATTGGAATTTTTCGCGAGATGAAATTCTGAAAAAATTCAGGGTTGTAGAGGACGCTGAAAGAGATGAAAATTCATCGGGTCATTTTTTTCCAGGACCAATGGTTCGGGAGATAAAGTCGTCCGAATCTGATTCCCCGGATATTATGGTGAAATCAAAATCGGAATTTTTCGCGAGATAAAATTCTTAGAAAATTCAGGGTTGTAGAGGACGTTAAAAGAGATGAAAATTCATCGGGTCATTTTTTTCCAGGACCAATGGTTCGGGAGATAAAGTCGTCCGAATCTGATTCCCCGAATATTATGGAAGTTCGGAAATCGCAATTTTTCGCGAGATAAAATTCTGAAAAAATTCAGGGTTGTAGAGGACCTTAGAAGAGATGAAAATTCATCGGGTCATTTTTTCCCAGGACCAATGGTTCCGGAGATGAAGTCTGAACGCATAATCACAGAAACTCGTGGTGCCATCTGCAGGTTCGCGCTGGTACCCCGTTGACGAGGTACCAACGAGGCCCCATGCAAAAGTCTTTCCCGCTATCAAAGTTGTAGCGAATATTACGGAATTTCGGAAATCGCAATTTTTCGCGAGATAAAATTCTGAGAAAATTCAGGGTTGTAGAGGACGTTAACAGAGATGAAAATTCATTGGGTCATTTTTTTCCAGGACCAATGGTTCGGGAGACAAAGTCGTCCGAATCTGATTCCCCGAATATTATCAAGGATACAAAATCGCAATTTTTCGCGAGATAAAATTCTGAAAAAATTCAGGGTTGTAGAGGACGTTAAGAGAGAGGAAAATTCATCGGGTCATTTTTTTCCAGGACCAATGGTTCGGGAGATAAAGTCGTCCGAATCTGATTCCCCGAATATTATGGTGAAATCAAAATCGGAATTTTTCGCGAGATAAACTTCTTAAAAAATTCAGGGTTGTAGAGGACGTTGAAAGGGATGAAAATTCATTGGGTCATTTTTTCCCAGGACCAATGGTTCGGGAGATGAAGTCGTCGGAATCTGATCCCGCGAATATTATCGGGGATTCCAAATCGCAATTTTTCGCGAGATAAAATTCTGAAAAAATTCAGGGTTGTAGAGGACGTTGGAAGAGATGAAAATTCATCGGGTCATTTTTTTCCAGGACCAATGGTTTGGGAGATAAAGTCGTCCGAATCTGATTCCCCGAATATTATGGAAGTTCGGAAATCGCAATTTTTCGCGAGATAAAATTCTGAAAAAATTCAGGGTTGTAGAGGACGTTAGAAGAGATGAAAATTCATCGGGTCATTTTTTTCCAGGACCAATGGTTCGGGAGATAAAGTCGTCCGAATCTGATTCCCCGAATATTATGGAAGTTCGGAAATCGCAATTTTTCGCGAGATAAAATTCTGAAAAAATTCAGGGTTGTAGAGGACCTTAGAAGAGATGAAAATTCATCGGGTCATTTTTTTCCAGGACCAATGGTTCGGGAGATAAAGTCGTCCGAATCTGATTCCCCGAATATTATCGGGGATTCAAAATCGCAATTTTTCGCAAGATAAAATTCTGAGAAAATTCAGGGTTGTAGAGGACGTTAAAAGAGATGAAAATTCATCAGGTCATTTTTTTCCAGGACCAATGGTTCGGGAGATAAAGTCGTCCGAATCTGATTCCCCGAATATTATGGTGAAATCAAAATCGGAATTTTTCGCGAGATAAAATTCTGAAAAAATTCAGAGTTGTAGAGGACGTTAAAAGAGATGAAAATTTATTGGGTCATTTTTTCCCAGGACCAATGGTTCGGGAGATGAAGTCGTCGGAATCTGATCCCGCGAATATTATCGGGGATTCCAAATCGCAATTTTTCGCGAGATAAAATTCTGAAAAAATTCAGGGTTGTAGAGGACGTTGGAAGAGATGAAAATTCATCGGGTCATTTTTTTCCAGGACCAATAGTTCGGGAGATAAAGTCGTCCGAATCTGATTCCCCGAATATTACGGAAGTTCGGAAATCGCAATTTTTCGCGAAATGAAATTCTGAAAAAATTCAGAGTTGTAGAGGACGTTGAAAAAGATGAAAATTCATTGGGTCATTTTTTTCCAGGACCAATGGTTCGGGAGATAAGGTCGTCCGAATCTGATTCCCCGAATATTATGGTGAAATCAAAATCGGAATTTTTCGCGAGATAAAATTCTTAGAAAATTCAGGGTTGTAGAGGACGTTGAAAGAGATGAAAATTCATTGGGTCATTTTTTTCCAGGACCAATGGTTCGGGAGATAAAGTCGTCGGAATCTGATCCCGCGAATATTATCGGGGATTCCAAATCGCAATTTTTCGCGAGATAAAATTCTGAAAAAATTCAGGGTTGTAGAGGACGTTGGAAGAGATGAAAATTCATCGGGTCATTTTTTCCCAGGACCATTGGTTCGGGAGATGAAGTCGTCGGAATCTGATCCCGCGAATATTATCGGGGATTCCAAATCGCAATTTTTCGCGAGATAAAATTCTGAAAAAATTCAGGGTTGTAGAGGACGTTGGAAGAGATGAAAATTCATCGGGTCATTTTTTTCCAGGACCAATGGTTTGGGAGATAAAGTCGTCCGAATCTGATTCCCCGAATATTATGGAAGTTCGGAAATCGCAATTTTTCGCGAGATAAAATTCTGAAAAAATTCAGGGTTGTAGAGGACGTTAGAGGAGATGAAAATTCATCGGGTCATTTTTTTCCAGGACCAATGGTTCGGGAGATAAAGTCGTCCGAATCTGATTCCCCGAATATTATGGAAGTTCGGAAATCGCAATTTTTCGCGAGATAAAATTCTGAAAAAATTCAGGGTTGTAGAGGACGTTAGAGGAGATGAAAATTCATCGGGTCATTTTTTTCCAGGACCAATGGTTCGGGAGATAAAGTCGTCCGAATCTGATTCCCCGAATATTATGGAAGTTCGGAAATCGCAATTTTTCGCGAGATAAAATTCTGAAAAAATTCAGGGTTGTAGAGGACCTTAGAAGAGATGAAAATTCATCGGGTCATTTTTTTCCAGGACCAATGGTTCGGGAGATAAAGTCGTCCGAATCTGATTCCCCTAATATTATCGAGGATTCAAAATCGCAATTTTTCGCGAGATACAATTCTGAAAAAATTCAGGGTTGTAGAGGACGTTAGAAGAGATGAAAATTCATTAGGTCATTTTTTTCCAGGACCAATGGTTCGAGAGATAAAGTCGTCCGAATCTGATTCCCCGAATATTATGGTGAAATCAAAATCGGAATTTTTCGCGAGATAAAATTCTTAGAAAATTAAGGGTTGTAGAGGACGTTGAAAGAGATGAAAATTCATTGGGTCATTTTTTTCCAGGACCAATGGTTCGGGAGATAAAGTCGTCCGAATCTGATCCCGCGAATATTATGGAAGTTCGGAAATCGCAATTTTTCGCGAGATAAAATTCTGAAAAAATTCAGGGTTGTAGAGGACGTTAAAAGAGATGAAAATTCATCGGGTCATTTTTTTCCAGGACCAATGGTTCGGGAGATAAAGTCGTCCGAATCTGATTTCCCGAATATAATGGTGAAATCAAAATCGGAATTTTTCGCGAGATAAAATTCTTAGAAAATTCAGGGTTGTAGAGGACGTTAAAAGAGATGAAAATTCATCGGGTCATTTTTTTCCAGGACCAATGGTTCGGGAGATAAAGTCGTCCAAATCTGATTCCCCGAATATTATGGAAGTTCGGAAATCGCAATTTTTCGCGAGATAAAATTCTGAAAAAATTCAGGGTTGTAGAGGACGTTAGAAGAGATGAAAATTCATCGGGTCATTTTTTTCCAGGACCAATGGTTCGGGAGATAAAGTCGTCCGAATCTGATTCCCCGAATATTATCGGGGATTCAAAATCGCAATTTTTCGCAAGATAAAATTCTGAAAAAATTCAGGGTTGTAGAGGACGTTAAAAGAGATGAAAATTTATTGGGTCATTTTTTCCCAGGACCAATGGTTCCGGAGATGAAGTCTGAACGCATAATCACAGAAACTCGTGGCGCCATCTGCAGGCTCGCGCTGGTACCCCGTTGACTAGGTACCAACGAGGCCCCATGCAAAAGTCTTTTCCGCTATCAAAGTTTTAGCGAATATTACGGAATTTCGGAAATCGCAATTTTTCGCGAGATGAAATTCTGAAAAAATTCAGGGTTGTAGAGGACGTTGAAAGAGATGACAATTCATCGGGTCATTTTTTTTCAGGACCAATGGTTCGGGAGATAAAGTCGTCCGAATCTGATTCCCCGAATATTATGGTGAAATCAAAATCGGAATTTTTCGCGAGATAAAATTCTGAGAAAATTCAGGGTTGTAGAGGACGTTGAAAGAGATGAAAATTCATTGGGTCATTTTTTTCCGGGACCAATGGTTCGGGAGATAAAGTCGTCCGAATCTGATCCCGCGAATATTACGGAAGTTCGGAAATCGCAATTTTTCGCTAGATGAAATTCTGAAAAAATTCAGGGTTGTAGAGGACGTTAAAAGAGATGAAAATTCATCGGGTCATTTTTTTCCAGGACCAATGGTTCGGGAGATAAAGTCGTCCGAATCTGATTCCCCGAATATTATGGTGAAATCAAAATCGGAATTTTTCGCGAGATAAAATTCTGAAAAAATTCAGGGTTGTAGAAGACGTTATAAGAGATGAAAATTTATTGGGTCATTTTTTCCCAGGACCAATGGTTCGGGAGATAAAGTCGTCCGAATCTGATTCCCCGAATATTATGGTGAAATCAAAATCGGAATTTTTCGCGAGATAAAATTCTGAAAAAATTCAGGGTTGTAGAAGACGTTAAAAGAGATGAAAATTCAGCGGGTCATTTTTCTCTAGGACCAATGGTTCGGGAGATAAAGTCGTCCGAATCTGATCCCGCGAATATTATGCAAGTTCGGAAACCGCAATTTTTCGGGAGATAAAATTCTGAAAAAATTCACGGTTGTAGAGGACGTTAAAAGAGATGAAAGATCATCAGGTCATTTTTTTCCAGGACCAATGGTTCGGGAGATAAAGTCGTCCGAATCTGATTCCCCGAATATTATCGGGGATGCAAAATCGGAATTTTTCGCGAGATAAAATTCTTAAAAAATTCAGGGTTGTAGAGGACGTTGAAAGAGATGAAAATTCATCGGGTCATTTTTTTCCAGGACCAATGGTTCGGGAGATAAAGTCGTCCGAATCTGATCCCGCGAATATTATGGAAGTTCGGAAATCGCAATTTTTCGCGAGATAAAATTCTGAAAAAATTCAGGGTTGTAGAGGACGTTAAAAGAGATGAAAATTCATCGGGTCATTTTTTTCCAGGACCAATGGTTCGGGAGATAAAGTCGTCCGAATCTGATTCCCCGAATATTATCGGGGAATCAAAATCGCAATTTTTCGCAAGATAAAATTCTGAAAAAATTCAGGGTTGTAGAGGACGTCAAAAGAGATGAAAATTCATCGGGTCATTTTTTTCCAGGACCAATGGTTCGGGAGATAAAGTCGTCCGAATCTGATTCCCCGAATATTATCGGGGATTCAAAATCGCAATTTTTCGCGAGATAAGATTCTGAAAAAATTCACGGTTGTAGAGGACGTTAAAAGAGATGAAAATTCATCGGGTCATTTTTTTCCAGGACCAATGGTTCGGGAGATAAAGTCGTCCGAATCTGATTCCCCGAATATTATCGGGGATTCAAAATCGCAATTTTTCGCGAGATAAAATTCTGAAAAAATTCAGGGTTGTAGAGGACGTTAAAAGAAATGAAAATTCATCGGGTCATTTTTTTCCAGGACCAATGATTCGGGAGATAAAGTCGTCCGAATCTGATTCCCCGAATATTATGGTGAAATCAAAATTGGAATTTTTCGCGAGATAAAATTCTGAAAAAATTCAGGGTTGTAGAGGACGTTAAAAGAGATGAAAATTCATTGGGTCATTTTTTCCAGGACCAATGATTCGGGAGATAAAGTCGTCCGAATCTGATTCCCCGAATATTATGGTGAAATCAAAATTGGAATTTTTCGCGAGATAAAATTCTGAAAAAATTCAGGGTTGTAGAGGACGTTGAAAGAGATGAAAATTCAGTGGGTCATTTTTTTCCAGGACCAATGGTTCGGGAGATAAAGTCGTCCGAATCTGATTCCCCGAATATTATGGTGAAATCAAAATCGGAATTTTTCGCGAGATAAAATTCTGAAAGAATTCAGGGTTGTAGAGGACGTCAAAAGAGATGAAAATTCATCGGGTCATTTTTTTCCAGGACCAATGGTTCGGGAGATAAAGTCGTCCGAATCTGATTCTCCGAATATTATGGTGAAATCAAAATCGGAATTTTTCGCGAGATAAAATTCTGAAAGAATTCAGGGTTGTAGAAGACGTTAAAAGAGATGGAAATTCATTGGGTCGATTTTTTCCAGAACCAATGGTTCGGGAGATAAGGTCGTCGGAATCTGATCCCGCGAATATTATCGGGGATTCCAGATCTCAATTTTTCGCGAGATAAAATTCTCAAAAAATTCAGGGTTGTAGAGGACGTTGAAAGAGATGAAAATTCAGTGGGTCATTTTTTTCCAGGACCAATGGTTCGGGAGATAAAGTCGTCGGAATCTGATCCCGCGAATATTATCGGGGATTCCAAATCTCAATTTTTCGCGAGATAAAATTCTGAAAAAATTCAGGGTTGTAGAGGACGTTAAAAGAGATGAAAATTCATCAAGTCATTTTTTTCCAGGACCAATGGTTCGGGAGATAAAGTCGTCCGAATCTGATTCCCCGAATATTATCGGGGATTCAAAATCGCAATTTTTCGCGAGATAAAATTCTGAAAGAATTCAGGGTTGTAGAGGACGTCAAAAGAGATGAAAATTCATCGGGTCATTTTTTTCCAGGACCAATGGTTCGGGAGATAAAGTCGTCCGAATCTGATCCCGCGAATATTATGCAAGTTCGGAAACCGCAATTTTTCGCGAGATAAAATTCTGAAAAAATTCAGGGTTGTAGAGGACGTTAAAAGAGATGAAAATTCATCGGGTCATTTTTTTCCAGGACCAATGATTCGGGAGATAAAGTCGTCCGAATCTGATTCCCCGAATATTATCGCGGATTCAAAATCGCAATTTTTCGCGAGATAAAATTCTGAAAAAATTCAGGGTTGTAGAGGACGTTGAAAGAGATGAAAATTCAGTGGGTCATTTTTTTCCAGGACCAATGGTTCGGGAGATAAAGTCGTCCGAATCTGATTCCCCGAATATTATCGGGGATTCAAAATCGCAATTTTTCGCGAGATAAAATTCTGAAAAAATTCAGGGTTGTAGAGGACGTTAAAAGAGATGTAAATTCATTAGGTCGATTTCTTCCAGAACCAATGGTTCGGGAGATAAGGTCGTCGGAATCTGATCCCGCGAATATTATCGGGGATTCCAAATCTCAATTTTTCGCGAGATAAAATTCTCAAAAAATTCAGGGTTGTAGAGGACGTTAAAAGAGATGAAAATTCATCGAGTCATTTTTTTCCAGGACCAATGGTTCGGGAGATAAAGTCGTCCGAATCTGATTTCCCGAATATTATCGGGGATTCAAAATCGCAATTTTTCGCGAGATAAGATTCTGAAAAAATTCACGGTTGTAGAGGACGTCAAAAGAGATGAAAATTCATCGGGTCATTTTTTTCCAGGACCAATGGTTCGGGAGATAAAGTCGTCCGAATCTGATTCCCCGAATATTATCGGGGATTCAAAATCGCAATTTTTCGCGAGATAAAATTCTGAAAAAATTCAGGGTTGTAGAGGACGTTAAAAGAGATGAAAATTCATCGAGTCATTTTTTTCCAGGACCAATGGTTCGGGAGATAAAGTCGTCCGAATCTGATTCCCCGAATATTATCGGGGATTCAAAATCGCAATTTTTCGCGAGATAAAATTCTGAAAAAATTCAGGGTTGTAGAGGACGTTAAAAGAGATGTAAATTCTTTGGGTCGATTTTTTCCAGAACCAATGGTTCGGGAGATAAGGTCGTCGGAATCTGATCCCGCGAATATTATCGGGGATTCCAAATCTCAATTTTTCGCGAGATAAAATTCTCAAAAAATTCAGGGTTGTAGAGGACGTTGAAAGAGATGAAAATTCATTGGGTCATTTTTTTCCAGGACCAATGGTTCGGGAGATAAAGTCGTCCGAATCTGATTCCCCGAATATTATCGAGGATTCAAAATCGGAATTTTTCGCGAGATAAAATTCTGAAAAAATTCAGGGTTGTAGAGGACGTTAAAAGAGATGAAAATTCATCGGGTCATTTTTTTCCAGGACCAATGGTTCGGGAGATAAAGTCGTCCGAATCTGATCCCGCGAATATTATGCAAGTTCGGAAACCGCAATTTTTCGCGAGATAAAATTCTGAAAAAATTCAGGGTTGTAGAGGACGTTAAAGGAGATGAAAATTCAGTGGGTCATTTTTTTCCAGGACCAATGATTCGGGAGATAAAGTCGTCCGAATCTGATTCCCCGAATATTATGGTGAAATCAAAATTGGAATTTTTCGCGAGATAAAATTCTTAAAAAATTCAGGGTTGTAGAGGACGTTGAAAGAGATGAAAATTCAGTGGGTCATTTTTTTCCAGGACCAATGGTTCGGGAGATAAAGTCGTCGGAATCTGATCCCGCGAATATTATCGGGGATTCCAAATCTCAATTTTTCGCTAGATAAAATTCTGAAAAAATTCAGGGTTGTAGAGGACGTTAAAAGAGATGAAAATTCATCGGGTCATTTTTTTCCAGGACCAATGGTTCGGGAGATAAAGTCGTCCGAATCTGATCCCGCGAATATTATGGAAGTTCGGAAATCGCAATTTTTCGCGAGATAAAATTCTGAAAAAATTCAGGGTTGTAGAGGACGTTGGAAGAGATGAAAATTCATTGGGTCATTTTTTCCCAGGACCAATGGTTCGGGAGATAAAGTCGTCCGAATCTGATTCCCCGAATATTATCGGGGATTCAAAATCGCAATTTTTCGCGAGATAAGATTCTGAAAAAATTCACGGTTGTAGAGGACGTCAAAAGAGATGAAAATTCATCGGGTCATTTTTTTCCAGGACCAATGGTTCGGGAGATAAAGTCGTCCGAATCTGATTCCCCGAATATTATGGTGAAATCAAAATCGGAATTTTTCGCGAGATAAAATTCTGAAAGAATTCAGGGTTGTAGAGGACGTCAAAAGAGATGAAAATTCATCGGGTCATTTTTTTCCAGGACCAATGGTTCGGGAGATAAAGTCGTCCGAATCTGATTCCCCGAATATTATCGGGGATTCAAAATCGCAATTTTTCGCGAGATAAGATTCTGAAAAAATTCACGGTTGTAGAGGACGTTAAAAGAGATGAAAATTCATCGGGTCATTTTTTTCCAGGACCAATGGTTCGGGAGGTAAAGTCGTCCGAATCTGATTCCCCGAATATTATCGGGGATTCAAAATCGCAATTTTTCGCGAGATAAAATTCTGAAAAAATTCAGGGTTGCAGAGGACGTTAAAAGAGATGAAAATTCATTGGGTCGATTTTTTCCAGAACCAATGGTTCGGGAGATAAGGTCGTCGGAATCTGATCCCGCGAATATTATCGGGGATTCCAAATCTCAATTTTTCGCGAGATGAAATTCTCAAAAAATTCAGGGTTGTAGAGGACGTTGAAAGAGATGAAAATTCATTGGGTCATTTTTTTCCAGGACCAATGGTTCGGGAGATAAAGTCGTCCGAATCTGATTCCCCGAATATTATGGTGAAATCAAAATCGGAATTTTTCGCGAGATAAAATTCTGAAGAAATTCAGGGTTGTAGAGGACGTTAAAAGGGATGAAAATTCATCCGGTCATTTTTTTCCAGGACCAATGGTTCGGGAGATAAAGTCGTCGGAATGTGATCCCGCGAATATTACGGAAGTTCGGAAATCGGAATTTTTCGCGAGATAAAATTCTGAAAAAATTCAGGGTTGTAGAGGACGTTGAAAGAGATGAGAATTCATCGGGTCATTTTTTTCCAGGACCAATGGTTCGGGAGATAAAGTCGTCCGAATCTGATCCCGCGAATATTATGGAAGTTCGGAAATCGCAATTTTTCGCGAGATAAAATTCTGAAAAAATTCAGGGTTGTAGAGGACGTTAAAAGAGATGAGAATTCATCGGGTCATTTTTTTCCAGGACCAATGGTTCGGGAGATAAAGTCGTCCGAATCTGATCCCGCGAATATTATGGAAGTTCGGAAATCGCAATTTTTCGCGAGATAAAATTCTGAAAAAATTCAGGGTTGTAGAGGACGTTAAAAGAGATGAAAATTCATCGAGTCATTTTTTTCCAAGACCAATGGTTCGGGAGATAAAGTCGTCCGAATCTGATTTCCCGAATATTATCGGGGATTCAAAATCGCAATTTTTCGCGAGATAAGATTCTGAAAAAATTCACGGTTGTAGAGGACGTCAAAAGAGATGAAAATTCATCGGGTCATTTTTTTCCAGGACCAATGGTTCGGGAGATAAAGTCGTCCGAATCTGATTCCCCGAATATTATGGTGAAATCAAAATCGGAATTTTTCGCGAGATAAAATTCTGAAAGAATTCAGGGTTGTAGAGGACGTTGAAAGAGATGGAAATTCATCGGGTCATTTTTTTCCAGGACCAATGGTTCGGGAGATAAAGTCGTCCGAATCTGATCCCGCGAATATTATGGAAGTTCGGAAATCGCAATTTTTCGCGAGATAAAATTCTGAAAAAATTCAGGGTTGTAGAGGACGTTAAAAGAAATGAAAATTCATCGGGTCATTTTTTTCCAGGAACAATGATTCGGGAGATAAAGTCGTCCGAATCTGATTCCCCGAATATTATGGTGAAATCAAAATTGGAATTTTTCGCGAGATAAAATTCTGAAAAAATTCAGGGTTGTAGAGGACGTTAAAAGAGATGAAAATTCATTGGGTCATTTTTTCCAGGACCAATGATTCGGGAGATAAAGTCGTCCGAATCTGATTCCCCGAATATTATGGTGAAATCAAAATTGGAATTTTTCGCGAGATAAAATTCTGAAAAAATTCAGGGTTGTAGAGGACGTTGAAAGAGATGAAAATTCAGTGGGTCATTTTTTTCCAGGACCAATGGTTCGGGAGATAAAGTCGTCCGAATCTGATTCCCCGAATATTATGGTGAAATCAAAATCGGAATTTTTCGCGAGATAAAATTCTGAAAGAATTCAGGGTTGTAGAGGACGTCAAAAGAGATGAAAATTCATCGGGTCATTTTTTTCCAGGACCAATGGTTCGGGAGATAAAGTCGTCCGAATCTGATTCCCCGAATATTATGGTGAAATCAAAATCGGAATTTTTCGCGAGATAAAATTCTGAAAGAATTCAGGGTTGTAGAAGACGTTAAAAGAGATGGAAATTCATTGGGTCGATTTTTTCCAGAACCAATGGTTCGGGAGATAAGGTCGTCGGAATCTGATCCCGCGAATATTATCGGGGATTCCAGATCTCAATTTTTCGCGAGATAAAATTCTCAAAAAATTCAGGGTTGTAGAGGACGTTGAAAGAGATGAAAATTCAGTGGGTCATTTTTTTCCAGGACCAATGGTTCGGGAGATAAAGTCGTCGGAATCTGATCCCGCGAATATTATCGGGGATTCCAAATCTCAATTTTTCGCGAGATAAAATTCTGAAAAAATTCAGGGTTGTAGAGGACGTTAAAAGAGATGAAAATTCATCAAGTCATTTTTTTCCAGGACCAATGGTTCGGGAGATAAAGTCGTCCGAATCTGATTCCCCGAATATTATCGGGGATTCAAAATCGCAATTTTTCGCGAGATAAAATTCTGAAAGAATTCAGGGTTGTAGAGGACGTCAAAAGAGATGAAAATTCATCGGGTCATTTTTTTCCAGGACCAATGGTTCGGGAGATAAAGTCGTCCGAATCTGATCCCGCGAATATTATGCAAGTTCGGAAACCGCAATTTTTCGCGAGATAAAATTCTGAAAAAATTCAGGGTTGTAGAGGACGTTAAAAGAGATGAAAATTCATCGGGTCATTTTTTTCCAGGACCAATGATTCGGGAGATAAAGTCGTCCGAATCTGATTCCCCGAATATTATCGCGGATTCAAAATCGCAATTTTTCGCGAGATAAAATTCTGAAAAAATTCAGGGTTGTAGAGGACGTTGAAAGAGATGAAAATTCAGTGGGTCATTTTTTTCCAGGACCAATGGTTCGGGAGATAAAGTCGTCCGAATCTGATTCCCCGAATATTATCGGGGATTCAAAATCGCAATTTTTCGCGAGATAAAATTCTGAAAAAATTCAGGGTTGTAGAGGACGTTAAAAGAGATGTAAATTCATTAGGTCGATTTCTTCCAGAACCAATGGTTCGGGAGATAAGGTCGTCGGAATCTGATCCCGCGAATATTATCGGGGATTCCAAATCTCAATTTTTCGCGAGATAAAATTCTCAAAAAATTCAGGGTTGTAGAGGACGTTAAAAGAGATGAAAATTCATCGAGTCATTTTTTTCCAGGACCAATGGTTCGGGAGATAAAGTCGTCCGAATCTGATTTCCCGAATATTATCGGGGATTCAAAATCGCAATTTTTCGCGAGATAAGATTCTGAAAAAATTCACGGTTGTAGAGGACGTCAAAAGAGATGAAAATTCATCGGGTCATTTTTTTCCAGGACCAATGGTTCGGGAGATAAAGTCGTCCGAATCTGATTCCCCGAATATTATCGAGGATTCAAAATCGGAATTTTTCGCGAGATAAAATTCTGAAAAAATTCAGGATTGTAGAGGACGTTAAAAGAGATGAAAATTTATTGGGTCATTTTTTCCCAGGACCAATGGTTCGGGAGATAAAGTCGTCCGAATCTGATCCCGCGAATATTATCGGGGATTCCAAATCTCAATTTTTCGCGAGACAAAATTCTCAAAAAATTCAGGGTTGTAGAGGACGTTGAAAGAGATGAAAATTCAATGGGTCATTTTTTTCCAGGACCAATGATTCGGGAGATAAAGTCGTCCGAATCTGATTCCCCGAATATTATCGGGGATTCAAAATCGCAATTTTTCGCGAGATAAGATTCTGAAAAAATTCACGGTTGTAGAGGACGTCAAAAGAGATGAAAATTCATCGGGTCATTTTTTTCCAGGACCAATGGTTCGGGAGATAGAGTCGTCCGAATCTGATTCCCCGAATATTATGGTGAAATCAAAATCGGAATTTTTCGCGAGATAAAATTCTGAAAGAATTCAGGGTTGTAGAGGACGTTAAAAGAGATGGAAATTCATTGGGTCGATTTTTTCCAGAACCAATGGTTCGGGAGATAAAGTCGTCCGAATCTGATTTCCCGAATATTATGGTGAAATCAAAATCGGAATATTTCGCGAGATAAAATTCTGAAAAAATTCAGGGTTGTAGAGGACGTTAAAAGAGATGAAAATTCATCGGGTCATTTTTTTCCAGGACCAATGGTTCGGGAGATAAAGTCGTCGGATTCTGATCCCGCGAATATTATCGGGGATTCCAAATCTCAATTTTTCGCGAGATAAAATTCTTAAAATATTCAGGGTTGCAGAGGACGTTAAAAGAGATAATAATTCGTCGAGTCATGTTTTCCGGGACCAATGGTTAGGGAGATAAAGTCGTCCGAATCTGATTCCCCGAATATTATCGGGGATTCAAAATCGCAATTTTTCGCGAGATAAGATTCTGAAAAAATTCACGGTTGTAGAGGACGTTAAAAGAGATGAAAATTCATCGGGTCATTTTTTTCCAGGACCAATGGTTCGGGAGATAAAGTCGTCCGAATCTGATTCCCCGAATATTATCGGGGATTCAAAATCGCAATTTTTCGCGAGATAAAATTCTTAAAATATTCAGGGTTGTAGAGAACGTTGAAAGAAATGGAAATTCATTGGGTCATTCATTGGTTCGGGAGATAAAGTCGTCCGAATCTGATCCCGCGAATATTATGGAAGTTTGGAAATCGCAATTTTTCGCGAGATAAAATTCTGAAAAAATTCAGGGTTGTAGAGGACGTTAAAAGAGATGAAAATTCATCGAGTCATTTTTTTCCAGGACCAATGGTTCGGGAGATAAAGTCGTCCGAATCTGATTCCCCGAATATTATGGTGAAATCAAAATTGGAATTTTTCGCGAGATAAAATTCTGAAAGAATTCAGGGTTGTAGAGGACGTCAAAAGAGATGAAAATTCATCGGGTCATTTTTTTCCAGGACCAATGGTTCGGGAGATGAAGTCGTCGGAATCTGATTCCCCGAATATTATCGGGGATTCCAAATCGCAATTTTTCGCGAGATAAAATTCTGAAAAAATTCAGGGTTGTAGAGGACGTTAAAAGAGATGAAAATTCATCGAGTCATTTTTTTCCAGGACCAATGGTTCGGGAGATAAAGTCGTCCGAATCTGATTTCCCGAATATTATCGGGGATTCAAAATCGCAATTTTTCGCGAGATAAGATTCTGAAAAAATTCACGGTTGTAGAGGACGTCAAAAGAGATGAAAATTCATCGGGTCATTTTTTTCCAGGACCAATGGTTCGGGAGATAAAGTCGTCCGAATCTGATTCCCCGAATATTATGGTGAAATCAAAATCGGAATTTTTCGCGAGATAAAATTCTGAAAGAATTCAGGGTTGTAGAGGACGTCAAAAGAGATGAAAATTCATCGGGTCATTTTTTTCCAGGACCAATGGTTCGGGAGATAAAGTCGTCCGAATCTGATCCCGCGAATATTATGCAAGTTCGGAAACCGCAATTTTTCGCGAGATAAAATTCTGAAAAAATTCAGGGTTGTAGAGGACGTTAGAAGAGATGAAAATTCATCGGGTCGATTTTTTCCAGGACCAATGGTTCGGGAGATAAAGTCGTCCGAATCTGATTTCCCGAATATTATGGTGAAATCAAAATCGGAATATTTCGCGAGATAAAATTCTGAAAAAATTCAGGGTTGTAGAGGACGTTAAAAGAGATGAAAATTCATCGGGTCATTTTTTTCCAGGACCAATGGTTCGGGAGATAAAGTCGTCGGAATCTGATCCCGCGAATATTATCGGGGATTCCAAATCTCAATTTTTCGCGAGATAAAATTCTGAAAAAATTCAGGGTTGCAGAGGACGTTAAAAGAGATAATAATTCGTCGAGTCATGTTTTCCGGGACCAATGGTTCGGGAGATAAAGTCGTCCGAATCTGATTCCCCGAATATTATGGTGAAATCAAAATCGGAATTTTTCGCGAGAAAAAATTCTTAAAAAATTCAGGATTGTAGACGACGTTCAAAGAAATGGAAATTCATTGGGTCATTTTTTTCCAGGACCAATGGTTCGGGAGATAAAGTCGTCCGAATCTGATTCCCCGAATATTATCGGGGATTCAAAATCGCAATTTTTCGCGAGATAAGATTCTGAAAAAATTCACGGTTGTAGAGGACGTTAAAAGAGATGAAAATTCATCGGGTCATTTTTTTCCAGGACCAATGGTTCGGGAGATAAAGTCGTCCGAATCTGATCCCGCGAATATTATGAAAGTTCGGAAACCGCAATTTTTCGCGAGATAAAATTCTGAAAAAATTCAGGGTTGTAGAGGACGTTAAAAGAGATGAAAATTCATTGGGTCGATTTTTTCCAGGACCAATGGTTCGGGAGATAAAGTCGTCCGAATCTGATTTCCCGAATATTATGGTGAAATCAAAATCGGAATATTTCGCGAGATAAAATTCTGAAAAAATTCAGGGTTGTAGAGGACGTTAAAAGAGATGAAAATTCATCGGGTCATTTTTTTCCAGGACCAATGGTTCGGGAGATAAAGTCGTCGGATTCTGATCCCGCGAATATTATCGGGGATTCCAAATCTCAATTTTTCGCGAGATAAAATTCTTAAAATATTCAGGGTTGCAGAGGACGTTAAAAGAGATAATAATTCGTCGAGTCATGTTTTCCGGGACCAATGGTTCGGGAGATAAAGTCGTCCGAATCTGATTCCCCGAATATTATCGGGGATTCAAAATCGCAATTTTTCGCGAGATAAGATTCTGAAAAAATTCACGGTTGTAGAGGACGTTAAAAGAGATGAAAATTCATCGGGTCATTTTTTTCCAGGACCAATGGTTCGGGAGATAAAGTCGTCCGAATCTGATTCCCCGAATATTATCGGGGATTCAAAATCGCAATTTTTCGCGAGATAAAATTCTTGAAATATTCAGGGTTGTAGAGAACGTTGAAAGAAATGGAAATTCATTGGGTCATTCATTGGTTCGGGAGATAAAGTCGTCCGAATCTGATCCCGCGAATATTATGGAAGTTTGGAAATCGCAATTTTTCGCGAGATAAAATTCTGAAAAAATTCAGGGTTGTAGAGGACGTTAAAAGAGATGAAAATTCATCGAGTCATTTTTTTCCAGGACCAATGGTTCGGGAGATAAAGTCGTCCGAATCTGATTCCCCGAATATTATGGTGAAATCAAAATCGGAATTTTTCGCGAGATAAAATTCTGAAAGAATTCAGGGTTGTAGAGGACGTCAAAAGAGATGAAAATTCATCGGGTCATTTTTTTCCAGGACCAATGGTTCGGGAGATAAAGTCGTCCGAATCTGATTCCCCGAATATTATCGGGGATTCAAAATCGCAAATTTTCGCGATATAAAATTCTGAAAAAATTCAGGGTTGTAGAGGACGTTGAAGGAGATGAAAATTCATTGGGTCGATTTTTTCCAGAACCAATGGTTCGGGAGATAAGGTCGTCGGAATCTGATCCCGCGAATATTATCGGGGATTCCAAATCTCAATTTTTCGCGAGATGAAATTCTCAAAAAATTCAGGGTTGTAGAGGGCGTTGGAAGAGATGAAAATTCATTGGGTCATTTTTTTCCAGGACCAATGGTTCGGGAGATAAAGTCGTCCGAATCTGATTCCCCGAATATTATGGTGAAATCAAAATCGGAATTTTTCGCGAGATAAAATTCTTAAAATATTCAGGGTTGTAGAGGACGTTGAAAGAGATGGAAATTCAACGGGTCATTTTTTTCCAGGACCAATGGTTCGGGAGATAAAGTCGTCCGAATCTGATCCCGCGAATATTACGGAAGTTCGGAAATCGCAATTTTTCGCGAGATAAAATTCTGAAAAAATTCAGGGTTGTAGAGGACGTTAAAAGAGATGAAAATTCATCGAGTCATTTTTTTCCAGGACCAATGGTTCGGGAGATAAAGTCGTCCGAATCTGATTTCCCGAATATTATCGGGGATTCAAAATCGCAATTTTTCGCGAGATAAGATTCTGAAAAAATTCACGGTTGTAGAGGACGTCAAAAGAGATGAAAATTCATCGGGTCATTTTTTTCCAGGACCAATGGTTCGGGAGATAAAGTCGTCCGAATCTGATTCCCCGAATATTATGGTGAAATCAAAATCGGAATTTTTCGCGAGATAAAATTCTGAAAGAATTCAGGGTTGTAGAGGACGTCAAAAGAGATGAAAATTCATCGGGTCATTTTTTTCCAGGACCAATGGTTCGGGAGATAAAGTCGTCCGAATCTGATCCCGCGAATATTATGCAAGTTCGGAAACCGCAATTTTTCGCGAGATAAAATTCTGAAAAAATTCAGGGTTGTAGAGGACGTTAAAAGAGATGAAAATTCATCGGGTCGATTTTTTCCAGGACCAATGGTTCGGGAGATAAGGTCGTCGGAATCTGATCCCGCGAATATTATCGGGGATTCCAAATCTCAATTTTTCGCGAGATGAAATTCTCAAAAAATTCAGGGTTGTAGAGGACGTTGGAAGAGATGAAAATTCATTGGGTCATTTTTTTCCAGGACCAATGGTTCGGGAGATAAAGTCGTCCGAATCTGATTCCCCGAATATTATGGTGAAATCAAAATCGGAATTTTTCGCGAGATAAAATTCTTAAAATATTCAGGGTTGTAGAGGACGTTGAAAGAGATGGAAATTCATCGGGTCATTTTTTTCCAGGACCAATGGTTCGGGAGATAAAGTCGTCCGAATCTGATCCCGCGAATATTATGGAAGTTCGGAAATCGCAATTTTTCGCGAGATAAAATTCTGAAAAAATTCAGGGTTGTAGAGGACGTTAAAAGAGATGAAAATTCATCGAGTCATTTTTTTCCAGGACCAATGGTTCGGGAGATAAAGTCGTCCGAATCTGATTTCCCGAATATTATCGGGGATTCAAAATCGCAATTTTTCGCGAGATAAGATTCTGAAAAAATTCACGGTTGTAGAGGACGTCAAAAGAGATGAAAATTCATCGGGTCATTTTTTTCCAGGACCAATGGTTCGGGAGATAAAGTCGTCCGAATCTGATTCCCCGAATATTATGGTGAAATCAAAATCGGAATTTTTCGCGAGATAAAATTCTGAAAGAATTCAGGGTTGTAGAGGACGTCAAAAGAGATGAAAATTCATCGGGTCATTTTTTTCCAGGACCAATGGTTCGGGAGATAAAGTCGTCCGAATCTGATTCCCCGAATATTATCGGGGATTCAAAATCGCAATTTTTCGCGAGATAAAATTCTGAAAAAATTCAGGGTTGTAGAGGACGTTAAAAGAGATGGAAATTCATTGGGTCGATTTTTTCCAGAACCAATGGTTCGGGAGATAAGGTCGTCGGAATCTGATCCCGCGAATATTATCGGGGATTCCAGATCTCAATTTTTCGCGAGATAAAATTCTCAAAAAATTCAGGGTTGTAGAGGACGTTGAAAGAGATGAAAATTCATTGGGTCATTTTTTTCCAGGACCAATGGTTCGGGAGATAAAGTCGTCCGAATCTGATTCCCCGAATATTATCGAGGATTCAAAATCGGAATTTTTCGCGAGATAAAATTCTAAAAAAATTCAGGGTTGTAGAGGACGTTAAAAGAGATGAAAATTCATCAAGTCATTTTTTTCCAGGACCAATGGTTCGGGAGATAAAGTCGTCCGAATCTGATTCCCCGAATATTATCGGGGATTCAAAATCGCAATTTTTCGCGAGATAAAATTCTGAAAAAATTCAGGGTTGTAGAGGACGTTAAAAGAGATGAAAATTCATCGAGTCATTTTTTTCCAGGACCAATGGTTCGGGAGATAAAGTCGTCCGAATCTGATTCCCCGAATATTATCGGGGATTCAAAATCGCAATTTTTCGCGAGATAAAATTCTGAAAAAATTCAGGGTTGTAGAGGACGTTAAAAGAGATGTAAATTCTTTGGGTCGATTTTTTCCAGAACCAATGGTTCGGGAGATAAGGTCGTCGGAATCTGATCCCGCGAATATTATCGGGGATTCCAAATCTCAATTTTTCGCGAGATAAAATTCTCAAAAAATTCAGGGTTGTAGAGGACGTTGAAAGAGATGAAAATTCATTGGGTCATTTTTTTCCAGGACCAATGGTTCGGGAGATAAAGTCGTCCGAATCTGATTCCCCGAATATTATCGAGGATTCAAAATCGGAATTTTTCGCGAGATAAAATTCTGAAAAAATTCAGGGTTGTAGAGGACGTTAAAAGAGATGAAAATTCAACGGGTCATTTTTTTCCAGGACCAATGGTTCGGGAGATAAAGTCGTCCGAATCTGATCCCGCGAATATTATGCAAGTTCGGAAACCGCAATTTTTCGCGAGATAAAATTCTGAAAAAATTCAGGGTTGTAGAGGACGTTAAAGGAGATGAAAATTCATTGGGTCATTTTTTTCCAGGACCAATGATTCGGGAGATAAAGTCGTCCGAATCTGATTCCCCGAATATTATGGTGAAATCAAAATTGGAATTTTTCGCGAGATAAAATTCTTAAAAAATTCAGGGTTGTAGAGGACGTTGAAAGAGATGAAAATTCAGTGGGTCATTTTTTTCCAGGACCAATGGTTCGGGAGATAAAGTCGTCGGAATCTGATCCCGCGAATATTATCGGGGATTCCAAATCTCAATTTTTCGCTAGATAAAATTCTGAAAAAATTCAGGGTTGTAGAGGACGTTAAAAGAGATGAAAATTCATCGGGTCATTTTTTTCCAGGACCAATGGTTCGGGAGATAAAGTCGTCCGAATCTGATCCCGCGAATATTATGGAAGTTCGGAAATCGCAATTTTTCGCGAGATAAAATTCTGAAAAAATTCAGGGTTGTAGAGGACGTTGGAAGAGATGAAAATTCATTGGGTCATTTTTTCCCAGGACCAATGGTTCGGGAGATAAAGTCGTCCGAATCTGATTCCCCGAATATTATCGGGGATTCAAAATCGCAATTTTTCGCGAGATAAGATTCTGAAAAAATTCACGGTTGTAGAGGACGTCAAAAGAGATGAAAATTCATCGGGTCATTTTTTTCCAGGACCAATGGTTCGGGAGATAAAGTCGTCCGAATCTGATTCCCCGAATATTATGGTGAAATCAAAATCGGAATTTTTCGCGAGATAAAATTCTGAAAGAATTCAGGGTTGTAGAGGACGTCAAAAGAGATGAAAATTCATCGGGTCATTTTTTTCCAGGACCAATGGTTCGGGAGATAAAGTCGTCCGAATCTGATTCCCCGAATATTATCGGGGATTCAAAATCGCAATTTTTCGCGAGATAAGATTCTGAAAAAATTCACGGTTGTAGAGGACGTTAAAAGAGATGAAAATTCATCGGGTCATTTTTTTCCAGGACCAATGGTTCGGGAGGTAAAGTCGTCCGAATCTGATTCCCCGAATATTATCGGGGATTCAAAATCGCAATTTTTCGCGAGATAAAATTCTGAAAAAATTCAGGGTTGCAGAGGACGTTAAAAGAGATGAAAATTCATTGGGTCGATTTTTTCCAGAACCAATGGTTCGGGAGATAAGGTCGTCGGAATCTGATCCCGCGAATATTATCGGGGATTCCAAATCTCAATTTTTCGCGAGATGAAATTCTCAAAAAATTCAGGGTTGTAGAGGACGTTGAAAGAGATGAAAATTCATTGGGTCATTTTTTTCCAGGACCAATGGTTCGGGAGATAAAGTCGTCCGAATCTGATTCCCCGAATATTATGGTGAAATCAAAATCGGAATTTTTCGCGAGATAAAATTCTGAAGAAATTCAGGGTTGTAGAGGACGTTAAAAGGGATGAAAATTCATCCGGTCATTTTTTTCCAGGACCAATGGTTCGGGAGATAAAGTCGTCGGAATGTGATCCCGCGAATATTACGGAAGTTCGGAAATCGGAATTTTTCGCGAGATAAAATTCTGAAAAAATTCAGGGTTGTAGAGGACGTTGAAAGAGATGAGAATTCATCGGGTCATTTTTTTCCAGGACCAATGGTTCGGGAGATAAAGTCGTCCGAATCTGATCCCGCGAATATTATGGAAGTTCGGAAATCGCAATTTTTCGCGAGATAAAATTCTGAAAAAATTCAGGGTTGTAGAGGACGTTAAAAGAGATGAGAATTCATCGGGTCATTTTTTTCCAGGACCAATGGTTCGGGAGATAAAGTCGTCCGAATCTGATCCCGCGAATATTATGGAAGTTCGGAAATCGCAATTTTTCGCGAGATAAAATTCTGAAAAAATTCAGGGTTGTAGAGGACGTTAAAAAAGATGAAAATTCATCGAGTCATTTTTTTCCAAGACCAATGGTTCGGGAGATAAAGTCGTCCGAATCTGATTTCCCGAATATTATCGGGGATTCAAAATCGCAATTTTTCGCGAGATAAGATTCTGAAAAAATTCACGGTTGTAGAGGACGTCAAAAGAGATGAAAATTCATCGGGTCATTTTTTTCCAGGACCAATGGTTCGGGAGATAAAGTCGTCCGAATCTGATTCCCCGAATATTATGGTGAAATCAAAATCGGAATTTTTCGCGAGATAAAATTCTGAAAGAATTCAGGGTTGTAGAGGACGTTGAAAGAGATGGAAATTCATCGGGTCATTTTTTTCCAGGACCAATGGTTCGGGAGATAAAGTCGTCCGAATCTGATCCCGCGAATATTATGGAAGTTCGGAAATCGCAATTTTTCGCGAGATAAAATTCTGAAAAAATTCAGGGTTGTAGAGGACGTTAAAAGAAATGAAAATTCATCGGGTCATTTTTTTCCAGGACCAATGATTCGGGAGATAAAGTCGTCCGAATCTGATTCCCCGAATATTATGGTGAAATCAAAATTGGAATTTTTCGCGAGATAAAATTCTGAAAAAATTCAGGGTTGTAGAGGACGTTAAAAGAGATGAAAATTCATTGGGTCATTTTTTCCAGGACCAATGATTCGGGAGATAAAGTCGTCCGAATCTGATTCCCCGAATATTATGGTGAAATCAAAATTGGAATTTTTCGCGAGATAAAATTCTGAAAAAATTCAGGGTTGTAGAGGACGTTGAAAGAGATGAAAATTCAGTGGGTCATTTTTTTCCAGGACCAATGGTTCGGGAGATAAAGTCGTCCGAATCTGATTCCCCGAATATTATGGTGAAATCAAAATCGGAATTTTTCGCGAGATAAAATTCTGAAAGAATTCAGGGTTGTAGAGGACGTCAAAAGAGATGAAAATTCATCGGGTCATTTTTTTCCAGGACCAATGGTTCGGGAGATAAAGTCGTCCGAATCTGATTCCCCGAATATTATGGTGAAATCAAAATCGGAATTTTTCGCGAGATAAAATTCTGAAAGAATTCAGGGTTGTAGAAGACGTTAAAAGAGATGGAAATTCATTGGGTCGATTTTTTCCAGAACCAATGGTTCGGGAGATAAGGTCGTCGGAATCTGATCCCGCGAATATTATCGGGGATTCCAGATCTCAATTTTTCGCGAGATAAAATTCTCAAAAAATTCAGGGTTGTAGAGGACGTTGAAAGAGATGAAAATTCAGTGGGTCATTTTTTTCCAGGACCAATGGTTCGGGAGATAAAGTCGTCGGAATCTGATCCCGCGAATATTATCGGGGATTCCAAATCTCAATTTTTCGCGAGATAAAATTCTGAAAAAATTCAGGGTTGTAGAGGACGTTAAAAGAGATGAAAATTCATCAAGTCATTTTTTTCCAGGACCAATGGTTCGGGAGATAAAGTCGTCCGAATCTGATTCCCCGAATATTATCGGGGATTCAAAATCGCAATTTTTCGCGAGATAAAATTCTGAAAGAATTCAGGGTTGTAGAGGACGTCAAAAGAGATGAAAATTCATCGGGTCATTTTTTTCCAGGACCAATGGTTCGGGAGATAAAGTCGTCCGAATCTGATCCCGCGAATATTATGCAAGTTCGGAAACCGCAATTTTTCGCGAGATAAAATTCTGAAAAAATTCAGGGTTGTAGAGGACGTTAAAAGAGATGAAAATTCATCGGGTCATTTTTTTCCAGGACCAATGATTCGGGAGATAAAGTCGTCCGAATCTGATTCCCCGAATATTATCGCGGATTCAAAATCGCAATTTTTCGCGAGATAAAATTCTGAAAAAATTCAGGGTTGTAGAGGACGTTGAAAGAGATGAAAATTCAGTGGGTCATTTTTTTCCAGGACCAATGGTTCGGGAGATAAAGTCGTCCGAATCTGATTCCCCGAATATTATCGGGGATTCAAAATCGCAATTTTTCGCGAGATAAAATTCTGAAAAAATTCAGGGTTGTAGAGGACGTTAAAAGAGATGTAAATTCATTAGGTCGATTTCTTCCAGAACCAATGGTTCGGGAGATAAGGTCGTCGGAATCTGATCCCGCGAATATTATCGGGGATTCCAAATCTCAATTTTTCGCGAGATAAAATTCTCAAAAAATTCAGGGTTGTAGAGGACGTTAAAAGAGATGAAAATTCATCGAGTCATTTTTTTCCAGGACCAATGGTTCGGGAGATAAAGTCGTCCGAATCTGATTTCCCGAATATTATCGGGGATTCAAAATCGCAATTTTTCGCGAGATAAGATTCTGAAAAAATTCACGGTTGTAGAGGACGTCAAAAGAGATGAAAATTCATCGGGTCATTTTTTTCCAGGACCAATGGTTCGGGAGATAAAGTCGTCCGAATCTGATTCCCCGAATATTATCGAGGATTCAAAATCGGAATTTTTCGCGAGATAAAATTCTGAAAAAATTCAGGATTGTAGAGGACGTTAAAAGAGATGAAAATTTATTGGGTCATTTTTTCCCAGGACCAATGGTTCGGGAGATAAAGTCGTCCGAATCTGATCCCGCGAATATTATCGGGGATTCCAAATCTCAATTTTTCGCGAGACAAAATTCTCAAAAAATTCAGGGTTGTAGAGGACGTTGAAAGAGATGAAAATTCAATGGGTCATTTTTTTCCAGGACCAATGATTCGGGAGATAAAGTCGTCCGAATCTGATTCCCCGAATATTATCGGGGATTCAAAATCGCAATTTTTCGCGAGATAAGATTCTGAAAAAATTCACGGTTGTAGAGGACGTCAAAAGAGATGAAAATTCATCGGGTCATTTTTTTCCAGGACCAATGGTTCGGGAGATAGAGTCGTCCGAATCTGATTCCCCGAATATTATGGTGAAATCAAAATCGGAATTTTTCGCGAGATAAAATTCTGAAAGAATTCAGGGTTGTAGAGGACGTTAAAAGAGATGGAAATTCATTGGGTCGATTTTTTCCAGAACCAATGGTTCGGGAGATAAAGTCGTCCGAATCTGATTTCCCGAATATTATGGTGAAATCAAAATCGGAATATTTCGCGAGATAAAATTCTGAAAAAATTCAGGGTTGTAGAGGACGTTAAAAGAGATGAAAATTCATCGGGTCATTTTTTTCCAGGACCAATGGTTCGGGAGATAAAGTCGTCGGATTCTGATCCCGCGAATATTATCGGGGATTCCAAATCTCAATTTTTCGCGAGATAAAATTCTTAAAATATTCAGGGTTGCAGAGGACGTTAAAAGAGATAATAATTCGTCGAGTCATGTTTTCCGGGACCAATGGTTCGGGAGATAAAGTCGTCCGAATCTGATTCCCCGAATATTATCGGGGATTCAAAATCGCAATTTTTCGCGAGATAAGATTCTGAAAAAATTCACGGTTGTAGAGGACGTTAAAAGAGATGAAAATTCATCGGGTCATTTTTTTCCAGGACCAATGGTTCGGGAGATAAAGTCGTCCGAATCTGATTCCCCGAATATTATCGGGGATTCAAAATCGCAATTTTTCGCGAGATAAAATTCTTAAAATATTCAGGGTTGTAGAGAACGTTGAAAGAAATGGAAATTCATTGGGTCATTCATTGGTTCGGGAGATAAAGTCGTCCGAATCTGATCCCGCGAATATTATGGAAGTTTGGAAATCGCAATTTTTCGCGAGATAAAATTCTGAAAAAATTCAGGGTTGTAGAGGACGTTAAAAGAGATGAAAATTCATCGAGTCATTTTTTTCCAGGACCAATGGTTCGGGAGATAAAGTCGTCCGAATCTGATTCCCCGAATATTATGGTGAAATCAAAATTGGAATTTTTCGCGAGATAAAATTCTGAAAGAATTCAGGGTTGTAGAGGACGTCAAAAGAGATGAAAATTCATCGGGTCATTTTTTTCCAGGACCAATGGTTCGGGAGATGAAGTCGTCGGAATCTGATTCCCCGAATATTATCGGGGATTCCAAATCGCAATTTTTCGCGAGATAAAATTCTGAAAAAATTCAGGGTTGTAGAGGACGTTAAAAGAGATGAAAATTCATCGAGTCATTTTTTTCCAGGACCAATGGTTCGGGAGATAAAGTCGTCCGAATCTGATTTCCCGAATATTATCGGGGATTCAAAATCGCAATTTTTCGCGAGATAAGATTCTGAAAAAATTCACGGTTGTAGAGGACGTCAAAAGAGATGAAAATTCATCGGGTCATTTTTTTCCAGGACCAATGGTTCGGGAGATAAAGTCGTCCGAATCTGATTCCCCGAATATTATGGTGAAATCAAAATCGGAATTTTTCGCGAGATAAAATTCTGAAAGAATTCAGGGTTGTAGAGGACGTCAAAAGAGATGAAAATTCAACGGGTCATTTTTTTCCAGGACCAATGGTTCGGGAGATAAAGTCGTCCGAATCTGATCCCGCGAATATTATGCAAGTTCGGAAACCGCAATTTTTCGCGAGATAAAATTCTGAAAAAATTCAGGGTTGTAGAGGACGTTAGAAGAGATGAAAATTCATCGGGTCGATTTTTTCCAGGACCAATGGTTCGGGAGATAAAGTCGTCCGAATCTGATTTCCCGAATATTATGGTGAAATCAAAATCGGAATATTTCGCGAGATAAAATTCTGAAAAAATTCAGGGTTGTAGAGGACGTTAAAAGAGATGAAAATTCATCGGGTCATTTTTTTCCAGGACCAATGGTTCGGGAGATAAAGTCGTCGGAATCTGATCCCGCGAATATTATCGGGGATTCCAAATCTCAATTTTTCGCGAGATAAAATTCTGAAAAAATTCAGGGTTGCAGAGGACGTTAAAAGAGATAATAATTCGTCGAGTCATGTTTTCCGGGACCAATGGTTCGGGAGATAAAGTCGTCCGAATCTGATTCCCCGAATATTATGGTGAAATCAAAATCGGAATTTTTCGCGAGAAAAAATTCTTAAAAAATTCAGGATTGTAGAGGACGTTGAAAGAAATGGAAATTCATTGGGTCATTTTTTTCCAGGACCAATGGTTCGGGAGATAAAGTCGTCCGAATCTGATTCCCCGAATATTATCGGGGATTCAAAATCGCAATTTTTCGCGAGATAAGATTCTGAAAAAATTCACGGTTGTAGAGGACGTTAAAAGAGATGAAAATTCATCGGGTCATTTTTTTCCAGGACCAATGGTTCGGGAGATAAAGTCGTCCGAATCTGATCCCGCGAATATTATGAAAGTTCGGAAACCGCAATTTTTCGCGAGATAAAATTCTGAAAAAATTCAGGGTTGTAGAGGACGTTAAAAGAGATGAAAATTCATTGGGTCGATTTTTTCCAGGACCAATGGTTCGGGAGATAAAGTCGTCCGAATCTGATTTCCCGAATATTATGGTGAAATCAAAATCGGAATATTTCGCGAGATAAAATTCTGAAAAAATTCAGGGTTGTAGAGGACGTTAAAAGAGATGAAAATTCATCGGGTCATTTTTTTCCAGGACCAATGGTTCGGGAGATAAAGTCGTCGGATTCTGATCCCGCGAATATTATCGGGGATTCCAAATCTCAATTTTTCGCGAGATAAAATTCTTAAAATATTCAGGGTTGCAGAGGACGTTAAAAGAGATAATAATTCGTCGAGTCATGTTTTCCGGGACCAATGGTTCGGGAGATAAAGTCGTCCGAATCTGATTCCCCGAATATTATCGGGGATTCAAAATCGCAATTTTTCGCGAGATAAGATTCTGAAAAAATTCACGGTTGTAGAGGACGTTAAAAGAGATGAAAATTCATCGGGTCATTTTTTTCCAGGACCAATGGTTCGGGAGATAAAGTCGTCCGAATCTGATTCCCCGAATATTATCGGGGATTCAAAATCGCAATTTTTCGCGAGATAAAATTCTTGAAATATTCAGGGTTGTAGAGAACGTTGAAAGAAATGGAAATTCATTGGGTCATTCATTGGTTCGGGAGATAAAGTCGTCCGAATCTGATCCCGCGAATATTATGGAAGTTTGGAAATCGCAATTTTTCGCGAGATAAAATTCTGAAAAAATTCAGGGTTGTAGAGGACGTTAAAAGAGATGAAAATTCATCGAGTCATTTTTTTCCAGGACCAATGGTTCGGGAGATAAAGTCGTCCGAATCTGATTCCCCGAATATTATGGTGAAATCAAAATCGGAATTTTTCGCGAGATAAAATTCTGAAAGAATTCAGGGTTGTAGAGGACGTCAAAAGAGATGAAAATTCATCGGGTCATTTTTTTCCAGGACCAATGGTTCGGGAGATAAAGTCGTCCGAATCTGATTCCCCGAATATTATCGGGGATTCAAAATCGCAAATTTTCGCGATATAAAATTCTGAAAAAATTCAGGGTTGTAGAGGACGTTGAAGGAGATGAAAATTCATTGGGTCGATTTTTTCCAGAACCAATGGTTCGGGAGATAAGGTCGTCGGAATCTGATCCCGCGAATATTATCGGGGATTCCAAATCTCAATTTTTCGCGAGATGAAATTCTCAAAAAATTCAGGGTTGTAGAGGGCGTTGGAAGAGATGAAAATTCATTGGGTCATTTTTTTCCAGGACCAATGGTTCGGGAGATAAAGTCGTCCGAATCTGATTCCCCGAATATTATGGTGAAATCAAAATCGGAATTTTTCGCGAGATAAAATTCTTAAAATATTCAGGGTTGTAGAGGACGTTGAAAGAGATGGAAATTCAACGGGTCATTTTTTTCCAGGACCAATGGTTCGGGAGATAAAGTCGTCCGAATCTGATCCCGCGAATATTACGGAAGTTCGGAAATCGCAATTTTTCGCGAGATAAAATTCTGAAAAAATTCAGGGTTGTAGAGGACGTTAAAAGAGATGAAAATTCATCGAGTCATTTTTTTCCAGGACCAATGGTTCGGGAGATAAAGTCGTCCGAATCTGATTCCCCGAATATTATGGTGAAATCAAAATCGGAATTTTTCGCGAGATAAAATTCTGAAAGAATTCAGGGTTGTAGAGGACGTCAAAAGAGATGAAAATTCATCGGGTCATTTTTTTCCAGGACCAATGGTTCGGGAGATAAAGTCGTCCGAATCTGATCCCGCGAATATTATGCAAGTTCGGAAACCGCAATTTTTCGCGAGATAAAATTCTGAAAAAATTCAGGGTTGTAGAGGACGTTAAAAGAGATGAAAATTCATCGGGTCGATTTTTTCCAGGACCAATGGTTCGGGAGATAAGGTCGTCGGAATCTGATCCCGCGAATATTATCGGGGATTCCAAATCTCAATTTTTCGCGAGATGAAATTCTCAAAAAATTCAGGGTTGTAGAGGACGTTGGAAGAGATGAAAATTCATTGGGTCATTTTTTTCCAGGACCAATGGTTCGGGAGATAAAGTCGTCCGAATCTGATTCCCCGAATATTATGGTGAAATCAAAATCGGAATTTTTCGCGAGATAAAATTCTTAAAATATTCAGGGTTGTAGAGGACGTTGAAAGAGATGGAAATTCATCGGGTCATTTTTTTCCAGGACCAATGGTTCGGGAGATAAAGTCGTCCGAATCTGATCCCGCGAATATTATGGAAGTTCGGAAATCGCAATTTTTCGCGAGATAAAATTCTGAAAAAATTCAGGGTTGTAGAGGACGTTAAAAGAGATGAAAATTCATCGAGTCATTTTTTTCCAGGACCAATGGTTCGGGAGATAAAGTCGTCCGAATCTGATTTCCCGAATATTATCGGGGATTCAAAATCGCAATTTTTCGCGAGATAAGATTCTGAAAAAATTCACGGTTGTAGAGGACGTCAAAAGAGATGAAAATTCATCGGGTCATTTTTTTCCAGGACCAATGGTTCGGGAGATAAAGTCGTCCGAATCTGATTCCCCGAATATTATGGTGAAATCAAAATCGGAATTTTTCGCGAGATAAAATTCTGAAAGAATTCAGGGTTGTAGAGGACGTCAAAAGAGATGAAAATTCATCGGGTCATTTTTTTCCAGGACCAATGGTTCGGGAGATAAAGTCGTCCGAATCTGATTCCCCGAATATTATCGGGGATTCAAAATCGCAATTTTTCGCGAGATAAAATTCTGAAAAAATTCAGGGTTGTAGAGGACGTTAAAAGAGATGGAAATTCATTGGGTCGATTTTTTCCAGAACCAATGGTTCGGGAGATAAGGTCGTCGGAATCTGATCCCGCGAATATTATCGGGGATTCCAGATCTCAATTTTTCGCGAGATAAAATTCTCAAAAAATTCAGGGTTGTAGAGGACGTTGAAAGAGATGAAAATTCATTGGGTCATTTTTTTCCAGGACCAATGGTTCGGGAGATAAAGTCGTCCGAATCTGATTCCCCGAATATTATCGAGGATTCAAAATCGGAATTTTTCGCGAGATAAAATTCTAAAAAAATTCAGGGTTGTAGAGGACGTTAAAAGAGATGAAAATTCATCAAGTCATTTTTTTCCAGGACCAATGGTTCGGGAGATAAAGTCGTCCGAATCTGATTCCCCGAATATTATCGGGGATTCAAAATCGCAATTTTTCGCGAGATAAAATTCTGAAAAAATTCAGGGTTGTAGAGGACGTTAAAAGAGATGAAAATTCATTGGGTCGATTTTTCCCAGGACCAATGGTTCGGGAGATAAAATCGTCCGAATCTGATCCCGCGAATATTATGCAAGTTCGGAAACCGCAATTTTTCGCGAGATAAAATTCTGAAAAAATTCAGGGTTGTAGAGGACGTTAAAAGAGATGAAAATTCATTGGGTCGATTTTTCCCAGGACCAATGGTTCGGGAGATAAAGTCGTCGGAATCTGATTCCGCGAATATTATCGGGGATTCAAAATCGCAATTTTTCGCGAGATAAAATTCTGAAAAAATTCAGGGTTGTAGAGGACGTTAAAAGAGATGAAAATTCATTGGGTCATTTTTTTCCAGGACCAATGATTCGGAAGATAAAGTCGTCCGAATCTGATTCCCCGAATATTATGGTGAAATCAAAATTGGAATTTTTCGCGAGATAAAATTCTGAAAAAATTCAGGGTTGTAGAGGACGTTGAAAGAGATGAAAATTCATCGGGTCATTTTTTTCCAGGACCAATGGTTCGGGAGATAAAGTCGTCGGAATCTGATCCCGCGAATATTATCGGGGATTCCAAATCTCAATTTCTCGCGAGATAAAATTCTGAAAAAATTCAGGGTTGCAGAGGACGTTAAAAGAGATAATAATTCGTCGAGTCATGTTTTCCGGGACCAATGGTTCGGGAGATAAAGTCGTCCGAATCTGATTCCCCGAATATTATCGGGGATTCAAAATCGCAATTTTTCGCGAGATAAGATTCTGAAAAAATTCACGGTTGTAGAGGACGTTAAAAGAGATGAAAATTCATCGGGTCATTTTTTTCCAGGACCAATGGTTCGGGAGATAAAGTCGTCCGAATCTGATCCCGCGAATATTATGAAAGTTCGGAAACCGCAATTTTTCGCGAGATAAAATTCTGAAAAAATTCAGGGTTGTAGAGGACGTTAAAAGAGATGAAAATTCATTGGGTCGATTTTTTCCAGGACCAATGGTTCGGGAGATAAAGTCGTCCGAATCTGATTTCCCGAATATTATGGTGAAATCAAAATCGGAATATTTCGCGAGATAAAATTCTGAAAAAATTCAGGGTTGTAGAGGACGTTAAAAGAGATGAAAATTCATCGGGTCATTTTTTTCCAGGACCAATGGTTCGAGAGATAAAGTCGTCGGAATCTGATCCCGCGAATATTATCGGGGATTCCAAATCTCAATTTTTCGCGAGATAAAATTCTGAAAAAATTCAGGGTTGCAGAGGACGTTAAAAGAGATAATAATTCGTCGAGTCATGTTTTCCGGGACCAATGGTTCGGGAGATAAAGTCGTCCGAATCTGATTCCCCGAATATTATGATGAAATCAAAATCGGAATTTTTCGCGAGAAAAAATTCTTCAAAAATTCAGGATTGTAGAGGACGTTGAAAGAAATGGAAATTCATTGGGTCATTTTTTTCCAGGACCAATGGTTCGGGAGATAAAGTCGTCCGAATCTGATTCCCCGAATATTATCGGGGATTCAAAATCGCAATTTTTCGCGAGATAAGATTCTGAAAAATTCACGGTTGTAGAGGACGTTAAAAGAGATGAAAATTCATCGGGTCATTTTTTTCCAGGACCAATGGTTCGGGAGATAAAGTCGTCCGAATCTGATTCCCCGAATATTATCGGGGATTCAAAATCGCAATTTTTCGCGAGATAAAATTCTGAAAAAATTCAGGGTTGTAGAGGACGTTAAAAGAGATGAAAATTCATTGGGTCGATTTTTTCCAGAACCAATGGTTCGGGAGATAAAGTCGTCCGAATCTGATTCCCCGAATATTATCGGGGATTCAAAATCGCAATTTTTCGCGAGATAAAATTCTTAAAATATTCAGGGTTGTAGAGAACGTTGAAAGAGATGGAAATTCATTGGGTCATTCATTGGTTCGGGAGATAAAGTCGTCCGAATCTGATCCCGCGAATATTATGGAAGTTCGGAAATCGCAATTTTTCGCGAGATAAAATTCTGAAAAAATTCAGGGTTGTAGAGGACGTTAAAAGAGATGAAAATTCATCAAGTCATTTTTTTCCAGGACCAATGGTTCGGGAGATAAAGTCGTCCGAATCTGATTTCCCGAATATTATCGGGGATTCAAAATCGCAATTTTTCGCGAGATAAGATTCTGAAAAAATTCACGGTTGTAGAGGACGTCAAAAGAGATGAAAATTCATCGGGTCATTTTTTTCCAGGACCAATGGTTCGGGAGATAAAGTCGTCCGAATCTGATTCCCCGAATATTATGGTGAAATCAAAATCGGAATTTTTCGCGAGATAAAATTCTGAAAGAATTCAGGGTTGTAGAGGACGTCAAAAGAGATGAAAATTCATCGGGTCATTTTTTTCCAGGACCAATGGTTCGGGAGATAAAGTCGTCCGAATCTGATCCCGCGAATATTATGCAAGTTCGGAAACCGCAATTTTTCGCGAAATAAAATTCTGAAAAAATTCAGGGTTGTAGAGGACGTTAAAAGAGATGAAAATTCATCGAGTCATTTTTTTCCAGGACCAATGGTTCGGGAGATAAAGTCGTCCGAATCTGATTTCCCGAATATTATGGTGAAATCAAAATGGGAATTTTTCGCGAGATAAAATTCTGAAAAAATTCAGGGTTGTAGAGGACGTTAAAAGAGATGAAAATTCATTGGGTCGATTTTTTCCAGGACCAATGGTTCGGGAGATAAAGTCGTCCGAATCTGATTTCCCGAATATTATCGGGGATTCAAAATCGCAATTTTTCGCGAGATAAGATTCTGAAAAAATTCACGGTTGTAGAGGACGTCAAAAGAGATGAAAATTCATCGGGTCATTTTTTTCCAGGACCAATGGTTCGGGAGATAAAGTCGTCCGAATCTGATTTCCCGAATATTATCGGGGATTCAAAATCGCAATTTTTCGCGAGATAAGATTCTGAAAAAATTCACGGTTGTAGAGGACGTCAAAAAAGATGAAAATTCATCGGGTCATTTTTTTCCAGGACCAATGGTTCGGGAGATAAAGTCGTCCGAATCTGATTCCCCGAATATTATCGGGGATTCAAAATCGCAATTTTTCGCGAGATAAAATTCTGAAAAAATTCAGGGTTGTAGAGGACGTTGAAAGAGATGAAAATTCAATGGGTCATTTTTTTCCAGGACCAATGATTCGGGAGATAAAGTCGTCCGAATCTGATTCCCCGAATATTATGGTGAAATCAAAATGGGAATTTTTCGCGGGATTAAATTCTGAAAAAATTCAGGGTTGTAGAGGACGTTAAAAGAGATGAAAATTCATTGGGTCGATTTTTTCCAGGACCAATGGTTCGGGAGATAAAGTCTTCGGAATCTGATCCCGCGAATATTATCGGGGATTCCAAATCTCAATTTTTCGCGAGATAAAATTCTGAAAAAATTCAGGGTTGTAGAGGACGTTAAAAGAGATGAAAATTGAATGGGTCATTTTTTTCCAGGACCAATGGTTCGGGAGATAAAGTCGTCCGAATCTGATTCCCCGAATATTATCGAAGATTAAAAATCGCAATTTTTCGCGAGATAAAATTCTTAAAAAATTCAGGGTTGTAGAGGACGTTGAAAGAAATGGAAATTCATTGGGTCATTTTTTTCCAGGACCAATGGTTCGGGAGATAAAGTCGTCCGAATCTGATTCCCCGAATATTATCGGGGATTCAAAATCGCAATTTTTCGCGAGATAAGATTCTGAAAAAATTCACGGTTGTAGAGGACGTTAAAAGAGATGAAAATTCATCGGGTCATTTTTTTCCAGGACCAATGGTTCGGGAGATAAAGTCGTCCGAATCTGATTCCCCGAATATTATCGGGGATTCAAAATCGCAATTTTTCGCGAGATAAAATTCTGAAAAAATTCAGGGTTGTAGAGGACGTTAAAAGAGATGAAAATTCATTGGGTCGATTTTTTCCAGAACCAATGGTTCGGGAGATAAGGTCGTCGGAATCTGATCCCGCGAATATTATCGGGGATTCCAAATCTCAATTTTTCGCGAGATGAAATTCTCAAAAAATTCAGGGTTTTAGAGGACGTTGGAAGAGATGAAAATTCATTGGGTCATTTTTTTCCAGGACCAATGGTTCGGGAGATAAAGTCGTCCGAATCTGATTCCCCGAATATTATGGTGAAATCAAAATCGGAATTTTTCGCGAGATAAAATTCTTAAATATTCAGGGTTGTAGAGGACGTTGAAAGAGATGGAAATTCATCGGGTCATTTTTTTCCAGGACCAATGGTTCGGGAGATAAAGTCGTCCGAATCTGATCCCGCGAATATTATGGAAGTTCGGAAATCGCAATTTTTCGCGAGATAAAATTCTGAAAAAATTCAGGGTTGTAGAGGACGTTAAAAGAGATAAAAATTCATCGAGTCATTTTTTTCCAGGACCAATGGTTCGGGAGATAAAGTCGTCCGAATCTGATTTCCCGAATATTATCGGGGATTCAAAATCGCAATTTTTCGCGAGATAAGATTCTGAAAAAATTCACGGTTGTAGAGGACGTCAAAAGAGATGAAAATTCATCGGGTCATTTTTTTCCAGGACCAATGGTTCGGGAGATAAAGTCGTCCGAATCTGATCCCGCGAATATTATGCAAGTTCGGAAACCGCAATTTTTCGCGAGATAAAATTCTGAAAAAATTCAGGGTTGTAGAGGACGTTAAAAGAGATGAAAATTCATCGGGTCATTTTTTTTCAGGACCAATGGTTCGGGAGATAAAGTCGTCGGAATCTGATCCCGCGAATATTATCGGGGATTCCAAATCTCAATTTTTCGCGAGATAAAATTCTGAAAAAATTCAGGGTTGCAGAGGACGTTAAAAGAGATGAAAATTCATTGGGTCATTTTTTTCCGGGACCAATGGTTCGGGAGATAAAGTCGTCCGAATCTGATTCCCCGAATATTATCGAGGATTCAAAATCGCAATTTTTCGCGAGATAAAATTCTGAAAAAATTCAGGGTTGTAGAGGACGTTAAAAGAGATGAAAATTCATCGGGTCATTTTTTTCCAGGACCAATGGTTCGGGAGATAAAGTCGTCCGATTCTGATTTCCCGAATATTATGGTGAAATCAAAATCGGAATTTTTCGCGAGATGAAATTCTTAAAAAATTCAGGGTTGTAGAAGACGTTAAAAGAGATAAAAATTCAATGGGTCGATTTTTTCCAGAACCAATGGTTCGGGAGATAAGGTCGTCGAAATCTGATCCCGCGAATATTATCGGGGATTCCAAATCTCAATTTTTCGCGAGATGAAATTCTCAAAAAATTCAGGGTTGTAGAGGACGTTGAAAGAGATGAAAATTCATTGGGTCATTTTTTTCCAGGACCAATGGTTCGGGAGATAAAGTCGTCCGAATCTGATTCCCCGAATATTATGGTGAAATCAAAATCGGAATTTTTCGCGAGATAAAATTCTTAAAATATTCAGGGTTGTAGAGGACGTTGAAAGAGATGGAAATTCATCGGGTCATTTTTTTCCAGGACCAATGGTTCGGGAGATAAAGTCGTCCGAATCTGATCCCGCGAATATTATGGAAGTTCGGAAATCGCAATTTTTCGCGAGATAAAATTCTAAAAAAATTCAGGGTTGTAGAGGACGTTAAAAGAGATGAAAATTCATTGGGTCATTTTTTTCCAGGACCAATGATTCGGGAGATAAAGTCGTCCGAATCTGATTCCCCGAATATTATGGTGAAATCAAAATTGGAATTTTTCGCGAGATAAAATTCTGAAAAAATTCAGGGTTGTAGAGGACGTTGAAAGAGATGAAAATTCATCGGGTCATTTTCTTCCAGGACCAATGATTCGGGAGATAAAGTCGTCCGAATCTGATTCCCCGAATATTATCGAGGATTCAAAATCGCAATTTTTCGCTAGATAAAATTCTGAAAAAATTCAGGGTTGTAGAGGACGTTAAAAGAGATGAAAATTCATCGGGTCATTTTTTTCCAGGACCAATGGTTCGAGAGATAAAGTCGTCCGAATCTGATCCCGCGAATATTATGGAAGTTCGGAAATCGCAATTTTTCGCGAGATAAAATTCTGAAAAAATTCAGGGTTGTAGAGGACGTTAAAAGAGATGAAAATTCATCGAGTCATTTTTTTCCAGGACCAATGGTTCGGGAGATAAAGTCGTCCGAATCTGATTTCCCGAATATTATCGGGGATTCAAAATCGCAATTTTTCGCGAGATAAGATTCTGAAAAAATTCACGGTTGTAGAGGACGTCAAAAGAGATGAAAATTCATCGGGTCATTTTTTTCCAGGACCAATGGTTCGGGAGATAAAGTCGTCCGAATCTGATTCCCCGAATATTATGGTGAAATCAAAATCGGAATTTTTCGCGAGATAAAATTCTGAAAGAATTCAGGGTTGTAGAGGACGTCAAAAGAGATGAAAATTCATCGGGTCATTTTTTTCCAGGACCAATGGTTCGGGAGATAAAGTCGTCCGAATCTGATTCCCCGAATATTATGGTGAAATCAAAATCGGAATTTTTCGCGAGATAAAATTCTGAAAGAATTCAGGGTTGTAGAGGACGTCAAAAGAGATGAAAATTCATCGGGTCATTTTTTTCCAGGACCAATGGTTCGGGAGATAAAGTCGTCCGAATCTGATCCCGCGAATATTATGCAAGTTCGGAAAACGCAATTTTTCGCGAGATAAAATTCTGAAAAAATTCAGGGTTGTAGAGGACGTTAAAAAAGATGAAAATTCATCGGGTCGATTTTTTCCAGGACCAATGGTTCGGGAGATAAAGTCGTCCGAATCTGATTTCCCGAATATTATGGTGAAATCAAAATCGGAATATTTCGCGAGATAAAATTCTGAAAAAATTCAGGGTTGTAGAGGACGTTAAAAGAGATGAAAATTCATCGGGTCATTTTTTTCCAGGACCAATGGTTCGAGAGATAAAGTCGTCGGAATCTGATCCCGCGAATATTATCGGGGATTCCAAATCTCAATTTTTCGCGAGATAAAATTCTGAAAAAATTCAGGGTCGCAGAGGACGTTAAAAGAGATAATAATTCGTCGAGTCATGTTTTCCGGGACCAATGGTTCGGGAGATAAAGTCGTCCGAATCTGATTCCCCGAATATTATGGTGAAATCAAAATCGGAATTTTTCGCGAGAAAAAATTCTTCAAAAATTCAGGATTGTAGAGGACGTTGAAAGAAATGGAAATTCATTGGGTCATTTTTTTCCAGGACCAATGGTTCGGGAGATAAAGTCGTCCGAATCTGATTCCCCGAATATTATCGGGGATTCAAAATCGCAATTTTTCGCGAGATAAGATTCTGAAAAAATTCACGGTTGTAGAGGACGTTAAAAGAGATGAAAATTCATCGGGTCATTTTTTTCCAGGACCAATGGTTCGGGAGATAAAGTCGTCCGAATCTGATTCCCCGAATATTATCGGGGATTCAAAATCGCAATTTTTCGCGAGATAAAATTCTGAAAAAATTCAGGGTTGTAGAGGACGTTAAAAGAGATGAAAATTCATTGGGTCGATTTTTTCCAGAACCAATGGTTCGGGAGATAAAGTCGTCCGAATCTGATTCCCCGAATATTATCGGGGATTCAAAATCGCAATTTTTCGCGAGATAAAATTCTTAAAATATTCAGGGTTGTAGAGAACGTTGAAAGAGATGGAAATTCATTGGGTCATTCATTGGTTCGGGAGATAAAGTCGTCCGAATCTGATCCCGCGAATATTATGGAAGTTCGGAAATCGCAATTTTTCGCGAGATAAAATTCTAAAAAAATTCAGGGTTGTAGAGGACGTTAAAAGAGATGAAAATTCATTGGGTCATTTTTTTCCAGGACCAATGATTCGGGAGATAAAGTCGTCCGAATCTGATTCCCCGAATATTATGGTGAAATCAAAATTGGAATTTTTCGCGAGATAAAATTCTGAAAAAATTCAGGGTTGTAGAGGACGTTAAAAGAGATGAAAATTCATCGGGTCATTTTCTTCCAGGACCAATGATTCGGGAGATAAAGTCGTCCGAATCTGATTCCCCGAATATTATCGAGGATTCAAAATCGCAATTTTTCGCGAGATAAAATTCTGAAAAAATTCAGGGTTGTAGAGGACGTTAAAAGAGATGAAAATTCATTGGGTCATTTTTTTCCAGGACCAATGGTTCGGGAGATAAAGTCGTCCGAATCTGATTCCCCGAATATTATGGTGAAATCAAAATCGGAATTTTTCGCGAGATAAAATTCTTAAAATATTCAGGGTTGTAGAGAACGTTGAAAGAGATGGAAATTCAACGGGTCATTTTTTTCCAGGACCAATGATTCGGGAGATAAAGTCGTCCGAATCTGATTCCCCGAATATTATCGAGGATTCAAAATCGCGATTTTTCGCGAGATAAAATTCTGGAAAAATTCAGGGTTGTAGAGGACGTTAAAAGAGATGAAAATTCATTGGGTCTTTTTTTTCCAGGACTAATGATTCGGGAGATAAAGTCGTCCGAATCTGATTCCCCGAATATTATGGTGAAATCAAAATCGGAATTCTTCGCGAGATAAAATTCTGAAAGAATTCAGGGTTGTAGAGGACGTCAAAAGAGATGAAAATTCATTGAATCATTTTTTTCCAGGACCAATGGTTCGGGAGATAAAGTCGTCCGAATCTGATTCCCCGAATATTATCGGGGATTCAAAATCGCAATTTTTCGCGAGATAAAATTCTGAAAAAATTCAGGGTTGTAGAGGACGTTAAAAGAGATGTAAATTCATTGGGTCGATTTTTTCCAGAACCAATGGTTCGGGAGATAAGGTCGTCGGAATCTCATCCCGCGAATATTATCGGGGATTCCAAATATCAATTTTTCGCGAGATAAAATTCTCAAAAAATTCAGGGTTGTAGAGGACGTTGAAAGAAATGCAAATTCATTGGGTCATTTTTTTCCAGGACCAATGGTTCGGGAGATAAAGTCGTCCGAATCTGATTCCCCGAATATTATCGAGGATTCAAAATCGCAATTTTTCGCGAGATAAAATTCTGAAAAAATTCAGGGTTGTAGAGGACGTTAAAAGAGATGAAAATTCATCGGGTCATTTTTCTCCAGGACCAATGGTTCGGGAGATAAAGTCGTCCGAATCTGATTCCCCGAATATTATCGAGGATTCAAAATCGCAATTTTTCGCGAGATAAAATTCTGAAAAAATTCAGGGTTGTAGAGGACGTTAAAAGAGATGAAAATTCATCGGGTCATTTTTTTCCAGGACCAATGGTTCGGGAGATAAAGTCGTCCGAATCTGATTCCCCGAATATTATCGAGGATTCAAAATCGCAATTTTTCGCGAGATAAAATTCTGAAAAAATTCAGGGTTGTAGAGGACGTTGGAAGAGATGAAAATTCATCGGGTCATTTTTTTCCAGGACCAATGGTTCGGGAGATAAAGTCGTCCGAATCTGATTCCCCGAATATTATGGTGAAATCAAAATCGGAATTTTTCGCGAGATAAAATTCCGAAAAAATTCAGGGTTGTAGAAGACGTTGAAAGAGATGAAAATTCATTGGGTCATTTTTTTCCAGAACCAATGGTTCGGGAGATAAAGTCGTCGGAATCTGATCCCGCGAATATTATCGGGGATTCCAAATCTCAATTTCTCGCGAAATAAAATTCTAAAAAAATTCAGGGTTGTGGAGGACGTTAAAAGAGATGAAAATTCATCGGGTCATTTTTTTCCAGGACCAATGGTTCGGGAGATAAAGTCGTCCGAATCTGATTCCCCGAATATTATCGAGGATTCAAAATCGCAATTTTTCGCGAGATAAAATTCTGAAAAAATTCAGGGTTGTAGAGGACGTTAAAAGAGATGAAAATTCATCGGGTCATTTTTTTCCAGGACCAATGGTTCGGGAGATAAAGTCGTCCGAATCTGATTCCCCGAATATTATGGTGAAATCAAAATCGGAATTCTTCGCGAGATAAAATTCTGAAAAAATTCAGGGTTGTAGAGGACGTTAAAAGAGATGTAAATTCATCGGGTCATTTCTTTCCAGGACCAATGGTTCGGGAGATAAAGTCGTCCGAATCTGATTCCCCGAATATTATCGAGGATTCAAAATCGCGATTTTTCGCGAGATAAAATTCTGAAAAAATTCAGGGTTGTAGAGGACGTTCGGAGAGATAAAAATTCATTGGGTCATTTTTTTCCAGGACCAATGGTTCGGGAGATAAAGTCGTCCGAATCTGATTCCCCGAATATTATCGAGGATTCAAAATCGCAATTTTTCGCGAGATAAAATTCTGAAAAAATTCAGGGTTGTAGAGGACGTTAAAAGAGATGAAAATTCGTCGGGTCATTTTTTTCCAGGACCAATGGTTCGGGAGATAAAGTCGTCCGCATCTGATTCCCCGAATATTATCGAGGATTCAAAATCGCAATTTTTCGCGAGATAAGATTCTGAAAAAATTCAGGGTTGTAGAGGACGTTAAAAGAGATGAAAATTCATTGGGTCATTTTTTTCCAGGACCAATGGTTCGGGAGATAAAGTCGTCCGAATCTGATTCCCCGAATATTATCGAGGATTCAAAATCGCAATTTTTCACGAGATAAAATTCTGAAAAAATTCAGGGTTGTAGAGGACGTTAAAAGAGATGTAAATTTATTGGGTCGATTTTTTCCAGAACCAATGGTTCGGGAGATAAGGTCGTCGGAATCTGATCCCGCGAATATTATCGGGGATTCCAAATCTCAATTTTTCGCGAGATAAAATTCTGAAAAAATTCAGGGTTGTAGAGGACGTTAAAAGAGATGGAAATTCATTGGGTCATTTTTTTCCAGGACCAATGGTTCGGGAGATAAAGTCGTCCGAATCTGATTCCCCGAATATTATGGTGAAATCAAAATTGGAATTTTTCGCGAGATAAAATTCTTAAAAAATTCAGGGTTGTAGAGGACGTTGAAAGAAATGGAAATTCATCGGGTCATTTTTTTCTAGGACCAATGGTTCGGGAGATAAAGTCGTCCGAATCTGATTCCCCGAATATTATGGTGAAATCAAAATCGGAATTTTTCGCGAGATAAAATTCTTAAAAAATTCAGGGTTGCAGAGGACGTTAAAAGAGATAATAATTCGTCGAGTCATGTTTTCCGGGACCAATGGTTCGGGAGATAAAGTCGTTCGAATCTGATTCCCCGAATATTATGGTGAAATCAAAATCGGAATTTTTCGCGAGAAAAAATTCTTAAAAAATTCAGGATTGTAGAGGACGTTGAAAGAGATGAAAAGTCATTGGGTCATTTTTTTCCAGGACCAATAATTCGGGAGATAAAGTCGTCCGAATCTGATTCCCCGAATATTATGGTAAAATCAAAATCGGAATTTTTCGCGAGATAAAATTCTTAAAATATTCAGGCTTGTAGAGGACGTTGAAAGAGATGGAAATTCATCGGGTCATTTTTTTCCAGGACCAATGGTTCGGGAGATAAAGTCGTCCGAATCTGATCCCGCGAATATTATGGAAGTTCGGAAATCGCAATTTTTCGCGAGATAAAATTCTGAAAAAATTCAGGGTTGTAGAGGACGTTAAAAGAGATGAAAATTCATCGGGTCATTTTTTTCCAGGACCAATGATTCGGGAGATAAAGTCGTCCGAATCTGATTCCCCGAATATTATCGAGGATTCAAAATCGCAATTTTTCGCGAGATAAAATTCTGAAAAAATTCAGAGTTGTAGAGGACGTTAAAAGAGATGAAAATTCATTAGGTCATTTTTTTCCAGGACCAATGATTCGGGAGATAAAGTCGTCCGAATCTGATTCCCCGAATATTATGGTGAAATCAAAATCGGAATTTTTCGCGAGATAAAATTCTGAAAGAATTCAGGGTTGTAGAGGACGTCAAAAGAGATGAAAATTCATTGAATCATTTTTTTCCAGGACCAATGGTTCGGGAGATAAAGTCGTCCGAATCTGATTCCCCGAATATTATCGGGGATTCAAAATCGCAATTTTTCGCGAGATAAAATTCTGAAAAAATTCAGGGTTGTAGAGGACGTTGAAAGAAATGCAAATTCATTGGGTCATTTTTTTCCAGGACCAATGGTTCGGGAGATAATGTCGTCCGAATCTGATTCCCCGAATATTATGGTGAAATCAAAATCGGAATTTTTCGCGAGATAAAATTCTTAAAATATTCAGGGTTGTAGAGAACGTTGAAAGAGATGGAAATTCATCGGGTCATTTTTTTCCAGGACCAATGGTTCGGGAGATAAAGTCGTCCGAATCTGATTCCCCGAATATTATGGTGAAATCAAAATCGGAATTTTTCGCGAGATAAAATTCTTAAAATATTCAGGGTTGTAGAGAACGTTGAAAGAGATGGAAATTCAACGGGTCATTTTTTTCCAGGACCAATGATTCGGGAGATAAAGTCGTCCGAATCTGATTCCCCGAATATTATCGAGGATTCAAAATCGCGATTTTTCGCGAGATAAAATTCTGGAAAAATTCAGGGTTGTAGAGGACGTTAAAAGAGATGAAAATTCATTGGGTCTTTTTTTTCCAGGACTAATGATTCGGGAGATAAAGTCGTCCGAATCTGATTCCCCGAATATTATGGTGAAATCAAAATCGGAATTCTTCGCGAGATAAAATTCTGAAAGAATTCAGGGTTGTAGAGGACGTCAAAAGAGATGAAAATTCATTGAATCATTTTTTTCCAGGACCAATGGTTCGGGAGATAAAGTCGTCCGAATCTGATTCCCCGAATATTATCGGGGATTCAAAATCGCAATTTTTCGCGAGATAAAATTCTGAAAAAATTCAGGGTTGTAGAGGACGTTAAAAGAGATGTAAATTCATTGGGTCGATTTTTTCCAGAACCAATGGTTCGGGAGATAAGGTCGTCGGAATCTCATCCCGCGAATATTATCGGGGATTCCAAATATCAATTTTTCGCGAGATAAAATTCTCAAAAAATTCAGGGTTGTAGAGGACGTTGAAAGAAATGCAAATTCATTGGGTCATTTTTTTCCAGGACCAATGGTTCGGGAGATAAAGTCGTCCGAATCTGATTCCCCGAATATTATCGAGGATTCAAAATCGCAATTTTTCGCGAGATAAAATTCTGAAAAAATTCAGGGTTGTAGAGGACGTTAAAAGAGATGAAAATTCATCGGGTCATTTTTCTCCAGGACCAATGGTTCGGGAGATAAAGTCGTCCGAATCTGATTCCCCGAATATTATCGAGGATTCAAAATCGCAATTTTTCGCGAGATAAAATTCTGAAAAAATTCAGGGTTGTAGAGGACGTTAAAAGAGATGAAAATTCATCGGGTCATTTTTTTCCAGGACCAATGGTTCGGGAGATAAAGTCGTCCGAATCTGATTCCCCGAATATTATCGAGGATTCAAAATCGCAATTTTTCGCGAGATAAAATTCTGAAAAAATTCAGGGTTGTAGAGGACGTTGGAAGAGATGAAAATTCATCGGGTCATTTTTTTCCAGGACCAATGGTTCGGGAGATAAAGTCGTCCGAATCTGATTCCCCGAATATTATGGTGAAATCAAAATCGGAATTTTTCGCGAGATAAAATTCCGAAAAAATTCAGGGTTGTAGAAGACGTTGAAAGAGATGAAAATTCATTGGGTCATTTTTTTCCAGAACCAATGGTTCGGGAGATAAAGTCGTCGGAATCTGATCCCGCGAATATTATCGGGGATTCCAAATCTCAATTTCTCGCGAAATAAAATTCTAAAAAAATTCAGGGTTGTGGAGGACGTTAAAAGAGATGAAAATTCATCGGGTCATTTTTTTCCAGGACCAATGGTTCGGGAGATAAAGTCGTCCGAATCTGATTCCCCGAATATTATCGAGGATTCAAAATCGCAATTTTTCGCGAGATAAAATTCTGAAAAAATTCAGGGTTGTAGAGGACGTTAAAAGAGATGAAAATTCATCGGGTCATTTTTTTCCAGGACCAATGGTTCGGGAGATAAAGTCGTCCGAATCTGATTCCCCGAATATTATGGTGAAATCAAAATCGGAATTCTTCGCGAGATAAAATTCTGAAAAAATTCAGGGTTGTAGAGGACGTTAAAAGAGATGTAAATTCATCGGGTCATTTCTTTCCAGGACCAATGGTTCGGGAGATAAAGTCGTCCGAATCTGATTCCCCGAATATTATCGAGGATTCAAAATCGCGATTTTTCGCGAGATAAAATTCTGAAAAAATTCAGGGTTGTAGAGGACGTTCGGAGAGATAAAAATTCATTGGGTCATTTTTTTCCAGGACCAATGGTTCGGGAGATAAAGTCGTCCGAATCTGATTCCCCGAATATTATCGAGGATTCAAAATCGCAATTTTTCGCGAGATAAAATTCTGAAAAAATTCAGGGTTGTAGAGGACGTTAAAAGAGATGAAAATTCGTCGGGTCATTTTTTTCCAGGACCAATGGTTCGGGAGATAAAGTCGTCCGCATCTGATTCCCCGAATATTATCGAGGATTCAAAATCGCAATTTTTCGCGAGATAAGATTCTGAAAAAATTCAGGGTTGTAGAGGACGTTAAAAGAGATGAAAATTCATTGGGTCATTTTTTTCCAGGACCAATGGTTCGGGAGATAAAGTCGTCCGAATCTGATTCCCCGAATATTATCGAGGATTCAAAATCGCAATTTTTCACGAGATAAAATTCTGAAAAAATTCAGGGTTGTAGAGGACGTTAAAAGAGATGTAAATTTATTGGGTCGATTTTTTCCAGAACCAATGGTTCGGGAGATAAGGTCGTCGGAATCTGATCCCGCGAATATTATCGGGGATTCCAAATCTCAATTTTTCGCGAGATAAAATTCTGAAAAAATTCAGGGTTGTAGAGGACGTTAAAAGAGATGGAAATTCATTGGGTCATTTTTTTCCAGGACCAATGGTTCGGGAGATAAAGTCGTCCGAATCTGATTCCCCGAATATTATGGTGAAATCAAAATTGGAATTTTTCGCGAGATAAAATTCTTAAAAAATTCAGGGTTGTAGAGGACGTTGAAAGAAATGGAAATTCATCGGGTCATTTTTTTCTAGGACCAATGGTTCGGGAGATAAAGTCGTCCGAATCTGATTCCCCGAATATTATGGTGAAATCAAAATCGGAATTTTTCGCGAGATAAAATTCTTAAAAAATTCAGGGTTGCAGAGGACGTTAAAAGAGATAATAATTCGTCGAGTCATGTTTTCCGGGACCAATGGTTCGGGAGATAAAGTCGTTCGAATCTGATTCCCCGAATATTATGGTGAAATCAAAATCGGAATTTTTCGCGAGAAAAAATTCTTAAAAAATTCAGGATTGTAGAGGACGTTGAAAGAGATGAAAAGTCATTGGGTCATTTTTTTCCAGGACCAATAATTCGGGAGATAAAGTCGTCCGAATCTGATTCCCCGAATATTATGGTAAAATCAAAATCGGAATTTTTCGCGAGATAAAATTCTTAAAATATTCAGGCTTGTAGAGGACGTTGAAAGAGATGGAAATTCATCGGGTCATTTTTTTCCAGGACCAATGGTTCGGGAGATAAAGTCGTCCGAATCTGATCCCGCGAATATTATGGAAGTTCGGAAATCGCAATTTTTCGCGAGATAAAATTCTGAAAAAATTCAGGGTTGTAGAGGACGTTAAAAGAGATGAAAATTCATCGGGTCATTTTTTTCCAGGACCAATGATTCGGGAGATAAAGTCGTCCGAATCTGATTCCCCGAATATTATCGAGGATTCAAAATCGCAATTTTTCGCGAGATAAAATTCTGAAAAAATTCAGGGTTGTAGAGGACGTTAAAAGAGATGAAAATTCATTAGGTCATTTTTTTCCAGGACCAATGATTCGGGAGATAAAGTCGTCCGAATCTGATTCCCCGAATATTATGGTGAAATCAAAATCGGAATTTTTCGCGAGATAAAATTCTGAAAGAATTCAGGGTTGTAGAGGACGTCAAAAGAGATGAAAATTCATTGAATCATTTTTTTCCAGGACCAATGGTTCGGGAGATAAAGTCGTCCGAATCTGATTCCCCGAATATTATCGGGGATTCAAAATCGCAATTTTTCGCGAGATAAAATTCTGAAAAAATTCAGGGTTGTAGAGGACGTTGAAAGAAATGCAAATTCATTGGGTCATTTTTTTCCAGGACCAATGGTTCGGGAGATAATGTCGTCCGAATCTGATTCCCCGAATATTATGGTGAAATCAAAATCGGAATTTTTCGCGAGATAAAATTCTTAAAATATTCAGGGTTGTAGAGAACGTTGAAAGAGATGGAAATTCATCGGGTCATTTTTTTCCAGGACCAATGATTCGGGAGATAAAGTCGTCCGAATCTGATTCCCCGAATATTATCGAGGATTCAAAATCGCAATTTTTCGCGAGATAAAATTCTGGAAAAATTCAGGGTTGTAGAGGACGTTAAAAGAGATGAAAATTCATTGGGTCATTTTTTTCCAGGACCAATGATTCGGGAGATAAAGTCGTCCGAATCTGATTCCCCGAATATTATGGTGAAATCAAAATCGGAATTCTTCGCGAGATAAAATTCTGAAAGAATTCAGGGTTGTAGAGGACGTCAAAAGAGATGAAAATTCATTGAATCATTTTTTTCCAGGACCAATGGTTCGGGAGATAAAGTCGTCCGAATCTGATTCCCCGAATATTATCGGGGATTCAAAATCGCAATTTTTCGCGAGATAAAATTCTGAAAAAATTCAGGGTTGTAGAGGACGTTAAAAGAGATGAAAATTCATCGGGTCATTTCTTTCCAGGACCAATGGTTCGGGAGATAAAGTCGTCGGAATCTGATCCCGCGAATATTATCGGGGATTCCAAATCTCAATTTCTCGCGAAATAAAATTCTAAAAAAATTCAGGGTTGTGGAGGACGTTAAAAGAGATGAAAATTCATCGGGTCATTTCTTTCCAGGACCAATGGTTCGGGAGATAAAGTCGTCCGAATCTGATTCCCCGAATATTATCGAGGATTCAAAATCGCAATTTTTCGCGAGATAAAATTCTGAAAAAATTCAGGGTTGTAGAGGACGTTGGAAGAGATGAAAATTCATCGGGTCATTTTTTTCCAGGACCAATAATTCGGGAGATAAAGTCGTCCGAATCTGATTCCCCGAATATTATGGTGAAATCAAAATCGGAATTTTTCGCGAGATAAAATTCCTAAAAAATTCAGGGTTGTAGAAGACGTTGAAAGAGATGAAAATTCATTGGGTCATTTTTCTCCAGAACCAATGGTTCGGGAGATAAAGTCGTCGGAATCTGATCCCGCGAATATTATCGGGGATTCCAAATCTCAATTTCTCGCGAAATAAAATTCTAAAAAAATTCAGGGTTGTGGAGGAAGTTAAAAGAGATGAAAATTCATCGGGTTATTTTTTTCCAGGACCAATGGTTCGGGAGATAAAGTCGTCCGAATCTGATTCCCCGAATATTATCGAGGATTCAAAATCGCAATTTTTCGCGAGATAAAATTCTGAAAAAATTCAGGGTTGTAGAGGACGTTAAAAGAGATGAAAATTCAACGGGTCATTTTTTTCCAGGACCAATGGTTCGGGAGATAAAGTCGTCCGAATCTGATTCCCCGAATATTATGGTGAAATCAAAATCGGAATTTTTCGCGAGATAAAATTCTGAAAAAATTCAGGGTTGTGGAGGACGTTCGGAGAGATAAAAATTCATTGGGTCATTTTTTTCCAGGACCAATGGTTCGGGAGATAAAGTCGTCCGAATCTGATTCCCCGAATATTATCGAGGATTCAAAATCGCGATTTTTCGCGAGATAAAATTCTGAAAAAATTCAGGGTTGTAGAGGACGTTAAAAGAGATGAAAATTCATCGAGTCATTTCTTTCCAGGACCAATGGTTCGGGAGATAAAGTCGTCGGAATCTGATCCCGCGAATATTATCGGGGATTCCAAATCTCAATTTTTCGCGAGATAAAATTCTGCGAAAATTCAGAGTTGTAGAGGACGTTAAAAGAGATGAAAATTCATTGGGTCATTTCTTTCCAGGACCAATGGTTCGGGAGATAAAGTCGTCCGAATCTGATTCCCCGAATATTATCGAGGATTCAAAATCGGAATTTTTCGCGAGATAAAATTCTGAAAAAATTCAGGGTTGTAGAGGACGTTAAAAGAGATGAAAATTCATTGGGTCATTTTTCTCCAGGACCAATGGTTCGAGAGATAAAGTCGTCCGAATCTGATTCCCCGAATATTATCGGGGATTCCAAATCTCAATTTCTCGCGAAATAAAATTCTAAAAAAATTCAGGGTTGTGGAGGACGTTAAAAGAGATGAAAATTCATCGGGTCATTTTTTTCCAGGACCAATGGTTCGGGAGATAAAGTCGTCCGAATCTGATTCCCCGAATATTATCGAGGATTCAAAATCGCAATTTTTCGCGAGATAAAATTCTGAAAAAATTCAGGGTTGTAGAGGACGTTAAAAGAGATGAAAATTCATCGGGTCATTTCTTTCCAGGACCAATGGTTCGGGAGATAAAGTCGTCCGAATCTGATTCCCCGAATATTATCGAGGATTCAAAATCGCGATTTTTCGCGAGATAAAATTCTGAAAAAATTCAGGGTTGTAGAGGACGTTAAAAGAGATGAAAATTCATCGGGTCATTTTTCTCCAGGACCAATGGTTCGGGAGATAAAGTCGTCCGAATCTGAGTCCCCGAATATTATGGTGAAATCAAAATCGGAATTTTTCGCGAGATAAAATTCTGAAAAAATTCAGGGTTGTAGAGGACGTTAAAAGAGATGTAAATTCAGCGGGTCATTTCTTTCCAGGACCAATGGTTCGGGAGATAAAGTCGTCCGAATCTGATTCCCCGAATATTATGGTGAAATCAAAATCGGAATTTTTCGCGAGATAAAATTCTGAAAGAATTCAGGGTTGTAGAGGACGTCAAAAGAGATGGAAATTCATTGAATCATTTTTTTCCAGGACCAATGGTTCGGGAGATAAAGTCGTCCGAATCTGATTCCCCGAATATTATCGGGGATTCAAAATCGCAATTTTTCGCGAGATAAAATTCTGAAAAAATTCAGGGTTGTAGAGGACGTTAAAAGGGATGAAAATTCATCGGTCATTTTTTTCCAGGACCAATGGTTCGGGAGATAAAGTCGTCGGAATCTGATCCCGCGAATATTACGGAAGTTCGGAAATCGGAATTTTTCGCGAGATAAAATTCTGAAAAAATTCAGGGTTGTAGAGGACGTTAAAAGAGATGAAAATTCAACAAGTCATTTTTTTCCAGGACCAATGGTTCGGGAGATAAAGTCGTCCGAATCTGATTCCCCGAATATTATCGGGGATTCAAAATCGCAATTTTTCGCGAGATAAAATTCTGAAAAAATTCAGGGTTGTAGAGGACGTTAAAAGAGATGTAAATTCATTGGGTCGATTTTTTCCAGAACCAATGGTTCGGGAGATAAGGTCGTCGGAATCTGATCCCGCGAATATTATCGGGGATTCCAAATCTCAATTTTTCGCGAGATAAAATTCTCAAAAAATTCAGGGTTGTAGAGGACGTTGAAAGAGATGCAAATTCATTGGGTCATTTTTTTCCAGGACCAATGGTTCGGGAGATAAAGTCGTCCGAATCTGATCCCGCGAATATTACGGAAAATCGGAAATCGCAATTTTTCGCGAGATAAAATTCTGAAAAAATTCAGGGTTGTAGAGGACGTTAAAAGGGATGAAAATTCATCGGTCATTTTTTTCCAGGACCAATGGTTCGGGAGATAAAGTCGTCGGAATTTGATCCCGCGAATATTACGGAAGTTCGGAAATCGGAATTTTTCGCGAGATAAAATTCTGAAAAAATTCAGGGTTGTAGAGGACGTTAAAAGAGATGAAAATTCATCGGGTCATTTTTTTCCAGGACCAATGGTTCGGGAGATAAAGTCGTCCGAATCTGATTCCCCGAATATTATCGAAGATGCAAAATCGCAATTTTTCGCGAGATAAAATTCTGAAAAAATTCAGGGTTGTAGAGGACGTTAAAAGAGATGAAAATTCATCGAGTCATTTCTTTCCAGGACCAATGGTTCGGGAGATAAAGTCGTCGGAATCTGATCCCGCGAATATTATCGGGGATTCCAAATCTCAATTTTTCGCGAGATAAAATTCTGCGAAAATTCAGAGTTGTAGAGGACGTTAAAAGAGATGAAAATTCATTGGGTCATTTCTTTCCAGGACCAATGGTTCGGGAGATAAAGTCGTCCGAATCTGATTCCCCGAATATTATCGAGGATTCAAAATCGGAATTTTTCGCGAGATAAAATTCTGAAAAAATTCAGGGTTGTAGAGGACGTTAAAAGAGATGAAAATTCATTGGGTCATTTTTCTCCAGGACCAATGGTTCGAGAGATAAAGTCGTCCGAATCTGATTCCCCGAATATTATCGAGGATTCAAAATCGCAATTCTTCGCGAGATAAAATTCTGAAAAAATTCAGGGTTGTAGAGGACGTTAAAAGAGATGAAAATTCATCGGGTCATTTTTTTCCAGGACCAATGGTTCGGGAGATAAAGTCGTCCGAATCTGATTCCCCGAATATTATGGTGAAATCAAAATCGGAATTTTTCGCGAGATAAAATTCTGAAAAAATTCAGGGTTGTAGAGGACGTTAAAAGAGATGAAAATTCATTGGGTCATTTTTTTCCAGGACTAATGGTTCTGGAGATAAAGTCGTCGGAATCTGATCCCGCGAATATTATCGGGGATTCCAAATCGCAATTTTTCGCGAGATAAAATTCTGAAAAAATTCAGGGTTGTAGAGGACGTTGGAAGAGATGAAAATTCATTGGGTCATTTTTTTCCAGGACCAATGGTTCGGGAGATAAAGTCGTCCGAATCTGATTCCCCGAATATTATGGTGAAATCAAAATCGGAATTTTTCGCGAGATAAAATTCTGAAAAAATTCAGGGTTGTAGAGGACGTTAAAAGAGATGAAAATTCATCGGGTCATTTTTTTCCAGGACGAATGGTTCTGGAGATAAAGTCGTCGGAATCTGATCCCGCGAATATTATCGGGGATTCCAAATCGCAATTTTTCGCGAGATAAAATTCTGAAAAAATTCAGGGTTGTAGAGGACGTTAAAAGAGATGAAAATTCGTTGGGTCATTTTTTTCCAGGACCAATGGTTCGGGAGATAAAGTCGTCCGAATCTGATCCCGCGAATATTATGCAAGTTCGGAAATCGCAATTTTTCGCGGGATAAAATTCTGAAAAAATTCAGAGTTGTAGAGGACGTTAAAAGAGATGAAAATTCATCGGGTCATTTTTTCCCAGGACCAATGGTTCGGGAGATGAAGTCGTCGGAATCTGATCCCGCGAATATTATCGGGGATTCCAAATCGCAATTTTTCGCGAGATAAAATTCTGAAAAAATTCAGGGTTGTAGAGGACGTTGGAAGAGATGAAAATTCATCGGGTCATTTCTTTCCAGGACCAATGGTTCGGGAGATAAAGTCGTCCGAATCTGATTCCCCGAATATTATCGAGGATTCAAAATCGGAATTTTTCGCGAGATAAAATTCTGAAAAAATTCAGGGTTGTAGAGGACGTTAAAAGAGATGAAAATTCATTGGGTCATTTTTCTCCAGGACCAATGGTTCGAGAGATAAAGTCGTCCGAATCTGATTCCCCGAATATTATCGAGGATTCAAAATCGCAATTCTTCGCGAGATAAAATTCTGAAAAAATTCAGGGTTGTAGAGGACGTTAAAAGAGATGAAAATTCATCGGGTCATTTTTTTCCAGGACCAATGGTTCGGGAGATAAAGTCGTCCGAATCTGATTCCCCGAATATTATGGTGAAATCAAAATCGGAATTTTTCGCGAGATAAAATTCTGAAAAAATTCAGGGTTGTAGAGGACGTTAAAAGAGATGAAAATTCATTGGGTCATTTTTTTCCAGGACTAATGGTTCTGGAGATAAAGTCGTCGGAATCTGATCCCGCGAATATTATCGGGGATTCCAAATCGCAATTTTTCGCGAGATAAAATTCTGAAAAAATTCAGGGTTGTAGAGGACGTTAAAAGAGATGAAAATTCAATGATCATTTTTTTCCAGGACCAATGGTTCGGGAGATAAAGTCGTCGGAATCTGATCCCGCGAATATTATCGGGGATTCCAAATCTCAATTTTTCGCGAGATAAAATTCTGAAAAAATTCAGGGTTGCAGAGGACGTTAAAAGAGATGAAAATTCATTGGGTCATTTTTTTCCAGGACCAATGGTTCTGGAGATAAAGTCGTCGGAATCTGATCCCGCGAATATTATCGGGGATTCCAAATCGCAATTTTTCGCGAGATAAAATTCTGAAAAAATTCAGGGTTGTAGAGGACGTTGGAAGAGATGAAAATTCATGGGGTCATTTTTTTCCAGGACCAATGGTTCGGGAGATAAAGTCGTCCGAATCTGAGTCCCCGAATATTATGGTGAAATCAAAATAGGAATTTTTCGCGAGATAAAATTCTGAAAAAATTCAGGGTTGTAGACGACGTTAAAAGAGATGAAAATTCATTGGGTCGTTTTTTTCCAGGACCAATGGTTCGGGAGATAAAGTCGTCCGAATATGATCCCGCGAATATTATGCAAGTTCGGAAACCGCAATTTTTCGCGAGATAAAATTCTGAAAAAATTCAGGGTTGTAGAGGACGTTAAAAGAGATGAAAATTCATTGGGTCATTTTTTTCCAGGACCAATGGTTCGGGAGATAAAGTCGTCCGAATCTGATCCCGCGAATATTATGCAAGTTCGGAAATCGCAATTTTTCGCGGGATAAAATTCTGAAAAAATTCAGAGTTGTAGAGGACGTTAAAAGAGATGAAAATTCATCGGGTCATTTTTCTCCAGGACCAATGGTTCGGGAGATAAAGTCGTCCGAATCTGAACCCGCGAATATTACGGAAGTTCGGAAATCGGAATTTTTCGCGAGATAAAATTCTGAAAAAATTCAGGGTTGTAGAGGACGTTAAAAGGGATGAAAATTCAACGGGTCATTTTTTTCCAGGACCAATGGTTCGGGAGATAAAGTCGTCCGAATCTGAACCCGCGAATATTACGGAAGTTCGGAAATCGGAATTTTTCGCGAGATAAAATTCTGAAAAAATTCAGGGTTGTAGAGGACGTTAAAAGAGATGAAAATTCATGGGGTCATTTTTTTCCAGGACCAATGGTTCGGGAGATAAGGTCGTCCGAATCTGATTCCCCGAATATTATGGTGAAATCAAAACAGCAATTTTTCGCGAGATAAAATTCTGAAAAAATTCAGGGTTGTAGAGGACGTTAAAAGAGATGAAAATTCATCGGGTCATTTTTTCCCAGGACCAATGGTTCTGGAGATAAAGTCGTCGGAATCTGATCCCGCGAATATTATCGGGGATTCCAAATCGCAATTTTTCGCGAGATAAAATTCTGAAAAAATTCAGGGTTGTAGAGGACGTTGGAAGAGATGAAAATTCATCGGGTCATTTTTTTCCAGGACCAATGGTTCGGGAGATAAAGTCGTCCGAATCTGAGTCCCCGAATATTATGGTGAAATCAAAAAAGGAATTTTTCGCGAGATAAAATTCTGAAAAAATTCAGGGTTGTAGACGACGTTCAAAGAGATGAAAATTCATTGGGTCATTTTTTTCCAGGACCAATGGTTCGGGAGATAAAGTCGTCCGAATCTGATCCCGCGAATATTATGCAAGTTCGGAAACCGCAATTTTTCGCGCGATAAAATTTTGAAAAAATTCAGGGTTGTAGACGACGTTAAAAGAGATGAAAATTCATCGGGTCATTTTTTTCCAGGACCAATGGTTCTGGAGATAAAGTCGTCGGAATCTGATCCCGCGAATATTATCGGGGATTCCAAATCGCAATTTTTCGCGAGATAAAGATCTGAAAAAATTCAGGGTTGTAGAGGACGTTGGAAGAGATGAAAATTCATCGGGTCATTTTTTTCCAGGACCAATGGTTCGGGAGATAAAGTCGTCCGAATCTGAGTCCCCGAATATTATGGTGAAATCAAAAAAGGAATTTTTCGCGAGATAAAATTCTGAAAAAATTCAGGGTTGTAGACGACGTTCAAAGAGATGAAAATTCATTGGGTCATTTTTTTCCAGGACCAATGGTTCGGGAGATAAAGTCGTCCGAATCTGATCCCGCGAATATTATGCAAGTTCGGAAACCGCAATTTTTCGCGCGATAAAATTTTGAAAAAATTCAGGGTTGTAGACGACGTTAAAAGAGATGAAAATTCATCGGGTCATTTTTTTCCAGGACCAATGGTTCGGGAGATAAAGTCGTCCGAATATGATCCCGCGAATATTATGCAAGTTCGGAAACCTCAATTTTTCGCGAGATAAAATTCTGAAAAAATTCAGGGTTGTAGAGGACGTTAAAAGAGATGAAAATTCATTGGGTCATTTTTTTCCAGGACCAATGGTTCGGGAGATAAAGTCGTCCGAATCTGATCCCGCGAATATTATGCAAGTTCGGAAATCGCAATTTTTCGCGGGATAAAATTCTGAAAAAATTCAGGGTCGTAGAGGACGTTAAAAGAGATGAAAATTCATTGGGTCATTTTTCTCCAGGACCAATGGTTCGAGAGATAAAGTCGTCCGAATCTGATTCCCCGAATATTATCGAGGATTCAAAATCGCAATTCTTCGCGAGATAAAATTCTGAAAAAATTCAGGGTTGTAGAGGACGTTAAAAGAGATGAAAATTCATCGGGTCATTTTTTTCCAGGACCAATGGTTCGGGAGATAAAGTCGTCCGAATCTGATTCCCCGAATATTATGGTGAAATCAAAATCGGAATTTTTCGAAGGATAAAATTCTGAAAAAATTCAGGGTTGTAGAGGACGTTAAAAGAGATGAAAATTCATTGGGTCATTTTTTTCCAGGACCAATGGTTCTGGAGATAAAGTCGTCGGAATCTGATCCCGCGAATATTATCGGGGATTCCAAATCGCAATTTTTCGCGAGATAAAATTCTGAAAACATTCAGGGTTGTAGAGGACGTTGGAAGAGATGAAAATTCATCGGGTCATTTTTTTCCAGGACCAATGGTTCGGGAGATAAAGTCGTCCGAATCTGAGTCCCCGAATATTATGGTGAAATCAAAATAGGAATTTTTCGCGAGATAAAATTCTGAAAAAATTCAGGGTTGTAGAGGACGTTAAAAGAGATGAAAATTCATGGGGTAATTTTTTTCCAGGACCAATGGTTCGGGAGATAAAGTCGTCCGAATCTGATCCCGCGAATAATATGCAAGTTCGGAAATCGCAATTTTTCGCGGGATAAAATTCTGAAAAAATTCAGAGTTGTAGAGGACGTTAAAAGAGATGAAAATTCATCGGATCATTTTTCTCCAGGACCAATGGTTCGGGAGATAAAGTCGTCCGAATCTGATCCCGCGAATATTATGCAAGTTCGGAAACCGGAATTTTTCGCGAGATAAAATTCTGAAAAAATTCAGGGTTGTAGAGGACGTTAAAAGAGATGAAAATTCATTGGGTCATTTTTTTCCAGGACCAATGGTTCGGGAGATGAAGTCGTCCGAATCTGATTCCCCGAATATTATCGAGGATTCAAAATCGGAATTTTTCGCGAGATAAAATTCTGAAAAAATTCAGGGTTGTAGAGGACGTTAAAAGAGATGAAAATTCATGGGGTCATTTTTTTCCAGGACCAATGGTTCGGGAGATAAGGTCGTCCGAATCTGATTCCCCGAATATTATGGTGAAATCAAAACAGCAATTTTTCGCGAGATAAAATTCTGAAAAAATTCAGGGTTGTAGAGGACGTTAAATGAGATGAAAATTCATTAGGTCATTTTTTTCCAGGACCAATGGTTCGGGAGATAAAGTCGTCCGAATCTGATCCCGCGAATATTACGGAAGTTCGGAAATCGGAATTTTTCGCAAGATAAAATTCTGAAAAAATTCAGGGTTGTAGAGGACGTTGGAAGAGATGAAAATTCATCGGGTCATTTTTTTCCAGGACCAATGGTTCGGGAGATAAAGTCGTCCGAATCTGATTCCCCGAATATTATCGCGGATTCAAAATCGCAATTTTTCGCGAGATAAAATTCTGAAAAAATTCAGGGTTATAGAGGACGTTAAAAGAGATGAAAATTCATTGGGTCATTTTTTTCCAGGACCAATGGTTCTGGAGATAAAGTCGTCGGAATCTGATCCCGCGAATATTATCGGGGATTCCAAATCGCGATTTTTCGCGAGATAAAATTCTGAAAAAATTCAGGGTTGTAGAGGACGTTGGAAGAGATGAAAATTCATCGGGTCATTTTTTTCCAGGACCAATGGTTCGGGAGATAAAGTCGTCCGAATCTGATTCCCCGAATATTATAGTGAAATCAAAATCGGAATTTTTCGCGAGATAAAATTCTGAAAAAATTCAGGGTTGTAGAGGACGTTAAAAGAGATGAAAATTCATTGGGTCATTTTTTTTCCAGGACCAATGGTTCGGGAGATAAAGTCGTCCGAATCTGATCCCGCGAATATTACGGAAGTTCGGAAATCGGAATTTTTCGCAAGATAAAATTCTGAAAAAATTCAGGGTTGTAGAGGACGTTGGAAGAGATGAAAATTCATCGGGTCATTTTTTTCCAGGACCAATGGTTCGGGAGATAAAGTCGTGCGAATCTGATTCCCCGAATATTATCGCGGATTCAAAATCGCAATTTTTCGCGAGATAAAATTCTGAAAAAATTCAGGGTTATAGAGGACGTCAAAAGAGATGAAAATTCATTGGGTCATTTTTTTCCAGGACTAATGGTTCTGGAGATAAAGTCGTCGGAATCTGATCCCGCGAATATTATCGGGGATTCCAAATCGCAATTTTTCGCGAGATAAAATTCTGAAAAAATTCAGGGTTGTAGAGGACGTTGGAAGAGATGAAAATTCATCGGGTCATTTTTTTCCAGGACCAATGGTTCGGGAGATAAAGTCGTCCGAATCTGAGTCCCCGAATATTATGGTGAAATCAAAAAAGGAATTTTTCGCGAGATAAAATTCTGAAAAAATTCAGGGTTGTAGACGACGTTCAAAGAGATGAAAATTCAGTGGGTCATTTTTTTCCAGGACCAATGGTTCGGGAGATAAAGTCGTCCGAATCTGATTCCCCGAATATTATGGTGAAATCAAAATCGGAATTTTTCGCGAGATAAAATTCTTAAAATATTCAGGGTTGTAGAGGACGTTGAAAGAGATGGAAATTCATCGGGTCATTTTTTTCCAGGACCAATGGTTCGGGAGATAAAGTCGTCCGAATCTGATCCCGCGAATATTATGGAAGTTCGGAAATCGCAATTTTTCGCGAGATAAAATTCTGAAAAAATTCAGGGTTGTAGAGGACGTTAAAAGAGATGAAAATTCATCGAGTCATTTTTTTCCAGGACCAATGGTTCGGGAGATAAAGTCGTCCGAATCTGATTTCCTGAATATTATCGGGGATTCAAAATCGCAATTTTTCGCGAGATAAGATTCTGAAAAAATTCACGGTTGTAGAGGACGTCAAAAGAGATGAAAATTCATCGGGTCATTTTTTTCCAGGACCAATGGTTCGGGAGATAAAGTCGTCCGAATCTGATTCCCCGAATATTATGGTGAAATCAAAATCGGAATTTTTCGCGAGATAAAATTCTGAAAGAATTCAGGGTTGTAGAGGACGTCAAAAGAGATGAAAATTCATCGGGTCATTTTTTTCCAGGACCAATGGTTCGGGAGATAAAGTCGTCCGAATCTGATTCCCCGAATATTATCGGGGATTCAAAATCGCAATTTTTCGCGAGATAAAATTCTGAAAAAATTCAGGGTTGTAGAGGACGTTAAAAGAGATGGAAATTCATTGGGTCGATTTTTTCCAGAACCAATGGTTCGGGAGATAAGGTCGTCGGAATCTGATCCCGCGAATATTATCGGGGATTCCAGATCTCAATTTTTCGCGAGATAAAATTCTCAAAAAATTCAGGGTTGTAGAGGACGTTGAAAGAGATGAAAATTCATTGGGTCATTTTTTTCCAGGACCAATGGTTCGGGAGATAAAGTCGTCCGAATCTGATTCCCCGAATATTATCGAGGATTCAAAATCGGAATTTTTCGCGAGATAAAATTCTAAAAAAATTCAGGGTTGTAGAGGACGTTAAAAGAGATGAAAATTCATCAAGTCATTTTTTTCCAGGACCAATGGTTCGGGAGATAAAGTCGTCCGAATCTGATTCCCCGAATATTATCGGGGATTCAAAATCGCAATTTTTCGCGAGATAAAATTCTGAAAAAATTCAGGGTTGTAGAGGACGTTAAAAGAGATGAAAATTCATTGGGTCGATTTTTCCCAGGACCAATGGTTCGGGAGATAAAATCGTCCGAATCTGATCCCGCGAATATTATGCAAGTTCGGAAACCGCAATTTTTCGCGAGATAAAATTCTGAAAAAATTCAGGGTTGTAGAGGACGTTAAAAGAGATGAAAATTCATTGGGTCGATTTTTCCCAGGACCAATGGTTCGGGAGATAAAGTCGTCGGAATCTGATTCCGCGAATATTATCGGGGATTCAAAATCGCAATTTTTCGCGAGATAAAATTCTGAAAAAATTCAGGGTTGTAGAGGACGTTAAAAGAGATGAAAATTCATTGGGTCATTTTTTTCCAGGACCAATGATTCGGAAGATAAAGTCGTCCGAATCTGATTCCCCGAATATTATGGTGAAATCAAAATTGGAATTTTTCGCGAGATAAAATTCTGAAAAAATTCAGGGTTGTAGAGGACGTTGAAAGAGATGAAAATTCATCGGGTCATTTTTTTCCAGGACCAATGGTTCGGGAGATAAAGTCGTCGGAATCTGATCCCGCGAATATTATCGGGGATTCCAAATCTCAATTTTTCGCGAGATAAAATTCTGAAAAAATTCAGGGTTGCAGAGGACGTTAAAAGAGATAATAATTCGTCGAGTCATGTTTTCCGGGACCAATGGTTCGGGAGATAAAGTCGTCCGAATCTGATTCCCCGAATATTATCGGGGATTCAAAATCGCAATTTTTCGCGAGATAAGATTCTGAAAAAATTCACGGTTGTAGAGGACGTTAAAAGAGATGAAAATTCATCGGGTCATTTTTTTCCAGGACCAATGGTTCGGGAGATAAAGTCGTCCGAATCTGATCCCGCGAATATTATGAAAGTTCGGAAACCGCAATTTTTCGCGAGATAAAATTCTGAAAAAATTCAGGGTTGTAGAGGACGTTAAAAGAGATGAAAATTCATTGGGTCGATTTTTTCCAGGACCAATGGTTCGGGAGATAAAGTCGTCCGAATCTGATTTCCCGAATATTATGGTGAAATCAAAATCGGAATATTTCGCGAGATAAAATTCTGAAAAAATTCAGGGTTGTAGAGGACGTTAAAAGAGATGAAAATTCATCGGGTCATTTTTTTCCAGGACCAATGGTTCGAGAGATAAAGTCGTCGGAATCTGATCCCGCGAATATTATCGGGGATTCCAAATCTCAATTTTTCGCGAGATAAAATTCTGAAAAAATTCAGGGTTGCAGAGGACGTTAAAAGAGATAATAATTCGTCGAGTCATGTTTTCCGGGACCAATGGTTCGGGAGATAAAGTCGTCCGAATCTGATTCCCCGAATATTATGATGAAATCAAAATCGGAATTTTTCGCGAGAAAAAATTCTTCAAAAATTCAGGATTGTAGAGGACGTTGAAAGAAATGGAAATTCATTGGGTCATTTTTTTCCAGGACCAATGGTTCGGGAGATAAAGTCGTCCGAATCTGATTCCCCGAATATTATCGGGGATTCAAAATCGCAATTTTTCGCGAGATAAGATTCTGAAAAATTCACGGTTGTAGAGGACGTTAAAAGAGATGAAAATTCATCGGGTCATTTTTTTCCAGGACCAATGGTTCGGGAGATAAAGTCGTCCGAATCTGATTCCCCGAATATTATCGGGGATTCAAAATCGCAATTTTTCGCGAGATAAAATTCTGAAAAAATTCAGGGTTGTAGAGGACGTTAAAAGAGATGAAAATTCATTGGGTCGATTTTTTCCAGAACCAATGGTTCGGGAGATAAAGTCGTCCGAATCTGATTCCCCGAATATTATCGGGGATTCAAAATCGCAATTTTTCGCGAGATAAAATTCTTAAAATATTCAGGGTTGTAGAGAACGTTGAAAGAGATGGAAATTCATTGGGTCATTCATTGGTTCGGGAGATAAAGTCGTCCGAATCTGATCCCGCGAATATTATGGAAGTTCGGAAATCGCAATTTTTCGCGAGATAAAATTCTGAAAAAATTCAGGGTTGTAGAGGACGTTAAAAGAGATGAAAATTCATCAAGTCATTTTTTTCCAGGACCAATGGTTCGGGAGATAAAGTCGTCCGAATCTGATTTCCCGAATATTATCGGGGATTCAAAATCGCAATTTTTCGCGAGATAAGATTCTGAAAAAATTCACGGTTGTAGAGGACGTCAAAAGAGATGAAAATTCATCGGGTCATTTTTTTCCAGGACCAATGGTTCGGGAGATAAAGTCGTCCGAATCTGATTCCCCGAATATTATGGTGAAATCAAAATCGGAATTTTTCGCGAGATAAAATTCTGAAAGAATTCAGGGTTGTAGAGGACGTCAAAAGAGATGAAAATTCATCGGGTCATTTTTTTCCAGGACCAATGGTTCGGGAGATAAAGTCGTCCGAATCTGATCCCGCGAATATTATGCAAGTTCGGAAACCGCAATTTTTCGCGAAATAAAATTCTGAAAAAATTCAGGGTTGTAGAGGACGTTAAAAGAGATGAAAATTCATCGAGTCATTTTTTTCCAGGACCAATGGTTCGGGAGATAAAGTCGTCCGAATCTGATTTCCCGAATATTATGGTGAAATCAAAATGGGAATTTTTCGCGAGATAAAATTCTGAAAAAATTCAGGGTTGTAGAGGACGTTAAAAGAGATGAAAATTCATTGGGTCGATTTTTTCCAGGACCAATGGTTCGGGAGATAAAGTCGTCCGAATCTGATTTCCCGAATATTATCGGGGATTCAAAATCGCAATTTTTCGCGAGATAAGATTCTGAAAAAATTCACGGTTGTAGAGGACGTCAAAAGAGATGAAAATTCATCGGGTCATTTTTTTCCAGGACCAATGGTTCGGGAGATAAAGTCGTCCGAATCTGATTTCCCGAATATTATCGGGGATTCAAAATCGCAATTTTTCGCGAGATAAGATTCTGAAAAAATTCACGGTTGTAGAGGACGTCAAAAAAGATGAAAATTCATCGGGTCATTTTTTTCCAGGACCAATGGTTCGGGAGATAAAGTCGTCCGAATCTGATTCCCCGAATATTATCGGGGATTCAAAATCGCAATTTTTCGCGAGATAAAATTCTGAAAAAATTCAGGGTTGTAGAGGACGTTGAAAGAGATGAAAATTCAATGGGTCATTTTTTTCCAGGACCAATGATTCGGGAGATAAAGTCGTCCGAATCTGATTCCCCGAATATTATGGTGAAATCAAAATGGGAATTTTTCGCGAGATAAAATTCTGAAAAAATTCAGGGTTGTAGAGGACGTTAAAAGAGATGAAAATTCATTGGGTCGATTTTTTCCAGGACCAATGGTTCGGGAGATAAAGTCTTCGGAATCTGATCCCGCGAATATTATCGGGGATTCCAAATCTCAATTTTTCGCGAGATAAAATTCTGAAAAAATTCAGGGTTGTAGAGGACGTTAAAAGAGATGAAAATTGAATGGGTCATTTTTTTCCAGGACCAATGGTTCGGGAGATAAAGTCGTCCGAATCTGATTCCCCGAATATTATCGAAGATTAAAAATCGCAATTTTTCGCGAGATAAAATTCTTAAAAAATTCAGGGTTGTAGAGGACGTTGAAAGAAATGGAAATTCATTGGGTCATTTTTTTCCAGGACCAATGGTTCGGGAGATAAAGTCGTCCGAATCTGATTCCCCGAATATTATCGGGGATTCAAAATCGCAATTTTTCGCGAGATAAGATTCTGAAAAAATTCACGGTTGTAGAGGACGTTAAAAGAGATGAAAATTCATCGGGTCATTTTTTTCCAGGACCAATGGTTCGGGAGATAAAGTCGTCCGAATCTGATTCCCCGAATATTATCGGGGATTCAAAATCGCAATTTTTCGCGAGATAAAATTCTGAAAAAATTCAGGGTTGTAGAGGACGTTAAAAGAGATGAAAATTCATTGGGTCGATTTTTTCCAGAACCAATGGTTCGGGAGATAAGGTCGTCGGAATCTGATCCCGCGAATATTATCGGGGATTCCAAATCTCAATTTTTCGCGAGATGAAATTCTCAAAAAATTCAGGGTTTTAGAGGACGTTGGAAGAGATGAAAATTCATGGGGTCATTTTTTTCCAGGACCAATGGTTCGGGAGATAAAGTCGTCCGAATCTGATTCCCCGAATATTATGGTGAAATCAAAATCGGAATTTTTCGCGAGATAAAATTCTTAAATATTCAGGGTTGTAGAGGACGTTGAAAGAGATGGAAATTCATCGGGTCATTTTTTTCCAGGACCAATGGTTCGGGAGATAAAGTCGTCCGAATCTGATCCCGCGAATATTATGGAAGTTCGGAAATCGCAATTTTTCGCGAGATAAAATTCTGAAAAAATTCAGGGTTGTAGAGGACGTTAAAAGAGATAAAAATTCATCGAGTCATTTTTTTCCAGGACCAATGGTTCGGGAGATAAAGTCGTCCGAATCTGATTTCCCGAATATTATCGGGGATTCAAAATCGCAATTTTTCGCGAGATAAGATTCTGAAAAAATTCACGGTTGTAGAGGACGTCAAAAGAGATGAAAATTCATCGGGTCATTTTTTTCCAGGACCAATGGTTCGGGAGATAAAGTCGTCCGAATCTGATCCCGCGAATATTATGCAAGTTCGGAAACCGCAATTTTTCGCGAGATAAAATTCTGAAAAAATTCAGGGTTGTAGAGGACGTTAAAAGAGATGAAAATTCATCGGGTCATTTTTTTTCAGGACCAATGGTTCGGGAGATAAAGTCGTCGGAATCTGATCCCGCGAATATTATCGGGGATTCCAAATCTCAATTTTTCGCGAGATAAAATTCTGAAAAAATTCAGGGTTGCAGAGGACGTTAAAAGAGATGAAAATTCATTGGGTCATTTTTTTCCGGGACCAATGGTTCGGGAGATAAAGTCGTCCGAATCTGATTCCCCGAATATTATCGAGGATTCAAAATCGCAATTTTTCGCGAGATAAAATTCTGAAAAAATTCAGGGTTGTAGAGGACGTTAAAAGAGATGAAAATTCATCGGGTCATTTTTTTCCAGGACCAATGGTTCGGGAGATAAAGTCGTCCGATTCTGATTTCCCGAATATTATGGTGAAATCAAAATCGGAATTTTTCGCGAGATGAAATTCTTAAAAAATTCAGGGTTGTAGAAGACGTTAAAAGAGATAAAAATTCAATGGGTCGATTTTTTCCAGAACCAATGGTTCGGGAGATAAGGTCGTCGAAATCTGATCCCGCGAATATTATCGGGGATTCCAAATCTCAATTTTTCGCGAGATGAAATTCTCAAAAAATTCAGGGTTGTAGAGGACGTTGAAAGAGATGAAAATTCATTGGGTCATTTTTTTCCAGGACCAATGGTTCGGGAGATAAAGTCGTCCGAATCTGATTCCCCGAATATTATGGTGAAATCAAAATCGGAATTTTTCGCGAGATAAAATTCTTAAAATATTCAGGGTTGTAGAGGACGTTGAAAGAGATGGAAATTCATCGGGTCATTTTTTTCCAGGACCAATGGTTCGGGAGATAAAGTCGTCCGAATCTGATCCCGCGAATATTATGGAAGTTCGGAAATCGCAATTTTTCGCGAGATAAAATTCTAAAAAAATTCAGGGTTGTAGAGGACGTTAAAAGAGATGAAAATTCATTGGGTCATTTTTTTCCAGGACCAATGATTCGGGAGATAAAGTCGTCCGAATCTGATTCCCCGAATATTATGGTGAAATCAAAATTGGAATTTTTCGCGAGATAAAATTCTGAAAAAATTCAGGGTTGTAGAGGACGTTGAAAGAGATGAAAATTCATCGGGTCATTTTCTTCCAGGACCAATGATTCGGGAGATAAAGTCGTCCGAATCTGATTCCCCGAATATTATCGAGGATTCAAAATCGCAATTTTTCGCTAGATAAAATTCTGAAAAAATTCAGGGTTGTAGAGGACGTTAAAAGAGATGAAAATTCATCGGGTCATTTTTTTCCAGGACCAATGGTTCGAGAGATAAAGTCGTCCGAATCTGATCCCGCGAATATTATGGAAGTTCGGAAATCGCAATTTTTCGCGAGATAAAATTCTGAAAAAATTCAGGGTTGTAGAGGACGTTAAAAGAGATGAAAATTCATCGAGTCATTTTTTTCCAGGACCAATGGTTCGGGAGATAAAGTCGTCCGAATCTGATTTCCCGAATATTATCGGGGATTCAAAATCGCAATTTTTCGCGAGATAAGATTCTGAAAAAATTCACGGTTGTAGAGGACGTCAAAAGAGATGAAAATTCATCGGGTCATTTTTTTCCAGGACCAATGGTTCGGGAGATAAAGTCGTCCGAATCTGATTCCCCGAATATTATGGTGAAATCAAAATCGGAATTTTTCGCGAGATAAAATTCTGAAAGAATTCAGGGTTGTAGAGGACGTCAAAAGAGATGAAAATTCATCGGGTCATTTTTTTCCAGGACCAATGGTTCGGGAGATAAAGTCGTCCGAATCTGATTCCCCGAATATTATGGTGAAATCAAAATCGGAATTTTTCGCGAGATAAAATTCTGAAAGAATTCAGGGTTGTAGAGGACGTCAAAAGAGATGAAAATTCATCGGGTCATTTTTTTCCAGGACCAATGGTTCGGGAGATAAAGTCGTCCGAATCTGATCCCGCGAATATTATGCAAGTTCGGAAAACGCAATTTTTCGCGAGATAAAATTCTGAAAAAATTCAGGGTTGTAGAGGACGTTAAAAAAGATGAAAATTCATCGGGTCGATTTTTTCCAGGACCAATGGTTCGGGAGATAAAGTCGTCCGAATCTGATTTCCCGAATATTATGGTGAAATCAAAATCGGAATATTTCGCGAGATAAAATTCTGAAAAAATTCAGGGTTGTAGAGGACGTTAAAAGAGATGAAAATTCATCGGGTCATTTTTTTCCAGGACCAATGGTTCGAGAGATAAAGTCGTCGGAATCTGATCCCGCGAATATTATCGGGGATTCCAAATCTCAATTTTTCGCGAGATAAAATTCTGAAAAAATTCAGGGTTGCAGAGGACGTTAAAAGAGATAATAATTCGTCGAGTCATGTTTTCCGGGACCAATGGTTCGGGAGATAAAGTCGTCCGAATCTGATTCCCCGAATATTATGGTGAAATCAAAATCGGAATTTTTCGCGAGAAAAAATTCTTCAAAAATTCAGGATTGTAGAGGACGTTGAAAGAAATGGAAATTCATTGGGTCATTTTTTTCCAGGACCAATGGTTCGGGAGATAAAGTCGTCCGAATCTGATTCCCCGAATATTATCGGGGATTCAAAATCGCAATTTTTCGCGAGATAAGATTCTGAAAAAATTCACGGTTGTAGAGGACGTTAAAAGAGATGAAAATTCATCGGGTCATTTTTTTCCAGGACCAATGGTTCGGGAGATAAAGTCGTCCGAATCTGATTCCCCGAATATTATCGGGGATTCAAAATCGCAATTTTTCGCGAGATAAAATTCTGAAAAAATTCAGGGTTGTAGAGGACGTTAAAAGAGATGAAAATTCATTGGGTCGATTTTTTCCAGAACCAATGGTTCGGGAGATAAAGTCGTCCGAATCTGATTCCCCGAATATTATCGGGGATTCAAAATCGCAATTTTTCGCGAGATAAAATTCTTAAAATATTCAGGGTTGTAGAGAACGTTGAAAGAGATGGAAATTCATTGGGTCATTCATTGGTTCGGGAGATAAAGTCGTCCGAATCTGATCCCGCGAATATTATGGAAGTTCGGAAATCGCAATTTTTCGCGAGATAAAATTCTAAAAAAATTCAGGGTTGTAGAGGACGTTAAAAGAGATGAAAATTCATTGGGTCATTTTTTTCCAGGACCAATGATTCGGGAGATAAAGTCGTCCGAATCTGATTCCCCGAATATTATGGTGAAATCAAAATTGGAATTTTTCGCGAGATAAAATTCTGAAAAAATTCAGGGTTGTAGAGGACGTTAAAAGAGATGAAAATTCATCGGGTCATTTTCTTCCAGGACCAATGATTCGGGAGATAAAGTCGTCCGAATCTGATTCCCCGAATATTATCGAGGATTCAAAATCGCAATTTTTCGCGAGATAAAATTCTGAAAAAATTCAGGGTTGTAGAGGACGTTAAAAGAGATGAAAATTCATTGGGTCATTTTTTTCCAGGACCAATGGTTCGGGAGATAAAGTCGTCCGAATCTGATTCCCCGAATATTATGGTGAAATCAAAATCGGAATTTTTCGCGAGATAAAATTCTTAAAATATTCAGGGTTGTAGAGAACGTTGAAAGAGATGGAAATTCAACGGGTCATTTTTTTCCAGGACCAATGATTCGGGAGATAAAGTCGTCCGAATCTGATTCCCCGAATATTATCGAGGATTCAAAATCGCGATTTTTCGCGAGATAAAATTCTGGAAAAATTCAGGGTTGTAGAGGACATTAAAAGAGATGAAAATTCATTGGGTCTTTTTTTTCCAGGACTAATGATTCGGGAGATAAAGTCGTCCGAATCTGATTCCCCGAATATTATGGTGAAATCAAAATCGGAATTCTTCGCGAGATAAAATTCTGAAAGAATTCAGGGTTGTAGAGGACGTCAAAAGAGATGAAAATTCATTGAATCATTTTTTTCCAGGACCAATGGTTCGGGAGATAAAGTCGTCCGAATCTGATTCCCCGAATATTATCGGGGATTCAAAATCGCAATTTTTCGCGAGATAAAATTCTGAAAAAATTCAGGGTTGTAGAGGACGTTAAAAGAGATGTAAATTCATTGGGTCGATTTTTTCCAGAACCAATGGTTCGGGAGATAAGGTCGTCGGAATCTCATCCCGCGAATATTATCGGGGATTCCAAATATCAATTTTTCGCGAGATAAAATTCTCAAAAAATTCAGGGTTGTAGAGGACGTTGAAAGAAATGCAAATTCATTGGGTCATTTTTTTCCAGGACCAATGGTTCGGGAGATAAAGTCGTCCGAATCTGATTCCCCGAATATTATCGAGGATTCAAAATCGCAATTTTTCGCGAGATAAAATTCTGAAAAAATTCAGGGTTGTAGAGGACGTTAAAAGAGATGAAAATTCATCGGGTCATTTTTCTCCAGGACCAATGGTTCGGGAGATAAAGTCGTCCGAATCTGATTCCCCGAATATTATCGAGGATTCAAAATCGCAATTTTTCGCGAGATAAAATTCTGAAAAAATTCAGGGTTGTAGAGGACGTTAAAAGAGATGAAAATTCATCGGGTCATTTTTTTCCAGGACCAATGGTTCGGGAGATAAAGTCGTCCGAATCTGATTCCCCGAATATTATCGAGGATTCAAAATCGCAATTTTTCGCGAGATAAAATTCTGAAAAAATTCAGGGTTGTAGAGGACGTTGGAAGAGATGAAAATTCATCGGGTCATTTTTTTCCAGGACCAATGGTTCGGGAGATAAAGTCGTCCGAATCTGATTCCCCGAATATTATGGTGAAATCAAAATCGGAATTTTTCGCGAGATAAAATTCCGAAAAAATTCAGGGTTGTAGAAGACGTTGAAAGAGATGAAAATTCATTGGGTCATTTTTTTCCAGAACCAATGGTTCGGGAGATAAAGTCGTCGGAATCTGATCCCGCGAATATTATCGGGGATTCCAAATCTCAATTTCTCGCGAAATAAAATTCTAAAAAAATTCAGGGTTGTGGAGGACGTTAAAAGAGATGAAAATTCATCGGGTCATTTTTTTCCAGGACCAATGGTTCGGGAGATAAAGTCGTCCGAATCTGATTCCCCGAATATTATCGAGGATTCAAAATCGCAATTTTTCGCGAGATAAAATTCTGAAAAAATTCAGGGTTGTAGAGGACGTTAAAAGAGATGAAAATTCATCGGGTCATTTTTTTCCAGGACCAATGGTTCGGGAGATAAAGTCGTCCGAATCTGATTCCCCGAATATTATGGTGAAATCAAAATCGGAATTTTTCGCGAGATAAAATTCTGAAAAAATTCAGGGTTGTAGAGGACGTTAAAAGAGATGTAAATTCATCGGGTCATTTCTTTCCAGGACCAATGGTTCGGGAGATAAGGTCGTCCGAATCTGATTCCCCGAATATTATCGAGGATTCAAAATCGCGATTTTTCGCGAGATAAAATTCTGAAAAAATTCAGGGTTGTAGAGGACGTTCGGAGAGATAAAAATTCATTGGGTCATTTTTTTCCAGGACCAATGGTTCGGGAGATAAAGTCGTCCGAATCTGATTCCCCGAATAATATCGAGGATTCAAAATCGCAATTTTTCGCGAGATAAAATTCTGAAAAAATTCAGGGTTGTAGAGGACGTTAAAAGAGATGAAAATTCGTCGGGTCATTTTTTTCCAGGACCAATGGTTCGGGAGATAAAGTCGTCCGCATCTGATTCCCCGAATATTATCGAGGATTCAAAATCGCAATTTTTCGCGAGATAAGATTCTGAAAAAATTCAGGGTTGTAGAGGACGTTAAAAGAGATGAAAATTCATTGGGTCATTTTTTTCCAGGACCAATGGTTCGGGAGATAAAGTCGTCCGAATCTGATTCCCCGAATATTATCGAGGATTCAAAATCGCAATTTTTCGCTAGATAAAATTCTGAAAAAATTCAGGGTTGTAGAGGACGTTAAAAGAGATGAAAATTCATCGGGTCATTTTTTTCCAGGACCAATGGTTCGAGAGATAAAGTCGTCCGAATCTGATCCCGCGAATATTATGGAAGTTCGGAAATCGCAATTTTTCGCGAGATAAAATTCTGAAAAAATTCAGGGTTGTAGAGGACGTTAAAAGAGATGAAAATTCATCGAGTCATTTTTTTCCAGGACCAATGGTTCGGGAGATAAAGTCGTCCGAATCTGATTTCCCGAATATTATCGGGGATTCAAAATCGCAATTTTTCGCGAGATAAGATTCTGAAAAAATTCACGGTTGTAGAGGACGTCAAAAGAGATGAAAATTCATCGGGTCATTTTTTTCCAGGACCAATGGTTCGGGAGATAAAGTCGTCCGAATCTGATTCCCCGAATATTATGGTGAAATCAAAATCGGAATTTTTCGCGAGATAAAATTCTGAAAGAATTCAGGGTTGTAGAGGACGTCAAAAGAGATGAAAATTCATCGGGTCATTTTTTTCCAGGACCAATGGTTCGGGAGATAAAGTCGTCCGAATCTGATTCCCCGAATATTATGGTGAAATCAAAATCGGAATTTTTCGCGAGATAAAATTCTGAAAGAATTCAGGGTTGTAGAGGACGTCAAAAGAGATGAAAATTCATCGGGTCATTTTTTTCCAGGACCAATGGTTCGGGAGATAAAGTCGTCCGAATCTGATCCCGCGAATATTATGCAAGTTCGGAAAACGCAATTTTTCGCGAGATAAAATTCTGAAAAAATTCGGGGTTGTAGAGGACGTTAAAAAAGATGAAAATTCATCGGGTCGATTTTTTCCAGGACCAATGGTTCGGGAGATAAAGTCGTCCGAATCTGATTTCCCGAATATTATGGTGAAATCAAAATCGGAATATTTCGCGAGATAAAATTCTGAAAAAATTCAGGGTTGTAGAGGACGTTAAAAGAGATGAAAATTCATCGGGTCATTTTTTTCCAGGACCAATGGTTCGAGAGATAAAGTCGTCGGAATCTGATCCCGCGAATATTATCGGGGATTCCAAATCTCAATTTTTCGCGAGATAAAATTCTGAAAAAATTCAGGGTTGCAGAGGACGTTAAAAGAGATAATAATTCGTCGAGTCATGTTTTCCGGGACCAATGGTTCGGGAGATAAAGTCGTCCGAATCTGATTCCCCGAATATTATGGTGAAATCAAAATCGGAATTTTTCGCGAGAAAAAATTCTTCAAAAATTCAGGATTGTAGAGGACGTTGAAAGAAATGGAAATTCATTGGGTCATTTTTTTCCAGGACCAATGGTTCGGGAGATAAAGTCGTCCGAATCTGATTCCCCGAATATTATCGGGGATTCAAAATCGCAATTTTTCGCGAGATAAGATTCTGAAAAAATTCACGGTTGTAGAGGACGTTAAAAGAGATGAAAATTCATCGGGTCATTTTTTTCCAGGACCAATGGTTCGGGAGATAAAGTCGTCCGAATCTGATTCCCCGAATATTATCGGGGATTCAAAATCGCAATTTTTCGCGAGATAAAATTCTGAAAAAATTCAGGGTTGTAGAGGACGTTAAAAGAGATGAAAATTCATTGGGTCGATTTTTTCCAGAACCAATGGTTCGGGAGATAAAGTCGTCCGAATCTGATTCCCCGAATATTATCGGGGATTCAAAATCGCAATTTTTCGCGAGATAAAATTCTTAAAATATTCAGGGTTGTAGAGAACGTTGAAAGAGATGGAAATTCATTGGGTCATTCATTGGTTCGGGAGATAAAGTCGTCCGAATCTGATCCCGCGAATATTATGGAAGTTCGGAAATCGCAATTTTTCGCGAGATAAAATTCTAAAAAAATTCAGGGTTGTAGAGGACGTTAAAAGAGATGAAAATTCATTGGGTCATTTTTTTCCAGGACCAATGATTCGGGAGATAAAGTCGTCCGAATCTGATTCCCCGAATATTATGGTGAAATCAAAATTGGAATTTTTCGCGAGATAAAATTCTGAAAAAATTCAGGGTTGTAGAGGACGTTAAAAGAGATGAAAATTCATCGGGTCATTTTCTTCCAGGACCAATGATTCGGGAGATAAAGTCGTCCGAATCTGATTCCCCGAATATTATCGAGGATTCAAAATCGCAATTTTTCGCGAGATAAAATTCTGAAAAAATTCAGGGTTGTAGAGGACGTTAAAAGAGATGAAAATTCATTGGGTCATTTTTTTCCAGGACCAATGGTTCGGGAGATAAAGTCGTCCGAATCTGATTCCCCGAATATTATGGTGAAATCAAAATCGGAATTTTTCGCGAGATAAAATTCTTAAAATATTCAGGGTTGTAGAGAACGTTGAAAGAGATGGAAATTCAACGGGTCATTTTTTTCCAGGACCAATGATTCGGGAGATAAAGTCGTCCGAATCTGATTCCCCGAATATTATCGAGGATTCAAAATCGCGATTTTTCGCGAGATAAAATTCTGGAAAAATTCAGGGTTGTAGAGGACGTTAAAAGAGATGAAAATTCATTGGGTCTTTTTTTTCCAGGACTAATGATTCGGGAGATAAAGTCGTCCGAATCTGATTCCCCGAATATTATGGTGAAATCAAAATCGGAATTCTTCGCGAGATAAAATTCTGAAAGAATTCAGGGTTGTAGAGGACGTCAAAAGAGATGAAAATTCATTGAATCATTTTTTTCCAGGACCAATGGTTCGGGAGATAAAGTCGTCCGAATCTGATTCCCCGAATATTATCGGGGATTCAAAATCGCAATTTTTCGCGAGATAAAATTCTGAAAAAATTCAGGGTTGTAGAGGACGTTAAAAGAGATGTAAATTCATTGGGTCGATTTTTTCCAGAACCAATGGTTCGGGAGATAAGGTCGTCGGAATCTCATCCCGCGAATATTATCGGGGATTCCAAATATCAATTTTTCGCGAGATAAAATTCTCAAAAAATTCAGGGTTGTAGAGGACGTTGAAAGAAATGCAAATTCATTGGGTCATTTTTTTCCAGGACCAATGGTTCGGGAGATAAAGTCGTCCGAATCTGATTCCCCGAATATTATCGAGGATTCAAAATCGCAATTTTTCGCGAGATAAAATTCTGAAAAAATTCAGGGTTGTAGAGGACGTTAAAAGAGATGAAAATTCATCGGGTCATTTTTCTCCAGGACCAATGGTTCGGGAGATAAAGTCGTCCGAATCTGATTCCCCGAATATTATCGAGGATTCAAAATCGCAATTTTTCGCGAGATAAAATTCTGAAAAAATTCAGGGTTGTAGAGGACGTTAAAAGAGATGAAAATTCATCGGGTCATTTTTTTCCAGGACCAATGGTTCGGGAGATAAAGTCGTCCGAATCTGATTCCCCGAATATTATCGAGGATTCAAAATCGCAATTTTTCGCGAGATAAAATTCTGAAAAAATTCAGGGTTGTAGAGGACGTTGGAAGAGATGAAAATTCATCGGGTCATTTTTTTCCAGGACCAATGGTTCGGGAGATAAAGTCGTCCGAATCTGATTCCCCGAATATTATGGTGAAATCAAAATCGGAATTTTTCGCGAGATAAAATTCCGAAAAAATTCAGGGTTGTAGAAGACGTTGAAAGAGATGAAAATTCATTGGGTCATTTTTTTCCAGAACCAATGGTTCGGGAGATAAAGTCGTCGGAATCTGATCCCGCGAATATTATCGGGGATTCCAAATCTCAATTTCTCGCGAAATAAAATTCTAAAAAAATTCAGGGTTGTGGAGGACGTTAAAAGAGATGAAAATTCATCGGGTCATTTTTTTCCAGGACCAATGGTTCGGGAGATAAAGTCGTCCGAATCTGATTCCCCGAATATTATCGAGGATTCAAAATCGCAATTTTTCGCGAGATAAAATTCTGAAAAAATTCAGGGTTGTAGAGGACGTTAAAAGAGATGAAAATTCATCGGGTCATTTTTTTCCAGGACCAATGGTTCGGGAGATAAAGTCGTCCGAATCTGATTCCCCGAATATTATGGTGAAATCAAAATCGGAATTTTTCGCGAGATAAAATTCTGAAAAAATTCAGGGTTGTAGAGGACGTTAAAAGAGATGTAAATTCATCGGGTCATTTCTTTCCAGGACCAATGGTTCGGGAGATAAAGTCGTCCGAATCTGATTCCCCGAATATTATCGAGGATTCAAAATCGCGATTTTTCGCGAGATAAAATTCTGAAAAAATTCAGGGTTGTAGAGGACGTTCGGAGAGATAAAAATTCATTGGGTCATTTTTTTCCAGGACCAATGGTTCGGGAGATAAAGTCGTCCGAATCTGATTCCCCGAATATTATCGAGGATTCAAAATCGCAATTTTTCGCGAGATAAAATTCTGAAAAAATTCAGGGTTGTAGAGGACGTTAAAAGAGATGAAAATTCGTCGGGTCATTTTTTTCCAGGACCAATGGTTCGGGAGATAAAGTCGTCCGCATCTGATTCCCCGAATATTATCGAGGATTCAAAATCGCAATTTTTCGCGAGATAAGATTCTGAAAAAATTCAGGGTTGTAGAGGACGTTAAAAGAGATGAAAATTCATTGGGTCATTTTTTTCCAGGACCAATGGTTCGGGAGATAAAGTCGTCCGAATCTGATTCCCCGAATATTATCGAGGATTCAAAATCGCAATTTTTCACGAGATAAAATTCTGAAAAAATTCAGGGTTGTAGAGGACGTTCAAAGAGATGTAAATTTATTGGGTCGATTTTTTCCAGAACCAATGGTTCGGGAGATAAGGTCGTCGGAATCTGATCCCGCGAATATTATCGGGGATTCCAAATCTCAATTTTTCGCGAGATAAAATTCTCAAAAAATTCAGGGTTGTAGAGGACGTTGAAAGAAATGCAAATTCATTGGGTCATTTTTTTCCAGGACCAATGGTTCGGGAGATAAAGTCGTCCGAATCTGATTCCCCGAATATTATCGAGGATTCAAAATCGCAATTTTTCGCGAGATAAAATTCTGAAAAAATTCAGGGTTGTAGAGGACGTTAAAAGAGATGAAAATTCATCGGGTCATTTTTCTCCAGGACCAATGGTTCGGGAGATAAAGTCGTCCGAATCTGATTCCCCGAATATTATCGAGGATTCAAAATCGCAATTTTTCGCGAGATAAAATTCTGAAAAAATTCAGGGTTGTAGAGGACGTTAAAAGAGATGAAAATTCATCGGGTCATTTTTTTCCAGGACCAATGGTTCGGGAGATAAAGTCGTCCGAATCTGATTCCCCGAATATTATCGAGGATTCAAAATCGCAATTTTTCGCGAGATAAAATTCTGAAAAAATTCAGGGTTGTAGAGGACGTTGGAAGAGATGAAAATTCATCGGGTCATTTTTTTCCAGGACCAATGGTTCGGGAGATAAAGTCGTCCGAATCTGATTTCCCGAATATTATCGGGGATTCAAAATCGCAATTTTTCGCGAGATAAGATTCTGAAAAAATTCACGGTTGTAGAGGACGTCAAAAGAGATGAAAATTCATCGGGTCATTTTTTTCCAGGACCAATGGTTCGGGAGATAAAGTCGTCCGAATCTGATTCCCCGAATATTATGGTGAAATCAAAATCGGAATTTTTCGCGAGATAAAATTCTGAAAGAATTCAGGGTTGTAGAGGACGTCAAAAGAGATGAAAATTCATCGGGTCATTTTTTTCCAGGACCAATGGTTCGGGAGATAAAGTCGTCCGAATCTGATTCCCCGAATATTATGGTGAAATCAAAATCGGAATTTTTCGCGAGATAAAATTCTGAAAGAATTCAGGGTTGTAGAGGACGTCAAAAGAGATGAAAATTCATCGGGTCATTTTTTTCCAGGACCAATGGTTCGGGAGATAAAGTCGTCCGAATCTGATCCCGCGAATATTATGCAAGTTCGGAAAACGCAATTTTTCGCGAGATAAAATTCTGAAAAAATTCGGGGTTGTAGAGGACGTTAAAAAAGATGAAAATTCATCGGGTCGATTTTTTCCAGGACCAATGGTTCGGGAGATAAAGTCGTCCGAATCTGATTTCCCGAATATTATGGTGAAATCAAAATCGGAATATTTCGCGAGATAAAATTCTGAAAAAATTCAGGGTTGTAGAGGACGTTAAAAGAGATGAAAATTCATCGGGTCATTTTTTTCCAGGACCAATGGTTCGAGAGATAAAGTCGTCGGAATCTGATCCCGCGAATATTATCGGGGATTCCAAATCTCAATTTTTCGCGAGATAAAATTCTGAAAAAATTCAGGGTTGCAGAGGACGTTAAAAGAGATAATAATTCGTCGAGTCATGTTTTCCGGGACCAATGGTTCGGGAGATAAAGTCGTCCGAATCTGATTCCCCGAATATTATGGTGAAATCAAAATCGGAATTTTTCGCGAGAAAAAATTCTTCAAAAATTCAGGATTGTAGAGGACGTTGAAAGAAATGGAAATTCATTGGGTCATTTTTTTCCAGGACCAATGGTTCGGGAGATAAAGTCGTCCGAATCTGATTCCCCGAATATTATCGGGGATTCAAAATCGCAATTTTTCGCGAGATAAGATTCTGAAAAAATTCACGGTTGTAGAGGACGTTAAAAGAGATGAAAATTCATCGGGTCATTTTTTTCCAGGACCAATGGTTCGGGAGATAAAGTCGTCCGAATCTGATTCCCCGAATATTATCGGGGATTCAAAATCGCAATTTTTCGCGAGATAAAATTCTGAAAAAATTCAGGGTTGTAGAGGACGTTAAAAGAGATGAAAATTCATTGGGTCGATTTTTTCCAGAACCAATGGTTCGGGAGATAAAGTCGTCCGAATCTGATTCCCCGAATATTATCGGGGATTCAAAATCGCAATTTTTCGCGAGATAAAATTCTTAAAATATTCAGGGTTGTAGAGAACGTTGAAAGAGATGGAAATTCATTGGGTCATTCATTGGTTCGGGAGATAAAGTCGTCCGAATCTGATCCCGCGAATATTATGGAAGTTCGGAAATCGCAATTTTTCGCGAGATAAAATTCTAAAAAAATTCAGGGTTGTAGAGGACGTTAAAAGAGATGAAAATTCATTGGGTCATTTTTTTCCAGGACCAATGATTCGGGAGATAAAGTCGTCCGAATCTGATTCCCCGAATATTATGGTGAAATCAAAATTGGAATTTTTCGCGAGATAAAATTCTGAAAAAATTCAGGGTTGTAGAGGACGTTAAAAGAGATGAAAATTCATCGGGTCATTTTCTTCCAGGACCAATGATTCGGGAGATAAAGTCGTCCGAATCTGATTCCCCGAATATTATCGAGGATTCAAAATCGCAATTTTTCGCGAGATAAAATTCTGAAAAAATTCAGGGTTGTAGAGGACGTTAAAAGAGATGAAAATTCATTGGGTCATTTTTTTCCAGGACCAATGGTTCGGGAGATAAAGTCGTCCGAATCTGATTCCCCGAATATTATGGTGAAATCAAAATCGGAATTTTTCGCGAGATAAAATTCTTAAAATATTCAGGGTTGTAGAGAACGTTGAAAGAGATGGAAATTCAACGGGTCATTTTTTTCCAGGACCAATGATTCGGGAGATAAAGTCGTCCGAATCTGATTCCCCGAATATTATCGAGGATTCAAAATCGCGATTTTTCGCGAGATAAAATTCTGGAAAAATTCAGGGTTGTAGAGGACGTTAAAAGAGATGAAAATTCATTGGGTCTTTTTTTTCCAGGACTAATGATTCGGGAGATAAAGTCGTCCGAATCTGATTCCCCGAATATTATGGTGAAATCAAAATCGGAATTCTTCGCGAGATAAAATTCTGAAAGAATTCAGGGTTGTAGAGGACGTCAAAAGAGATGAAAATTCATTGAATCATTTTTTTCCAGGACCAATGGTTCGGGAGATAAAGTCGTCCGAATCTGATTCCCCGAATATTATCGGGGATTCAAAATCGCAATTTTTCGCGAGATAAAATTCTGAAAAAATTCAGGGTTGTAGAGGACGTTAAAAGAGATGTAAATTCATTGGGTCGATTTTTTCCAGAACCAATGGTTCGGGAGATAAGGTCGTCGGAATCTCATCCCGCGAATATTATCGGGGATTCCAAATATCAATTTTTCGCGAGATAAAATTCTCAAAAAATTCAGGGTTGTAGAGGACGTTGAAAGAAATGCAAATTCATTGGGTCATTTTTTTCCAGGACCAATGGTTCGGGAGATAAAGTCGTCCGAATCTGATTCCCCGAATATTATCGAGGATTCAAAATCGCAATTTTTCGCGAGATAAAATTCTGAAAAAATTCAGGGTTGTAGAGGACGTTAAAAGAGATGAAAATTCATCGGGTCATTTTTCTCCAGGACCAATGGTTCGGGAGATAAAGTCGTCCGAATCTGATTCCCCGAATATTATCGAGGATTCAAAATCGCAATTTTTCGCGAGATAAAATTCTGAAAAAATTCAGGGTTGTAGAGGACGTTAAAAGAGATGAAAATTCATCGGGTCATTTTTTTCCAGGACCAATGGTTCGGGAGATAAAGTCGTCCGAATCTGATTCCCCGAATATTATCGAGGATTCAAAATCGCAATTTTTCGCGAGATAAAATTCTGAAAAAATTCAGGGTTGTAGAGGACGTTGGAAGAGATGAAAATTCATCGGGTCATTTTTTTCCAGGACCAATGGTTCGGGAGATAAAGTCGTCCGAATCTGATTCCCCGAATATTATGGTGAAATCAAAATCGGAATTTTTCGCGAGATAAAATTCCGAAAAAATTCAGGGTTGTAGAAGACGTTGAAAGAGATGAAAATTCATTGGGTCATTTTTTTCCAGAACCAATGGTTCGGGAGATAAAGTCGTCGGAATCTGATCCCGCGAATATTATCGGGGATTCCAAATCTCAATTTCTCGCGAAATAAAATTCTAAAAAAATTCAGGGTTGTGGAGGACGTTAAAAGAGATGAAAATTCATCGGGTCATTTTTTTCCAGGACCAATGGTTCGGGAGATAAAGTCGTCCGAATCTGATTCCCCGAATATTATCGAGGATTCAAAATCGCAATTTTTCGCGAGATAAAATTCTGAAAAAATTCAGGGTTGTAGAGGACGTTAAAAGAGATGAAAATTCATTGGGTCATTTTTTTCCAGGACCAATGGTTCGGGAGATAAAGTCGTCCGAATCTGATTCCCCGAATATTATGGTGAAATCAAAATCGGAATTTTTCGCGAGATAAAATTCTGAAAAAATTCAGGGTTGTAGAGGACGTTAAAAGAGATGTAAATTCATCGGGTCATTTCTTTCCAGGACCAATGGTTCGGGAGATAAAGTCGTCCGAATCTGATTCCCCGAATATTATCGAGGATTCAAAATCGCGATTTTTCGCGAGATAAAATTCTGAAAAAATTCAGGGTTGTAGAGGACGTTCGGAGAGATAAAAATTCATTGGGTCATTTTTTTCCAGGACCAATGGTTCGGGAGATAAAGTCGTCCGAATCTGATTCCCCGAATATTATCGAGGATTCAAAATCGCAATTTTTCGCGAGATAAAATTCTGAAAAAATTCAGGGTTGTAGAGGACGTTAAAAGAGATGAAAATTCGTCGGGTCATTTTTTTCCAGGACCAATGGTTCGGGAGATAAAGTCGTCCGCATCTGATTCCCCGAATATTATCGAGGATTCAAAATCGCAATTTTTCGCGAGATAAGATTCTGAAAAAATTCAGGGTTGTAGAGGACGTTAAAAGAGATGAAAATTCATTGGGTCATTTTTTTCCAGGACCAATGGTTCGGGAGATAAAGTCGTCCGAATCTGATTCCCCGAATATTATCGAGGATTCAAAATCGCAATTTTTCACGAGATAAAATTCTGAAAAAATTCAGGGTTGTAGAGGACGTTAAAAGAGATGTAAATTTATTGGGTCGATTTTTTCCAGAACCAATGGTTCGGGAGATAAGGTCGTCGGAATCTGATCCCGCGAATATTATCGGGGATTCCAAATCTCAATTTTTCGCGAGATAAAATTCTGAAAAAATTCAGGGTTGTAGAGGACGTTAAAAGAGATGGAAATTCATTGGGTCATTTTTTTCCAGGACCAATGGTTCGGGAGATAAAGTCGTCCGAATCTGATTCCCCGAATATTATGGTGAAATCAAAATTGGAATTTTTCGCGAGATAAAATTCTTAAAAAATTCAGGGTTGTAGAGGACGTTGAAAGAAATGGAAATTCATCGGGTCATTTTTTTCTAGGACCAATGGTTCGGGAGATAAAGTCGTCCGAATCTGATTCCCCGAATATTATGGTGAAATCAAAATCGGAATTTTTCGCGAGATAAAATTCTTAAAAAATTCAGGGTTGCAGAGGACGTTAAAAGAGATAATAATTCGTCGAGTCATGTTTTCCGGGACCAATGGTTCGGGAGATAAAGTCGTTCGAATCTGATTCCCCGAATATTATGGTGAAATCAAAATCGGAATTTTTCGCGAGAAAAAATTCTTAAAAAATTCAGGATTGTAGAGGACGTTGAAAGAGATGAAAAGTCATTGGGTCATTTTTTTCCAGGACCAATAATTCGGGAGATAAAGTCGTCCGAATCTGATTCCCCGAATATTATGGTAAAATCAAAATCGGAATTTTTCGCGAGATAAAATTCTTAAAATATTCAGGCTTGTAGAGGACGTTGAAAGAGATGGAAATTCATCGGGTCATTTTTTTCCAGGACCAATGGTTCGGGAGATAAAGTCGTCCGAATCTGATCCCGCGAATATTATGGAAGTTCGGAAATCGCAATTTTTCGCGAGATAAAATTCTGAAAAAATTCAGGGTTGTAGAGGACGTTAAAAGAGATGAAAATTCATCGGGTCATTTTTTTCCAGGACCAATGATTCGGGAGATAAAGTCGTCCGAATCTGATTCCCCGAATATTATCGAGGATTCAAAATCGCAATTTTTCGCGAGATAAAATTCTGAAAAAATTCAGGGTTGTAGAGGACGTTAAAAGAGATGAAAATTCATTAGGTCATTTTTTTCCAGGACCAATGATTCGGGAGATAAAGTCGTCCGAATCTGATTCCCCGAATATTATGGTGAAATCAAAATCGGAATTTTTCGCGAGATAAAATTCTGAAAGAATTCAGGGTTGTAGAGGACGTCAAAAGAGATGAAAATTCATTGAATCATTTTTTTCCAGGACCAATGGTTCGGGAGATAAAGTCGTCCGAATCTGATTCCCCGAATATTATCGGGGATTCAAAATCGCAATTTTTCGCGAGATAAAATTCTGAAAAAATTCAGGGTTGTAGAGGACGTTGAAAGAAATGCAAATTCATTGGGTCATTTTTTTCCAGGACCAATGGTTCGGGAGATAATGTCGTCCGAATCTGATTCCCCGAATATTATGGTGAAATCAAAATCGGAATTTTTCGCGAGATAAAATTCTTAAAATATTCAGGGTTGTAGAGAACGTTGAAAGAGATGGAAATTCATCGGGTCATTTTTTTCCAGGACCAATGATTCGGGAGATAAAGTCGTCCGAATCTGATTCCCCGAATATTATCGAGGATTCAAAATCGCAATTTTTCGCGAGATAAAATTCTGGAAAAATTCAGGGTTGTAGAGGACGTTAAAAGAGATGAAAATTCATTGGGTCATTTTTTTCCAGGACCAATGATTCGGGAGATAAAGTCGTCCGAATCTGATTCCCCGAATATTATGGTGAAATCAAAATCGGAATTCTTCGCGAGATAAAATTCTGAAAGAATTCAGGGTTGTAGAGGACGTCAAAAGAGATGAAAATTCATTGAATCATTTTTTTCCAGGACCAATGGTTCGGGAGATAAAGTCGTCCGAATCTGATTCCCCGAATATTATCGGGGATTCAAAATCGCAATTTTTCGCGAGATAAAATTCTGAAAAAATTCAGGGTTGTAGAGGACGTTAAAAGAGATGAAAATTCATCGGGTCATTTCTTTCCAGGACCAATGGTTCGGGAGATAAAGTCGTCGGAATCTGATCCCGCGAATATTATCGGGGATTCCAAATCTCAATTTCTCGCGAAATAAAATTCTAAAAAAATTCAGGGTTGTGGAGGACGTTAAAAGAGATGAAAATTCATCGGGTCATTTCTTTCCAGGACCAATGGTTCGGGAGATAAAGTCGTCCGAATCTGATTCCCCGAATATTATCGAGGATTCAAAATCGCAATTTTTCGCGAGATAAAATTCTGAAAAAATTCAGGGTTGTAGAGGACGTTGGAAGAGATGAAAATTCATCGGGTCATTTTTTTCCAGGACCAATAATTCGGGAGATAAAGTCGTCCGAATCTGATTCCCCGAATATTATGGTGAAATCAAAATCGGAATTTTTCGCGAGATAAAATTCCTAAAAAATTCAGGGTTGTAGAAGACGTTGAAAGAGATGAAAATTCATTGGGTCATTTTTCTCCAGAACCAATGGTTCGGGAGATAAAGTCGTCGGAATCTGATCCCGCGAATATTATCGGGGATTCCAAATCTCAATTTCTCGCGAAATAAAATTCTAAAAAAATTCAGGGTTGTGGAGGAAGTTAAAAGAGATGAAAATTCATCGGGTTATTTTTTTCCAGGACCAATGGTTCGGGAGATAAAGTCGTCCGAATCTGATTCCCCGAATATTATCGAGGATTCAAAATCGCAATTTTTCGCGAGATAAAATTCTGAAAAAATTCAGGGTTGTAGAGGACGTTAAAAGAGATGAAAATTCAACGGGTCATTTTTTTCCAGGACCAATGGTTCGGGAGATAAAGTCGTCCGAATCTAATTCCCCGAATATTATGGTGAAATCAAAATCGGAATTTTTCGCGAGATAAAATTCTGAAAAAATTCAGGGTTGTGGAGGACGTTCGGAGAGATAAAAATTCATTGGGTCATTTTTTTCCAGGACCAATGGTTCGGGAGATAAAGTCGTCCGAATCTGATTCCCCGAATATTATCGAGGATTCAAAATCGCGATTTTTCGCGAGATAAAATTCTGAAAAAATTCAGGGTTGTAGAGGACGTTAAAAGAGATGAAAATTCATCGAGTCATTTCTTTCCAGGACCAATGGTTCGGGAGATAAAGTCGTCGGAATCTGATCCCGCGAATATTATCGGGGATTCCAAATCTCAATTTTTCGCGAGATAAAATTCTGCGAAAATTCAGAGTTGTAGAGGACGTTAAAAGAGATGAAAATTCATTGGGTCATTTCTTTCCAGGACCAATGGTTCGGGAGATAAAGTCGTCCGAATCTGATTCCCCGAATATTATCGAGGATTCAAAATCGGAATTTTTCGCGAGATAAAATTCTGAAAAAATTCAGGGTTGTAGAGGACGTTAAAAGAGATGAAAATTCATTGGGTCATTTTTCTCCAGGACCAATGGTTCGAGAGATAAAGTCGTCCGAATCTGATTCCCCGAATATTATCGGGGATTCCAAATCTCAATTTCTCGCGAAATAAAATTCTAAAAAAATTCAGGGTTGTGGAGGACGTTAAAAGAGATGAAAATTCATCGGGTCATTTTTTTCCAGGACCAATGGTTCGGGAGATAAAGTCGTCCGAATCTGATTCCCCGAATATTATCGAGGATTCAAAATCGCAATTTTTCGCGAGATAAAATTCTGAAAAAATTCAGGGTTGTAGAGGACGTTAAAAGAGATGAAAATTCATCGGGTCATTTCTTTCCAGGACCAATGGTTCGGGAGATAAAGTCGTCCGAATCTGATTCCCCGAATATTATCGAGGATTCAAAATCGCGATTTTTCGCGAGATAAAATTCTGAAAAAATTCAGGGTTGTAGAGGACGTTAAAAGAGATGAAAATTCATCGGGTCATTTTTCTCCAGGACCAATGGTTCGGGAGATAAAGTCGTCCGAATCTGAGTCCCCGAATATTATGGTGAAATCAAAATCGGAATTTTTCGCGAGATAAAATTCTGAAAAAATTCAGGGTTGTAGAGGACGTTAAAAGAGATGTAAATTCATCGGGTCATTTCTTTCCAGGACCAATGGTTCGGGAGATAAAGTCGTCCGAATCTGATTCCCCGAATATTATGGTGAAATCAAAATCGGAATTTTTCGCGAGATAAAATTCTGAAAGAATTCAGGGTTGTAGAGGACGTCAAAAGAGATGGAAATTCATTGAATCATTTTTTTCCAGGACCAATGGTTCGGGAGATAAAGTCGTCCGAATCTGATTCCCCGAATATTATCGGGGATTCAAAATCGCAATTTTTCGCGAGATAAAATTCTGAAAAAATTCAGGGTTGTAGAGGACGTTAAAAGGGATGAAAATTCATCGGTCATTTTTTTCCAGGACCAATGGTTCGGGAGATAAAGTCGTCGGAATCTGATCCCGCGAATATTACGGAAGTTCGGAAATCGGAATTTTTCGCGAGATAAAATTCTGAAAAAATTCAGGGTTGTAGAGGACGTTAAAAGAGATGAAAATTCAACAAGTCATTTTTTTCCAGGACCAATGGTTCGGGAGATAAAGTCGTCCGAATCTGATTCCCCGAATATTATCGGGGATTCAAAATCGCAATTTTTCGCGAGATAAAATTCTGAAAAAATTCAGGGTTGTAGAGGACGTTAAAAGAGATGTAAATTCATTGGGTCGATTTTTTCCAGAACCAATGGTTCGGGAGATAAGGTCGTCGGAATCTGATCCCGCGAATATTATCGGGGATTCCAAATCTCAATTTTTCGCGAGATAAAATTCTCAAAAAATTCAGGGTTGTAGAGGACGTTGAAAGAGATGCAAATTCATTGGGTCATTTTTTTCCAGGACCAATGGTTCGGGAGATAAAGTCGTCCGAATCTGATCCCGCGAATATTACGGAAAATCGGAAATCGCAATTTTTCGCGAGATAAAATTCTGAAAAAATTCAGGGTTGTAGAGGACGTTAAAAGGGATGAAAATTCATCGGTCATTTTTTTCCAGGACCAATGGTTCGGGAGATAAAGTCGTCGGAATTTGATCCCGCGAATATTACGGAAGTTCGGAAATCGGAATTTTTCGCGAGATAAAATTCTGAAAAAATTCAGGGTTGTAGAGGACGTTAAAAGAGATGAAAATTCATCGGGTCATTTTTTTCCAGGACCAATGGTTCGGGAGATAAAGTCGTCCGAATCTGATTCCCCGAATATTATCGAAGATGCAAAATCGCAATTTTTCGCGAGATAAAATTCTGAAAAAATTCAGGGTTGTAGAGGACGTTAAAAGAGATGAAAATTCATCGAGTCATTTCTTTCCAGGACCAATGGTTCGGGAGATAAAGTCGTCGGAATCTGATCCCGCGAATATTATCGGGGATTCCAAATCTCAATTTTTCGCGAGATAAAATTCTGCGAAAATTCAGAGTTGTAGAGGACGTTAAAAGAGATGAAAATTCATTGGGTCATTTCTTTCCAGGACCAATGGTTCGGGAGATAAAGTCGTCCGAATCTGATTCCCCGAATATTATCGAGGATTCAAAATCGGAATTTTTCGCGAGATAAAATTCTGAAAAAATTCAGGGTTGTAGAGGACGTTAAAAGAGATGAAAATTCATTGGGTCATTTTTCTCCAGGACCAATGGTTCGAGAGATAAAGTCGTCCGAATCTGATTCCCCGAATATTATCGAGGATTCAAAATCGCAATTCTTCGCGAGATAAAATTCTGAAAAAATTCAGGGTTGTAGAGGACGTTAAAAGAGATGAAAATTCATCGGGTCATTTTTTTCCAGGACCAATGGTTCGGGAGATAAAGTCGTCCGAATCTGATTCCCCGAATATTATGGTGAAATCAAAATCGGAATTTTTCGCGAGATAAAATTCTGAAAAAATTCAGGGTTGTAGAGGACGTTAAAAGAGATGAAAATTCATTGGGTCATTTTTTTCCAGGACTAATGGTTCTGGAGATAAAGTCGTCGGAATCTGATCCCGCGAATATTATCGGGGATTCCAAATCGCAATTTTTCGCGAGATAAAATTCTGAAAAAATTCAGGGTTGTAGAGGACGTTGGAAGAGATGAAAATTCATTGGGTCATTTTTTTCCAGGACCAATGGTTCGGGAGATAAAGTCGTCCGAATCTGATTCCCCGAATATTATGGTGAAATCAAAATCGGAATTTTTCGCGAGATAAAATTCTGAAAAAATTCAGGGTTGTAGAGGACGTTAAAAGAGATGAAAATTCATCGGGTCATTTTTTTCCAGGACGAATGGTTCTGGAGATAAAGTCGTCGGAATCTGATCCCGCGAATATTATCGGGGATTCCAAATCGCAATTTTTCGCGAGATAAAATTCTGAAAAAATTCAGGGTTGTAGAGGACGTTAAAAGAGATGAAAATTCGTTGGGTCATTTTTTTCCAGGACCAATGGTTCGGGAGATAAAGTCGTCCGAATCTGATCCCGCGAATATTATGCAAGTTCGGAAATCGCAATTTTTCGCGGGATAAAATTCTGAAAAAATTCAGAGTTGTAGAGGACGTTAAAAGAGATGAAAATTCATCGGGTCATTTTTTCCCAGGACCAATGGTTCGGGAGATGAAGTCGTCGGAATCTGATCCCGCGAATATTATCGGGGATTCCAAATCGCAATTTTTCGCGAGATAAAATTCTGAAAAAATTCAGGGTTGTAGAGGACGTTGGAAGAGATGAAAATTCATCGGGTCATTTCTTTCCAGGACCAATGGTTCGGGAGATAAAGTCGTCCGAATCTGATTCCCCGAATATTATCGAGGATTCAAAATCGGAATTTTTCGCGAGATAAAATTCTGAAAAAATTCAGGGTTGTAGAGGACGTTAAAAGAGATGAAAATTCATTGGGTCATTTTTCTCCAGGACCAATGGTTCGAGAGATAAAGTCGTCCGAATCTGATTCCCCGAATATTATCGAGGATTCAAAATCGCAATTCTTCGCGAGATAAAATTCTGAAAAAATTCAGGGTTGTAGAGGACGTTAAAAGAGATGAAAATTCATCGGGTCATTTTTTTCCAGGACCAATGGTTCGGGAGATAAAGTCGTCCGAATCTGATTCCCCGAATATTATGGTGAAATCAAAATCGGAATTTTTCGCGAGATAAAATTCTGAAAAAATTCAGGGTTGTAGAGGACGTTAAAAGAGATGAAAATTCATTGGGTCATTTTTTTCCAGGACTAATGGTTCTGGAGATAAAGTCGTCGGAATCTGATCCCGCGAATATTATCGGGGATTCCAAATCGCAATTTTTCGCGAGATAAAATTCTGAAAAAATTCAGGGTTGTAGAGGACGTTAAAAGAGATGAAAATTCAATGATCATTTTTTTCCAGGACCAATGGTTCGGGAGATAAAGTCGTCGGAATCTGATCCCGCGAATATTATCGGGGATTCCAAATCTCAATTTTTCGCGAGATAAAATTCTGAAAAAATTCAGGGTTGCAGAGGACGTTAAAAGAGATGAAAATTCATTGGGTCATTTTTTTCCAGGACCAATGGTTCTGGAGATAAAGTCGTCGGAATCTGATCCCGCGAATATTATCGGGGATTCCAAATCGCAATTTTTCGCGAGATAAGATTCTGAAAAAATTCAGGGTTGTAGAGGACGTTGGAAGAGATGAAAATTCATGGGGTCATTTTTTTCCAGGACCAATGGTTCGGGAGATAAAGTCGTCCGAATCTGAGTCCCCGAATATTATGGTGAAATCAAAATAGGAATTTTTCGCGAGATAAAATTCTGAAAAAATTCAGGGTTGTAGACGACGTTAAAAGAGATGAAAATTCATTGGGTCGTTTTTTTCCAGGACCAATGGTTCGGGAGATAAAGTCGTCCGAATATGATCCCGCGAATATTATGCAAGTTCGGAAACCGCAATTTTTCGCGAGATAAAATTCTGAAAAAATTCAGGGTTGTAGAGGACGTTAAAAGAGATGAAAATTCATTGGGTCATTTTTTTCCAGGACCAATGGTTCGGGAGATAAAGTCGTCCGAATCTGATCCCGCGAATATTATGCAAGTTCGGAAATCGCAATTTTTCGCGGGATAAAATTCTGAAAAAATTCAGAGTTGTAGAGGACGTTAAAAGAGATGAAAATTCATCGGGTCATTTTTCTCCAGGACCAATGGTTCGGGAGATAAAGTCGTCCGAATCTGAACCCGCGAATATTACGGAAGTTCGGAAATCGGAATTTTTCGCGAGATAAAATTCTGAAAAAATTCAGGGTTGTAGAGGACGTTAAAAGGGATGAAAATTCAACGGGTCATTTTTTTCCAGGACCAATGGTTCGGGAGATAAAGTCGTCCGAATCTGAACCCGCGAATATTACGGAAGTTCGGAAATCGGAATTTTTCGCGAGATAAAATTCTGAAAAAATTCAGGGTTGTAGAGGACGTTAAAAGAGATGAAAATTCATGGGGTCATTTTTTTCCAGGACCAATGGTTCGGGAGATAAGGTCGTCCGAATCTGATTCCCCGAATATTATGGTGAAATCAAAACAGCAATTTTTCGCGAGATAAAATTCTGAAAAAATTCAGGGTTGTAGAGGACGTTAAAAGAGATGAAAATTCATCGGGTCATTTTTTCCCAGGACCAATGGTTCTGGAGATAAAGTCGTCGGAATCTGATCCCGCGAATATTATCGGGGATTCCAAATCGCAATTTTTCGCGAGATAAAATTCTGAAAAAATTCAGGGTTGTAGAGGACGTTGGAAGAGATGAAAATTCATCGGGTCATTTTTTTCCAGGACCAATGGTTCGGGAGATAAAGTCGTCCGAATCTGAGTCCCCGAATATTATGGTGAAATCAAAAAAGGAATTTTTCGCGAGATAAAATTCTGAAAAAATTCAGGGTTGTAGACGACGTTCAAAGAGATGAAAATTCATTGGGTCATTTTTTTCCAGGACCAATGGTTCGGGAGATAAAGTCGTCCGAATCTGATCCCGCGAATATTATGCAAGTTCGGAAACCGCAATTTTTCGCGCGATAAAATTTTGAAAAAATTCAGGGTTGTAGACGACGTTAAAAGAGATGAAAATTCATCGGGTCATTTTTTTCCAGGACCAATGGTTCTGGAGATAAAGTCGTCGGAATCTGATCCCGCGAATATTATCGGGGATTCCAAATCGCAATTTTTCGCGAGATAAAGATCTGAAAAAATTCAGGGTTGTAGAGGACGTTGGAAGAGATGAAAATTCATCGGGTCATTTTTTTCCAGGACCAATGGTTCGGGAGATAAAGTCGTCCGAATCTGAGTCCCCGAATATTATGGTGAAATCAAAAAAGGAATTTTTCGCGAGATAAAATTCTGAAAAAATTCAGGGTTGTAGACGACGTTCAAAGAGATGAAAATTCATTGGGTCATTTTTTTCCAGGACCAATGGTTCGGGAGATAAAGTCGTCGGAATCTGATCCCGCGAATATTATCGGGGATTCCAAATCTCAATTTTTCGCGAGATAAAATTCTGAAAAAATTCAGGGTTGTAGAGGACGTTAAAAGAGATAATAATTCATTAAGTCATTTTTTTCCAGGACCAATGGTTCGGTAGATAAAGTCGTCGGAATCTGATCCCGCGAATATTATGGTGAAATCAAAATCGGAATTTTTCGCGAGATAAAATTCTGAAAAAATTCAGGGTTGTAGAGGACGTTAAAAGAGATGAAAATTCATTGGGTCATTTTTTTTCCAGGACCAATGGTTCGGGAGATAAAGTCGTCCGAATCTGATCCCGCGAATATTACGGAAGTTCGGAAATCGGAATTTTTCGCAAGATAAAATTCTGAAAAAATTCAGGGTTGTAGAGGACGTTGGAAGAGATGAAAATTCATCGGGTCATTTTTTTCCAGGACCAATGGTTCGGGAGATAAAGTCGTGCGAATCTGATTCCCCGAATATTATCGCGGATTCAAAATCGCAATTTTTCGCGAGATAAAATTCTGAAAAAATTCAGGGTTGTAGAGGACGTTAAAAGAGATGAAAATTCATCGAGTCATTTCTTTCCAGGACCAATGGTTCGGGAGATAAAGTCGTCGGAATCTGATCCCGCGAATATTATCGGGGATTCCAAATCTCAATTTTTCGCGAGATAAAATTCTGCGAAAATTCAGAGTTGTAGAGGACGTTAAAAGAGATGAAAATTCATTGGGTCATTTCTTTCCAGGACCAATGGTTCGGGAGATAAAGTCGTCCGAATCTGATTCCCCGAATATTATCGAGGATTCAAAATCGGAATTTTTCGCGAGATAAAATTCTGAAAAAATTCAGGGTTGTAGAGGACGTTAAAAGAGATGAAAATTCATTGAGTCATTTTTCTCCAGGACCAATGGTTCGAGAGATAAAGTCGTCCGAATCTGATTCCCCGAATATTATCGGGGATTCCAAATCTCAATTTCTCGCGAAATAAAATTCTAAAAAAATTCAGGGTTGTGGAGGACGTTAAAAGAGATGAAAATTCATCGGGTCATTTTTTTCCAGGACCAATGGTTCGGGAGATAAAGTCGTCCGAATCTGATTCCCCGAATATTATCGAGGATTCAAAATCGCAATTTTTCGCGAGATAAAATTCTGAAAAAATTCAGGGTTGTAGAGGACGTTAAAAGAGATGAAAATTCATCGGGTCATTTCTTTCCAGGACCAATGGTTCGGGAGATAAAGTCGTCCGAATCTGATTCCCCGAATATTATCGAGGATTCAAAATCGCGATTTTTCGCGAGATAAAATTCTGAAAAAATTCAGGGTTGTAGAGGACGTTAAAAGAGATGAAAATTCATCGGGTCATTTTTCTCCAGGACCAATGGTTCGGGAGATAAAGTCGTCCGAATCTGAGTCCCCGAATATTATGGTGAAATCAAAATCGGAATTTTTCGCGAGATAAAATTCTGAAAAAATTCAGGGTTGTAGAGGACGTTAAAAGAGATGTAAATTCATCGGGTCATTTCTTTCCAGGACCAATGGTTCGGGAGATAAAGTCGTCCGAATCTGATTCCCCGAATATTATCGAGGATTCAAAATCGCGATTTTTCGCGAGATAAAATTCTGAAAAAATTCAGGGTTGTAGAGGACGTTCGGAGAGATAAAAATTCAATGGGTCATTTTTTTCCAGGACCAATGGTTCGGGAGATAAAGTCGTCCGAATCTGATTCCCCGAATATTATGGTGAAATCAAAATCGGAATTTTTCGCGAGATAAAATTCTGAAAAAATTCAGGGTTGTAGAGGACGTTAAAAGAGATAAAAATTCATCGGGTCATTTTTTTCCAGGACCAATGGTTCGGGAGATAAAGTCGTCGGAATCTGATCCCGCGAATATTATCGGGGATTCCAAATCTCAATTTTTCGCGAGATAAAATTCTGAAAAAATTCAGGGTTGTAGAGGACGTTAAAAGAGATAATAATTCATTAAGTCATTTTTTTCCAGGACCAATGGTTCGGTAGATAAAGTCGTCGGAATCTGATCCCGCGAATATTATGGTGAAATCAAAATCGGAATTTTTCGCGAGATAAAATTCTGAAAAAATTCAGGGTTATAGAGGACGTTAAAAGAGATGAAAATTCATTGGGTCATTTTTTTTCCAGGACCAATGGTTCGGGAGATAAAGTCGTCCGAATCTGATCCCGCGAATATTACGGAAGTTCGGAAATCGGAATTTTTCGCAAGATAAAATTCTGAAAAAATTCAGGGTTGTAGAGGACGTTGGAAGAGATGAAAATTCATCGGGTCATTTTTTTCCAGGACCAATGGTTCGGGAGATAAAGTCGTGCGAATCTGATTCCCCGAATATTATCGCGGATTCAAAATCGCAATTTTTCGCGAGATAAAATTCTGAAAAAATTCAGGGTTGTAGAGGACGTTAAAAGAGATGAAAATTCATCGAGTCATTTCTTTCCAGGACCAATGGTTCGGGAGATAAAGTCGTCGGAATCTGATCCCGCGAATATTATCGGGGATTCCAAATCTCAATTTTTCGCGAGATAAAATTCTGCGAAAATTCAGAGTTGTAGAGGACGTTAAAAGAGATGAAAATTCATTGGGTCATTTCTTTCCAGGACCAATGGTTCGGGAGATAAAGTCGTCCGAATCTGATTCCCCGAATATTATCGAGGATTCAAAATCGGAATTTTTCGCGAGATAAAATTCTGAAAAAATTCAGGGTTGTAGAGGACGTTAAAAGAGATGAAAATTCATTGAGTCATTTTTCTCCAGGACCAATGGTTCGAGAGATAAAGTCGTCCGAATCTGATTCCCCGAATATTATCGGGGATTCCAAATCTCAATTTCTCGCGAAATAAAATTCTAAAAAAATTCAGGGTTGTGGAGGACGTTAAAAGAGATGAAAATTCATCGGGTCATTTTTTTCCAGGACCAATGGTTCGGGAGATAAAGTCGTCCGAATCTGATTCCCCGAATATTATCGAGGATTCAAAATCGCAATTTTTCGCGAGATAAAATTCTGAAAAAATTCAGGGTTGTAGAGGACGTTAAAAGAGATGAAAATTCATCGGGTCATTTCTTTCCAGGACCAATGGTTCGGGAGATAAAGTCGTCCGAATCTGATTCCCCGAATATTATCGAGGATTCAAAATCGCGATTTTTCGCGAGATAAAATTCTGAAAAAATTCAGGGTTGTAGAGGACGTTAAAAGAGATGAAAATTCATCGGGTCATTTTTCTCCAGGACCAATGGTTCGGGAGATAAAGTCGTCCGAATCTGAGTCCCCGAATATTATGGTGAAATCAAAATCGGAATTTTTCGCGAGATAAAATTCTGAAAAAATTCAGGGTTGTAGAGGACGTTAAAAGAGATGTAAATTCATCGGGTCATTTCTTTCCAGGACCAATGGTTCGGGAGATAAAGTCGTCCGAATCTGATTCCCCGAATATTATCGAGGATTCAAAATCGCGATTTTTCGCGAGATAAAATTCTGAAAAAATTCAGGGTTGTAGAGGACGTTCGGAGAGATAAAAATTCAATGGGTCATTTTTTTCCAGGACCAATGGTTCGGGAGATAAAGTCGTCCGAATCTGATTCCCCGAATATTATGGTGAAATCAAAATCGGAATTTTTCGCGAGATAAAATTCTGAAAAAATTCAGGGTTGTAGAGGACGTTAAAAGAGATGTAAATTCATCGGGTCATTTCTTTCCAGGACCAATGGTTCGGGAGATAAAGTCGTCCGAATCTGATTCCCCGAATATTATGGTGAAATCAAAATCGGAATTTTTCGCGAGATAAAATTCTTAAAAAATTCAGGGTTGTAGAGGACGTTAAAAGAGATGAAAATTCATCGGGTCATTTTTTTCCAGGACCAATGGTTCGGGAGATAAAGTCGTCCGAATCTGATTCCCCGAATATTATGGTGAAATCAAAATCGGAATTTTTCGCGAGATAAAATTCTGAAAAAATTCAGGGTTGTAGAGGACGTTAAAAGAGATGTAAATTCATCGGGTCATTTCTTTCCAGGACCAATGGTTCGGGAGATAAAGTCGTCCGAATCTGATTCCCCGAATATTATGGTGAAATCAAAATCGGAATTTTTCGCGAGATAAAATTCTGAAAAAATTCAGGGTTGTAGAGGACGTTAAAAGAGATGTAAATTCATCGGGTCATTTCTTTCCAGGACCAATGGTTCGGGAGATAAAGTCGTCCGAATCTGATTCCCCGAATATTATGGTGAAATCAAAATTGGAATTTTTCGCGAGATAAAATTCTTAAAAAATTCAGGGTTGTAGAGGACGTTAAAAGAGATGAAAATTCATCGGGTCATTTTTTTCCAGGACCAATGGTTCGGGAGATAAAGTCGTCCGAATCTGATTCCCCGAATATTATGGTGAAATCAAAATCGGAATTTTTCGCGAGATAAAATTCTGAAAGAATTCAGGGTTGTAGAGGACGTCAAAAGAGATGGAAATTCATTGAATCATTTTTTTCCAGGACCAATGGTTCGGGAGATAAAGTCGTCCGAATCTGATTCCCCGAATATTATCGGGGATTCAAAATCGCAATTTTTCGCGAGATAAAATTCTGAAAAAATTCAGGGTTGTAGAGGACGTTAAAAGAGATGAAAATTCAATGGGTCATTTTTTTCCAGGACTAATGGTTCTGGAGATAAAGTCGTCGGAATCTGATCCCGCGAATATTATCGGGGATTCCAAATCGCAATTTTTCGCGAGATAAAATTCTGAAAAAATTCAGGGTTGTAGAGGACGTTGGAAGAGATGAAAATTCATTGGGTCATTTTTTTCCAGGACCAATGGTTCGGGAGATAAAGTCGTCCGAATCTGATTCCCCGAATATTATGGTGAAATCAAAATCGGAATTTTTCGCGAGATAAAATTCTGAAAAAATTCAGGGTTGTAGAGGACGTTAAAAGAGATGAAAATTCATCGGGTCATTTTTTTCCAGGACGAATGGTTCTGGAGATAAAGTCGTCGGAATCTGATCCCGCGAATATTATCGGGGATTCCAAATCGCAATTTTTCGCGAGATAAAATTCTGAAAAAATTCAGGGTTGTAGAGGACGTTAAAAGAGATGAAAATTCATCGGGTCATTTTTTTCCAGGACCAATGGTTCGGGAGATAAGGTCGTCCGAATCTGATCCCGCGAATATTATGCAAGTTCGGAAATCGCAATTTTTCGCGGGATAAAATTCTGAAAAAATTCAGAGTTGTAGAGGACGTTAAAAGAGATGAAAATTCATCGGGTCATTTTTTCCCAGGACCAATGGTTCGGGAGATGAAGTCGTCGGAATCTGATCCCGCGAATATTATCGGGGATTCCAAATCGCAATTTTTCGCGAGATAAAATTCTGAAAAAATTCAGGGTTGTAGAGGACGTTGGAAGAGATGAAAATTCATCGGGTCATTTCTTTCCAGGACCAATGGTTCGGGAGATAAAGTCGTCCGAATCTGATTCCCCGAATATTATCGAGGATTCAAAATCGGAATTTTTCGCGAGATAAAATTCTGAAAAAATTCAGGGTTGTAGAGGACGTTAAAAGAGATGAAAATTCATCGGGTCATTTTTTCCCAGGACCAATGGTTCGGGAGATAAAGTCGTCCGAATCTGATTCCCCGAATATTATGGTGAAATCAAAATCGGAATTTTTCGCGAGATAAAATTCTGAAAAAATTCAGGGTTGTAGAGGACGTTAAAAGAGATGAAAATTCATTGGGTCATTTTTTTCCAGGACTAATGGTTCTGGAGATAAAGTCGTCGGAATCTGATCCCGCGAATATTATCGGGGATTCCAAATCGCAATTTTTCGCGAGATAAAATTCTGAAAAAATTCAGGGTTGTAGAGGACGTTAAAAGAGATGAAAATTCAATGATCATTTTTTTCCAGGACCAATGGTTCGGGAGATAAAGTCGTCGGAATCTGATCCCGCGAATATTATCGGGGATTCCAAATCTCAATTTTTCGCGAGATAAAATTCTGAAAAAATTCAGGGTTGCAGAGGACGTTAAAAGAGATGAAAATTCATTGGGTCATTTTTTTCCAGGACCAATGGTTCTGGAGATAAAGTCGTCGGAATCTGATCCCGCGAATATTATCGGGGATTCCAAATCGCAATTTTTCGCGAGATAAAATTCTGAAAAAATTTAGGGTTGTAGAGGACGTTGGAAGAGATGAAAATTCATGGGGTCATTTTTTTCCAGGACCAATGGTTCGGGAGATAAAGTCGTCCGAATATGATCCCGCGAATATTATGCAAGTTCGGAAACCGCAATTTTTCGCGAGATAAAATTCTGAAAAAATTCAGGGTTGTAGAGGACGTTAAAAGAGATGAAAATTCATTGGGTCATTTTTTTCCAGGACCAATGGTTCGGGAGATAAAGTCGTCCGAATCTGATCCCGCGAATATTATGCAAGTTCGGAAACCGCAATTTTTCGCGAGATAAAATTCTGAAAAAATTCAGGGTTGTAGAGGACGTTAAAAGGGATGAAAATTCATCGGGTCATTTTTTTCCAGGACCAATGGTTCGGGAGATAAAGTCGTCCGAATCTGAACCCGCGAATATTACGGAAGTTCGGAAATCGGAATTTTTCGCGAGATAAAATTCTGAAAAAATTCAGGGTTGTAGACGACGTTAAAAGAGATGAAAATTCATGGGGTCATTTTTTTCCAGGACCAATGGTTCGGGAGATAAGGTCGTCCGAATCTGATTCCCCGAATATTATGGTGAAATCAAAACAGCAATTTTTCGCGAGATAAAATTCTGAAAAAATTCAGGGTTGTAGAGGACGTTAAAAGAGATGAAAATTCATCGGGTCATTTTTTCCTAGGACCAATGGTTCTGGAGATAAAGTCGTCGGAATCTGATCCCGCGAATATTATCGGGGATTCCAAATCGCAATTTTTCGCGAGATAAAGATCTGAAAAAATTCAGGGTTGTAGAGGACGTTGGAAGAGATGAAAATTCATCGGGTCATTTTTTTCCAGGACCAATGGTTCGGGAGATAAAGTCGTCCGAATCTGAGTCCCCGAATATTATGGTGAAATCAAAAAAGGAATTTTTCGCGAGATAAAATTCTGAAAAAATTCAGGGTTGTAGACGACGTTCAAAGAGATGAAAATTCATCGGGTCATTTTTTTCCAGGACCAATGGTTCGGGAGATAAAGTCGTCCGAATCTGATCCCGCGAATATTATGCAAGTTCGGAAATCGCAATTTTTCGCGGGATAAAATTCTGAAAAAATTCAGGGTCGTAGAGGACGTTAAAAGAGATGAAAATTCATTGGGTCATTTTTCTCCAGGACCAATGGTTCGAGAGATAAAGTCGTCCGAATCTGATTCCCCGAATATTATCGAGGATTCAAAATCGCAATTCTTCGCGAGATAAAATTCTGAAAAAATTCAGGGTTGTAGACGACGTTAAAAGAGATGAAAATTCATGGGGTCATTTTTTTCCAGGACCAATGGTTCGGGAGATAAGGTCGTCCGAATCTGATTCCCCGAATATTATGGTGAAATCAAAATCGGAATTTTTCGAAGGATAAAATTCTGAAAAAATTCAGGGTTGTAGAGGACGTTAAAAGAGATGAAAATTCATTGGGTCATTTTTTTCCAGGACCAATGGTTCTGGAGATAAAGTCGTCGGAATCTGATCCCGCGAATATTATCGGGGATTCCAAATCGCAATTTTTCGCGAGATAAAATTCTGAAAAAATTCAGGGTTGTAGAGGACGTTGGAAGAGATGAAAATTCATCGGGTCATTTTTTTCCAGGACCAATGGTTCGGGAGATAAAGTCGTCCGAATCTGAGTCCCCGAATATTATGGTGAAATCAAAATAGGAATTTTTCGCGAGATAAAATTCTGAAAAAATTCAGGGTTGTAGAGGACGTTAAAAGAGATGAAAATTCATGGGGTCATTTTTTTCCAGGACCAATGGTTCGGGAGATAAAGTCGTCCGAATCTGATCCCGCGAATAATATGCAAGTTCGGAAATCGCAATTTTTCGCGGGATAAAATTCTGAAAAAATTCAGAGTTGTAGAGGACGTTAAAAGAGATGAAAATTCATCGGATCATTTTTCTCCAGGACCAATGGTTCGGGAGATAAAGTCGTCCGAATCTGATCCCGCGAATATTATGCAAGTTCGGAAACCGGAATTTTTCGCGAGATAAAATTCTGAAAAAATTCAGGGTTGTAGAGGACGTTAAAAGAGATGAAAATTCATTGGGTCATTTTTTTCCAGGACCAATGGTTCGGGAGATGAAGTCGTCCGAATCTGATTCCCCGAATATTATCGAGGATTCAAAATCGGAATTTTTCGCGAGATAAAATTCTGAAAAAATTCAGGGTTGTAGAGGACGTTAAAAGAGATGAAAATTCATGGGGTCATTTTTTTCCAGGACCAATGGTTCGGGAGATAAGGTCGTCCGAATCTGATTCCCCGAATATTATGGTGAAATCAAAACAGCAATTTTTCGCGAGATAAAATTCTGAAAAAATTCAGGGTTGTAGAGGACGTTAAATGAGATGAAAATTCATTAGGTCATTTTTTTCCAGGACCAATGGTTCGGGAGATAAAGTCGTCCGAATCTGATCCCGCGAATATTACGGAAGTTCGGAAATCGGAATTTTTCGCAAGATAAAATTCTGAAAAAATTCAGGGTTGTAGAGGACGTTGGAAGAGATGAAAATTCATCGGGTCATTTTTTTCCAGGACCAATGGTTCGGGAGATAAAGTCGTCCGAATCTGATTCCCCGAATATTATCGCGGATTCAAAATCGCAATTTTTCGCGAGATAAAATTCTGAAAAAATTCAGGGTTATAGAGGACGTTAAAAGAGATGAAAATTCATTGGGTCATTTTTTTCCAGGACCAATGGTTCTGGAGATAAAGTCGTCGGAATCTGATCCCGCGAATATTATCGGGGATTCCAAATCGCGATTTTTCGCGAGATAAAATTCTGAAAAAATTCAGGGTTGTAGAGGACGTTGGAAGAGATGAAAATTCATCGGGTCATTTTTTTCCAGGACCAATGGTTCGGGAGATAAAGTCGTCCGAATCTGATTCCCCGAATATTATAGTGAAATCAAAATCGGAATTTTTCGCGAGATAAAATTCTGAAAAAATTCAGGGTTGTAGGGGACGTTAAAAGAGATGAAAATTCAAGGGTCATTTTTTTCCAGGACCAATGGTTCGGGAGATAAAGTCGTCGGAATCTGATCCCGCGAATATTATCGGGGATTCCAAATCTCAATTTTTCGCGAGATAAAATTCTGAAAAAATTCAGGGTTGTAGAGGACGTTAAAAGAGATAATAATTCATCAAGTCATTTTTTTCCAGGACCAATGGTTCGGTAGATAAAGTCGTCGGAATCTGATCCCGCGAATATTATGGTGAAATCAAAATCGGAATTTTTCGCGAGATAAAATTCTGAAAAAATTCAGGGTTGTAGAGGACGTTAAAAGAGATGAAAATTCATTGGGTCATTTTTTTTCCAGGACCAATGGTTCGGGAGATAAAGTCGTCCGAATCTGATCCCGCGAATATTACGGAAGTTCGGAAATCGGAATTTTTCGCAAGATAAAATTCTGAAAAAATTCAGGGTTGTAGAGGACGTTGGAAGAGATGAAAATTCATCGGGTCATTTTTTTCCAGGACCAATGGTTCGGGAGATAAAGTCGTGCGAATCTGATTCCCCGAATATTATCGCGGATTCAAAATCGCAATTTTTCGCGAGATAAAATTCTGAAAAAATTCAGGGTTATAGAGGACGTCAAAAGAGATGAAAATTCAGCGGGTCATTTTTTTCCAGGACTAATGGTTCTGGAGATAAAGTCGTCGGAATCTGATCCCGCGAATATTATCGGGGATTCCAAATCGCAATTTTTCGCGAGATAAAATTCTGAAAAAATTCAGGGTTGTAGAGGACGTTGGAAGAGATGAAAATTCATCGGGTCATTTTTTTCCAGGACCAATGGTTCGGGAGATAAAGTCGTCCGAATCTGAGTCCCCGAATATTATGGTGAAATCAAAAAAGGAATTTTTCGCGAGATAAAATTCTGAAAAAATTCAGGGTTGTAGACGACGTTCAAAGAGATGAAAATTCATTGGGTCATTTTTTTCCAGGACCAATGGTTCGGGAGATAAAGTCGTCCGAATCTGATCCCGCGAATATTATGCAAGTTCGGAAACCGCAATTTTTCGCGAGATAAAATTCTGAAAAAATTCAGGGTTGTAGACGACGTTAAAAGAGATAAAAATTCATTGGGTCATTTTTTTCCAGGACCAATGGTTCGGGAGATAAAGTCGTCCGAATCTGATCCCGCGAATATTATGCAAGTTCGGAAACCGCAATTTTTCGCGAGATAAAATTCTGAAAAAATTCAGGGTTGTAGAGGACGTTAAAAGAGATGGAAATTCATCGGGTCATTTTTTTCCAGGACCAATGGTTCGGGAGATGAAGTCGTCCGAATCTGATTCCCCGAATATTATCGAGGATTCAAAATCGGAATTTTTCGCGAGATAAAATTCTGAAAAAATTCAGGGTTGTAGAGGACGTTAAAAGAGATGAAAATTCATGGGGTCATTTTTTTCCAGGACCAATGGTTCGGGAGATAAGGTCGTCCGAATCTGATTCCCCGAATATTATGGTGAAATCAAAACAGCAATTTTTCGCGAGATAAAATTCTGAAAAAATTCAGGGTTGTAGAGGACGTTGGAAGAGATGAAAATTCATCGGGTCATTTTTTTCCAGGACCAATGGTTCGGGAGATAAAGTCGTCCGAATCTGATTCCCCGAATATTATAGTGAAATCAAAATCGGAATTTTTCGCGAGATAAAATTCTGAAAAAATTCAGGGTTGTAGGGGACGTTAAAAGAGATGAAAATTCAAGGGTCATTTTTTTCCAGGACCAATGGTTCGGGAGATAAAGTCGTCGGAATCTGATCCCGCGAATATTATCGGGGATTCCAAATCTCAATTTTTCGCGAGATAAAATTCTGAAAAAATTCAGGGTTGTAGAGGACGTTAAAAGAGATAATAATTCATCAAGTCATTTTTTTCCAGGACCAATGGTTCGGTAGATAAAGTCGTCGGAATCTGATCCCGCGAATATTATGGTGAAATCAAAATCGGAATTTTTCGCGAGATAAAATTCTGAAAAAATTCAGGGTTGTAGAGGACGTTAAAAGAGATGAAAATTCATTGGGTCATTTTTTTTCCAGGACCAATGGTTCGGGAGATAAAGTCGTCCGAATCTGATCCCGCGAATATTACGGAAGTTCGGAAATCGGAATTTTTCGCAAGATAAAATTCTGAAAAAATTCAGGGTTGTAGAGGACGTTGGAAGAGATGAAAATTCATCGGGTCATTTTTTTCCAGGACCAATGGTTCGGGAGATAAAGTCGTGCGAATCTGATTCCCCGAATATTATCGCGGATTCAAAATCGCAATTTTTCGCGAGATAAAATTCTGAAAAAATTCAGGGTTATAGAGGACGTCAAAAGAGATGAAAATTCAGCGGGTCATTTTTTTCCAGGACTAATGGTTCTGGAGATAAAGTCGTCGGAATCTGATCCCGCGAATATTATCGGGGATTCCAAATCGCAATTTTTCGCGAGATAAAATTCTGAAAAAATTCAGGGTTGTAGAGGACGTTGGAAGAGATGAAAATTCATCGGGTCATTTTTTTCCAGGACCAATGGTTCGGGAGATAAAGTCGTCCGAATCTGAGTCCCCGAATATTATGGTGAAATCAAAAAAGGAATTTTTCGCGAGATAAAATTCTGAAAAAATTCAGGGTTGTAGACGACGTTCAAAGAGATGAAAATTCATTGGGTCATTTTTTTCCAGGACCAATGGTTCGGGAGATAAAGTCGTCCGAATCTGATCCCGCGAATATTATGCAAGTTCGGAAACCGCAATTTTTCGCGAGATAAAATTCTGAAAAAATTCAGGGTTGTAGACGACGTTAAAAGAGATAAAAATTCATTGGGTCATTTTTTTCCAGGACCAATGGTTCGGGAGATAAAGTCGTCCGAATCTGATCCCGCGAATATTATGCAAGTTCGGAAACCGCAATTTTTCGCGAGATAAAATTCTGAAAAAATTCAGGGTTGTAGAGGACGTTAAAAGAGATGGAAATTCATCGGGTCATTTTTTTCCAGGACCAATGGTTCGGGAGATGAAGTCGTCCGAATCTGATTCCCCGAATATTATCGAGGATTCAAAATCGGAATTTTTCGCGAGATAAAATTCTGAAAAAATTCAGGGTTGTAGAGGACGTTAAAAGAGATGAAAATTCATGGGGTCATTTTTTTCCAGGACCAATGGTTCGGGAGATAAGGTCGTCCGAATCTGATTCCCCGAATATTATGGTGAAATCAAAACAGCAATTTTTCGCGAGATAAAATTCTGAAAAAATTCAGGGTTGTAGAGGACGTTGGAAGAGATGAAAATTCATCGGGTCATTTTTTTCCAGGACCAATGGTTCGGGAGATAAAGTCGTCCGAATCTGATTCCCCGAATATTATAGTGAAATCAAAATCGGAATTTTTCGCGAGATAAAATTCTGAAAAAATTCAGGGTTGTAGGGGACGTTAAAAGAGATGAAAATTCAAGGGTCATTTTTTTCCAGGACCAATGGTTCGGGAGATAAAGTCGTCGGAATCTGATCCCGCGAATATTATCGGGGATTCCAAATCTCAATTTTTCGCGAGATAAAATTCTGAAAGAATTCAGGGTTGTAGAGGACGTTAAAAGAGATAATAATTCATCAAGTCATTTTTTTCCAGGACCAATGGTTCGGTAGATAAAGTCGTCGGAATCTGATCCCGCGAATATTATGGTGAAATCAAAATCGGAATTTTTCGCGAGATAAAATTCTGAAAAAATTCAGGGTTGTAGAGGACGTTAAAAGAGATGAAAATTCATTGGGTCATTTTTTTTCCAGGACCAATGGTTCGGGAGATAAAGTCGTCCGAATCTGATCCCGCGAATATTACGGAAGTTCGGAAATCGGAATTTTTCGCAAGATAAAATTCTGAAAAAATTCAGGGTTGTAGAGGACGTTGGAAGAGATGAAAATTCATCGGGTCATTTTTTTCCAGGACCAATGGTTCGGGAGATAAAGTCGTGCGAATCTGATTCCCCGAATATTATCGCGGATTCAAAATCGCAATTTTTCGCGAGATAAAATTCTGAAAAAATTCAGGGTTATAGAGGACGTCAAAAGAGATGAAAATTCAGCGGGTCATTTTTTTCCAGGACTAATGGTTCTGGAGATAAAGTCGTCGGAATCTGATCCCGCGAATATTATCGGGGATTCCAAATCGCAATTTTTCGCGAGATAAAATTCTGAAAAAATTCAGGGTTGTAGAGGACGTTGGAAGAGATGAAAATTCATCGGGTCATTTTTTTCCAGGACCAATGGTTCGGGAGATAAAGTCGTCCGAATCTGAGTCCCCGAATATTATGGTGAAATCAAAAAAGGAATTTTTCGCGAGATAAAATTCTGAAAAAATTCAGGGTTGTAGACGACGTTCAAAGAGATGAAAATTCATTGGGTCATTTTTTTCCAGGACCAATGGTTCGGGAGATAAAGTCGTCCGAATCTGATCCCGCGAATATTATGCAAGTTCGGAAACCGCAATTTTTCGCGAGATAAAATTCTGAAAAAATTCAGGGTTGTAGACGACGTTAAAAGAGATAAAAATTCATTGGGTCATTTTTTTCCAGGACCAATGGTTCGGGAGATAAAGTCGTCCGAATCTGATCCCGCGAATATTATGCAAGTTCGGAAACCGCAATTTTTCGCGAGATAAAATTCTGAAAAAATTCAGGGTTGTAGAGGACGTTAAAAGAGATGGAAATTCATCGGGTCATTTTTTTCCAGGACCAATGGTTCGGGAGATGAAGTCGTCCGAATCTGATTCCCCGAATATTATCGAGGATTCAAAATCGGAATTTTTCGCGAGATAAAATTCTGAAAAAATTCAGGGTTGTAGAGGACGTTAAAAGAGATGAAAATTCATGGGGTCATTTTTTTCCAGGACCAATGGTTCGGGAGATAAGGTCGTCCGAATCTGATTCCCCGAATATTATGGTGAAATCAAAACAGCAATTTTTCGCGAGATAAAATTCTGAAAAAATTCAGGGTTGTAGAGGACGTTAAAAGAGATGAAAATTCATTGGGTCATTTTTTTCCAGGACCAATGGTTCGGGAGATAAAGTCGTCCGAATCTGATCCCGCGAATAATATGCAAGTTCGGAAATCGCAATTCTTCGCGAGATAAAATTCTGAAAAAATTCAGGGTTGTAGAGGACGTTAAAAGAGATGAAAATTCATCGGGTCATTTTTTTCCAGGACCAATGGTTCGGGAGATAAAGTCGTCCGAATCTGATTCCCCGAATATTATGGTGAAATCAAAATCGGAATTTTTCGCGAGATAAAATTCTGAAAAAATTCAGGGTTGTAGAGGACGTTAAAAGAGATGAAAATTCATTGGGTCATTTTTTTCCAGGACCAATGGTTCTGGAGATAAAGTCGTCGGAATCTGATCCCGCGAATATTATCGGGGATTCCAAATCGCAATTTTTCGCGAGATAAAATTCTGAAAAAATTCAGGGTTGTAGAGGACGTTGGAAGAGATGAAAATTCATCGGGTCATTTTTTTCCAGGACCAATGGTTCGGGAGATAAAGTCGTCCGAATCTGAGTCCCCGAATATTATGGTGAAATCAAAATAGGAATTTTTCGCGAGATAAAATTCTGAAAAAATTCAGGGTTGTAGAGGACGTTAAAAGAGATGAAAATTCATTGGGTCATTTTTTTCCAGGACCAATGGTTCGGGAGATAAAGTCGTCCGAATCTGATCCCGCGAATAATATAAAAGTTCGGAAATCGCAATTTTTCGCGGGATAAAATTCTGAAAAAATTCAGAGTTGTAGAGGACGTTAAAAGAGATGAAAATTCATCGGATCATTTTTCTCCAGGACCAATGGTTCGGGAGATAAAGTCGTCCGAATCTGATTCCCCGAATATTATCGAGGATTCAAAATCGGAATTTTTCGCGAGATAAAATTCTGAAAAAATTCAGGGTTGTAGAGGACGTTAAAAGAGATGAAAATTCATGGGGTCATTTTTTTCCAGGACCAATGGTTCGGGAGATAAGGTCGTCCGAATCTGATTCCCCGAATATTATGGTGAAATCAAAACAGCAATTTTTCGCGAGATAAAATTCTGAAAAAATTCAGGGTTGTAGAGGACGTTAAATGAGATGAAAATTCATTAGGTCATTTTTTTCCAGGACCAATGGTTCGGGAGATAAAGTCGTCCGAATCTGATCCCGCGAATATTACGGAAGTTCGGAAATCGGAATTTTTCGCAAGATAAAATTCTGAAAAAATTCAGGGTTGTAGAGGACGTTGGAAGAGATGAAAATTCATCGGGTCATTTTTTTCCAGGACCAATGGTTCGGGAGATAAAGTCGTCCGAATCTGATTCCCCGAATATTATCGCGGATTCAAAATCGCAATTTTTCGCGAGATAAAATTCTGAAAAAATTCAGGGTTATAGAGGACGTTAAAAGAGATGAAAATTCATTGGGTCATTTTTTTCCAGGACCAATGGTTCTGGAGATAAAGTCGTCGGAATCTGATCCCGCGAATATTATCGGGGATTCCAAATCGCGATTTTTCGCGAGATAAAATTCTGAAAAAATTCAGGGTTGTAGAGGACGTTGGAAGAGATGAAAATTCATCGGGTCATTTTTTTCCAGGACCAATGGTTCGGGAGATAAAGTCGTCCGAATCTGATTCCCCGAATATTATAGTGAAATCAAAATCGGAATTTTTCGCGAGATAAAATTCTGAAAAAATTCAGGGTTGTAGGGGACGTTAAAAGAGATGAAAATTCATTGGGTCATTTTTTTCCAGGACCAATGGTTCGGGAGATAAAGTCGTCGGAATCTGATCCCGCGAATATTATCGGGGATTCCAAATCTCAATTTTTCGCGAGATAAAATTCTGAAAAAATTCAGGGTTGTAGAGGACGTTAAAAGAGATAATAATTCATTAAGTCATTTTTTTCCAGGACCAATGGTTCGGTAGATAAAGTCGTCGGAATCTGATCCCGCGAATATTATGGTGAAATCAAAATCGGAATTTTTCGCGAGATAAAATTCTGAAAAAATTCAGGGTTGTAGAGGACGTTAAAAGAGATGAAAATTCATGGGGTCATTTTTTTCCAGGACCAATGGTTCGGGAGATAAGGTCGTCCGAATCTGATTCCCCGAATATTATGGTGAAATCAAAACAGCAATTTTTCGCGAGATAAAATTCTGAAAAAATTCAGGGTTGTAGAGGACGTTAAAAGAGATGAAAATTCATTGGGTCATTTTTTTCCAGGACCAATGGTTCGGGAGATAAAGTCGTCCGAATCTGATCCCGCGAATATTATGCAAGTTCGGAAATCGCAATTTTTCGCGGGATAAAATTCTGAAAAAATTCAGAGTTGTAGAGGACGTTAAAAGAGATGAAAATTCATCGGGTCATTTTTCTCCAGGACCAATGGTTCGGGAGATAAAGTCGTCCGAATCTGATTCCCCGAATATTATGGTGAAATCAAAATCGGAATTTTTCGCGAGATAAAATTCTGAAAAAATTCAGGGTTGTAGAGGACGTTAAAAGAGATGAAAATTCATCGGGTCATTTTTTTCCAGGACCAATGGTTCGGGAGATAAAGTCGTCCGAATCTGATTCCCCGAATATTATGGTGAAATCAAAATCGGAATTTTTCGCGAGATAAAATTCTGAAAAAATTCAGGGTTGTAGACGACGTTCAAAGAGATGAAAATTCATTGGGTCATTTTTTTCCAGGACCAATGGTTCGGGAGATAAAGTCGTCCGAATCTGATCCCGCGAATATTATGCAAGTTCGGAAACCGCAATTTTTCGCGAGATAAAATTCTGCAAAAATTCAGGGTTGTAGACGACGTTAAAAGAGATGAAAATTCATAGGGTCATTTTTTTCCAGGACCAATGGTTCGGGAGATAAAGTCGTCCGAATATGATCCCGCGAATATTATGCAAGTTCGGAAATCGGAATTTTTCGCGAGATAAAATTCTGAAAAAATTCAGGGTTGTAGAGGACGTTAAAAGGGATGAAAATTCATCGGGTCATTTTTTTCCAGGACTAATGGTTCGGGAGATAAAGTCGTCCGAATCTGAACCCGCGAATATTACGGAAGTTCGGAAATCGGAATTTTTCGCGAGATAAAATTCTGAAAAAATTCAGGGTTGTAGAGGACGTTAAAAGAGATGAAAATTCATGGGGTCATTTTTTTCCAGGACCAATGGTTCGGGAGATAAGGTCGTCTGAATCTGATTCCCCGAATATTATGGTGAAATCAAAACAGCAATTTTTCGCGAGATAAAATTCTGAAAAAATTCAGGGTTGTAGAGGACGTTAAAAGAGATGAAAATTCATCGGGTCATTTTTTCCCAGGACCAATGGTTCTGGAGATAAAGTCGTCGGAATCTGATCCCGCGAATATTATCGGGGATTCCAAATCGCAATTTTTCGCGAGATAAAATTCTGAAAAAATTCAGGGTTGTAGAGGACGTTGGAAGAGATGAAAATTCATCGGGTCATTTTTCTCCAGGACCAATGGTTCGGGAGATAAAGTCGTCCGAATCTGAGTCCCCGAATATTATGGTGAAATCAAAAAAGGAATTTTTCGCGAGATAAAATTCTGAAAAAATTCAGGGTTGTAGACGACGTTCAAAGAGATGAAAATTCATTGGGTCATTTTTTTCCAGGACCAATGGTTCGGGAGATAAAGTCGTCCGAATCTGATCCCGCGAATATTATGCAAGTTCGGAAACCGCAATTTTTCGCGAGATAAAATTTTGAAAAAATTCAGGGTTGTAGACGACGTTAAAAGAGATGAAAATTCATCGGGTCATTTTTTTCCAGGACCAATGGTTCGGGAGATAAAGTCGTCCGAATATGATCCCGCGAATATTATGCAAGTTCGGAAACCGCAATTTTTCGCGAGATAAAATTATGAAAAAATTAAGGGTTGTAGAGGACGTTAAAAGAGATGAAAATTCATGGGGTCATTTTTTTCCAGGACCAATGGTTCGGGAGATAAGGTCGTCTGAATCTGATTCCCCGAATATTATGGTGAAATCAAAACAGCAATTTTTCGCGAGATAAAATTCTGAAAAAATTCAGGGTTGTAGAGGACGTTAAAAGAGATGAAAATTCATCGGGTCATTTTTTCCCAGGACCAATGGTTCTGGAGATAAAGTCGTCGGAATCTGATCCCGCGAATATTATCGGGGATTCCAAATCGCAATTTTTCGCGAGATAAAATTCTGAAAAAATTCAGGGTTGTAGAGGACGTTGGAAGAGATGAAAATTCATCGGGTCATTTTTCTCCAGGACCAATGGTTCGGGAGATAAAGTCGTCCGAATCTGAGTCCCCGAATATTATGGTGAAATCAAAAAAGGAATTTTTCGCGAGATAAAATTCTGAAAAAATTCAGGGTTGTAGACGACGTTCAAAGAGATGAAAATTCATTGGGTCATTTTTTTCCAGGACCAATGGTTCGGGAGATAAAGTCGTCCGAATCTGATCCCGCGAATATTATGCAAGTTCGGAAACCGCAATTTTTCGCGAGATAAAATTTTGAAAAAATTCAGGGTTGTAGACGACGTTAAAAGAGATGAAAATTCATCGGGTCATTTTTTTCCAGGACCAATGGTTCGGGAGATAAAGTCGTCCGAATATGATCCCGCGAATATTATGCAAGTTCGGAAACCGCAATTTTTCGCGAGATAAAATTATGAAAAAATTAAGGGTTGTAGAGGACGTTAAAAGAGATGAAAATTCATTGGGTCATTTTTTTCCAGGACCAATGGTTCGGGAGATAAAGTCGTCCGAATCTGATCCCGCGAATATTATGCAAGTTCGGAAATCGCAATTTTTCGCGGGATAAGATTCTGAAAAAATTCAGGGTCGTAGAGGACGTTAAAAGAGATGAAAATTCATTGGGTCATTTTTCTCCAGGACCAATGGTTCGGGAGATAAAGTCGTCCGAATCTGATTCCCCGAATATTATGGTGAAATCAAAATCGGAATTTTTCGCGAGATAAAATTCTGAAAAAATTCAGGGTTGTAGAGGACGTTAAAAGAGATGAAAATTCATTGGGTCATTTTTTTCCAGAACCAATGGTTCTGGAGATAAAGTCGTCGGAATCTGATCCCGCGAATATTATCGGGGATTCCAAATCGCAATTTTTCGCGAGATAAAATTCTGAAAAAATTCAGGGTTGTAGAGGACGTTGAAAGAGATGAAAATTCATCGGGTCATTTTTTTCCAGGACCAATGGTTCGGGAGATAAAGTCGTCCGAATCTGAGTCCCCGAATATTATGGTGAAATCAAAATAGGAATTTTTCGCGAGATAAAATTCTGAAAAAATTCAGGGTTGTAGAGGACGTTAAAAGAGATGAAAATTCATTGGGTCATTTTTTTCCAGGACCAATGGTTCGGGAGATAAAGTCGTCCGAATCTGATCCCGCGAATAATATGCAAGTTCGGAAATCGCAATTTTTCGCGGGATAAAATTCTGAAAAAATTCAGAGTTGTAGAGGACGTTAAAAAAAATGAAAATTCATCGGATCATTTTTCTCCAGGACCAATGGTTCGGGAGATAAAGTCGTCCGAATCTGATCCCGCGAATATTATGCAAGTTCGGAAACCGCAATTTTTCGCGAGATAAGATTCTGAAAAAATTCAGGGTTGTAGAGGACGTTAAAAGAGATGAAAATTCATTGGGTCATTTTTTTCCAGGACCAATGGTTCGGGAGATGAAGTCGTCCGAATCTGATTCCCCGAATATTATCGAGGATTCAAAATCGGAATTTTTCGCGAGATAAAATTCTGAAAAAATTCAGGGTTGTAGAGGACGTTAAAAGAGATGAAAATTCATGGGGTCATTTTTTTCCAGGACCAATGGTTCGGGAGATAAGGTCGTCCGAATCTGATTCCCCGAATATTATCGCGGATTCAAAATCGCAATTTTTCGCGAGATAAAATTCTGAAAAAATTTAGGGTTGTAGAGGACGTTAAAAGAGATAAAAATTCATTGGGTCATTTTTTCCCAGGACCAATGGTTCTGGAGATAAAGTCGTCGGAATCTGATCCCGCGAATATTATCGGGGATTCCAAATCGCAATTTTTCGCGAGATAAAATTCTGAAAAAATTCAGGGTTGTAGAGGACGTTAAAAGAGATGAAAATTCATCGGGTCATTTTTCTCCAGGACCAATGGTTCGGGAGATAAAGTGGTCCGAATCTGAACCCGCGAATATTACGGAAGTTCGGAAATCGGAATTTTTCGCGAGATAAAATTCTGAAAAAATTCAGGGTTGTAGAGGACGTTAAAAGGGATGAAAATTCAACGGGTCATTTTTTTCCAGGACCAATGGTTCGGGAGATAAGGTCGTCCGAATCTGATTCCCTGAATATTATGGTGAAATCAAAACAGCAATTTTTCGCGAGATAAAATTCTGAAAAAATTCAGGGTTGTAGAGGACGTTAAAAGAGATGAAAATTCATCGGGTCATTTTTTCCCAGGACCAATGGTTCTGGAGATAAAGTCGTCGGAATCTGATCCCGCGAATATTATCGGGGATTCCAAATCGCAATTTTTCGCGAGATAAAATTCTGAAAAAATTCAGGGTTGTAGAGGACGTTGGAAGAGATGAAAATTCATCGGGTCATTTTTTTCCAGGACCAATGGTTCGGGAGATAAAGTCGTCCGAATCTGAGTCCCCGAATATTATGGTGAAATCAAAAAAGGAATTTTTCGCGAGATAAAATTCTGAAAAAATTCAGGGTTGTAGACGACGTTCAAAGAGATGAAAATTCATTGGGTCATTTTTTTCCAGGACCAATGGTTCGGGAGATAAAGTCGTCCGAATCTGATCCCGCGAATATTATGCAAGTTCGGAAACCGCAATTTTTCGCGAGATAAAATTCTGAAAAAATTCAGGGTTGTAGACGACGTTAAAAGAGATGAAAATTCATCGGGTCATTTTTTTCCAGGACCAATGGTTCGGGAGATAAAGTCGTCCGAATATGATCCCGCGAATATTATGCAAGTTCGGAAATCGGAATTTTTCGCGAGATAAAATTCTGAAAAAATTCAGGGTTGTAGAGGACGTTAAAAGGGATGAAAATTCATCGGGTCATTTTTTTCCAGGACCAATGGTTCGGGAGATAAAGTCGTCCGAATCTGAACCCGCGAATATTACGGAAGTTCGGAAATCGGAATTTTTCGCGAGATAAAATTCTGAAAAAATTCAGGGTTGTAGACGACGTTCAAAGAGATGAAAATTCATTGGGTCATTTTTTTCCAGGACCAATGGTTCGGGAGATAAAGTCGTCCGAATCTGATCCCGCGAATATTATGCAAGTTCGGAAACCGCAATTTTTCGCGAGATAAAATTCTGAAAAAATTCAGGGTTGTAGACGACGTTAAAAGAGATGAAAATTCACCGGGTCATTTTTTTCCAGGACCAATGGTTCGGGAGATAAAGTCGTCCGAATATGATCCCGCGAATATTATGCAAGTTCGGAAATCGGAATTTTTCGCGAGATAAAATTCTGAAAAAATTCAGGGTTGTAGAGGACGTTAAAAGGGATGAAAATTCATCGGGTCATTTTTTTCCAGGACCAATGGTTCGGGAGATATGGTCGTCTGAATCTGATTCCCCGAATATTATGGTGAAATCAAAACAGCAATTTTTCGCGAGATAAAATTCTGAAAAAATTCAGGGTTGTAGAGGACGTTAAAAGAGATGAAAATTCATCGGGTCATTTTTTCCCAGGACCAATGGTTCTGGAGATAAAGTCGTCGGAATCTGATCCCGCGAATATTATCGGGGATTCCAAATCGCAATTTTTCGCGAGATAAAATTCTGAAAAAATTCAGGGTTGTAGAGGACGTTGGAAGAGATGAAAATTCATCGGGTCATTTTTCTCCAGGACCAATGGTTCGGGAGATAAAGTCGTCCGAATCTGAGTCCCCGAATATTATGGTGAAATCAAAAAAGGAATTTTTCGCGAGATAAAATTCTGAAAAAATTCAGGGTTGTAGACGACGTTCAAAGAGATGAAAATTCATTGGGTCATTTTTTTCCAGGACCAATGGTTCGGGAGATAAAGTCGTCCGAATCTGAGTCCCCGAATATTATGGTGAAATCAAAAAAGGAATTTTTCGCGAGATAAAATTCTGAAAAAATTCAGGGTTGTAGACGACGTTCAAAGAGATGAAAATTCATTGGGTCATTTTTTTCCAGGACCAATGGTTCGGGAGATAAAGTCGTCCGAATCTGATCCCGCGAATATTATGCAAGTTCGGAAACCGCAATTTTTCGCGAGATAAAATTTTGAAAAAATTCAGGGTTGTAGACGACGTTAAAAGAGATCAAAATTCATCGGGTCATTTTTTTCCAGGACCAATGGTTCGGGAGATAAAGTCGTCCGAATATGATCCCGCGAATATTATGCAAGTTCGGAAACCGCAATTTTTCGCGAGATAAAATTCTGAAAAAATTCAGGGTTGTAGAGGACGTTAAAAGAGATGAAAATTCATTGGGTCATTTTTTTCCAGGACCAATGGTTCGGGAGATAAAGTCGTCCGAATCTGATCCCGCGAATATTATGCAAGTTCGGAAATCGCAATTTTTCGCGGGATAAGATTCTGAAAAAATTCAGGGTCGTAGAGGACGTTAAAAGAGATGAAAATTCATTGGGTCATTTTTTTCCAGGACCAATGGTTCGGGAGATAAAGTCGTCGGAATCTGATCCCGCGAATATTATCGGGGATTCCGAATCTCAATTTTTCGCGAGATAAAATTCTGAAAAAATTTAGAGTTGTAGAGGACGTTGAACGAGATGAAAATTCATTGGGTCATTTTTTTCCAGGACCGATGGTTCGGGAGATAAAGTCGTCCGAATCTGATTCCCCGAATATTATCGAGGATTCCAAATCGCAATTTTTCGCGAGATAAAATTCTGAAAGAATTCAGGGTTGTAGAGGACGTCAAAAGAGATGAAAATTCATCGGGTCATTTTTTTCCAGGACCAATGGTTCGGGAGATAAAGTTGTCCGAATCTGATTCCCCGAATATTATCGAGGATACAAAATCGCAATTTTTCGCGAGATAAAATTCTGAAAAAATTCAGGGTTGTAGAGGACGTCAAAAGAGATGAAAATTTATTGGGTCATTTTTTCCCAGGACCAATGGTTCGGGAGATGAAGTCTGAACGCATAATCACAGAAACTCGTGGCGCCATCTGCAGGCTCGCGCTGGTACCCCGTTGACTAGGTACCAACGAGGCCCCATGCAAAAGTCTTTCCCGCTATCAAAGTTGTAGCGAATATTACGGAATTTCGGAAATCGCAATTTTTCGCGAGATACAATTCTGAAAAAATTCAGGGTTGTAGAGGACGTTAAAAGAGATGAAAATTCATTGGGTCATTTTTTTCCAGGACCAATGGTTCGGGAGATAAAGTCGTCCGAATCTGAGTCCCCGAATATTATGGTGAAATCAAAATAGGAATTTTTCGGGAGATAAAATTCTGAAAAAATTCAGGGTTGTAGACGACGTTAAAAGAGATGAAAATTCATTGGGTCATTTTTTTCCAGGACCAATGGTTCGGGAGATAAAGTCGTCCGAATATGATCCCGCGAATATTATGCAAGTTCGGAAACCGCAATTTTTCGCGAGATAAAATTCTGAAAAAATTCAGAGTTGTAGAGGACGTTAAAAGAGATGAAAATTCATCGGGTCATTTTTTTCCAGGACCAATGGTTCGGGAGATAAAGTCGTCCGAATCTGAACCCGCGAATATTACGGAAGTTCGGAAATCGGAATTTTTCGCGAGATAAAATTCTGAAAAAATTCAGGGTTGTAGAGGACGTTAAAAGAGATGAAAATTCATGGGGTCATTTTTTTCCAGGACCAATGGTTCGGGAGATAAGGTCGTCCGAATCTGATTCCCCGAATATTATGGTGAAATCAAAACAGCAATTTTTCGCGAGATAAAATTCTGAAAAAATTCAGGGTTGTAGAGGACGTTAAATGAGATGAAAATTCATCAGGTCATTTTTTTCCAGGACCAATGGTTCGGGAGATAAAGTCGTCCGAATCTGATCCCGCGAATATTACGGAAGTTCGGAAATCGGAATTTTTCGCAAGATAAAATTCTGAAAAAATTCAGGGTTGTAGAGGACGTTGGAAGAGATGAAAATTCATCGGGTCATTTTTTTCCAGGACCAATGGTTCGGGAGATAAAGTCGTCCGAATCTGATTCCCCGAATATTATCGCGGATTCCAAATCGCGATTTTTCGCGAGATAAAATTCTGAAAAAATTCAGGGTTGTAGAGGACGTTGGAAGAGATGAAAATTCATCGGGTCATTTTTTTCCAGGACCAATGGTTCTGGAGATAAAGTCGTCGGAATCTGATCCCGCGAATATTATCGGGGATTCCAAATCTCAATTTTTCGCGAGATAAAATTCTGAAAAAATTCAGGGTTGTAGAGGACGTTAAAAGAGATGAAAATTCATTGGGTCATTTTTTTCCAGGACCAATGGTTCGGGAGATAAAGTCGTTCGAATCTGATTCACCGAATATTATCGGGGATTCAAAATCGCAATTTTTCGCGAGATAAAATTCTGAAAAAATTCAGGGTTGTAGAGGACGTTAAAAGAGATGAAAATTCATCGAGTCATTTTTTTCCAGGTCCAATGGTTCGGGAGATAAAGTTGTCCGAATCTGATTCCCCGAATATTATCGGGGATTCCAAATCTCAATTTTTCGCGAGATAAAATTTTGAAAAAATTCAAGGTTGTAGAGGACGTTAAAAGAGATGAAAATTCATTGGGTCGTTTTTTTCCAGGACCAATGGTTCGGGAAATAAAGTCGTCGGAAGCTGATCCCGCGAATATTATCGGGGATTCCAAATCTCAATTTTTCGCGAGATAAAATTCTCAAAAAATTCAGGGTTGTAGAGGACGTTAAAAGAGATAATAATTCATCAAGTCATTTTTTTCCAGGACCGATGGTTCGGGAGATGAAGTCGTCGGAATCTGATCCCGCGAATATTATCGGGGATTCCGAATCTCAATTTTTCGCGAGATAAAATTCTATAAAAATTCAGAGTTGTAGAGGACGTTAAAAGAGATGAAAATTCGAAGGGTCATTTTTTTCCAGGACCAATGGTTCGGGAGATAAAGTCGTCGGAATCTGATCCCGCGAATATTATCGGGGATTCCGAATCTCAATTTTTCGCGAGATAAAATTCTGAAAAAATTTAGAGTTGTAGAGGACGTTGAAAGAGATGAAAATTCATTGGGTCATTTATTTCCAGGACCTATAGTTCGGGAGATAAAGTCGTCCGAATCTGATTCCCCGAATATTATCGCGGATTCAAAATCGCAATTTTTTGCGAGATAAGATTCTGAAAAAATTCAGGGTTGTAGAGGACGTTAAAAGAGATGAAAATTCATGGGGTCATTTTTTTCCAGGACCAATGGTTCGGGAGATAAGGTCGTCCGAATCTGATTCCCCGAATATTATGGTGAAATCAAAACAGCAATTTTTCGCGAGATAAAATTCTGAAAAAATTCAGGGTTGTAGAGGACGTTAAATGAGATGAAAATTCATCAGGTCATTTTTTTCCAGGACCAATGGTTCGGGAGATAAAGTCGTCCGAATCTGATCCCGCGAATATTACGGAAGTTCGGAAATCGGAATTTTTCGCAAGATAAAATTCTGAAAAAATTCAGGGTTGTAGAGGACGTTGGAAGAGATGAAAATTCATCGGGTCATTTTTTTCCAGGACCAATGGTTCGGGAGATAAAGTCGTCCGAATCTGATTCCCCGAATATTATCGCGGATTCCAAATCGCGATTTTTCGCGAGATAAAATTCTGAAAAAATTCAGGGTTGTAGAGGACGTTGGAAGAGATGAAAATTCATCGGGTCATTTTTTTCCAGGACCAATGGTTCTGGAGATAAAGTCGTCGGAATCTGATCCCGCGAATATTATCGGGGATTCCAAATCTCAATTTTTCGCGAGATAAAATTCTGAAAAAATTCAGGGTTGTAGAGGACGTTAAAAGAGATGAAAATTCATTGGGTCATTTTTTTCCAGGACCAATGGTTCGGGAGATAAAGTCGTTCGAATCTGATTCACCGAATATTATCGGGGATTCAAAATCGCAATTTTTCGCGAGATAAAATTCTGAAAAAATTCAGGGTTGTAGAGGACGTTAAAAGAGATGAAAATTCATCGAGTCATTTTTTTCCAGGTCCAATGGTTCGGGAGATAAAGTTGTCCGAATCTGATTCCCCGAATATTATCGGGGATTCCAAATCTCAATTTTTCGCGAGATAAAATTTTGAAAAAATTCAAGGTTGTAGAGGACGTTAAAAGAGATGAAAATTCATTGGGTCGTTTTTTTCCAGGACCAATGGTTCGGGAAATAAAGTCGTCGGAAGCTGATCCCGCGAATATTATCGGGGATTCCAAATCTCAATTTTTCGCGAGATAAAATTCTCAAAAAATTCAGGGTTGTAGAGGACGTTAAAAGAGATAATAATTCATCAAGTCATTTTTTTCCAGGACCGATGGTTCGGGAGATGAAGTCGTCGGAATCTGATCCCGCGAATATTATCGGGGATTCCGAATCTCAATTTTTCGCGAGATAAAATTCTATAAAAATTCAGAGTTGTAGAGGACGTTAAAAGAGATGAAAATTCGAAGGGTCATTTTTTTCCAGGACCAATGGTTCGGGAGATAAAGTCGTCGGAATCTGATCCCGCGAATATTATCGGGGATTCCGAATCTCAATTTTTCGCGAGATAAAATTCTGAAAAAATTTAGAGTTGTAGAGGACGTTGAAAGAGATGAAAATTCATTGGGTCATTTATTTCCAGGACCTATAGTTCGGGAGATAAAGTCGTCCGAATCTGATTCCCCGAATATTATCGCGGATTCAAAATCGCAATTTTTTGCGAGATAAGATTCTGAAAAAATTCAGGGTTGTAGAGGACGTTAAAAGAGATGAAAATTCATTGGGTCATTTTTTTCCAGGACCAATGGTTCGGGAGAAAAAGTCGTCCGAATCTGATTCCCCGAATATTATGGTGAAATCAAAATCGGAATTTTTCGCGAGATAAAATTCTGAAAAAATTCAGGGTTGTAGAGGACGTTAAAAGAGATGAAAATTCATCGGGTCATTATTTTCCAGGACCAATGGTTCGGGAGATAAAGTCGTCCGAATCTGATCCCGCGAATATTATGCAAGTTCGGAAATCGCAATTTTTCGCGGGATAAAATTCTGAAAAAATTCAGAGTTGTAGAGGACGTTAAAAGAGATGAAAATTCATCGGGTCATTTTTCTCCAGGACCAATGGTTCGGGAGATAAAGTCGTCCGAATCTGATTCCCCGAATATTATCGCGGATTCAAAATCGGAATTTTTCGCGAGATAAAATTCTGAAAAAATTCAGGGTTGTAGAGGACGTCAAAAGAGATGAAAATTTATCGGGTCATTTTTTCCCAGGACCAATGGTTCGGGAGATGAAGTCGTCGGAATCTGATCCCGCGAATATTATCGGGGATTCCAAATCGCGATTTTTCGCGAGATAAAATTCTGAAAAAATTCAGGGTTGTAGAGGACGTTGAAAGAGATGAAAATTCATCGGGTCATTTTTTTCCAGGACCAATGGTTCGGGAGATAAAGTCGTCCGAATCTGATTCCCCGAATATTATGGTAAAATCAAAATCGGAATTTTTCGCGAGATAAAATTCTGAAAAAATTCAGGGTTGTAGAGGACGTTAAAAGAGATAAAAATTCATTGGGTCATTTTTTTCCAGGACCAATGGTTCTGGAGATAAAGTCGTCGGAATCTGATCCCGCGAATATTATCGGGGATTCCAAATCGCAATTTTTCGCGGGATAAAATTCTGAAAAAATTCAGGGTTGTAGAGGACGTTGGAAGAGATGAAAATTCATCGGGTCATTTTTTTCCAGGACCAATGGTTCGGGAGATAAAGTCGTCCGAATCTGAGTCTCCGAATATTATGGTGAAATCAAAATAGGAATTTTTCGCGAGATAAAATTCTGAAAAAATTCAGGGTTGTAGACGACGTTAAAAGAGATGAAAATTCATTGGGTCATTTTTTTCCAGGACTAATGGTTCGGGAGATAAAGTCGTCCGAATCTGATCCCGCGAATATTATGCAAGTTCGAAAACCGCAATTTTTCGCGAGATAAAATTCTGAAAAAATTCAGGGTTGTAGAGGACGTTAAAAGAGATGAAAATTCATTGGGTCATTTTTTTCCAGGACCAATGGTTCGGGAGATAAAGTCGTCCGAATCTGATCCCGCGAATATTATGCAAGTTCGGAAATCGCAATTTTTCGCGGGATAAAATTCTGAAAAAATTCAGAGTTGTAGAGGACGTTAAAAGAGATGAAAATTCATCGGGTCATTTTTCTCCAGGACCAATGGTTCGGGAGATAAAGTCGTCCGAATCTGATTCCCCGAATATTATGGTGAAATCAAAATCGGAATTTTTCGCGAGATAAAATTCTGAAAAAATTCAGGGTTGTAGAGGACGTTAAAAGAGATGAAAATTCATTGGGTCATTTTTTTCCAGGACCAATGGTTCGGGAGATGAAGTCGTCGGAATCTGATCCCGCGAATATTATCGGGGATTCAAAATCGCGATTTTTCGCGAGATAAAATTCTGAAAAAATTCAGGGTTGTAGAGGACATTGGAAGAGATGAAAATTCATCGGGTCATTTTTTTCCAGGACCAATGGTTCGGGAGATAAAGTCGTCCGAATCTGATTCCCCGAATATTATGGTGAAATCAAAATAGGAATTTTTCGCGAGATAAAATTCTGAAAAAATTCAGGGTTGTAGACGACGTTAAAAGAGATGAAAATTCATCGGGTCATTTTTTTCCTGGACCAATGGTTCGGGAGATAAAGTCGTCCGAATATGATCCCGCGAATATTATGCAAGTTCGGAAACCGCAATTTTTCGCGAGATAAAATTCTGAAAAAATTCAGGGTTGTAGAGGACGTTGGAAGAGATGAAAATTCATCGGGTCATTTTTTTCCAGGACCAATGGTTCGGGAGATAAAGTCGTCCGAATCTGATTCCCCGAATATTATAGTGAAATCAAAATCGGAATTTTTCGCGAGATAAAATTCTGAAAAAATTCAGGGTTGTAGAGGACGTTAAAAGAGATGAAAATTCATTGGGTCATTTTTTTCCAGGACCAATGGTTCGGGAGATAAAGTCGTCGGAATCTGATCCCGCGAATATTATCGGGGATTCCAAATCTCAATTTTTCGCGAGATAAAATTCTGAAAAAATTCAGGGTTGTAGAGGACGTTAAAAGAGATAATAATTCATCAAGTCATTTTTTTCCAGGACCAATGGTTCGGTAGATAAAGTCGTCGGAATCTGATCCCGCGAATATTATCGGGGATTCCAAATCGCAATTTTTCGCGAGATAAAATTCTGAAAAAATTCAGGGTTGTAGAGGACGTTGGAAGAGATGAAAATTCATTGGGTCATTTTTTTCCAGGACCAATGGTTCGGGAGATAAAGTCGTCCGAATCTGAGTCCCCGAATATTATCGCGGATTCAAAATCGCAATTTTTCGCGAGATAAAATTCTGAAAAAATTCAGGGTTGTAGAGGACGTTGGAAGAGATGAAAATTCATCGGGTCATTTTTTTCCAGGACCAATGGTTCGGGAGATAAAGTCGTCCGAATCTGAGTCCCCGAATATTATGGTGAAATCAAAATAGGAATTTTTCGCGAGATAAAATTCTGAAAAAATTCAGGGTTGTAGACGACGTTCAAAGAGATGAAAATTCATTGGGTCATTTTTTTCCAGGACCAATGGTTCGGGAGATAAAGTCGTCCGAATCTGATCCCGCGAATACTATGCAAGTTCGGAAATCGCAATTTTTCGCGGGATAAAATTCTGAAAAAATTCAGAGTTGTAGAGGACGTTAAAAGAGATGAAAATTCATCGGGTCATTTTTCTCCAGGACCAATGGTTCGGGAGATAAAGTCGTCCGAATCTGATTCCCCGAATATTATGGTGAAATCAAAATCGGAATTTTTCGCGAGATAAAATTCTGAAAAAATTCAGGGTTGTAGAGGACGTTAAAAGAGATGAAAATTCATTGGGTCATTTTTTTCCAGGACCAATGGTTCGGGAGATAAAGTCGTCCGAATCTGATTCCCCGAATATTATGGTGAAATCAAAATCGGAATTTTTCGCGAGATAAAATTCTGAAAAAATTCAGGGTTGTAGACGACGTTCAAAGAGATGAAAATTCATTGGGTCATTTTTTTCCAGGACCAATGGTTCGGGAGATAAAGTCGTCCGAATCTGATCCCGCGAATATTATGCAAGTTCGGAAACCGCAATTTTTCGCGAGATAAAATTCTGAAAAAATTCAGGGTTGTAGACGACGTTCAAAGAGATGAAAATTCATTGGGTCATTTTTTTCCAGGACCAATGGTTCGGGAGATAAAGTCGTCCGAATCTGATCCCGCGAATATTATGCAAGTTCGGAAACCGCAATTTTTCGCGAGATAAACTTCTGAAAAAATTCAGGGTTGTAGAGGACGTTAAAAGAGATGAAAATTCATTGGGTCATTTTTTTCCAGGACCAATGGTTCGGGAGATGAAATCTGAACGCATAATCACAGAAACTCGTGGCGCCATCTGCAGGTTTGCGCTGGTACCCCGTTGACTAGGTACCAACGAGGCCCCATGCAAAAGTCTTTCCCGCTATCAAAGTTATTTTTCGGTTTGCTTATGAAGCCTGCCTTCCGTTGTGTCGATCAGAAACCACTATACATCGATTTGTTACGATTGTTGTAACTCGCCGGTTACCGTCTGGATCATGAACTGACTGTAACACTATACTGTCTACAACAATACATAACAATTCTTTGGCTTTTTTGCAAGATCGTTGGTGAGACTCGCCAGTGGCGCGCAACTGGTCTGTCGGATCCAATGTATCTTTTTATAAGAATCGATCGATTTTTATTTGATTTTCACAAACATAATACAGTAGACTCCCGTTAAGTGTTCCCCCGTTAAGTACTCGCTTTCGTGAAATTTCTACGTTTTCGGCATATTTCACAGAATCGACAGATCCCCCACTCTCGCGCCGTCTTTTTATGGGTGATGTGGTTTCAGCCGCCTATTCTTTTGTTAGTTCGATTATACTGTGTAGTATTTCCGAGAACTAGTAAGCGTAGTGGAGGCTCCATTTAAGTGCGCATTTCTCCGAATTTAGGCTGTCTACAGCCCCGAGCATGAGCACTTAACGGGAGTCTACTGTATTCAACTTACAAGGTATGAGCCCGATCTCTCCATAACTTGTATACATATATTCGAGAGCTTTGCCTCAGACTCTTTGTTTTATACATATATATTCCATTTACTTTAAATATCCAATTCTGTCTCGTATACTTTAAATGCTGTATTACATCACTTATATTATAATTTATCAATATAAGTTACACACTTGCTTATAAGTAGATTTATACGCATAAAAAGCTTATAACAGAATAATTTAAACATAACTTGCTTGCATAATTCACGCATTCCTTTTATTTGATAAATATTTATTTATATTATTATTTGTTCCGTATTTACCTGAATTAAATCATCCCTCTCCCATACATCTAAAATATAAGCCCGTAAGCGCCTTGAGAAAATAGAGGCTCCGCGTCAATAAATAAATTTATTCATACAATGCTCAGGTTAAATATAATAAGTAATAATTATTAATAATAAATAAAAGTAATTATTGAGCAACGTTACGACGTTACAACCTACATCTTTATTTTTTGATGACTCAATTAGGAACAGTGTACCAGTATCGCGAACATTTTTGCGTTCACCAAATTGAGTATTTTTTTTTTTTCTTATCAACTTTTGAATCGATCTAACTATCCTAAAATGTAAGTATGGATTATATTTTGATATTTGTATTCGAAAATAGTTATAAAAGTACATATTATTTTGGTATATCGTTATAAAAAACGTATTTTCGTATGGATGCGGTGAATGTCTGAAAGAAGAACAAACTTTTTACGATTATTACAAGCGTCACGATTCTTATTTGAAGATCGCCGTCCCTTTTCGGGTCAGTCTACCCCTGTCAAGTGCAGTAAAAATCATGTGTACCTGTCAGGGGTTGATTACTCTTAATTGGTAAATCTAACTTTCGAGAAGAATGAGAAAAACGATACAGGTATTTTCCTTGTAGAGTATTCCTAGATTTCATTCTGTAAATTGACCGAACGGACGAGTATACGAGGACTCGTCAATAAACCGAACAATTACTGAAAAAAACTTGAATAAAAAATATTACCTTGCGGTACGTGTTCCCGTTGAAAGAGCTAGAAGGCCATAGGGGGATAGAAATGGTGAATCGGCCCCGGAAAGATATTTTTATCATGCTTTGAGGATATGTAGGTCTTGATGAGATACCAAGATCCTGAAAGTTGCAGATCTCTATCTCAATTGGTTTTCGAGAAAACGAATAAAAATTAATGGATAGAAAATTTGTTGCTTCGCAGGATATTATTTCCTGGTTCCACTTATTTCCTGGACCAATGGTTCGGGAGATAAAGTCGTCCGAATCTGATCCGGCGAATATTACGGAAAATCGGAAATCGCAATTTTTCGCGAGATAAAATTCTGAAAAAATTCAGGGTTGTAGAGGACGTTAAAAGAGATGAAAATTCATGGGGTCATTTTTTTCCAGGACCAATGGTTCGGGAGATAAGGTCGTCCGAATCTGATTCCCCGAATATTATGGTGAAATCAAAACAGCAATTTTTCGCGAGATAAAATTCTGAAAAAATTCAGGGTTGTAGAGGACGTTAAAAGAGATGAAAATTCATGGGGTCATTTTTTTCCAGGACCAATGGTTCGGGAGATAAGGTCGTCCGAATCTGATTCCCCGAATATTATGGTGAAATCAAAACAGCAATTTTTCGCGAGATAAAATTCTGAAAAAATTCAGGGTTGTAGAGGACGTTAAAAGAGATGAAAATTCATCGGGTCATTTTTTTCCAGGACGAATGGTTCTGGAGATAAAGTCGTCGGAATCTGATCCCGCGAATATTATCGGGGATTCCAAATCGCAATTTTTCGCGAGATAAAATTCTGAAAAAATTCAGGGTTGTAGAGGACGTTAAATGAGATGAAAATTCATCAGGTCATTTTTTTCCAGGACCAATGGTTCGGGAGATAAAGTCGTCCGAATCTGATCCCGCGAATATTACGGAAGTTCGGAAATCGGAATTTTTCGCAAGATAAAATTCTGAAAAAATTCAGGGTTGTAGAGGACGTTGGAAGAGATGAAAATTCATCGGGTCATTTTTTTCCAGGACCAATGGTTCGGGAGATAAAGTCGTCCGAATCTGATTCCCCGAATATTATCGCGGATTCCAAATCGCGATTTTTCGCGAGATAAAATTCTGAAAAAATTCAGGGTTGTAGAGGACGTTGGAAGAGATGAAAATTCATCGGGTCATTTTTTTCCAGGACCAATGGTTCTGGAGATAAAGTCGTCGGAATCTGATCCCGCGAATATTATCGGGGATTCCAAATCTCAATTTTTCGCGAGATAAAATTCTGAAAAAATTCAGGGTTGTAGAGGACGTTAAAAGAGATGAAAATTCATTGGGTCATTTTTTTCCAGGACCAATGGTTCGGGAGATAAAGTCGTTCGAATCTGATTCACCGAATATTATCGGGGATTCAAAATCGCAATTTTTCGCGAGATAAAATTCTGAAAAAATTCAGGGTTGTAGAGGACGTTAAAAGAGATGAAAATTCATCGAGTCATTTTTTTCCAGGTCCAATGGTTCGGGAGATAAAGTTGTCCGAATCTGATTCCCCGAATATTATCGGGGATTCCAAATCTCAATTTTTCGCGAGATAAAATTTTGAAAAAATTCAAGGTTGTAGAGGACGTTAAAAGAGATGAAAATTCATTGGGTCGTTTTTTTCCAGGACCAATGGTTCGGGAAATAAAGTCGTCGGAAGCTGATCCCGCGAATATTATCGGGGATTCCAAATCTCAATTTTTCGCGAGATAAAATTCTCAAAAAATTCAGGGTTGTAGAGGACGTTAAAAGAGATAATAATTCATCAAGTCATTTTTTTCCAGGACCGATGGTTCGGGAGATGAAGTCGTCGGAATCTGATCCCGCGAATATTATCGGGGATTCCGAATCTCAATTTTTCGCGAGATAAAATTCTATAAAAATTCAGAGTTGTAGAGGACGTTAAAAGAGATGAAAATTCGAAGGGTCATTTTTTTCCAGGACCAATGGTTCGGGAGATAAAGTCGTCGGAATCTGATCCCGCGAATATTATCGGGGATTCCGAATCTCAATTTTTCGCGAGATAAAATTCTGAAAAAATTTAGAGTTGTAGAGGACGTTGAAAGAGATGAAAATTCATTGGGTCATTTATTTCCAGGACCTATAGTTCGGGAGATAAAGTCGTCCGAATCTGATTCCCCGAATATTATCGCGGATTCAAAATCGCAATTTTTTGCGAGATAAGATTCTGAAAAAATTCAGGGTTGTAGAGGACGTTAAAAGAGATGAAAATTCATTGGGTCATTTTTTTCCAGGACCAATGGTTCGGGAGAAAAAGTCGTCCGAATCTGATTCCCCGAATATTATGGTGAAATCAAAATCGGAATTTTTCGCGAGATAAAATTCTGAAAAAATTCAGGGTTGTAGAGGACGTTAAAAGAGATGAAAATTCATCGGGTCATTATTTTCCAGGACCAATGGTTCGGGAGATAAAGTCGTCCGAATCTGATCCCGCGAATATTATGCAAGTTCGGAAATCGCAATTTTTCGCGGGATAAAATTCTGAAAAAATTCAGAGTTGTAGAGGACGTTAAAAGAGATGAAAATTCATCGGGTCATTTTTCTCCAGGACCAATGGTTCGGGAGATAAAGTCGTCCGAATCTGATTCCCCGAATATTATCGCGGATTCAAAATCGGAATTTTTCGCGAGATAAAATTCTGAAAAAATTCAGGGTTGTAGAGGACGTCAAAAGAGATGAAAATTTATCGGGTCATTTTTTCCCAGGACCAATGGTTCGGGAGATGAAGTCGTCGGAATCTGATCCCGCGAATATTATCGGGGATTCCAAATCGCGATTTTTCGCGAGATAAAATTCTGAAAAAATTCAGGGTTGTAGAGGACGTTGAAAGAGATGAAAATTCATCGGGTCATTTTTTTCCAGGACCAATGGTTCGGGAGATAAAGTCGTCCGAATCTGATTCCCCGAATATTATGGTAAAATCAAAATCGGAATTTTTCGCGAGATAAAATTCTGAAAAAATTCAGGGTTGTAGAGGACGTTAAAAGAGATAAAAATTCATTGGGTCATTTTTTTCCAGGACCAATGGTTCTGGAGATAAAGTCGTCGGAATCTGATCCCGCGAATATTATCGGGGATTCCAAATCGCAATTTTTCGCGGGATAAAATTCTGAAAAAATTCAGGGTTGTAGAGGACGTTGGAAGAGATGAAAATTCATCGGGTCATTTTTTTCCAGGACCAATGGTTCGGGAGATAAAGTCGTCCGAATCTGAGTCTCCGAATATTATGGTGAAATCAAAATAGGAATTTTTCGCGAGATAAAATTCTGAAAAAATTCAGGGTTGTAGACGACGTTAAAAGAGATGAAAATTCATTGGGTCATTTTTTTCCAGGACTAATGGTTCGGGAGATAAAGTCGTCCGAATCTGATCCCGCGAATATTATGCAAGTTCGAAAACCGCAATTTTTCGCGAGATAAAATTCTGAAAAAATTCAGGGTTGTAGAGGACGTTAAAAGAGATGAAAATTCATTGGGTCATTTTTTTCCAGGACCAATGGTTCGGGAGATAAAGTCGTCCGAATCTGATCCCGCGAATATTATGCAAGTTCGGAAATCGCAATTTTTCGCGGGATAAAATTCTGAAAAAATTCAGAGTTGTAGAGGACGTTAAAAGAGATGAAAATTCATCGGGTCATTTTTCTCCAGGACCAATGGTTCGGGAGATAAAGTCGTCCGAATCTGATTCCCCGAATATTATGGTGAAATCAAAATCGGAATTTTTCGCGAGATAAAATTCTGAAAAAATTCAGGGTTGTAGAGGACGTTAAAAGAGATGAAAATTCATTGGGTCATTTTTTTCCAGGACCAATGGTTCGGGAGATGAAGTCGTCGGAATCTGATCCCGCGAATATTATCGGGGATTCAAAATCGCGATTTTTCGCGAGATAAAATTCTGAAAAAATTCAGGGTTGTAGAGGACATTGGAAGAGATGAAAATTCATCGGGTCATTTTTTTCCAGGACCAATGGTTCGGGAGATAAAGTCGTCCGAATCTGATTCCCCGAATATTATGGTGAAATCAAAATAGGAATTTTTCGCGAGATAAAATTCTGAAAAAATTCAGGGTTGTAGACGACGTTAAAAGAGATGAAAATTCATCGGGTCATTTTTTTCCTGGACCAATGGTTCGGGAGATAAAGTCGTCCGAATATGATCCCGCGAATATTATGCAAGTTCGGAAACCGCAATTTTTCGCGAGATAAAATTCTGAAAAAATTCAGGGTTGTAGAGGACGTTGGAAGAGATGAAAATTCATCGGGTCATTTTTTTCCAGGACCAATGGTTCGGGAGATAAAGTCGTCCGAATCTGATTCCCCGAATATTATAGTGAAATCAAAATCGGAATTTTTCGCGAGATAAAATTCTGAAAAAATTCAGGGTTGTAGAGGACGTTAAAAGAGATGAAAATTCATTGGGTCATTTTTTTCCAGGACCAATGGTTCGGGAGATAAAGTCGTCGGAATCTGATCCCGCGAATATTATCGGGGATTCCAAATCTCAATTTTTCGCGAGATAAAATTCTGAAAAAATTCAGGGTTGTAGAGGACGTTAAAAGAGATAATAATTCATCAAGTCATTTTTTTCCAGGACCAATGGTTCGGTAGATAAAGTCGTCGGAATCTGATCCCGCGAATATTATCGGGGATTCCAAATCGCAATTTTTCGCGAGATAAAATTCTGAAAAAATTCAGGGTTGTAGAGGACGTTGGAAGAGATGAAAATTCATTGGGTCATTTTTTTCCAGGACCAATGGTTCGGGAGATAAAGTCGTCCGAATCTGAGTCCCCGAATATTATCGCGGATTCAAAATCGCAATTTTTCGCGAGATAAAATTCTGAAAAAATTCAGGGTTGTAGAGGACGTTGGAAGAGATGAAAATTCATCGGGTCATTTTTTTCCAGGACCAATGGTTCGGGAGATAAAGTCGTCCGAATCTGAGTCCCCGAATATTATGGTGAAATCAAAATAGGAATTTTTCGCGAGATAAAATTCTGAAAAAATTCAGGGTTGTAGACGACGTTCAAAGAGATGAAAATTCATTGGGTCATTTTTTTCCAGGACCAATGGTTCGGGAGATAAAGTCGTCCGAATCTGATCCCGCGAATACTATGCAAGTTCGGAAATCGCAATTTTTCGCGGGATAAAATTCTGAAAAAATTCAGAGTTGTAGAGGACGTTAAAAGAGATGAAAATTCATCGGGTCATTTTTCTCCAGGACCAATGGTTCGGGAGATAAAGTCGTCCGAATCTGATTCCCCGAATATTATGGTGAAATCAAAATCGGAATTTTTCGCGAGATAAAATTCTGAAAAAATTCAGGGTTGTAGAGGACGTTAAAAGAGATGAAAATTCATTGGGTCATTTTTTTCCAGGACCAATGGTTCGGGAGATAAAGTCGTCCGAATCTGATTCCCCGAATATTATGGTGAAATCAAAATCGGAATTTTTCGCGAGATAAAATTCTGAAAAAATTCAGGGTTGTAGACGACGTTCAAAGAGATGAAAATTCATTGGGTCATTTTTTTCCAGGACCAATGGTTCGGGAGATAAAGTCGTCCGAATCTGATCCCGCGAATATTATGCAAGTTCGGAAACCGCAATTTTTCGCGAGATAAAATTCTGAAAAAATTCAGGGTTGTAGACGACGTTCAAAGAGATGAAAATTCATTGGGTCATTTTTTTCCAGGACCAATGGTTCGGGAGATAAAGTCGTCCGAATCTGATCCCGCGAATATTATGCAAGTTCGGAAACCGCAATTTTTCGCGAGATAAACTTCTGAAAAAATTCAGGGTTGTAGAGGACGTTAAAAGAGATGAAAATTCATTGGGTCATTTTTTTCCAGGACCAATGGTTCGGGAGATGAAATCTGAACGCATAATCACAGAAACTCGTGGCGCCATCTGCAGGTTTGCGCTGGTACCCCGTTGACTAGGTACCAACGAGGCCCCATGCAAAAGTCTTTCCCGCTATCAAAGTTATTTTTCGGTTTGCTTATGAAGCCTGCCTTCCGTTGTGTCGATCAGAAACCACTATACATCGATTTGTTACGATTGTTGTAACTCGCCGGTTACCGTCTGGATCATGAACTGACTGTAACACTATACTGTCTACAACAATACATAACAATTCTTTGGCTTTTTTGCAAGATCGTTGGTGAGACTCGCCAGTGGCGCGCAACTGGTCTGTCGGATCCAATGTATCTTTTTATAAGAATCGATCGATTTTTATTTGATTTTCACAAACATAATACAGTAGACTCCCGTTAAGTGTTCCCCCGTTAAGTACTCGCTTTCGTGAAATTTCTACGTTTTCGGCATATTTCACAGAATCGACAGATCCCCCACTCTCGCGCCGTCTTTTTATGGGTGATGTGGTTTCAGCCGCCTATTCTTTTGTTAGTTCGATTATACTGTGTAGTATTTCCGAGAACTAGTAAGCGTAGTGGAGGCTCCATTTAAGTGCGCATTTCTCCGAATTTAGGCTGTCTACAGCCCCGAGCATGAGCACTTAACGGGAGTCTACTGTATTCAACTTACAAGGTATGAGCCCGATCTCTCCATAACTTGTATACATATATTCGAGAGCTTTGCCTCAGACTCTTTGTTTTATACATATATATTCCATTTACTTTAAATATCCAATTCTGTCTCGTATACTTTAAATGCTGTATTACATCACTTATATTATAATTTATCAATATAAGTTACACACTTGCTTATAAGTAGATTTATACGCATAAAAAGCTTATAACAGAATAATTTAAACATAACTTGCTTGCATAATTCACGCATTCCTTTTATTTGATAAATATTTATTTATATTATTATTTGTTCCGTATTTACCTGAATTAAATCATCCCTCTCCCATACATCTAAAATATAAGCCCGTAAGCGCCTTGAGAAAATAGAGGCTCCGCGTCAATAAATAAATTTATTCATACAATGCTCAGGTTAAATATAATAAGTAATAATTATTAATAATAAATAAAAGTAATTATTGAGCAACGTTACGACGTTACAACCTACATCTTTATTTTTTGATGACTCAATTAGGAACAGTGTACCAGTATCGCGAACATTTTTGCGTTCACCAAATTGAGTATTTTTTTTTTTTCTTATCAACTTTTGAATCGATCTAACTATCCTAAAATGTAAGTATGGATTATATTTTGATATTTGTATTCGAAAATAGTTATAAAAGTACATATTATTTTGGTATATCGTTATAAAAAACGTATTTTCGTATGGATGCGGTGAATGTCTGAAAGAAGAACAAACTTTTTACGATTATTACAAGCGTCACGATTCTTATTTGAAGATCGCCGTCCCTTTTCGGGTCAGTCTACCCCTGTCAAGTGCAGTAAAAATCATGTGTACCTGTCAGGGGTTGATTACTCTTAATTGGTAAATCTAACTTTCGAGAAGAATGAGAAAAACGATACAGGTATTTTCCTTGTAGAGTATTCCTAGATTTCATTCTGTAAATTGACCGAACGGACGAGTATACGAGGACTCGTCAATAAACCGAACAATTACTGAAAAAAACTTGAATAAAAAATATTACCTTGCGGTACGTGTTCCCGTTGAAAGAGCTAGAAGGCCATAGGGGGATAGAAATGGTGAATCGGCCCCGGAAAGATATTTTTATCATGCTTTGAGGATATGTAGGTCTTGATGAGATACCAAGATCCTGAAAGTTGCAGATCTCTATCTCAATTGGTTTTCGAGAAAACGAATAAAAATTAATGGATAGAAAATTTGTTGCTTCGCAGGATATTATTTCCTGGTTCCACTTATTTCCTGGACCAATGGTTCGGGAGATAAAGTCGTCCGAATCTGATCCGGCGAATATTACGGAAAATCGGAAATCGCAATTTTTCGCGAGATAAAATTCTGAAAAAATTCAGGGTTGTAGAGGACGTTAAAAGAGATGAAAATTCATGGGGTCATTTTTTTCCAGGACCAATGGTTCGGGAGATAAGGTCGTCCGAATCTGATTCCCCGAATATTATGGTGAAATCAAAACAGCAATTTTTCGCGAGATAAAATTCTGAAAAAATTCAGGGTTGTAGAGGACGTTAAAAGAGATGAAAATTCATGGGGTCATTTTTTTCCAGGACCAATGGTTCGGGAGATAAGGTCGTCCGAATCTGATTCCCCGAATATTATGGTGAAATCAAAACAGCAATTTTTCGCGAGATAAAATTCTGAAAAAATTCAGGGTTGTAGAGGACGTTAAAAGAGATGAAAATTCATCGGGTCATTTTTTTCCAGGACGAATGGTTCTGGAGATAAAGTCGTCGGAATCTGATCCCGCGAATATTATCGGGGATTCCAAATCGCAATTTTTCGCGAGATAAAATTCTGAAAAAATTCAGGGTTGTAGAGGACGTTAAAAGAGATGAAAATTCATTGGGTCATTTTTTTCCAGGACCAATGGTTCGGGAGATAAAGTCGTCCGAATCTGAACCCGCGAATATTACGGAAGTTCGGAAATCGGAATTTTTCGCGAGATAAAATTCTGAAAAAATTCAGGGTTGTAGAGGACGTTAAAAGAGATGAAAATTCATGGGGTCATTTTTTTCCAGGACCAACGGTTCGGGAGATAAGGTCGTCCGAATCTGATTCCCCGAATATTATGGTGAAATCAAAACAGCAATTTTTCGCGGGATAAAATTCTGAAAAAATTCAGGGTTGTAGAGGACGTTAAAAGAGATGAAAATTCATTGGGTCATTTTTCTCCAGGACCAATGGTTCGAGAGATAAAGTCGTCCGAATCTGATTCCCCGAATATTATCGAGGATTCAAAATCGCAATTCTTCGCGAGATAAAATTCTGAAAAAATTCAGGGTTGTAGAGGACGTTAGAAGAGATGAAAATTCATCGGGTCATTTTTTTCCAGGACCAATGGTTCGGGAGATAAAGTCGTCCGAATCTGAACCCGCGAATATTACGGAAGTTCGGAAATCGGAATTTTTCGCGAGATAAAATTCTGAAAAAATTCAGGGTTGTAGAGGACGTTAAAAGAGATGAAAATTCATGGGGTCATTTTTTTCCAGGACCAATGGTTCGGGAGATAAGGTCGTCCGAATCTGATTCCCCGAATATTATGGTGAAATCAAAACAGCAATTTTTCGCGAGATAAAATTCTGAAAAAATTCAGGGTTGTAGAGGACGTTAAAAGAGATGAAAATTCATCGGGTCATTTTTTTCCAGGACCAATGGTTCGGGAGATAAAGTCGTCCGAATCTGATTCCCCGAATATTATGGTGAAATCAAAATCGGAATTTTTCGCGAGATAAAATTCTGAAAAAATTCAGGGTTGTAGAGGACGTTAAAAGCGATGAAAATTCATTGGGTCATTTTTTTCCAGGACTAATGGTTCTGGAGATAAAGTCGTCGGAATCTGATCCCGCGAATATTATCGGGGATTCCAAATCGCAATTTTTCGCGAGATAAAATTCTGAAAAAATTCAGGGTTGTAGAGGACGTTGGAAGAGATCAAAATTCATTGGGTCATTTTTTTCCAGGACCAATGGTTCGGGAGATAAAGTCGTCCGAATCTGATTCCCCGAATATTATGGTGAAATCAAAATCGGAATTTTTCGCGAGATAAAATTCTGAAAAAATTCAGGGTTGTAGAGGACGTTAAAAGAGATGAAAATTCATCGGGTCATTTTTTCCCAGGACCAATGGTTCGGGAGATGAAGTCGTCGGAATCTGATCCCGCGAATATTATCGGGGATTCCAAATCTCAATTTTTCGCGAGATAAAATTCTGAAAAAATTCAGGGTTGTAGAGGACGTTAAAAGAGATGAAAATTCATTGGGTCATTTTTCTCCAGGACCAATGGTTCGAGAGATAAAGTCGTCCGAATCTGATTCCCCGAATATGATCGAGGATTCAAAATCGCAATTTTTCGCGAGATAAAATTCTAAAAAAATTCAGGGTTGTAGAGGACGTTAAAAGAGATGAAAATTCATCGGGTCATTTTTTTCCAGGACCAATGGTTCTGGAGATAAAGTCGTCCGAATCTGATCCCGCGAATATTATGCAAGTTCGGAAATCGCAATTTTTCGCGGCATAAAATTCTGAAAAAATTCAGAGTTGTAGAGGACGTTAAAAGAGATGAAAATTCATCGGGTCATTTTTCTCCAGGACCAATGGTTCGGGAGATAAAGTCGTCCGAATCTGATTCCCCGAATATTATGGTGAAATCAAAATCGGAATTTTTCGCGAGATAAAATTCTGAAAAAATTCAGGGTTGTAGAGGACGTTAAAAGAGATGAAAATTCATCGGGTCATTTTTTCCCAGGACCAATGGTTCGGGAGATGAAGTCGTCGGAATCTGATCCCGCGAATATTATCGGGGATTCCGAATCGCGATTTTTCGCGAGATAAAATTCTGAAAAAATTCAGGGTTGTAGAGGACGTTGGAAGAGATGAAAATTCATCGGGTCATTTTTTTCCAGGACCAATGGTTCTGGAGATAAAGTCGTCGGAATCTGATCCCGCGAATATTATCGGGGATTCCAAATCTCAATTTTTCGCGAGATAAAATTCTGAAACATTCAGGGTTGTAGAGGACGTTAAAAGAGATGAAAATTCATTGGGTCATTTTTCTCCAGGACCAATGGTTCGAGAGATAAAGTCGTCCGAATCTGATTCCCCGAATATGATCGAGGATTCAAAATCGCAATTTTTCGCGAGATAAAATTCTAAAAAAATTCAGGGTTGTAGAGGACGTTAAAAGAGATGAAAATTCATCGGGTCATTTTTTTCCAGGACCAATGGTTCGGGAGATAAAGTCGTCCGAATCTGATTCCTCGAATATTATGGTGAAATCAAAATCGGAATTTTTCGCGAGATAAAATTCTGAAAAAATTCAGGGTTGTAGAGGACGTTAAAAGAGATGAAAATTCATTGGGTCATTTTTTTCCAGGACTAATGGTTCTGGAGATAAAGTCGTCGGAATCTGATCCCGCGAATATTATCGGGGATTCCAAATCGCAATTTTTCGCGAGATAAAATTCTGAAAAAATTCAGGGTTGTAGAGGACGTTGGAAGAGATGAAAATTCATTGGGTCATTTTTTTCCAGGACCAATGGTTCGGGAGATAAAGTCGTCCGAATCTGATTCCCCGAATATTATGGTGAAATCAAAATCGGAATTTTTCGCGAGATAAAATTCTGAAAAAATTCAGGGTTGTAGAGGACGTTAAAAGAGATGAAAATTCATCGGGTCATTTTTTCCCAGGACCAATGGTTCGGGAGATGAAGTCGTCGGAATCTGATCCCGCGAATATTATCGGGGATTCAAAATCGCGATTTTTCGCGAGATAAAATTCTGAAAAAATTCAGGGTTGTAGAGGACGTTAAAAGAGATAAAAATTTATTGGGTCATTTTTTCCCAGGACCAATGGTTCGGGAGATGAAGTCGTCGGAATCTGATTCCCCGAATATTATCGGGGATTCTAAATCGCAATTTTTCGCGAGATAAAATTCTGAAAAAATTCAGGGTTGTAGAGGACGTTGAAAGAGATGAAAATTCATTGCGTCATTTTTTTCCAGGACCAATGGTTCGGGAGATAAAGTCGTCCGAATCTGATCCCGCGAATATTATGGAAGTTCGGAAATCGCAATTTTTCGCGAGATAAAATTCTGAAAAAATTCAGAGTTGTAGAGGACGTTGGAAGGAATGAAAATTCATCGGGTAATTTTTTTCCAGGACCAATGGTTCGGAAGATAAAGTCGTCGGAATGTGATCCCGCGAATATTACGGAAGTTCGGAAATCGGAATTTTTCGCGAGATAAAATTCTGAAAAAATTCAGGGTTGTAGAGGACGTTAAAAGAGATGAGAATTCATCGGGTCATTTTTCTCCAGGACCAATGGTTCGGGAGATAAAGTCGTCCGAATCTGATCCCGCAAATATTATGGAAGTTCGGAAATCGCAATTTTTCGCGAGATAAAATTCTGAAAAAATTCAGGGTTGTAGAGGACGTTAAAAGAGATGAAAATTCATCGGGTCATTTTTTCCCAGGACCAATGGTTCGGGAGATAAAGTCGTCCGAATCTGATCCCGCGAATATTATGGAAGTTCGGAAATCGCAATTTTTCGCGAGATAAGATTCTGAAAAAATTCAGGGTTGTAGAGGACGTTAAAAGAGATAAAAATTCATCGGGTCATTTTTCTCCAGGACCAATGGTTCGGGAGATAAAGTCGTCCGAATCTGATCCCGCAAATATTATGGAAGTTCGGAAATCGCAATTTTTCGCGAGATAAAATTCTGAAAAAATTCAGGGTTGTAGAGGACGTTAAAAGAGATGAAAATTCATCGGGTCATTTTTTCCCAGGACCAATGGTTCGGGAGATAAAGTCGTCCGAATCTGATCCCGCGAATAATATGCAAGTTCGGAAATCGCAATTTTTCGCGGGATAAAATTCTGAAAAAATTCAGAGTTGTAGAGGACGTTAAAAGAGATGAAAATTCATCGGATCATTTTTCTCCAGGACCAATGGTTCGGGAGATAAAGTCGTCCGAATCTGATCCCGCGAATATTATGCAAGTTCGGAAACCGCAATTTTTCGCGAGATAAAATTCTGAAAAAATTCAGGGTTGTAGAGGACGTTAAAAGAGATGAAAATTCATCGGGTCATTTTTTCCCAGGACCAATGGTTCGGGAGATGAAGTCGTCGGAATCTGATCCCGCGAATATTATCGGGGATTCCGAATCGCGATTTTTCGCGAGATAAAATTCTGAAAAAATTCAGGGTTGTAGAGGACGTTGGAAGAGATGAAAATTCATCGGGTCATTTTTTTCCAGGACCAATGGTTCTGGAGATAAAGTCGTCGGAATCTGATCCCGCGAATATTATCGGGGATTCCAAATCTCAATTTTTCGCGAGATAAAATTCTGAAACATTCAGGGTTGTAGAGGACGTTAAAAGAGATGAAAATTCATTGGGTCATTTTTCTCCAGGACCAATGGTTCGAGAGATAAAGTCGTCCGAATCTGATTCCCCGAATATGATCGAGGATTCAAAATCGCAATTTTTCGCGAGATAAAATTCTAAAAAAATTCAGGGTTGTAGAGGACGTTAAAAGAGATGAAAATTCATCGGGTCATTTTTTTCCAGGACCAATGGTTCGGGAGATAAAGTCGTCCGAATCTGATTCCCCGAATATTATGGTGAAATCAAAATCGGAATTTTTCGCGAGATAAAATTCTGAAAAAATTCAGGGTTGTAGAGGACGTTAAAAGAGATGAAAATTCATCGGGTCATTTTTTCCCAGGACCAATGGTTCGGGAGATGAAGTCGTCGGAATCTGATCCCGCGAATATTATCGGGGATTCCAAATCTCAATTTTTCGCGAGATAAAATTCTGAAAAAATTCAGGGTTGTAGAGGACGTTAAAAGAGATGAAAATTCATTGGGTCATTTTTCTCCAGGACCAATGGTTCGAGAGATAAAGTCGTCCGAATCTGATTCCCCGAATATGATCGAGGATTCAAAATCGCAATTTTTCGCGAGATAAAATTCTGAAAAAATTCAGGGTTGTAGAGGACGTTAAAAGAGATGAAAATTCATCGGGTCATTTTTTTCCAGGACCAATGGTTCGGGAGATAAAGTCGTCCGAATCTGATTCCCCGAATATTATGGTGAAATCAAAATCGGAATTTTTCGCGAGATAAAATTCTGAAAAAATTCAGGGTTGTAGAGGACGTTAAAAGAGATAAAAATTCATTGGGTCATTTTTTTCCAGGACGAATGGTTCTGGAGATAAAGTCGTCGGAATCTGATCCCGCGAATATTATCGGGGATTCCAAATCGCAATTTTTCGCGAGATAAAATTCTGAAAAAATTCAGGGTTGGAGAGGACGTTGGAAGAGATGAAAATTCATCGGGTCATTTTTTTCCAGGACCAATGGTTCGGGAGATAAAGTCGTCCGAATCTGATCCCGCGAATATTATGCAAGTTCGGAAACCGCAATTTTTCGCGAGATAAAATTCTGAAAAAATTCAGGGTTGTAGACGACGTTCAAAGAGATGAAAATTCATTGGGTCATTTTTTTCCAGGACCAATGGTTCGGGAGATAAAGTCGTCCGAATCTGATTCCCCGAATATTATCGAGGATTCAAAATCGCAATTTTTCGCGAGATAAAATTCTGAAAAAATTCAGGGTTGTAGAGGACGTTAAAAGAGATGAAAATTCATTGGGTCATTTTTTTCCAGGACCAATGGTTCGGGAGATGAAATCTGAACGCATAATCACAGAAACTCGTGGCGCCATCTGCAGGTTTGCGCTGGTACCCCGTTGACTAGGTACCAACGAGGCCCCATGCAAAAGTCTTTCCCGCTATCAAAGTTATTTTTCGGTTTGCTTATGAAGCCTGCCTTCCGTTGTGTCGATCAGAAACCACTATACATCGATTTGTTACGATTGTTGTAACTCGCTGGTTACCGTCTGGATCATGAACTGACTGTAACACTATACTGTCTACAACAATACATAACAATTCTTTGGCTTTTTTGCAAGATCGTTGGTGAGACTCGCCAGTGGCGCGCAACTGGTCTGTCGGATCCAATGTATCTTTTTATAAGAATCGATCGATTTTTATTTGATTTTCACAAACATAATACAGCAGACTCCCGTTAAGTGTTCCCCCGTTAAGTACTCGCTTTCGTGAAATTTCTACGTTTTCGGCATATTTCACAGAATCGACAGATCCCCCACTCTCGCGCCGTCTTTTTATGGGTGATGTGGTTTCAGCCGCCTATTCTTTTGTTAGTTCGATTATACTGTGTAGTATTTCCGAGAACTAGTAAGCGTAGTGGAGGCTCCATTTAAGTGCGCATTTCTCCGAATTTAGGCTGTCTACAGCCCCGAGCATGAGCACTTAACGGGAGTCTACTGTATTCAACTTACAAGGTATGAGCCCGATCTCTCCATAACTTGTATACATATATTCGAGAGCTTTGCCTCAGACTCTTTGTTTTATACATATATATTCCATTTACTTTAAATATCCAATTCTGTCTCGTATACTTTAAATGCTGTATTACATCACTTATATTATAATTTATCAATATAAGTTACACACTTGCTTATAAGTAGATTTATACGCATAAAAAGCTTATAACAGAATAATTTAAACATAACTTGCTTGCATAATTCACGCATTCCTTTTATTTGATAAATATTTATTTATATTATTATTTGTTCCGTATTTACCTGAATTAAATCATCCCTCTCCCATACATCTAAAATATAAGCCCGTAAGCGCCTTGAGAAAATAGAGGCTCCGCGTCAATAAATAAATTTATTCATACAATGCTCAGGTTAAATATAATAAGTAATAATTATTAATAATAAATAAAAGTAATTATTGAGCAACGTTACGACGTTACAACCTACATCTTTATTTTTTGATGACTCAATTAGGAACAGTGTACCAGTATCGCGAACATTTTTGCGTTCACCAAATTGAGTATTTTTTTTTTTTCTTATCAACTTTTGAATCGATCTAACTATCCTAAAATGTAAGTATGGATTATATTTTGATATTTGTATTCGAAAATAGTTATAAAAGTACATATTATTTTGGTATATCGTTATAAAAAACGTATTTTCGTATGGATGCGGTGAATGTCTGAAAGAAGAACAAACTTTTTACGATTATTACAAGCGTCACGATTCTTATTTGAAGATCGCCGTCCCTTTTCGGGTCAGTCTACCCCTGTCAAGTGCAGTAAAAATCATGTGTACCTGTCAGGGGTTGATTACTCTTAATTGGTAAATCTAACTTTCGAGAAGAATGAGAAAAACGATACAGGTATTTTCCTTGTAGAGTATTCCTAGATTTCATTCTGTAAATTGACCGAACGGACGAGTATACGAGGACTCGTCAATAAACCGAACAATTACTGAAAAAAACTTGAATAAAAAATATTACCTTGCGGTACGTGTTCCCGTTGAAAGAGCTAGAAGGCCATAGGGGGATAGAAATGGTGAATCGGCCCCGGAAAGATATTTTTATCATGCTTTGAGGATATGTAGGTCTTGATGAGATACCAAGATCCTGAAAGTTGCAGATCTCTATCTCAATTGGTTTTCGAGAAAACGAATAAAAATTAATGGATAGAAAATTTGTTGCTTCGCAGGATATTATTTCCTGGTTCCACTTATTTCCTGGACCAATGGTTCGGGAGATAAAGTCGTCCGAATCTGATCCGGCGAATATTACGGAAAATCGGAAATCGCAATTTTTCGCGAGATAAAATTCTGAAAAAATTCAGGGTTGTAGAGGACGTTAAAAGAGATGAAAATTCATGGGGTCATTTTTTTCCAGGACCAATGGTTCGGGAGATAAGGTCGTCCGAATCTGATTCCCCGAATATTATGGTGAAATCAAAACAGCAATTTTTCGCGAGATAAAATTCTGAAAAAATTCAGGGTTGTAGAGGACGTTAAAAGAGATGAAAATTCATGGGGTCATTTTTTTCCAGGACCAATGGTTCGGGAGATAAGGTCGTCCGAATCTGATTCCCCGAATATTATGGTGAAATCAAAACAGCAATTTTTCGCGAGATAAAATTCTGAAAAAATTCAGGGTTGTAGAGGACGTTAAAAGAGATGAAAATTTATCGGGTCATTTTTTTCCAGGACGAATGGTTCTGGAGATAAAGTCGTCGGAATCTGATCCCGCGAATATTATCGGGGATTCCAAATCGCAATTTTTCGCGAGATAAAATTCTGAAAAAATTCAGGGTTGTAGAGGACGTTAAAAGAGATGAAAATTCATTGGGTCATTTTTTTCCAGGACCAATGGTTCGGGAGATAAAGTCGTCCGAATCTGAACCCGCGAATATTACGGAAGTTCGGAAATCGGAATTTTTCGCGAGATAAAATTCTGAAAAAATTCAGGGTTGTAGAGGACGTTAAAAGAGATGAAAATTCATGGGGTCATTTTTTTCCAGGACCAATGGTTCGGGAGATAAGGTCGTCCGAATCTGATTCCCCGAATATTATGGTGAAATCAAAACAGCAATTTTTCGCGGGATAAAATTCTGAAAAAATTCAGGGTTGTAGAGGACGTTAAAAGAGATGAAAATTCATTGGGTCATTTTTCTCCAGGACCAATGGTTCGAGAGATAAAGTCGTCCGAATCTGATTCCCCGAATATTATCGAGGATTCAAAATCGCAATTCTTCGCGAGATAAAATTCTGAAAAAATTCAGGGTTGTAGAGGACGTTAGAAGAGATGAAAATTCATCGGGTCATTTTTTTCCAGGACCAATGGTTCGGGAGATAAAGTCGTCCGAATCTGAACCCGCGAATATTACGGAAGTTCGGAAATCGGAATTTTTCGCGAGATAAAATTCTGAAAAAATTCAGGGTTGTAGAGGACGTTAAAAGAGATGAAAATTCATGGGGTCATTTTTTTCCAGGACCAATGGTTCGGGAGATAAGGTCGTCCGAATCTGATTCCCCGAATATTATGGTGAAATCAAAACAGCAATTTTTCGCGAGATAAAATTCTGAAAAAATTCAGGGTTGTAGAGGACGTTAAAAGAGATGAAAATTCATCGGGTCATTTTTTTCCAGGACCAATGGTTCGGGAGATAAAGTCGTCCGAATCTGATTCCCCGAATATTATAGTGAAATCAAAATCGGAATTTTTCGCGAGATAAAATTCTGAAAAAATTCAGGGTTGTAGAGGACGTTAAAAGAGATGAAAATTCATTGGGTCATTTTTTTCCAGGACTAATGGTTCTGGAGATAAAGTCGTCGGAATCTGATCCCGCGAATATTATCGGGGATTCCAAATCGCAATTTTTCGCGAGATAAAATTCTGAAAAAATTCAGGGTTGTAGAGGACGTTGGAAGAGATGAAAATTCATTGGGTCATTTTTTTCCAGGACCAATGGTTCGGGAGATAAAGTCGTCCGAATCTGATTCCCCGAATATTATGGTGAAATCAAAATCGGAATTTTTCGCGAGATAAAATTCTGAAAAAATTCAGGGTTGTAGAGGACGTTAAAAGAGATGAAAATTCATCGGGTCATTTTTTCCCAGGACCAATGGTTCGGGAGATGAAGTCGTCGGAATCTGATCCCGCGAATATTATCGGGGATTCCAAATCTCAATTTTTCGCGAGATAAAATTCTGAAAAAATTCAGGGTTGTAGAGGACGTTAAAAGAGATGAAAATTCATTGGGTCATTTTTCTCCAGGACCAATGGTTCGAGAGATAAAGTCGTCCGAATCTGATTCCCCGAATATGATCGAGGATTCAAAATCGCAATTTTTCGCGAGATAAAATTCTGAAAAAATTCAGGGTTGTAGAGGACGTTAAAAGAGATGAAAATTCATCGGGTCATTTTTTTCCAGGACCAATGGTTCGGGAGATAAAGTCGTCCGAATCTGATTCCCCGAATATTATGGTGAAATCAAAATCGGAATTTTTCGCGAGATAAAATTCTGAAAAAATCCAGGGTTGTAGAGGACGTTAAAAGAGATAAAAATTCATTGGGTCATTTTTTTCCAGGACGAATGGTTCTGGAGATAAAGTCGTCGGAATCTGATCCCGCGAATATTATCGGGGATTCCAAATCGCAATTTTTCGCGAGATAAAATTCTGAAAAAATTCAGGGTTGGAGAGGACGTTGGAAGAGATGAAAATTCATCGGGTCATTTTTTTCCAGGACCAATGGTTCGGGAGATAAAGTCGTCCGAATCTGAGTCCCCGAATATTATGGTGAAATCAAAATAGGAATTTTTCGCGAGATAAAATTCTGAAAAAATTCAGGGTTGTAGACGACGTTCAAAGAGATGAAAATTCATTGGGTCATTTTTTTCCAGGACCAATGGTTCGGGAGATAAAGTCGTCCGAATCTGATTCCCCGAATATTATCGAGGATTCAAAATCGCAATTTTTCGCGAGATAAAATTCTGAAAAAATTCAGGGTTGTAGAGGACGTTAAAAGAGATGAAAATTCATTGGGTCATTTTTTTCCAGGACCAATGGTTCGGGAGATGAAATCTGAACGCATAATCACAGAAACTCGTGGCGCCATCTGCAGGTTTGCGCTGGTACCCCGTTGACTAGGTACCAACGAGGCCCCATGCAAAAGTCTTTCCCGCTATCAAAGTTATTTTTCGGTTTGCTTATGAAGCCTGCCTTCCGTTGTGTCGATCAGAAACCACTATACATCGATTTGTTACGATTGTTGTAACTCGCTGGTTACCGTCTGGATCATGAACTGACTGTAACACTATACTGTCTACAACAATACATAACAATTCTTTGGCTTTTTTGCAAGATCGTTGGTGAGACTCGCCAGTGGCGCGCAACTGGTCTGTCGGATCCAATGTATCTTTTTATAAGAATCGATCGATTTTTATTTGATTTTCACAAACATAATACAGTAGACTCCCGTTAAGTGTTCCCCCGTTAAGTACTCGCTTTCGTGAAATTTCTACGTTTTCGGCATATTTCACAGAATCGACAGATCCCCCACTCTCGCGCCGTCTTTTTATGGGTGATGTGGTTTCAGCCGCCTATTCTTTTGTTAGTTCGATTATACTGTGTAGTATTTCCGAGAACTAGTAAGCGTAGTGGAGGCTCCATTTAAGTGCGCATTTCTCCGAATTTAGGCTGTCTACAGCCCCGAGCATGAGCACTTAACGGGAGTCTACTGTATTCAACTTACAAGGTATGAGCCCGATCTCTCCATAACTTGTATACATATATTCGAGAGCTTTGCCTCAGACTCTTTGTTTTATACATATATATTCCATTTACTTTAAATATCCAATTCTGTCTCGTATACTTTAAATGCTGTATTACATCACTTATATTATAATTTATCAATATAAGTTACACACTTGCTTATAAGTAGATTTATACGCATAAAAAGCTTATAACAGAATAATTTAAACATAACTTGCTTGCATAATTCACGCATTCCTTTTATTTGATAAATATTTATTTATATTATTATTTGTTCCGTATTTACCTGAATTAAATCATCCCTCTCCCATACATCTAAAATATAAGCCCGTAAGCGCCTTGAGAAAATAGAGGCTCCGCGTCAATAAATAAATTTATTCATACAATGCTCAGGTTAAATATAATAAGTAATAATTATTAATAATAAATAAAAGTAATTATTGAGCAACGTTACGACGTTACAACCTACATCTTTATTTTTTGATGACTCAATTAGGAACAGTGTACCAGTATCGCGAACATTTTTGCGTTCACCAAATTGAGTATTTTTTTTTTTTCTTATCAACTTTTGAATCGATCTAACTATCCTAAAATGTAAGTATGGATTATATTTTGATATTTGTATTCGAAAATAGTTATAAAAGTACATATTATTTTGGTATATCGTTATAAAAAACGTATTTTCGTATGGATGCGGTGAATGTCTGAAAGAAGAACAAACTTTTTACGATTATTACAAGCGTCACGATTCTTATTTGAAGATCGCCGTCCCTTTTCGGGTCAGTCTACCCCTGTCAAGTGCAGTAAAAATCATGTGTACCTGTCAGGGGTTGATTACTCTTAATTGGTAAATCTAACTTTCGAGAAGAATGAGAAAAACGATACAGGTATTTTCCTTGTAGAGTATTCCTAGATTTCATTCTGTAAATTGACCGAACGGACGAGTATACGAGGACTCGTCAATAAACCGAACAATTACTGAAAAAAACTTGAATAAAAAATATTACCTTGCGGTACGTGTTCCCGTTGAAAGAGCTAGAAGGCCATAGGGGGATAGAAATGGTGAATCGGCCCCGGAAAGATATTTTTATCATGCTTTGAGGATATGTAGGTCTTGATGAGATACCAAGATCCTGAAAGTTGCAGATCTCTATCTCAATTGGTTTTCGAGAAAACGAATAAAAATTAATGGATAGAAAATTTGTTGCTTCGCAGGATATTATTTCCTGGTTCCACTTATTTCCTGGACCAATGGTTCGGGAGATAAAGTCGTCCGAATCTGATCCGGCGAATATTACGGAAAATCGGAAATCGCAATTTTTCGCGAGATAAAATTCTGAAAAAATTCAGGGTTGTAGAGGACGTTAAAAGAGATGAAAATTCATGGGGTCATTTTTTTCCAGGACCAATGGTTCGGGAGATAAGGTCGTCCGAATCTGATTCCCCGAATATTATGGTGAAATCAAAACAGCAATTTTTCGCGAGATAAAATTCTGAAAAAATTCAGGGTTGTAGAGGACGTTAAAAGAGATGAAAATTCATGGGGTCATTTTTTTCCAGGACCAATGGTTCGGGAGATAAGGTCGTCCGAATCTGATTCCCCGAATATTATGGTGAAATCAAAACAGCAATTTTTCGCGAGATAAAATTCTGAAAAAATTCAGGGTTGTAGAGGACGTTAAAAGAGATGAAAATTCATCGGGTCATTTTTTTCCAGGACGAATGGTTCTGGAGATAAAGTCGTCGGAATCTGATCCCGCGAATATTATCGGGGATTCCAAATCGCAATTTTTCGCGAGATAAAATTCTGAAAAAATTCAGGGTTGTAGAGGACGTTAAAAGAGATGAAAATTCATTGGGTCATTTTTTTCCAGGACCAATGGTTCGGGAGATAAAGTCGTCCGAATCTGAACCCGCGAATATTACGGAAGTTCGGAAATCGGAATTTTTCGCGAGATAAAATTCTGAAAAAATTCAGGGTTGTAGAGGACGTTAAAAGAGATGAAAATTCATGGGGTCATTTTTTTCCAGGACCAATGGTTCGGGAGATAAGGTCGTCCGAATCTGATTCCCCGAATATTATGGTGAAATCAAAACAGCAATTTTTCGCGGGATAAAATTCTGAAAAAATTCAGGGTTGTAGAGGACGTTAAAAGAGATGAAAATTCATTGGGTCATTTTTCTCCAGGACCAATGGTTCGAGAGATAAAGTCGTCCGAATCTGATTCCCCGAATATTATCGAGGATTCAAAATCGCAATTCTTCGCGAGATAAAATTCTGAAAAAATTCAGGGTTGTAGAGGACGTTAGAAGAGATGAAAATTCATCGGGTCATTTTTTTCCAGGACCAATGGTTCGGGAGATAAAGTCGTCCGAATCTGAACCCGCGAATATTACGGAAGTTCGGAAATCGGAATTTTTCGCGAGATAAAATTCTGAAAAAATTCAGGGTTGTAGAGGACGTTAAAAGAGATGAAAATTCATGGGGTCATTTTTTTCCAGGACCAATGGTTCGGGAGATAAGGTCGTCCGAATCTGATTCCCCGAATATTATGGTGAAATCAAAACAGCAATTTTTCGCGAGATAAAATTCTGAAAAAATTCAGGGTTGTAGAGGACGTTAAAAGAGATGAAAATTCATTGGGTCATTTTTTTCCAGGACCAATGGTTCGGGAGATAAAGTCGTCCGAATCTGATTCCCCGAATATTATGGTGAAATCAAAATCGGAATTTTTCGCGAGATAAAATTCTGAAAAAATTCAGGGTTGTAGAGGACGTTAAAAGCGATGAAAATTCATTGGGTCATTTTTTTCCAGGACTAATGGTTCTGGAGATAAAGTCGTCGGAATCTGATCCCGCGAATATTATCGGGGATTCCAAATCGCCATTTTTCGCGAGATAAAATTCTGAAAAAATTCAGGGTTGTAGAGGACGTTGGAAGAGATGAAAATTCATTGGGTCATTTTTTTCCAGGACCAATGGTTCGGGAGATAAAGTCGTCCGAATCTGATTCCCCGAATATTATGGTGAAATCAAAATCGGAATTTTTCGCGAGATAAAATTCTGAAAAAATTCAGGGTTGTAGAGGACGTTAAAAGAGATGAAAATTCATCGGGTCATTTTTTCCCAGGACCAATGGTTCGGGAGATGAAGTCGTCGGAATCTGATCCCGCGAATATTATCGGGGATTCCAAATCTCAATTTTTCGCGAGATAAAATTCTGAAAAAATTCAGGGTTGTAGAGGACGTTAAAAGAGATGAAAATTCATTGGGTCATTTTTCTCCAGGACCAATGGTTCGAGAGATAAAGTCGTCCGAATCTGATTCCCCGAATATGATCGAGGATTCAAAATCGCAATTTTTCGCGAGATAAAATTCTGAAAAAATTCAGGGTTGTAGAGGACGTTAAAAGAGATGAAAATTCATCGGGTCATTTTTTTCCAGGACCAATGGTTCTGGAGATAAAGTCGTCCGAATCTGATCCCGCGAATATTATGCAAGTTCGGAAATCGCAATTTTTCGCGGCATAAAATTCTGAAAAAATTCAGAGTTGTAGAGGACGTTAAAAGAGATGAAAATTCATCGGGTCATTTTTCTCCAGGACCAATGGTTCGGGAGATAAAGTCGTCCGAATCTGATTCCCCGAATATTATGGTGAAATCAAAATCGGAATTTTTCGCGAGATAAAATTCTGAAAAAATTCAGGGTTGTAGAGGACGTTAAAAGAGATGAAAATTCATCGGGTCATTTTTTCCCAGGACCAATGGTTCGGGAGATGAAGTCGTCGGAATCTGATCCCGCGAATATTATCGGGGATTCCGAATCGCGATTTTTCGCGAGATAAAATTCTGAAAAAATTCAGGGTTGTAGAGGACGTTGGAAGAGATGAAAATTCATCGGGTCATTTTTTTCCAGGACCAATGGTTCTGGAGATAAAGTCGTCGGAATCTGATCCCGCGAATATTATCGGGGATTCCAAATCTCAATTTTTCGCGAGATAAAATTCTGAAACATTCAGGGTTGTAGAGGACGTTAAAAGAGATGAAAATTCATCGGGTCATTTTTCTCCAGGACCAATGGTTCGAGAGATAAAGTCGTCCGAATCTGATTCCCCGAATATGATCGAGGATTCAAAATCGCAATTTTTCGCGAGATAAAATTCTAAAAAAATTCAGGGTTGTAGAGGACGTTAAAAGAGATGAAAATTCATCGGGTCATTTTTTTCCAGGACCAATGGTTCGGGAGATAAAGTCGTCCGAATCTGATTCCTCGAATATTATGGTGAAATCAAAATCGGAATTTTTCGCGAGATAAAATTCTGAAAAAATTCAGGGTTGTAGAGGACGTTAAAAGAGATGAAAATTCATTGGGTCATTTTTTTCCAGGACTAATGGTTCTGGAGATAAAGTCGTCGGAATCTGATCCCGCGAATATTATCGGGGATTCCAAATCGCAATTTTTCGCGAGATAAAATTCTGAAAAAATTCAGGGTTGTAGAGGACGTTGGAAGAGATGAAAATTCATTGGGTCATTTTTTTCCAGGACCAATGGTTCGGGAGATAAAGTCGTCCGAATCTGATTCCCCGAATATTATGGTGAAATCAAAATCGGAATTTTTCGCGAGATAAAATTCTGAAAAAATTCAGGGTTGTAGAGGACGTTAAAAGAGATGAAAATTCATCGGGTCATTTTTTCCCAGGACCAATGGTTCGGGAGATGAAGTCGTCGGAATCTGATCCCGCGAATATTATCGGGGATTCAAAATCGCGATTTTTCGCGAGATAAAATTCTGAAAAAATTCAGGGTTGTAGAGGACGTTAAAAGAGATAAAAATTTATTGGGTCATTTTTTCCCAGGACCAATGGTTCGGGAGATAAAGTCGTCCGAATCTGATTCCCCGAATATGATCGAGGATTCAAAATCGCAATTTTTCGCGAGATAAAATTCTGAAAAAATTCAGGGTTGTAGAGGACGTTAAAAGAGATGAAAATTCATCGGGTCATTTTTTTCCAGGACCAATGGTTCGGGAGATAAAGTCGTCCGAATCTGATTCCCCGAATATTATGGTGAAATCAAAATCGGAATTTTTCGCGAGATAAAATTCTGAAAAAATTCAGGGTTGTAGAGGACGTTAAAAGAGATAAAAATTCATTGGGTCATTTTTTTCCAGGACGAATGGTTCTGGAGATAAAGTCGTCGGAATCTGATCCCGCGAATATTATCGGGGATTCCAAATCGCAATTTTTCGCGAGATAAAATTCTGAAAAAATTCAGGGTTGGAGAGGACGTTGGAAGAGATGAAAATTCATCGGGTCATTTTTTTCCAGGATCAATGGTTCGGGAGATAAAGTCGTCCGAATCTGAGTCCCCGAATATTATGGTGAAATCAAAATAGGAATTTTTCGCGAGATAAAATTCTGAAAAAATTCAGGGTTGTAGACGACGTTCAAAGAGATGAAAATTCATTGGGTCATTTTTTTCCAGGACCAATGGTTCGGGAGATAAAGTCGTCCGAATCTGATTCCCCGAATATTATCGAGGATTCAAAATCGCAATTTTTCGCGAGATAAAATTCTGAAAAAATTCAGGGTTGTAGAGGACGTTAAAAGAGATGAAAATTCATTGGGTCATTTTTTTCCAGGACCAATGGTTCGGGAGATGAAATCTGAACGCATAATCACAGAAACTCGTGGCGCCATCTGCAGGTTTGCGCTGGTACCCCGTTGACTAGGTACCAACGAGGCCCCATGCAAAAGTCTTTCCCGCTATCAAAGTTATTTTTCGGTTTGCTTATGAAGCCTGCCTTCCGTTGTGTCGATCAGAAACCACTATACATCGATTTGTTACGATTGTTGTAACTCGCTGGTTACCGTCTGGATCATGAACTGACTGTAACACTATACTGTCTACAACAATACATAACAATTCTTTGGCTTTTTTGCAAGATCGTTGGTGAGACTCGCCAGTGGCGCGCAACTGGTCTGTCGGATCCAATGTATCTTTTTATAAGAATCGATCGATTTTTATTTGATTTTCACAAACATAATACAGCAGACTCCCGTTAAGTGTTCCCCCGTTAAGTACTCGCTTTCGTGAAATTTCTACGTTTTCGGCATATTTCACAGAATCGACAGATCCCCCACTCTCGCGCCGTCTTTTTATGGGTGATGTGGTTTCAGCCGCCTATTCTTTTGTTAGTTCGATTATACTGTGTAGTATTTCCGAGAACTAGTAAGCGTAGTGGAGGCTCCATTTAAGTGCGCATTTCTCCGAATTTAGGCTGTCTACAGCCCCGAGCATGAGCACTTAACGGGAGTCTACTGTATTCAACTTACAAGGTATGAGCCCGATCTCTCCATAACTTGTATACATATATTCGAGAGCTTTGCCTCAGACTCTTTGTTTTATACATATATATTCCATTTACTTTAAATATCCAATTCTGTCTCGTATACTTTAAATGCTGTATTACATCACTTATATTATAATTTATCAATATAAGTTACACACTTGCTTATAAGTAGATTTATACGCATAAAAAGCTTATAACAGAATAATTTAAACATAACTTGCTTGCATAATTCACGCATTCCTTTTATTTGATAAATATTTATTTATATTATTATTTGTTCCGTATTTACCTGAATTAAATCATCCCTCTCCCATACATCTAAAATATAAGCCCGTAAGCGCCTTGAGAAAATAGAGGCTCCGCGTCAATAAATAAATTTATTCATACAATGCTCAGGTTAAATATAATAAGTAATAATTATTAATAATAAATAAAAGTAATTATTGAGCAACGTTACGACGTTACAACCTACATCTTTATTTTTTGATGACTCAATTAGGAACAGTGTACCAGTATCGCGAACATTTTTGCGTTCACCAAATTGAGTATTTTTTTTTTTTCTTATCAACTTTTGAATCGATCTAACTATCCTAAAATGTAAGTATGGATTATATTTTGATATTTGTATTCGAAAATAGTTATAAAAGTACATATTATTTTGGTATATCGTTATAAAAAACGTATTTTCGTATGGATGCGGTGAATGTCTGAAAGAAGAACAAACTTTTTACGATTATTACAAGCGTCACGATTCTTATTTGAAGATCGCCGTCCCTTTTCGGGTCAGTCTACCCCTGTCAAGTGCAGTAAAAATCATGTGTACCTGTCAGGGGTTGATTACTCTTAATTGGTAAATCTAACTTTCGAGAAGAATGAGAAAAACGATACAGGTATTTTCCTTGTAGAGTATTCCTAGATTTCATTCTGTAAATTGACCGAACGGACGAGTATACGAGGACTCGTCAATAAACCGAACAATTACTGAAAAAAACTTGAATAAAAAATATTACCTTGCGGTACGTGTTCCCGTTGAAAGAGCTAGAAGGCCATAGGGGGATAGAAATGGTGAATCGGCCCCGGAAAGATATTTTTATCATGCTTTGAGGATATGTAGGTCTTGATGAGATACCAAGATCCTGAAAGTTGCAGATCTCTATCTCAATTGGTTTTCGAGAAAACGAATAAAAATTAATGGATAGAAAATTTGTTGCTTCGCAGGATATTATTTCCTGGTTCCACTTATTTCCTGGACCAATGGTTCGGGAGATAAAGTCGTCCGAATCTGATCCGGCGAATATTACGGAAAATCGGAAATCGCAATTTTTCGCGAGATAAAATTCTGAAAAAATTCAGGGTTGTAGAGGACGTTAAAAGAGATGAAAATTCATGGGGTCATTTTTTTCCAGGACCAATGGTTCGGGAGATAAGGTCGTCCGAATCTGATTCCCCGAATATTATGGTGAAATCAAAACAGCAATTTTTCGCGAGATAAAATTCTGAAAAAATTCAGGGTTGTAGAGGACGTTAAAAGAGATGAAAATTCATGGGGTCATTTTTTTCCAGGACCAATGGTTCGGGAGATAAGGTCGTCCGAATCTGATTCCCCGAATATTATGGTGAAATCAAAACAGCAATTTTTCGCGAGATAAAATTCTGAAAAAATTCAGGGTTGTAGAGGACGTTAAAAGAGATGAAAATTCATCGGGTCATTTTTTTCCAGGACGAATGGTTCTGGAGATAAAGTCGTCGGAATCTGATCCCGCGAATATTATCGGGGATTCCAAATCGCAATTTTTCGCGAGATAAAATTCTGAAAAAATTCAGGGTTGTAGAGGACGTTAAAAGAGATGAAAATTCATTGGGTCATTTTTTTCCAGGACCAATGGTTCGGGAGATAAAGTCGTCCGAATCTGAACCCGCGAATATTACGGAAGTTCGGAAATCGGAATTTTTCGCGAGATAAAATTCTGAAAAAATTCAGGGTTGTAGAGGACGTTAAAAGAGATGAAAATTCATGGGGTCATTTTTTTCCAGGACCAATGGTTCGGGAGATAAGGTCGTCCGAATCTGATTCCCCGAATATTATGGTGAAATCAAAACAGCAATTTTTCGCGGGATAAAATTCTGAAAAAATTCAGGGTTGTAGAGGACGTTAAAAGAGATGAAAATTCATCGGGTCATTTTTCTCCAGGACCAATGGTTCGAGAGATAAAGTCGTCCGAATCTGATTCCCCGAATATTATCGAGGATTCAAAATCGCAATTCTTCGCGAGATAAAATTCTGAAAAAATTCAGGGTTGTAGAGGACGTTAGAAGAGATGAAAATTCATCGGGTCATTTTTTTCCAGGACCAATGGTTCGGGAGATAAAGTCGTCCGAATCTGAACCCGCGAATATTACGGAAGTTCGGAAATCGGAATTTTTCGCGAGATAAAATTCTGAAAAAATTCAGGGTTGTAGAGGACGTTAAAAGAGATGAAAATTCATGGGGTCATTTTTTTCCAGGACCAATGGTTCGGGAGATAAGGTCGTCCGAATCTGATTCCCCGAATATTATGGTGAAATCAAAACAGCAATTTTTCGCGAGATAAAATTCTGAAAAAATTCAGGGTTGTAGAGGACGTTAAAAGAGATGAAAATTCATCGGGTCATTTTTTTCCAGGACCAATGGTTCGGGAGATAAAGTCGTCCGAATCTGATTCCCCGAATATTATGGTGAAATCAAAATCGGAATTTTTCGCGAGATAAAATTCTGAAAAAATTCAGGGTTGTAGAGGACGTTAAAAGCGATGAAAATTCATTGGGTCATTTTTTTCCAGGACTAATGGTTCTGGAGATAAAGTCGTCGGAATCTGATCCCGCGAATATTATCGGGGATTCCAAATCGCAATTTTTCGCGAGATAAAATTCTGAAAAAATTCAGGGTTGTAGAGGACGTTGGAAGAGATGAAAATTCATTGGGTCATTTTTTTCCAGGACCAATGGTTCGGGAGATAAAGTCGTCCGAATCTGATTCCCCGAATATTATGGTGAAATCAAAATCGGAATTTTTCGCGAGATAAAATTCTGAAAAAATTCAGGGTTGTAGAGGACGTTAAAAGAGATGAAAATTCATCGGGTCATTTTTTCCCAGGACCAATGGTTCGGGAGATGAAGTCGTCGGAATCTGATCCCGCGAATATTATCGGGGATTCCAAATCTCAATTTTTCGCGAGATAAAATTCTGAAAAAATTCAGGGTTGTAGAGGACGTTAAAAGAGATGAAAATTCATTGGGTCATTTTTCTCCAGGACCAATGGTTCGAGAGATAAAGTCGTCCGAATCTGATTCCCCGAATATGATCGAGGATTCAAAATCGCAATTTTTCGCGAGATAAAATTCTGAAAAAATTCAGGGTTGTAGAGGACGTTAAAAGAGATGAAAATTCATCGGGTCATTTTTTTCCAGGACCAATGGTTCTGGAGATAAAGTCGTCCGAATCTGATCCCGCGAATATTATGCAAGTTCGGAAATCGCAATTTTTCGCGGCATAAAATTCTGAAAAAATTCAGAGTTGTAGAGGACGTTAAAAGAGATGAAAATTCATCGGGTCATTTTTCTCCAGGACCAATGGTTCGGGAGATAAAGTCGTCCGAATCTGATTCCCCGAATATTATGGTGAAATCAAAATCGGAATTTTTCGCGAGATAAAATTCTGAAAAAATTCAGGGTTGTAGAGGACGTTAAAAGAGATGAAAATTCATCGGGTCATTTTTTCCCAGGACCAATGGTTCGGGAGATGAAGTCGTCGGAATCTGATCCCGCGAATATTATCGGGGATTCCGAATCGCGATTTTTCGCGAGATAAAATTCTGAAAAAATTCAGGGTTGTAGAGGACGTTGGAAGAGATGAAAATTCATCGGGTCATTTTTTTCCAGGACCAATGGTTCTGGAGATAAAGTCGTCGGAATCTGATCCCGCGAATATTATCGGGGATTCCAAATCTCAATTTTTCGCGAGATAAAATTCTGAAACATTCAGGGTTGTAGAGGACGTTAAAAGAGATGAAAATTCATCGGGTCATTTTTCTCCAGGACCAATGGTTCGAGAGATAAAGTCGTCCGAATCTGATTCCCCGAATATGATCGAGGATTCAAAATCGCAATTTTTCGCGAGATAAAATTCTAAAAAAATTCAGGGTTGTAGAGGACGTTAAAAGAGATGAAAATTCATCGGGTCATTTTTTTCCAGGACCAATGGTTCGGGAGATAAAGTCGTCCGAATCTGATTCCTCGAATATTATGGTGAAATCAAAATCGGAATTTTTCGCGAGATAAAATTCTGAAAAAATTCAGGGTTGTAGAGGACGTTAAAAGAGATGAAAATTCATTGGGTCATTTTTTTCCAGGACTAATGGTTCTGGAGATAAAGTCGTCGGAATCTGATCCCGCGAATATTATCGGGGATTCCAAATCGCAATTTTTCGCGAGATAAAATTCTGAAAAAATTCAGGGTTGTAGAGGACGTTGGAAGAGATGAAAATTCATTGGGTCATTTTTTTCCAGGACCAATGGTTCGGGAGATAAAGTCGTCCGAATCTGATTCCCCGAATATTATGGTGAAATCAAAATCGGAATTTTTCGCGAGATAAAATTCTGAAAAAATTCAGGGTTGTAGAGGACGTTAAAAGAGATGAAAATTCATCGGGTCATTTTTTCCCAGGACCAATGGTTCGGGAGATGAAGTCGTCGGAATCTGATCCCGCGAATATTATCGGGGATTCAAAATCGCGATTTTTCGCGAGATAAAATTCTGAAAAAATTCAGGGTTGTAGAGGACGTTAAAAGAGATAAAAATTTATTGGGTCATTTTTTCCCAGGACCAATGGTTCGGGAGATGAAGTCGTCGGAATCTGATTCCCCGAATATTATCGGGGATTCTAAATCGCAATTTTTCGCGAGATAAAATTCTGAAAAAATTCAGGGTTGTAGAGGACGTTGAAAGAGATGAAAATTCATTGCGTCATTTTTTTCCAGGACCAATGGTTCGGGAGATAAAGTCGTCCGAATCTGATCCCGCGAATATTATGGAAGTTCGGAAATCGCAATTTTTCGCGAGATAAAATTCTGAAAAAATTCAGAGTTGTAGAGGACGTTGGAAGGAATGAAAATTCATCGGGTCATTTTTTTCCAGGACCAATGGTTCGGAAGATAAAGTCGTCGGAATGTGATCCCGCGAATATTACGGAAGTTCGGAAATCGGAATTTTTCGCGAGATAAAATTCTGAAAAAATTCAGGGTTGTAGAGGACGTTAAAAGAGATGAGAATTCATCGGGTCATTTTTCTCCAGGACCAATGGTTCGGGAGATAAAGTCGTCCGAATCTGATCCCGCAAATATTATGGAAGTTCGGAAATCGCAATTTTTCGCGAGATAAAATTCTGAAAAAATTCAGGGTTGTAGAGGACGTTAAAAGAGATGAAAATTCATCGGGTCATTTTTTCCCAGGACCAATGGTTCGGGAGATAAAGTCGTCCGAATCTGATCCCGCGAATATTATGGAAGTTCGGAAATCGCAATTTTTCGCGAGATAAGATTCTGAAAAAATTCAGGGTTGTAGAGGACGTTAAAAGAGATAAAAATTCATCGGGTCATTTTTCTCCAGGACCAATGGTTCGGGAGATAAAGTCGTCCGAATCTGATCCCGCAAATATTATGGAAGTTCGGAAATCGCAATTTTTCGCGAGATAAAATTCTGAAAAAATTCAGGGTTGTAGAGGACGTTAAAAGAGATGAAAATTCATCGGGTCATTTTTTCCCAGGACCAATGGTTCGGGAGATAAAGTCGTCCGAATCTGATCCCGCGAATAATATGCAAGTTCGGAAATCGCAATTTTTCGCGGGATAAAATTCTGAAAAAATTCAGAGTTGTAGAGGACGTTAAAAGAGATGAAAATTCATCGGATCATTTTTCTCCAGGACCAATGGTTCGGGAGATAAAGTCGTCCGAATCTGATCCCGCGAATATTATGCAAGTTCGGAAACCGCAATTTTTCGCGAGATAAAATTCTGAAAAAATTCAGGGTTGTAGAGGACGTTAAAAGAGATGAAAATTCATCGGGTCATTTTTTCCCAGGACCAATGGTTCGGGAGATGAAGTCGTCGGAATCTGATCCCGCGAATATTATCGGGGATTCCGAATCGCGATTTTTCGCGAGATAAAATTCTGAAAAAATTCAGGGTTGTAGAGGACGTTGGAAGAGATGAAAATTCATCGGGTCATTTTTTTCCAGGACCAATGGTTCTGGAGATAAAGTCGTCGGAATCTGATCCCGCGAATATTATCGGGGATTCCAAATCTCAATTTTTCGCGAGATAAAATTCTGAAACATTCAGGGTTGTAGAGGACGTTAAAAGAGATGAAAATTCATGGGGTCATTTTTTTCCAGGACCAATGGTTCGGGAGATAAGGTCGTCCGAATCTGATTCCCCGAATATTATGGTGAAATCAAAACAGCAATTTTTCGCGAGATAAAATTCTGAAAAAATTCAGGGTTGTAGAGGACGTTAAAAGAGATGAAAATTCATCGGGTCATTTTTTTCCAGGACCAATGGTTCGGGAGATAAAGTCGTCCGAATCTGATTCCCCGAATATTATAGTGAAATCAAAATCGGAATTTTTCATGAGATAAAATTCTGAAAAAATTCAGGGTTGTAGAGGACGTTAAAAGAGATGAAAATTCATTGGGTCATTTTTTTCCAGGACTAATGGTTCTGGAGATAAAGTCGTCGGAATCTGATCCCGCGAATATTATCGGGGATTCCAAATCGCAATTTTTCGCGAGATAAAATTCTGAAAAAATTCAGGGTTGTAGAGGACGTTGGAAGAGATGAAAATTCATCGGGTCATTTTCCTCCAGGACCGATAGTTCGGGAGATGAAATCGTCGGAATCTGATCCCGCGAATATTGTCGGGGATTCCAAATCGCAATTTTTCGCGAGATAAAATTCTGAAAAAATTCAGGGTTGTAGAGGACGTTCGGAGAGATAAAAATTCATTGGGTCATTTTTTTCCAGGACCAATGGTTCGGGAGATAAAGTCGTCCGAATCTGATTCCCCGAATATTATCGAGGATTCAAAATCGCAATTTTTCGCGAGATAAAATTCTGAAAAAATTCAGGGTTGTAGAGGACGTTAAAAGAGATGAAAATTCATTGGGTCATTTTTTTCCAGGACCAATGGTTCGGGAGATAAAGTCGTCCGAATCTGATTCCCCGAATATTATCGAGGATTCAAAATCGCAATTTTTCGCGAGATAAAATTCTGAAAAAATTCAGGGTTGTAGAGGACGTTAAAAGAGATGAAAATTCAATGGGTCATTTTTTTCCAGGACCAATGGTTCGGGAGATAAAGTCGTCGGAATCTGATCCCGCGAATATTATCGGGGATTGCAAATCTCAATTTTTCGCGAAATAAAATTCTGAAAAAATTCAGGGTTGTAGAGGACGTTAAAAGAGATGAAAATTCATCGGGTCATTTCTTTCCAGGACCAATGGTTCGGGAGATAAAGTGGTCGGAATCTGATCCCGCGAATATTATCGGGGATTCCAAATCTCAATTTTTCGCGAGATAAAATTCTGAAAAAATTCAGGGTTGTAGAGGACGTTAAAAGAGATGAAAATTCATCGGGTCATTTCTTTCCAGGACCAATGGTTCGGGAGATAAAGTGGTCGGAATCTGATCCCGCGAATATTATCGGGGATTCCAAATCTCAATTTTTCGCGAGATAAAATTCTGAAAAAATTCAGGGTTGTAGAGGACGTTAAAAGAGATGTAAATTCATTGGGTCATTTTTTTCCAGGACCAATGGTTCGGGAGATGAAGTCTGAACGCATAATCACAGAAACTCGTGGCGCCATCTGCAGGTTTGCGCTGGTACCCCGTTGACTAGGTATCAACGAGGCCCCATGCAAAAGTCTTTCCCGCTATCAAAGTTATTTTTCGGTTTGCTTATGAAGCCTGCCTTCCGTTGTTTCGATCAGAAATCACTATACATCGATTTGTTACGATTGTTGTAACTCGCTGGTTACCGTCTGGATCATGAACTGACTGTAACACTATACTGTCTACAACAATACGTAACAATTCTTTGGCTTTTTTGCAAGATCGTTGGTGAGACTCGCCAGTGGCGCGCAACTGGTCTGTCGGATCCAATGTATCTTTTTATAAGAATCGATCGATTTTTATTTGACTTTCACAAACATAATACAGTAGACTCCCGTTAAGTGTTCCCCCGTTAAGTACTCGCTTTCGTGAAATTTCTACGTTTCCGGCATATTTCACAGAATCGACAGATCCCCCACTCTCGCGCCGTCTTTTTATGGGTGATGTGGTTTCAGCCGCCTATTCTTTTGTTAGTTCGATTATACTGTGTAGTATTTCCGAGAACTAGTAAGCGTAGTGGAGGCTCCATTTAAGTGCGCATTTCTCCGAATTTAGGCTGTCTACAGCCCCGAGCATGAGCACTTAACGGGAGTCTACTGTATTCAACTTACAAGGTATGAGCCCGATCTCTCCATAACTTGTATACATATATTCGAGAGCTTTGCCTCAGACTCTTTGTTTTATACATATATGTATATTCCATTTACTTTAAATATCCAATTCTGTCTCGTATACTTTAAATGCTGTATTACATCAGTCATATTATAATTTATCAATATAAGTTACACACTTGCTTATAAGTAGATTTATACGCATAAAAAGCTTATAACAGAATAATTTAAACATAACTTGCTTGCATAATTCACGCATTCCTTTTATTTGATAAATATTTATTTATATTATTATTTGTTCCGTATTTACCTGAATTAAATCATCCCTCTCCCATACATCTAAAATATAAGCCCGTAAGCGCCTTGAGAAAATAGAGGCTCCGCGTCAATAAATAAATTTATTCATACAATGCTCAGGTTAGATATAATAAGTAATAATTATTAATAATGAATAAAAGTAATTATCGAGCAACGTTACGACGTTACAACCTACATCTTTATTTTTTGATGACCCAATTAGGAACAGTGTACCAGTATCGTGAACATTTTTGCTTTCACCAAATTGAGTATTTTTTTTTTTTCTTATCAACTTTTGAATCGATCTAACTATCCTAAAATGTAAGTATGGATTATATTTTGATATTTGTATTCGAAAATAGTTATAAAAGTACATATTATTTTGGTATATCGTTATAAAAAACGTATTTTCGTATTGATGCGGTGAATGTCTGAAAGAAGAAAAAACTTTTTACGATTATTACAAGCGTCACGATTCTTATTTGAAGATCGCCGTCCCTTTTCGGGTCAGTCTACCCCTGTCAAGTGCAGTAAAAATCATGTGGACCTGTCAGGGGTTGATTACTCTTAATTGGTAAATCTAACTTTCGAGAAGAATGAGAAAAACGATACAGGTATTTTCCTTGTAGAGTATTCCTAGATTTCATTCTGTAAATTGACCGAACGGACGAGTATACGAGGACTCGTCAATAAACCGAACAATTACTGAAAAAAACTTGAGTAAAAAATATTACCTTGCGGTGCGTGTTCCCGTTGAAAGAGCTAGAAGGCCATAGGGGGATAGAAATGGTGAATCGGCCCCGGAAAGATATTTTTATCATGCTTTGAGGATATGTAGGTCTTGATGAGATACCAAGATCCTGAAAGTTGCAGATCTCTATCTCAATTGGTTTTCGAGAAAACGAATAAAAATTATTGGATAGAAAATTTGTTGCTTCGCAGGATATTATTTCCTGGTTCCACTTATTTCCTGGACCAATGGTTCGGGAGATAAAGTCGTCCGAATCTGATCCGGCGAATATTACGGAAAATCGGAAATCGCAATTTTTCGCGAGATAAAATTCTGAAAAAATTCAGGGTTGTAGAGGACGTTAAAAGGGATGAAAATTCATCGGGTCATTTTTTTCCAGGACCAATGGTTCGGGAGATAAAGTCGTCCGAATCTGATCCCGCGAATATTATCGGGGATTCCAAATCTCAATTTTTCGCGAGATAAAATTCTGAAAAAATTCAGGGTTGTAGAGGACGTTAAAAGGGATGAAAATTCATCGGGTCATTTTTTTCCAGGACCAATGGTTCGGGAGATAAAGTGGTCGGAATCTGATCCCGCGAATATTATCGGGGATTCCAAATCTCAATTTTTCGCGAGATAAAATTCTGAAAAAATTCAGGGTTGTAGAGGACGTTAAAAGAGATGAAAATTCATCGGGTCATTTCTTTCCAGGACCAATGGTTCGGGAGATAAAGTGGTCGGAATCTGATCCCGCGAATATTATCGGGGATTCCAAATCTCAATTTTTCGCGAGATAAAATTCTGAAAAAATTCAGGGTTGTAGAGGACGTTAAAAGAGATGTAAATTCATTGGGTCATTTTTTTCCAGGACCAATGGTTCGGGAGATGAAGTCTGAACGCATAATCACAGAAACTCGTGGCGCCATCTGCAGGTTTGCGCTGGTACCCCGTTGACTAGGTATCAACGAGGCCCCATGCAAAAGTCTTTCCCGCTATCAAAGTTATCTTTCGGTTTGCTTATGAAGCCTGCCTTCCGTTGTTTCGATCAGAAATCACTATACATCGATTTGTTACGATTGTTGTAACTCGCTGGTTACCGTCTGGATCATGAACTGACTGTAACACTATACTGTCTACAACAATACGTAACAATTCTTTGGCTTTTTTGCAAGATCGTTGATGAGACTCGCCAGTGGCGCGCAACTGGTCTGTCGGATCCAATGTATCTTTTTATAAGAATCGATCGATTTTTATTTGATTTTCACAAACATAATACAGTAGACTCCCGTTAAGTGTTCCCCCGTTAAGTACTCGCTTTCGTGAAATTTCTACGTTTCCGGCATATTTCACAGAATCGACAGATCCCCCACTCTCGCGCCGTCTTTTTATGGGTGATGTGGTTTCAGCCGCCTATTCTTTTGTTAGTTCGATTATACTGTGTAGTATTTCCGAGAACTAGTAAGCGTAGTGGAGGCTCCATTTAAGTGCGCATTTCTCCGAATTTAGGCTGTCTACAGCCCCGAGCATGAGCACTTAACGGGAGTCTACTGTATTCAACTTACAAGGTATGAGCCCGATCTCTCCATAACTTGTATACATATATTCGAGAGCTTTGCCTCAGACTCTTTGTTTTATACATATATGTATATTCCATTTACTTTAAATATCCAATTCTGTCTCGTATACTTTAAATGCTGTATTACATCAGTCATATTATAATTTATCAATATAAGTTACACACTTGCTTATAAGTAGATTTATACGCATAAAAAGCTTATAACAGAATAATTTAAACATAACTTGCTTGCATAATTCACGCATTCCTTTTATTTGATAAATATTTATTTATATTATTATTTGTTCCGTATTTACCTGAATTAAATCATCCCTCTCCCATACATCTAAAATATAAGCCCGTAAGCGCCTTGAGAAAATAGAGGCTCCGCGTCAATAAATAAATTTATTCATACAATGCTCAGGTTAAATATAATAAGTAATAATTATTAATAATAAATAAAAGTAATTATTGAGCAACGTTACGACGTTACAACCTACATCTTTATTTTTTGATGACCCAATTAGGAACAGTGTACCAGTATCGTGAACATTTTTGCTTTCACCAAATTGAGTATTTTTTTTTTTTCTTATCAACTTTTGAATCGATCTAACTATCCTAAAATGTAAGTATGGATTATATTTTGATATTTGTATTCGAAAATAGTTATAAAAGTACATATTATTTTGGTATATCGTTATAAAAAACGTATTTTCGTATTGATGCGGTGAATGTCTGAAAGAAGAAAAAACTTTTTACGATTATTACAAGCGTCACGATTCTTATTTGAAGATCGCCGTCCCTTTTCGGGTCAGTCTACCCCTGTCAAGTGCAGTAAAAATCATGTGGACCTGTCAGGGGTTGATTACTCTTAATTGGTAAATCTAACTTTCGAGAAGAATGAGAAAAACGATACAGGTATTTTCCTTGTAGAGTATTCCTAGATTTCATTCTGTAAATTGACCGAACGGACGAGTATACGAGGACTCGTCGATAAACCGAACAATTACTGAAAAAAACTTGAGTAAAAAATATTACCTTGCGGTACGTGTTCCCGTTGAAAGAGCTAGAAGGCCATAGGGGGATAGAAATGGTGAATCGGCCCCGGAAAGATATTTTTATCATGCTTTGAGGATATGTAGGTCTTGATGAGATACCAAGATCCTGAAAGTTGCAGATCTCTATCTCAATTGGTTTTCGAGAAAACGAATAAAAATTAATGGATAGAAAATTTGTTGCTTCGCAGGATATTATTTCCTGGTTCCACTTATTTCCTGGACCAATGGTTCGGGAGATAAAGTCGTCCGAATCTGATCCGGCGAATATTACGGAAAATCGGAAATCGCAATTTTTCGCGAGATAAAATTCTGAAAAAATTCAGGGTTGTAGAGGACGTTAAAAGGGATGAAAATTCATCGGGTCATTTTTTTCCAGGACCAATGGTTCGGGAGATAAAGTCATCGGAATCTGATCCCGCGAATATTACGGAAGTTCGGAAATCGCAATTTTTCGCGAGATGAAATTCTGAAAAAATTCAGGGTTGTAGAGGACGTTAAAAGGGATGAAAATTCATCGGGTCATTTTTCTCCAGGACCAATGGTTCGGGAGATAAAGTCGTCCGAATCTGATTCCCCGAATATTATCGAGGATTCAAAATCGCAATTTTTCGCGAGATAAAATTCTGAAAAAATTCAGGGTTGTAGAGGACGTTAAAAGAGATGAAAATTCATTGGGTCATTTTTTTCCAGGACTAATGGTTCGGGAGATAAAGTCATCGGAATCTGATCCCGCGAATATTACGGAAGTTCGGAAATCGCAATTTTTCGCGAGATGAAATTCTGAAAAAATTCAGGGTTGTAGAGGACGTTAAAAGGGATGAAAATTCATCGGGTCATTTTTTTCCAGGACCAATGGTTCGGGAGATAAAGTCGTCCGAATCTGAACCCGCGAATATTACGGAAGTTCGGAAATCGGAATTTTTCGCGAGATAAAATTCTGAAAAAATTCAGGGTTGTAGAGGACGTTAAAAGAGATGAAAATTCATCGGGTCATTTCTTTCCAAGACCAATGGTTCGGGAGATAAAGTGGTCGGAATCTGATCCCGCGAATATTATCGGGGATTCCAAATCTCAATTTTTCGCGAGATAAAATTCTGAAAAAATTCAGGGTTGTAGAGGACGTTAAAAGAGATGTAAATTCATTGGGTCATTTTTTTCCAGGACCAATGGTTCGGGAGATAAAGTCGTCCGAATCTGATTCCCCGAATATTATCGAGGATTCAAAATCGCGATTTTTCGCGAGATAAAATTCTGAAAAAATTCAGGGTTGTAGAGGACGTTAAAAGAGATGAAAATTCATCGGGTCATTTCTTTCCAGGACCAATGGTTCGGGAGATAAAGTCGTCCGAATCTGATTCCCCGAATATTATGGTGAAATCAAAATCGGAATTTTTCGCGAGATAAAATTCTTAAAAAATTCAGGGTTGTAGAAGACGTTGAAAGAGATGAAAATTTATTGGGTCATTTTTTTCCAGGACCAATGGTTCGGGACATAAAGTCGTCGGAATCTGATCCCGCGAATATTATCGGTGATTCCAAATCTCAATTTCTCGCGAAATAAGATTCTAAAAAAATTCAGGGTTGTAGAGGACGTTAAAAGAGATAAAAATTCATCGGGTCATTTCTTTCCAGGACCAATGGTTCGGGAGATAAAGTCGTCCGAATCTGATTCCCCGAATATTATCGAAGATGCAAAATCGCAATTTTTCGCGAGATAAAATTCTGAAAAAATTCAGGGTTGTAGAGGACGTTAAAAGAGATGAAAATTCATCGGGTCATTTCTTTCCAGGACCAATGGTTCGGGAGATGAAGTCGTCGGAATCTTATCCCGCGAATATTATCAGGGATTCCAAATCTCAATTTTTCGCGAGATAAAATTCTGAAACAATTCAGGGTTGTAGAGGACGTTAAAAGAGATGAAAATTCATTGGGTCATTTTTTTCCAGGATCAATGGTTCGGGAGATAAAGTCGTCCGAATCTGATTCCCCGAATATTATGGTAAAATCAAAATCGGAATTTTTCGCGGGATAAAATTCTGAAATAATTCAGGGTTGTAGAGGACGTTAAAAGAGATGAAAATTCATCGGGTCATTTTCCTCCAGGACCAATAGTTCGGGAGATGAAATCGTCGGAATCTGATCCCGCGAATATTATCGGGGATTCCAAATCGCAATTTTTCGCGAGATAAAATTCTGAAAAAATTCAGGGTTGTAGAGGACGTTGGAAGAGATGAAAATTCATCGGGTCATTTTTTTCCAGGACCAATGGTTCGGGAGATAAAGTCGTCCGAATCTGATTTCCCGAATATTATGGTGAAATCAAAATCGGAATTTTTCGCGGGATAAAATTCTGAAATAATTCAGGGTTGTAGAGGACGTTAAAAGAGATGTAAATTCATGGGGTCATTTTTTTCCAGGACCAATGGTTCGGGAGATAAAGTCGTCCGAATCTGATCCCGCGAATATTATGCAAGTTCGAAAATCGCAATTTTTCGCGAGATAAAATTCTGAAAAAATTCAGGGTTGTAGAGGACGTTCGGAGAGATAAAAATTCATTGGGTCATTTTTTTCCAGGACCAATGGTTCGGGAGATAAAGTCGTCCGAATCTGAACCCGCGAATATTACGGAAGTTCGGAAATCGGAATTTTTCGAGAGATAAAATTCTGAAAAAATTCAGGGTTGTAGAGGACGTTAAAAGAGATGAAAATTCATCGGGTCATTTCTTTCCAGGACCAATGGTTCGGGAGATAAAGTGGTCGGAATCTGATCCCGCGAATATTATCGGGGATTCCAAATCTCAATTTTTCGCGAGATAAAATTCTGAAAAAATTCAGGGTTGTAGAGGACGTTAAAAGAGATGTAAATTCATTGGGTCATTTTTTTCCAGGACCAATGGTTCGGGAGATGAAGTCTGAACGCATAATCACAGAAACTCGTGGCGCCATCTGCAGGTTTGCGCTGGTACCCCGTTGACTAGGTATCAACGAGGCCCCATGCAAAAGTCTTTCCCGCTATCAAAGTTATTTTTCGGTTTGCTTATGAAGCCTGCCTTCCGTTGTTTCGATCAGAAATCACTATACATCGATTTGTTACGATTGTTGTAACTCGCTGGTTACCGTCTGGATCATGAACTGACTGTAACACTATACTGTCTACAACAATACGTAACAATTCTTTGGCTTTTTTGCAAGATCGTTGGTGAGACTCGCCAGTGGCGCGCAACTGGTCTGTCGGATCCAATGTATCTTTTTATAAGAATCGATCGATTTTTATTTGATTTTCACAAACATAATACAGTAGACTCCCGTTAAGTGTTCCCCCGTTAAGTACTCGCTTTCGTGAAATTTCTACGTTTCCGGCATATTTCACAGAATCGACAGATCCCCCACTCTCGCGCCGTCTTTTTATGGGTGATGTGGTTTCAGCCGCCTATTCTTTTGTTAGTTCGATTATACTGTGTAGTATTTCCGAGAACTAGTAAGCGTAGTGGAGGCTCCATTTAAGTGCGCATTTCTCCGAATTTAGGCTGTCTACAGCCCCGAGCATGAGCACTTAACGGGAGTCTACTGTATTCAACTTACAAGGTATGAGCCCGATCTCTCCATAACTTGTATACATATATTCGAGAGCTTTGCCTCAGACTCTTTGTTTTATACATATATGTATATTCCATTTACTTTAAATATCCAATTCTGTCTCGTATACTTTAAATGCTGTATTACATCAGTCATATTATAATTTATCAATATAAGTTACACACTTGCTTATAAGTAGATTTATACGCATAAAAAGCTTATAACAGAATAATTTAAACATAACTTGCTTGCATAATTCACGCATTCCTTTTATTTGATAAATATTTATTTATATTATTATTTGTTCCGTATTTACCTGAATTAAATCATCCCTCTCCCATACATCTAAAATATAAGCCCGTAAGCGCCTTGAGAAAATAGAGGCTCCGCGTCAATAAATAAATTTATTCATACAATGCTCAGGTTAAATATAATAAGTAATAATTATTAATAATAAATAAAAGTAATTATTGAGCAACGTTACGACGTTACAACCTACATCTTTATTTTTTGATGACCCAATTAGGAACAGTGTACCAGTATCGTGAACATTTTTGCTTTCACCAAATTGAGTATTTTTTTTTTTTCTTATCAACTTTTGAATCGATCTAACTATCCTAAAATGTAAGTATGGATTATATTTTGATATTTGTATTCGAAAATAGTTATAAAAGTACATATTATTTTGGTATATCGTTATAAAAAACGTATTTTCGTATGGATGCGGTGAATGTCTGAAAGAAGAACAAACTTTTTACGATTATTACAAGCGTCACGATTCTTATTTGAAGATCGCCGTCCCTTTTCGGGTCAGTCTACCCCTGTCAAGTGCAGTAAAAATCATGTGGACCTGTCAGGGGTTGATTACTCTTAATTGGTAAATCTAACTTTCGAGAAGAATGAGAAAAACGATACAGGTATTTTCCTTGTAGAGTATTCCTAGATTTCATTCTGTAAATTGACCGAACGGACGAGTATACGAGGACTCGTCGATAAACCGAACAATTACTGAAAAAAACTTGAGTAAAAAATATTACCTTGCGGTACGTGTTCCCGTTGAAAGAGCTAGAAGGCCATAGGGGGATAGAAATGGTGAATCGGCCCCGGAAAGATATTTTTATCATGCTTTGAGGATATGTAGGTCTTGATGAGATACCAAGATCCTGAAAGTTGCAGATCTCTATCTCAATTGGTTTTCGAGAAAACGAATAAAAATTAATGGATAGAAAATTTGTTGCTTCGCAGGATATTATTTCCTGGTTCCACTTATTTCCTGGACCAATGGTTCGGGAGATAAAGTCGTCCGAATCTGATCCGGCGAATATTACGGAAAATCGGAAATCGCAATTTTTCGCGAGATAAAATTCTGAAAAAATTCAGGGTTGTAGAGGACGTTAAAAGGGATGAAAATTCATCGGGTCATTTTTTTCCAGGACCAATGGTTCGGGAGATAAAGTCGTCGGAATCTGATCCCGCGAATATTATCGGGGATTGCAAATCTCAATTTTTCGCGAAATAAAATTCTGAAAAAAATCAGGGTTGTAGAGGACGTTAAAAGAGATGAAAATTCATCGGGTCATTTCTTTCCAGGACCAATGGTTCGGGAGATAAAGTGGTCGGAATCTGATCCCGCGAATATTATCGGGGATTCCAAATCTCAATTTTTCGCGAGATAAAATTCTGAAAAAATTCAGGGTTGTAGAGGACGTTAAAAGGGATGAAAATTCATCGGGTCATTTTTTTCCAGGACCAATGGTTCGGGAGATAAAGTCGTCCGAATCTGAACCCGCGAATATTACGGAAGTTCGGAAATCGGAATTTTTCGAGAGATAAAATTCTGAAAAAATTCAGGGTTGTAGAGGACGTTAAAAGAGATGAAAATTCATCGGGTCATTTCTTTCCAGGACCAATGGTTCGGGAGATAAAGTGGTCGGAATCTGATCCCGCGAATATTATCGGGGATTCCAAATCTCAATTTTTCGCGAGATAAAATTCTGAAAAAATTCAGGGTTGTAGAGGACGTTAAAAGAGATGTAAATTCATTGGGTCATTTTTTTCCAGGACCAATGGTTCGGGAGATGAAGTCTGAACGCATAATCACAGAAACTCGTGGCGCCATCTGCAGGTTTGCGCTGGTACCCCGTTGACTAGGTATCAACGAGGCCCCATGCAAAAGTCTTTCCCGCTATCAAAGTTATTTTTCGGTTTGCTTATGAAGCCTGCCTTCCGTTGTTTCGATCAGAAATCACTATACATCGATTTGTTACGATTGTTGTAACTCGCTGGTTACCGTCTGGATCATGAACTGACTGTAACACTATACTGTCTACAACAATACGTAACAATTCTTTGGCTTTTTTGCAAGATCGTTGGTGAGACTCGCCAGTGGCGCGCAACTGGTCTGTCGGATCCAATGTATCTTTTTATAAGAATCGATCGATTTTTATTTGATTTTCACAAACATAATACAGTAGACTCCCGTTAAGTGTTCCCCCGTTAAGTACTCGCTTTCGTGAAATTTCTACGTTTCCGGCATATTTCACAGAATCGACAGATCCCCCACTCTCGCGCCGTCTTTTTATGGGTGATGTGGTTTCAGCCGCCTATTCTTTTGTTAGTTCGATTATACTGTGTAGTATTTCCGAGAACTAGTAAGCGTAGTGGAGGCTCCATTTAAGTGCGCATTTCTCCGAATTTAGGCTGTCTACAGCCCCGAGCATGAGCACTTAACGGGAGTCTACTGTATTCAACTTACAAGGTATGAGCCCGATCTCTCCATAACTTGTATACATATATTCGAGAGCTTTGCCTCAGACTCTTTGTTTTATACATATATGTATATTCCATTTACTTTAAATATCCAATTCTGTCTCGTATACTTTAAATGCTGTATTACATCAGTCATATTATAATTTATCAATATAAGTTACACACTTGCTTATAAGTAGATTTATACGCATAAAAAGCTTATAACAGAATAATTTAAACATAACTTGCTTGCATAATTCACGCATTCCTTTTATTTGATAAATATTTATTTATATTATTATTTGTTCCGTATTTACCTGAATTAAATCATCCCTCTCCCATACATCTAAAATATAAGCCCGTAAGCGCCTTGAGAAAATAGAGGCTCCGCGTCAATAAATAAATTTATTCATACAATGCTCAGGTTAAATATAATAAGTAATAATTATTAATAATAAATAAAAGTAATTATTGAGCAACGTTACGACGTTACAACCTACATCTTTATTTTTTGATGACCCAATTAGGAACAGTGTACCAGTATCGTGAACATTTTTGCTTTCACCAAATTGAGTATTTTTTTTTTTTCTTATCAACTTTTGAATCGATCTAACTATCCTAAAATGTAAGTATGGATTATATTTTGATATTTGTATTCGAAAATAGTTATAAAAGTACATATTATTTTGGTATATCGTTATAAAAAACGTATTTTCGTATGGATGCGGTGAATGTCTGAAAGAAGAACAAACTTTTTACGATTATTACAAGCGTCACGATTCTTATTTGAAGATCGCCGTCCCTTTTCGGGTCAGTCTACCCCTGTCAAGTGCAGTAAAAATCATGTGGACCTGTCAGGGGTTGATTACTCTTAATTGGTAAATCTAACTTTCGAGAAGAATGAGAAAAACGATACAGGTATTTTCCTTGTAGAGTATTCCTAGATTTCATTCTGTAAATTGACCGAACGGACGAGTATACGAGGACTCGTCGATAAACCGAACAATTACTGAAAAAAACTTGAGTAAAAAATATTACCTTGCGGTACGTGTTCCCGTTGAAAGAGCTAGAAGGCCATAGGGGGATAGAAATGGTGAATCGGCCCCGGAAAGATATTTTTATCATGCTTTGAGGATATGTAGGTCTTGATGAGATACCAAGATCCTGAAAGTTGCAGATCTCTATCTCAATTGGTTTTCGAGAAAACGAATAAAAATTAATGGATAGAAAATTTGTTGCTTCGCAGGATATTATTTCCTGGTTCCACTTATTTCCTGGACCAATGGTTCGGGAGATAAAGTCGTCCGAATCTGATCCGGCGAATATTACGGAAAATCGGAAATCGCAATTTTTCGCGAGATAAAATTCTGAAAAAATTCAGGGTTGTAGAGGACGTTAAAAGGGATGAAAATTCATCGGGTCATTTTTTTCCAGGACCAATGGTTCGGGAGATAAAGTCGTCCGAATCTGAACCCGCGAATATTACGGAAGTTCGGAAATCGGAATTTTTCGCGAGATAAAATTCTGAAAAAATTCAGGGTTGTAGAGGACGTTAAAAGAGATGAAAATTCATCGGGTCATTTCTTTCCAGGACCAATGGTTCGGGAGATGAAGTCATCGGAATCTGATCCCGCGAATATTATCGGGGATTCCAAATCTCAATTTTTCGCGAGATAAAATTCTGAAACAATTCAGGGTTGTAGGGGACGTTAAAAGAGATGAAAATTCATTGGGTCATTTTTTTCCAGGACCAATGGTTCGGGAGATAAAGTCGTCCGAATCTGATTCCCCGAATATTATCGAGGATTCAAAATCGCAATTTTTCGCGAGATAAAATTCTGAAAAAATTCAGGGTTGTAGAGGACGTTAAAAGAGATGAAAATTCATCGGGTCATTTTTTTCCAGGACCAATGGTTCGGGAGATAAAGTCGTCGGAATCTGATCCCGCGAATATTATCGGGGATTGCAAATCTCAATTTTTCGCGAAATAAAATTCTGAAAAAAATCAGGGTTGTAGAGGACGTTAAAAGAGATGAAAATTCATCGGGTCATTTCTTTCCAGGACCAATGGTTCGGGAGATAAAGTGGTCGGAATCTGATCCCGCGAATATTATCGGGGATTCCAAATCTCAATTTTTCGCGAGATAAAATTCTGAAAAAATTCAGGGTTGTAGAGGACGTTAAAAGGGATGAAAATTCATCGGGTCATTTTTTTCCAGGACCAATGGTTCGGGAGATAAAGTCGTCCGAATCTGAACCCGCGAATATTACGGAAGTTCGGAAATCGGAATTTTTCGAGAGATAAAATTCTGAAAAAATTCAGGGTTGTAGAGGACGTTAAAAGAGATGAAAATTCATCGGGTCATTTCTTTCCAGGACCAATGGTTCGGGAGATAAAGTGGTCGGAATCTGATCCCGCGAATATTATCGGGGATTCCAAATCTCAATTTTTCGCGAGATAAAATTCTGAAAAAATTCAGGGTTGTAGAGGACGTTAAAAGAGATGTAAATTCATTGGGTCATTTTTTTCCAGGACCAATGGTTCGGGAGATGAAGTCTGAACGCATAATCACAGAAACTCGTGGCGCCATCTGCAGGTTTGCGCTGGTACCCCGTTGACTAGGTATCAACGAGGCCCCATGCAAAAGTCTTTCCCGCTATCAAAGTTATTTTTCGGTTTGCTTATGAAGCCTGCCTTCCGTTGTTTCGATCAGAAATCACTATACATCGATTTGTTACGATTGTTGTAACTCGCTGGTTACCGTCTGGATCATGAACTGACTGTAACACTATACTGTCTACAACAATACGTAACAATTCTTTGGCTTTTTTGCAAGATCGTTGGTGAGACTCGCCAGTGGCGCGCAACTGGTCTGTCGGATCCAATGTATCTTTTTATAAGAATCGATCGATTTTTATTTGATTTTCACAAACATAATACAGTAGACTCCCGTTAAGTGTTCCCCCGTTAAGTACTCGCTTTCGTGAAATTTCTACGTTTCCGGCATATTTCACAGAATCGACAGATCCCCCACTCTCGCGCCGTCTTTTTATGGGTGATGTGGTTTCAGCCGCCTATTCTTTTGTTAGTTCGATTATACTGTGTAGTATTTCCGAGAACTAGTAAGCGTAGTGGAGGCTCCATTTAAGTGCGCATTTCTCCGAATTTAGGCTGTCTACAGCCCCGAGCATGAGCACTTAACGGGAGTCTACTGTATTCAACTTACAAGGTATGAGCCCGATCTCTCCATAACTTGTATACATATATTCGAGAGCTTTGCCTCAGACTCTTTGTTTTATACATATATGTATATTCCATTTACTTTAAATATCCAATTCTGTCTCGTATACTTTAAATGCTGTATTACATCAGTCATATTATAATTTATCAATATAAGTTACACACTTGCTTATAAGTAGATTTATACGCATAAAAAGCTTATAACAGAATAATTTAAACATAACTTGCTTGCATAATTCACGCATTCCTTTTATTTGATAAATATTTATTTATATTATTATTTGTTCCGTATTTACCTGAATTAAATCATCCCTCTCCCATACATCTAAAATATAAGCCCGTAAGCGCCTTGAGAAAATAGAGGCTCCGCGTCAATAAATAAATTTATTCATACAATGCTCAGGTTAAATATAATAAGTAATAATTATTAATAATAAATAAAAGTAATTATTGAGCAACGTTACGACGTTACAACCTACATCTTTATTTTTTGATGACCCAATTAGGAACAGTGTACCAGTATCGTGAACATTTTTGCTTTCACCAAATTGAGTATTTTTTTTTTTTCTTATCAACTTTTGAATCGATCTAACTATCCTAAAATGTAAGTATGGATTATATTTTGATATTTGTATTCGAAAATAGTTATAAAAGTACATATTATTTTGGTATATCGTTATAAAAAACGTATTTTCGTATGGATGCGGTGAATGTCTGAAAGAAGAACAAACTTTTTACGATTATTACAAGCGTCACGATTCTTATTTGAAGATCGCCGTCCCTTTTCGGGTCAGTCTACCCCTGTCAAGTGCAGTAAAAATCATGTGGACCTGTCAGGGGTTGATTACTCTTAATTGGTAAATCTAACTTTCGAGAAGAATGAGAAAAACGATACAGGTATTTTCCTTGTAGAGTATTCCTAGATTTCATTCTGTAAATTGACCGAACGGACGAGTATACGAGGACTCGTCGATAAACCGAACAATTACTGAAAAAAACTTGAGTAAAAAATATTACCTTGCGGTACGTGTTCCCGTTGAAAGAGCTAGAAGGCCATAGGGGGATAGAAATGGTGAATCGGCCCCGGAAAGATATTTTTATCATGCTTTGAGGATATGTAGGTCTTGATGAGATACCAAGATCCTGAAAGTTGCAGATCTCTATCTCAATTGGTTTTCGAGAAAACGAATAAAAATTAATGGATAGAAAATTTGTTGCTTCGCAGGATATTATTTCCTGGTTCCACTTATTTCCTGGACCAATGGTTCGGGAGATAAAGTCGTCCGAATCTGATCCGGCGAATATTACGGAAAATCGGAAATCGCAATTTTTCGCGAGATAAAATTCTGAAAAAATTCAGGGTTGTAGAGGACGTTAAAAGGGATGAAAATTCATCGGGTCATTTTTTTCCAGGACCAATGGTTCGGGAGATAAAGTCGTCGGAATCTGATCCCGCGAATATTATCGGGGATTGCAAATCTCAATTTTTCGCGAAATAAAATTCTGAAAAAAATCAGGGTTGTAGAGGACGTTAAAAGAGATGAAAATTCATCGGGTCATTTCTTTCCAGGACCAATGGTTCGGGAGATAAAGTGGTCGGAATCTGATCCCGCGAATATTATCGGGGATTCCAAATCTCAATTTTTCGCGAGATAAAATTCTGAAAAAATTCAGGGTTGTAGAGGACGTTAAAAGGGATGAAAATTCATCGGGTCATTTTTTTCCAGGACCAATGGTTCGGGAGATAAAGTCGTCCGAATCTGAACCCGCGAATATTACGGAAGTTCGGAAATCGGAATTTTTCGAGAGATAAAATTCTGAAAAAATTCAGGGTTGTAGAGGACGTTAAAAGAGATGAAAATTCATCGGGTCATTTCTTTCCAGGACCAATGGTTCGGGAGATAAAGTGGTCGGAATCTGATCCCGCGAATATTATCGGGGATTCCAAATCTCAATTTTTCGCGAGATAAAATTCTGAAAAAATTCAGGGTTGTAGAGGACGTTAAAAGAGATGTAAATTCATTGGGTCATTTTTTTCCAGGACCAATGGTTCGGGAGATGAAGTCTGAACGCATAATCACAGAAACTCGTGGCGCCATCTGCAGGTTTGCGCTGGTACCCCGTTGACTAGGTATCAACGAGGCCCCATGCAAAAGTCTTTCCCGCTATCAAAGTTATTTTTCGGTTTGCTTATGAAGCCTGCCTTCCGTTGTTTCGATCAGAAATCACTATACATCGATTTGTTACGATTGTTGTAACTCGCTGGTTACCGTCTGGATCATGAACTGACTGTAACACTATACTGTCTACAACAATACGTAACAATTCTTTGGCTTTTTTGCAAGATCGTTGGTGAGACTCGCCAGTGGCGCGCAACTGGTCTGTCGGATCCAATGTATCTTTTTATAAGAATCGATCGATTTTTATTTGATTTTCACAAACATAATACAGTAGACTCCCGTTAAGTGTTCCCCCGTTAAGTACTCGCTTTCGTGAAATTTCTACGTTTCCGGCATATTTCACAGAATCGACAGATCCCCCACTCTCGCGCCGTCTTTTTATGGGTGATGTGGTTTCAGCCGCCTATTCTTTTGTTAGTTCGATTATACTGTGTAGTATTTCCGAGAACTAGTAAGCGTAGTGGAGGCTCCATTTAAGTGCGCATTTCTCCGAATTTAGGCTGTCTACAGCCCCGAGCATGAGCACTTAACGGGAGTCTACTGTATTCAACTTACAAGGTATGAGCCCGATCTCTCCATAACTTGTATACATATATTCGAGAGCTTTGCCTCAGACTCTTTGTTTTATACATATATGTATATTCCATTTACTTTAAATATCCAATTCTGTCTCGTATACTTTAAATGCTGTATTACATCAGTCATATTATAATTTATCAATATAAGTTACACACTTGCTTATAAGTAGATTTATACGCATAAAAAGCTTATAACAGAATAATTTAAACATAACTTGCTTGCATAATTCACGCATTCCTTTTATTTGATAAATATTTATTTATATTATTATTTGTTCCGTATTTACCTGAATTAAATCATCCCTCTCCCATACATCTAAAATATAAGCCCGTAAGCGCCTTGAGAAAATAGAGGCTCCGCGTCAATAAATAAATTTATTCATACAATGCTCAGGTTAAATATAATAAGTAATAATTATTAATAATAAATAAAAGTAATTATTGAGCAACGTTACGACGTTACAACCTACATCTTTATTTTTTGATGACCCAATTAGGAACAGTGTACCAGTATCGTGAACATTTTTGCTTTCACCAAATTGAGTATTTTTTTTTTTTCTTATCAACTTTTGAATCGATCTAACTATCCTAAAATGTAAGTATGGATTATATTTTGATATTTGTATTCGAAAATAGTTATAAAAGTACATATTATTTTGGTATATCGTTATAAAAAACGTATTTTCGTATGGATGCGGTGAATGTCTGAAAGAAGAACAAACTTTTTACGATTATTACAAGCGTCACGATTCTTATTTGAAGATCGCCGTCCCTTTTCGGGTCAGTCTACCCCTGTCAAGTGCAGTAAAAATCATGTGGACCTGTCAGGGGTTGATTACTCTTAATTGGTAAATCTAACTTTCGAGAAGAATGAGAAAAACGATACAGGTATTTTCCTTGTAGAGTATTCCTAGATTTCATTCTGTAAATTGACCGAACGGACGAGTATACGAGGACTCGTCGATAAACCGAACAATTACTGAAAAAAACTTGAGTAAAAAATATTACCTTGCGGTACGTGTTCCCGTTGAAAGAGCTAGAAGGCCATAGGGGGATAGAAATGGTGAATCGGCCCCGGAAAGATATTTTTATCATGCTTTGAGGATATGTAGGTCTTGATGAGATACCAAGATCCTGAAAGTTGCAGATCTCTATCTCAATTGGTTTTCGAGAAAACGAATAAAAATTAATGGATAGAAAATTTGTTGCTTCGCAGGATATTATTTCCTGGTTCCACTTATTTCCTGGACCAATGGTTCGGGAGATAAAGTCGTCCGAATCTGATCCGGCGAATATTACGGAAAATCGGAAATCGCAATTTTTCGCGAGATAAAATTCTGAAAAAATTCAGGGTTGTAGAGGACGTTAAAAGGGATGAAAATTCATCGGGTCATTTTTTTCCAGGACCAATGGTTCGGGAGATAAAGTCGTCCGAATCTGAACCCGCGAATATTACGGAAGTTCGGAAATCGGAATTTTTCGCGAGATAAAATTCTGAAAAAATTCAGGGTTGTAGAGGACGTTAAAAGAGATGAAAATTCATCGGGTCATTTCTTTCCAGGACCAATGGTTCGGGAGATGAAGTCATCGGAATCTGATCCCGCGAATATTATCGGGGATTCCAAATCTCAATTTTTCGCGAGATAAAATTCTGAAACAATTCAGGGTTGTAGGGGACGTTAAAAGAGATGAAAATTCATTGGGTCATTTTTTTCCAGGACCAATGGTTCGGGAGATAAAGTCGTCCGAATCTGATTCCCCGAATATTATCGAGGATTCAAAATCGCAATTTTTCGCGAGATAAAATTCTGAAAAAATTCAGGGTTGTAGAGGACGTTAAAAGAGATGAAAATTCATCGGGTCATTTTTTTCCAGGACCAATGGTTCGGGAGATAAAGTCGTCCGAATCTGATTCCCCGAATATTATCGAGGATTCAAAATCGCGATTTTTCGCGAGATGAAATTCTGAAAAAATTCAGGGTTGTAGAGGACGTTCGGAGAGATAAAAATTCATTGGGTCATTTTTTTCCAGGACCAATGGTTCGGGAGATAAAGTCGTCCGAATCTGATTCCCCGAATATTATCGAGGATTCAAAATCGCGATTTTTCGCGAGATAAAATTCTGAAAAAATTCAGGGTTGTAGAGGACGTTCGGAGAGATAAAAATTCATTGGGTCATTTTTTTCCAGGACCAATGGTTCGGGAGATAAAGTCGTCCGAATCTGATTCCCCGAATATTATCGAGGATTCAAAATCGCAATTTTTCGCGAGATAAAATTCTGAAAAAATTCAGGGTTGTAGAGGACGTTAAAAGAGATGAAAATTCATCGGGTCATTTTTTTCCAGGACCAATGGTTCGGGAGATAAAGTCGTCCGAATCTGATTCCCCGAATATTATCGAGGATTCAAAATCGCAATTTTTCGCGAGATAAAATTCTGAAAAAATTCAGGGTTGTAGAGGACGTTAAAAGAGATGAAAATTCAACGGGTCATTTTTTTCCAGGACCAATGGTTCGGGAGATAAAGTCGTCCGAATCTGATCCCGCGAATATTATGCAAGTTCGGAAACCGCAATTTTTCGGAAGAAAAAATTCTGAAAAAATTCAGGGTTGTAGAGGACGTTAAAAGAGATGAAAATTCATTGGGTCATTTTCCTCCAGGACCAATGGTTCGGGAGATAAAGTCGTCCGAATCTGATTCCCCGAATATTATCGAGGATTCGAAATCGCAATTTTTCGCGAGATAAAATTCTGAAAAAATTCAGGGTTGTAGAGGACGTTAAAAGAGATGAAAATTCATCGGGTCATTTTTTTCCAGGACCAATGGTTCGGGAGATAAAGTCGTCCGAATCTGATTCCCCGAATATTATCGAGGATTCAAAATCGCAATTTTTCGCGAGATAAAATTCTGAAAAAATTCAGGGTTGTAGAGGACGTTGAAAGAGATGAAAATTCATTGGGTCATTTTTTTCCAGGACCAATGGTTCAGGAGATAAAGTCGTCCGAATCTGATTCCCCGAATATTATGGTGAAATCAAAATCGGAATTTTTCGCGAGATAAAATTCTAAAAAAATTCAGGGTTGTAGAGGACGTTAAAAGAGATCAAAATTCTTGGGGTCATTTTTTTCCAGGACTAATGGTTCGGGAGATAAAGTCATCGGAATCTGATCCCGCGAATATTACGGAAGTTCGGAAATCGCAATTTTTCGCGAGATGAAATTCTGAAAAAATTCAGGGTTGTAGAGGACGTTAAAAGGGATGAAAATTCATCGGGTCATTTTTTTCCAGGACCAATGGTTCGGGAGATAAAGTCGTCCGAATCTGAACCCGCGAATATTACGGAAGTTCGGAAATCGGAATTTTTCGCGAGATAAAATTCTGAAAAAATTCAGGGTTGTAGAGGACGTTAAAAGAGATGAAAATTCATCGGGTCATTTCTTTCCAGGACCAATGGTTCGGGAGATAAAGTGGTCGGAATCTGATCCCGCGAATATTATCGGGGATTCCAAATCTCAATTTTTCGCGAGATAAAATTCTGAAAAAATTCAGGGTTGTAGAGGACGTTAAAAGAGATGTAAATTCATTGGGTCATTTTTTTCCAGGACCAATGGTTCGGGAGATAAAGTCGTCCGAATCTGATTCCCCGAATATTATCGAGGATTCAAAATCGCGATTTTTCGCGAGATAAAATTCTGAAAAAATTCAGGGTTGTAGAGGACGTTCGGAGAGATAAAAATTCATTGGGTCATTTTTTTCCAGGACCAATGGTTCGGGAGATAAAGTCGTCCGAATCCGATTCCCCGAATATTATCGAGGATTCAAAATCGCAATTTTTCGCGAGATAAAATTCTGAAAAAATTCAGGGTTGTAGAGGACGTTAAAAGAGATGAAAATTCATCGGGTCATTTTTTTCCAGGACCAATGGTTCGGGAGATAAAGTCGTCCGAATCTGATTCCCCGAATATTATCGAGGATTCAAAATCGCAATTTTTCGCGAGATAAAATTCTGAAAAAATTCAGGGTTGTAGAGGACGTTGGAAGAGATGAAAATTCATCGGGTCATTTTTTTCCAGGACCAATGGTTCGGGAGATAAAGTCGTCCGAATCTGATTCCCCGAATATTATGGTGAAATCAAAATCGGAATTTTTCGCGGGATAAAATTCTGAAATAATTCAGGGTTGTAGAGGACGTTAAAAGAGATGTAAATTCATGGGGTCATTTTTTTCCAGGACCAATGGTTCGGGAGATAAAGTCGTCCGAATCTGATCCCGCGAATATTATGCAAGTTCGGAAATCGCAATTTTTCGCGAGATGAAATTCTGAAAAAATTCAGGGTTGTAGAGGACGTTAAAAGAGATGAAAATTCATCGGGTCATTTCTTTCCAGGACCAATGGTTCGGGAGATGAAGTCGTCGGAATCTTATCCCGCGAATATTATCAGGGATTCCAAATCTCAATTTTTCGCGAGATAAAATTCTGAAACAATTCAGGGTTGTAGAGGACGTTAAAAGAGATGAAAATTCATTGGGTCATTTTTTTCCAGGACCAATGGTTCGGGAGATAAAGTCGTCCGAATCTGATTCCCCGAATATTATGGTGAAATCAAAATCGGAATTTTTCGCGGGATAAAATTCTGAAATAATTCAGGGTTGTAGAGGACGTTAAAAGAGATGAAAATTCATCGGGTCATTTTCCTCCAGGACCAATAGTTCGGGAGATGAAATCGTCGGAATCTGATCCCGCGAATATTATCGGGGATTCCAAATCGCAATTTTTCGCGAGATAAAATTCTGAAAAAATTCAGGGTTGTAGAGGACGTTGGAAGAGATGAAAATTCATCGGGTCATTTTTTTCCAGGACCAATGGTTCGGGAGATAAAGTCGTCCGAATCTGATTCCCCGAATATTATGGTGAAATCAAAATCGGAATTTTTCGCGGGATAAAATTCTGAAATAATTCAGGGTTGTAGAGGACGTTAAAAGAGATGTAAATTCATGGGGTCATTTTTTTCCAGGACCAATGGTTCGGGAGATAAAGTCGTCCGAATCTGATCCCGCGAATATTATGCAAGTTCGGAAATCGCAATTTTTCGCGAGATAAAATTCTGAAAAAATTCAGGGTTGTAGAGGACGTTCGGAGAGATAAAAATTCATTGGGTCATTTTTTTCCAGGACCAATGGTTCGGGAGATAAAGTCGTCCGAATCTGATTCCCCGAATATTATCGAGGATTCAAAATCGCAATTTTTCGCGAGATAAAATTCTGAAAAAATTCAGGGTTGTAGAGGACGTTAAAAGAGATGAAAATTCATCGGGTCATTTTTTTCCAGGACCAATGGTTCGGGAGATAAAGTCGTCCGAATCTGATTCCCCGAATATTATGGTGAAATCAAAATCGGAATTTTTCGCGAGATAAAATTCTAAAAAAATTCAGGGTTGTAGAGGACGTTAAAAGAGATCAAAATTCTTGGGGTCATTTTTTTCCAGGACTAATGGTTCGGGAGATAAAGTCGTCGGAATCTGATCCCGCGAATATTACGGAAGTTCGGAAATCGCAATTTTTCGCGAGATGAAATTCTGAAAAAATTCAGGGTTGTAGAGGACGTTAAAAGAGATGAAAATTCATCGGGTCATTTCTTTCCAGGACCAATGGTTCGGGAGATGAAGTCGTCGGAATCTTATCCCGCGAATATTATCAGGGATTCCAAATCTCAATTTTTCGCGAGATAAAATTCTGAAACAATTCAGGGTTGTAGAGGACGTTAAAAGAGATGAAAATTCATCGGGTCATTTTTTTCCAGGACCAATGGTTCGGGAGATAAAGTCGTCCGAATCTGATTCCCCGAATATTATGGTGAAATCAAAATCGGAATTTTTCGCGGGATAAAATTCTGAAATAATTCAGGGTTGTAGAGGACGTTAAAAGAGATGAAAATTCATCGGGTCATTTTTCTCCAGGACCAATAGTTCGGGAGATGAAATCGTCGGAATTTGATCCCGCGAATATTATCGGGGATTCCAAATCGCAATTTGACGCGAGATAAAATTCTGAAAAAATTCAGGGTTGTAGAGGACGTTCGGAGAGATAAAAATTCATTGGGTCATTTTTTTCCAGGACCAATGGTTCGGGAGATAAAGTCGTCCGAATCTGATTCCCCGAATATTATCGAGGATTCAAAATCGCAATTTTTCGCGAGATAAAATTCTGAAAAAATTCAGGGTTGTAGAGGACGTTAAAAGAGATGAAAATTCATTGGGTCATTTTTTTCCAGGACCAATGGTTCGGGAGATAAAGTCGTCCGAATCTGATTCCCCGAATATTATCGAGGATTCAAAATCGCAATTTTTCGCGAGATAAAATTCTGAAAAAATTCAGGGTTGTAGAGGACGTTACAAGAGATGAAAATTCAACGGGTCATTTTTTTCCAGGACCAATGGTTCGGGAGATAAAGTCGTCGGAATCTGATCCCGCGAATATTATCGGGGATTGCAAATCTCAATTTTTCGCGAAATAAAATTCTGAAAAAAATCAGGGTTGTAGAGGACGTTAAAAGAGATGAAAATTCATCGGGTCATTTCTTTCCAGGACCAATGGTTCGGGAGATAAAGTGGTCGGAATCTGATCCCGCGAATATTATCGGGGATTCCAAATCTCAATTTTTCGCGAGATAAAATTCTGAAAAAATTCAGGGTTGTAGAGGACGTTAAAAGGGATGAAAATTCATCGGGTCATTTTTTTCCAGGACCAATGGTTCGGGAGATAAAGTGGTCGGAATCTGATCCCGCGAATATTATCGGGGATTCCAAATCTCAATTTTTCGCGAGATAAAATTCTGAAAAAATTCAGGGTTGTAGAGGACGTTAAAAGAGATGAAAATTCATCGGGTCATTTCTTTCCAGGACCAATGGTTCGGGAGATAAAGTGGTCGGAATCTGATCCCGCGAATATTATCGGGGATTCCAAATCTCAATTTTTCGCGAGATAAAATTCTGAAAAAATTCAGGGTTGTAGAGGACGTTAAAAGAGATGTAAATTCATTGGGTCATTTTTTTCCAGGACCAATGGTTCGGGAGATGAAGTCTGAACGCATAATCACAGAAACTCGTGGCGCCATCTGCAGGTTTGCGCTGGTACCCCGTTGACTAGGTATCAACGAGGCCCCATGCAAAAGTCTTTCCCGCTATCAAAGTTATCTTTCGGTTTGCTTATGAAGCCTGCCTTCCGTTGTTTCGATCAGAAATCACTATACATCGATTTGTTACGATTGTTGTAACTCGCTGGTTACCGTCTGGATCATGAACTGACTGTAACACTATACTGTCTACAACAATACGTAACAATTCTTTGGCTTTTTTGCAAGATCGTTGGTGAGACTCGCCAGTGGCGCGCAACTGGTCTGTCGGATCCAATGTATCTTTTTATAAGAATCGATCGATTTTTATTTGATTTTCACAAACATAATACAGTAGACTCCCGTTAAGTGTTCCCCCGTTAAGTACTCGCTTTCGTGAAATTTCTACGTTTCCGGCATATTTCACAGAATCGACAGATCCCCCACTCTCGCGCCGTCTTTTTATGGGTGATGTGGTTTCAGCCGCCTATTCTTTTGTTAGTTCGATTATACTGTGTAGTATTTCCGAGAACTAGTAAGCGTAGTGGAGGCTCCATTTAAGTGCGCATTTCTCCGAATTTAGGCTGTCTACAGCCCCGAGCATGAGCACTTAACGGGAGTCTACTGTATTCAACTTACAAGGTATGAGCCCGATCTCTCCATAACTTGTATACATATATTCGAGAGCTTTGCCTCAGACTCTTTGTTTTATACATATATGTATATTCCATTTACTTTAAATATCCAATTCTGTCTCGTATACTTTAAATGCTGTATTACATCAGTCATATTATAATTTATCAATATAAGTTACACACTTGCTTATAAGTAGATTTATACGCATAAAAAGCTTATAACAGAATAATTTAAACATAACTTGCTTGCATAATTCACGCATTCCTTTTATTTGATAAATATTTATTTATATTATTATTTGTTCCGTATTTACCTGAATTAAATCATCCCTCTCCCATACATCTAAAATATAAGCCCGTAAGCGCCTTGAGAAAATAGAGGCTCCGCGTCAATAAATAAATTTATTCATACAATGCTCAGGTTAAATATAATAAGTAATAATTATTAATAATAAATAAAAGTAATTATTGAGCAACGTTACGACGTTACAACCTACATCTTTATTTTTTGATGACCCAATTAGGAACAGTGTACCAGTATCGTGAACATTTTTGCTTTCACCAAATTGAGTATTTTTTTTTTTTCTTATCAACTTTTGAATCGATCTAACTATCCTAAAATGTAAGTATGGATTATATTTTGATATTTGTATTCGAAAATAGTTATAAAAGTACATATTATTTTGGTATATCGTTATAAAAAACGTATTTTCGTATGGATGCGGTGAATGTCTGAAAGAAGAACAAACTTTTTACGATTATTACAAGCGTCACGATTCTTATTTGAAGATCGCCGTCCCTTTTCGGGTCAGTCTACCCCTGTCAAGTGCAGTAAAAATCATGTGGACCTGTCAGGGGTTGATTACTCTTAATTGGTAAATCTAACTTTCGAGAAGAATGAGAAAAACGATACAGGTATTTTCCTTGTAGAGTATTCCTAGATTTCATTCTGTAAATTGACCGAACGGACGAGTATACGAGGACTCGTCGATAAACCGAACAATTACTGAAAAAAACTTGAGTAAAAAATATTACCTTGCGGTACGTGTTCCCGTTGAAAGAGCTAGAAGGCCATAGGGGGATAGAAATGGTGAATCGGCCCCGGAAAGATATTTTTATCATGCTTTGAGGATATGTAGGTCTTGATGAGATACCAAGATCCTGAAAGTTGCAGATCTCTATCTCAATTGGTTTTCGAGAAAACGAATAAAAATTAATGGATAGAAAATTTGTTGCTTCGCAGGATATTATTTCCTGGTTCCACTTATTTCCTGGACCAATGGTTCGGGAGATAAAGTCGTCCGAATCTGATCCGGCGAATATTACGGAAAATCGGAAATCGCAATTTTTCGCGAGATAAAATTCTGAAAAAATTCAGGGTTGTAGAGGACGTTAAAAGGGATGAAAATTCATCGGGTCATTTTTTTCCAGGACCAATGGTTCGGGAGATAAAGTCGTCCGAATCTGAACCCGCGAATATTACGGAAGTTCGGAAATCGGAATTTTTCGCGAGATAAAATTCTGAAAAAATTCAGGGTTGTAGAGGACGTTAAAAGAGATGAAAATTCATCGGGTCATTTCTTTCCAGGACCAATGGTTCGGGAGATGAAGTCATCGGAATCTGATCCCGCGAATATTATCGGGGATTCCAAATCTCAATTTTTCGCGAGATAAAATTCTGAAACAATTCAGGGTTGTAGAGGACGTTAAAAGAGATGAAAATTCATTGGGTCATTTTTTTCCAGGACCAATGGTTCGGGAGATAAAGTCGTCCGAATCTGATTCCCCGAATATTATCGAGGATTCAAAATCGCAATTTTTCGCGAGATAAAATTCTGAAAAAATTCAGGGTTGTAGAGGACGTTAAAAGAGATGAAAATTCATCGGGTCATTTTTTTCCAGGACCAATGGTTCGGGAGATAAAGTCGTCCGAATCTGATTCCCCGAATATTATCGAGGATTCAAAATCGCGATTTTTCGCGAGATGAAATTCTGAAAAAATTCAGGGTTGTAGAGGACGTTCGGAGAGATAAAAATTCATTGGGTCATTTTTTTCCAGGACCAATGGTTCGGGAGATAAAGTCGTCCGAATCTGATTCCCCGAATATTATCGAGGATTCAAAATCGCGATTTTTCGCGAGATAAAATTCTGAAAAAATTCAGGGTTGTAGAGGACGTTCGGAGAGATAAAAATTCATTGGGTCATTTTTTTCCAGGACCAATGGTTCGGGAGATAAAGTCGTCCGAATCTGATTCCCCGAATATTATCGAGGATTCAAAATCGCAATTTTTCGCGAGATAAAATTCTGAAAAAATTCAGGGTTGTAGAGGACGTTAAAAGAGATGAAAATTCATCGGGTCATTTTTTTCCAGGACCAATGGTTCGGGAGATAAAGTCGTCCGAATCTGATTCCCCGAATATTATCGAGGATTCAAAATCGCAATTTTTCGCGAGATAAAATTCTGAAAAAATTCAGGGTTGTAGAGGACGTTAAAAGAGATGAAAATTCAACGGGTCATTTTTTTCCAGGACCAATGGTTCGGGAGATAAAGTCGTCCGAATCTGATCCCGCGAATATTATGCAAGTTCGGAAACCGCAATTTTTCGGGAGAAAAAATTCTGAAAAAATTCAGGGTTGTAGAGGACGTTAAAAGAGATGAAAATTCATTGGGTCATTTTCCTCCAGGACCAATGGTTCGGGAGATAAAGTCGTCCGAATCTGATTCCCCGAATATTATCGAGGATTCGAAATCGCAATTTTTCGCGAGATAAAATTCTGAAAAAATTCAGGGTTGTAGAGGACGTTAAAAGAGATGAAAATTCATCGGGTCATTTTTTTCCAGGACCAATGGTTCGGGAGATAAAGTCGTCCGAATCTGATTCCCCGAATATTATCGAGGATTCAAAATCGCAATTTTTCGCGAGATAAAATTCTGAAAAAATTCAGGGTTGTAGAGGACGTTGAAAGAGATGAAAATTCATTGGGTCATTTTTTTCCAGGACCAATGGTTCAGGAGATAAAGTCGTCCGAATCTGATTCCCCGAATATTATGGTGAAATCAAAATCGGAATTTTTCGCGAGATAAAATTCTAAAAAAATTCAGGGTTGTAGAGGACGTTAAAAGAGATCAAAATTCTTGGGGTCATTTTTTTCCAGGACTAATGGTTCGGGAGATAAAGTCATCGGAATCTGATCCCGCGAATATTACGGAAGTTCGGAAATCGCAATTTTTCGCGAGATGAAATTCTGAAAAAATTCAGGGTTGTAGAGGACGTTAAAAGGGATGAAAATTCATCGGGTCATTTTTTTCCAGGACCAATGGTTCGGGAGATAAAGTCGTCCGAATCTGAACCCGCGAATATTACGGAAGTTCGGAAATCGGAATTTTTCGCGAGATAAAATTCTGAAAAAATTCAGGGTTGTAGAGGACGTTAAAAGAGATGAAAATTCATCGGGTCATTTCTTTCCAGGACCAATGGTTCGGGAGATAAAGTGGTCGGAATCTGATCCCGCGAATATTATCGGGGATTCCAAATCTCAATTTTTCGCGAGATAAAATTCTGAAAAAATTCAGGGTTGTAGAGGACGTTAAAAGAGATGTAAATTCATTGGGTCATTTTTTTCCAGGACCAATGGTTCGGGAGATAAAGTCGTCCGAATCTGATTCCCCGAATATTATCGAGGATTCAAAATCGCGATTTTTCGCGAGATAAAATTCTGAAAAAATTCAGGGTTGTAGAGGACGTTCGGAGAGATAAAAATTCATTGGGTCATTTTTTTCCAGGACCAATGGTTCGGGAGATAAAGTCGTCCGAATCCGATTCCCCGAATATTATCGAGGATTCAAAATCGCAATTTTTCGCGAGATAAAATTCTGAAAAAATTCAGGGTTGTAGAGGACGTTAAAAGAGATGAAAATTCATCGGGTCATTTTTTTCCAGGACCAATGGTTCGGGAGATAAAGTCGTCCGAATCTGATTCCCCGAATATTATCGAGGATTCAAAATCGCAATTTTTCGCGAGATAAAATTCTGAAAAAATTCAGGGTTGTAGAGGACGTTGGAAGAGATGAAAATTCATCGGGTCATTTTTTTCCAGGACCAATGGTTCGGGAGATAAAGTCGTCCGAATCTGATTCCCCGAATATTATGGTGAAATCAAAATCGGAATTTTTCGCGGGATAAAATTCTGAAATAATTCAGGGTTGTAGAGGACGTTAAAAGAGATGTAAATTCATGGGGTCATTTTTTTCCAGGACCAATGGTTCGGGAGATAAAGTCGTCCGAATCTGATCCCGCGAATATTATGCAAGTTCGGAAATCGCAATTTTTCGCGAGATGAAATTCTGAAAAAATTCAGGGTTGTAGAGGACGTTAAAAGAGATGAAAATTCATCGGGTCATTTCTTTCCAGGACCAATGGTTCGGGAGATGAAGTCGTCGGAATCTTATCCCGCGAATATTATCAGGGATTCCAAATCTCAATTTTTCGCGAGATAAAATTCTGAAACAATTCAGGGTTGTAGAGGACGTTAAAAGAGATGAAAATTCATTGGGTCATTTTTTTCCAGGACCAATGGTTCGGGAGATAAAGTCGTCCGAATCTGATTCCCCGAATATTATGGTGAAATCAAAATCGGAATTTTTCGCGGGATAAAATTCTGAAATAATTCAGGGTTGTAGAGGACGTTAAAAGAGATGAAAATTCATCGGGTCATTTTCCTCCAGGACCAATAGTTCGGGAGATGAAATCGTCGGAATCTGATCCCGCGAATATTATCGGGGATTCCAAATCGCAATTTTTCGCGAGATAAAATTCTGAAAAAATTCAGGGTTGTAGAGGACGTTGGAAGAGATGAAAATTCATCGGGTCATTTTTTTCCAGGACCAATGGTTCGGGAGATAAAGTCGTCCGAATCTGATTCCCCGAATATTATGGTGAAATCAAAATCGGAATTTTTCGCGGGATAAAATTCTGAAATAATTCAGGGTTGTAGAGGACGTTAAAAGAGATGTAAATTCATGGGGTCATTTTTTTCCAGGACCAATGGTTCGGGAGATAAAGTCGTCCGAATCTGATCCCGCGAATATTATGCAAGTTCGGAAATCGCAATTTTTCGCGAGATAAAATTCTGAAAAAATTCAGGGTTGTAGAGGACGTTCGGAGAGATAAAAATTCATTGGGTCATTTTTTTCCAGGACCAATGGTTCGGGAGATAAAGTCGTCCGAATCTGATTCCCCGAATATTATCGAGGATTCAAAATCGCAATTTTTCGCGAGATAAAATTCTGAAAAAATTCAGGGTTGTAGAGGACGTTAAAAGAGATGAAAATTCATCGGGTCATTTTTTTCCAGGACCAATGGTTCGGGAGATAAAGTCGTCCGAATCTGATTCCCCGAATATTATGGTGAAATCAAAATCGGAATTTTTCGCGAGATAAAATTCTAAAAAAATTCAGGGTTGTAGAGGACGTTAAAAGAGATCAAAATTCTTGGGGTCATTTTTTTCCAGGACTAATGGTTCGGGAGATAAAGTCGTCGGAATCTGATCCCGCGAATATTACGGAAGTTCGGAAATCGCAATTTTTCGCGAGATGAAATTCTGAAAAAATTCAGGGTTGTAGAGGACGTTAAAAGAGATGAAAATTCATCGGGTCATTTCTTTCCAGGACCAATGGTTCGGGAGATGAAGTCGTCGGAATCTTATCCCGCGAATATTATCAGGGATTCCAAATCTCAATTTTTCGCGAGATAAAATTCTGAAACAATTCAGGGTTGTAGAGGACGTTAAAAGAGATGAAAATTCATCGGGTCATTTTTTTCCAGGACCAATGGTTCGGGAGATAAAGTCGTCCGAATCTGATTCCCCGAATATTATGGTGAAATCAAAATCGGAATTTTTCGCGGGATAAAATTCTGAAATAATTCAGGGTTGTAGAGGACGTTAAAAGAGATGAAAATTCATCGGGTCATTTTTCTCCAGGACCAATAGTTCGGGAGATGAAATCGTCGGAATCTGATCCCGCGAATATTATCGGGGATTCCAAATCGCAATTTTTCGCGAGATAAAATTCTGAAAAAATTCAGGGTTGTAGAGGACGTTCGGAGAGATAAAAATTCATTGGGTCATTTTTTTCCAGGACCAATGGTTCGGGAGATAAAGTCGTCCGAATCTGATTCCCCGAATATTATCGAGGATTCAAAATCGCAATTTTTCGCGAGATAAAATTCTGAAAAAATTCAGGGTTGTAGAGGACGTTAAAAGAGATGAAAATTCATTGGGTCATTTTTTTCCAGGACCAATGGTTCGGGAGATAAAGTCGTCCGAATCTGATTCCCCGAATATTATCGAGGATTCAAAATCGCAATTTTTCGCAAGATAAAATTCTGAAAAAATTCAGGGTTGTAGAGGACGTTAAAAGAGATGAAAATTCAACGGGTCATTTTTTTCCAGGACCAATGGTTCGGGAGATAAAGTCGTCGGAATCTGATCCCGCGAATATTATCGGGGATTGCAAATCTCAATTTTTCGCGAAATAAAATTCTGAAAAAAATCAGGGTTGTAGAGGACGTTAAAAGAGATGAAAATTCATCGGGTCATTTCTTTCCAGGACCAATGGTTCGGGAGATAAAGTGGTCGGAATCTGATCCCGCGAATATTATCGGGGATTCCAAATCTCAATTTTTCGCGAGATAAAATTCTGAAAAAATTCAGGGTTGTAGAGGACGTTAAAAGGGATGAAAATTCATCGGGTCATTTTTTTCCAGGACCAATGGTTCGGGAGATAAAGTGGTCGGAATCTGATCCCGCGAATATTATCGGGGATTCCAAATCTCAATTTTTCGCGAGATAAAATTCTGAAAAAATTCAGGGTTGTAGAGGACGTTAAAAGAGATGAAAATTCATCGGGTCATTTCTTTCCAGGACCAATGGTTCGGGAGATAAAGTGGTCGGAATCTGATCCCGCGAATATTATCGGGGATTCCAAATCTCAATTTTTCGCGAGATAAAATTCTGAAAAAATTCAGGGTTGTAGAGGACGTTAAAAGAGATGTAAATTCATTGGGTCATTTTTTTCCAGGACCAATGGTTCGGGAGATGAAGTCTGAACGCATAATCACAGAAACTCGTGGCGCCATCTGCAGGTTTGCGCTGGTACCCCGTTGACTAGGTATCAACGAGGCCCCATGCAAAAGTCTTTCCCGCTATCAAAGTTATCTTTCGGTTTGCTTATGAAGCCTGCCTTCCGTTGTTTCGATCAGAAATCACTATACATCGATTTGTTACGATTGTTGTAACTCGCTGGTTACCGTCTGGATCATGAACTGACTGTAACACTATACTGTCTACAACAATACGTAACAATTCTTTGGCTTTTTTGCAAGATCGTTGGTGAGACTCGCCAGTGGCGCGCAACTGGTCTGTCGGATCCAATGTATCTTTTTATAAGAATCGATCGATTTTTATTTGATTTTCACAAACATAATACAGTAGACTCCCGTTAAGTGTTCCCCCGTTAAGTACTCGCTTTCGTGAAATTTCTACGTTTCCGGCATATTTCACAGAATCGACAGATCCCCCACTCTCGCGCCGTCTTTTTATGGGTGATGTGGTTTCAGCCGCCTATTCTTTTGTTAGTTCGATTATACTGTGTAGTATTTCCGAGAACTAGTAAGCGTAGTGGAGGCTCCATTTAAGTGCGCATTTCTCCGAATTTAGGCTGTCTACAGCCCCGAGCATGAGCACTTAACGGGAGTCTACTGTATTCAACTTACAAGGTATGAGCCCGATCTCTCCATAACTTGTATACATATATTCGAGAGCTTTGCCTCAGACTCTTTGTTTTATACATATATGTATATTCCATTTACTTTAAATATCCAATTCTGTCTCGTATACTTTAAATGCTGTATTACATCAGTCATATTATAATTTATCAATATAAGTTACACACTTGCTTATAAGTAGATTTATACGCATAAAAAGCTTATAACAGAATAATTTAAACATAACTTGCTTGCATAATTCACGCATTCCTTTTATTTGATAAATATTTATTTATATTATTATTTGTTCCGTATTTACCTGAATTAAATCATCCCTCTCCCATACATCTAAAATATAAGCCCGTAAGCGCCTTGAGAAAATAGAGGCTCCGCGTCAATAAATAAATTTATTCATACAATGCTCAGGTTAAATATAATAAGTAATAATTATTAATAATAAATAAAAGTAATTATTGAGCAACGTTACGACGTTACAACCTACATCTTTATTTTTTGATGACCCAATTAGGAACAGTGTACCAGTATCGTGAACATTTTTGCTTTCACCAAATTGAGTATTTTTTTTTTTTCTTATCAACTTTTGAATCGATCTAACTATCCTAAAATGTAAGTATGGATTATATTTTGATATTTGTATTCGAAAATAGTTATAAAAGTACATATTATTTTGGTATATCGTTATAAAAAACGTATTTTCGTATGGATGCGGTGAATGTCTGAAAGAAGAACAAACTTTTTACGATTATTACAAGCGTCACGATTCTTATTTGAAGATCGCCGTCCCTTTTCGGGTCAGTCTACCCCTGTCAAGTGCAGTAAAAATCATGTGGACCTGTCAGGGGTTGATTACTCTTAATTGGTAAATCTAACTTTCGAGAAGAATGAGAAAAACGATACAGGTATTTTCCTTGTAGAGTATTCCTAGATTTCATTCTGTAAATTGACCGAACGGACGAGTATACGAGGACTCGTCGATAAACCGAACAATTACTGAAAAAAACTTGAGTAAAAAATATTACCTTGCGGTACGTGTTCCCGTTGAAAGAGCTAGAAGGCCATAGGGGGATAGAAATGGTGAATCGGCCCCGGAAAGATATTTTTATCATGCTTTGAGGATATGTAGGTCTTGATGAGATACCAAGATCCTGAAAGTTGCAGATCTCTATCTCAATTGGTTTTCGAGAAAACGAATAAAAATTAATGGATAGAAAATTTGTTGCTTCGCAGGATATTATTTCCTGGTTCCACTTATTTCCTGGACCAATGGTTCGGGAGATAAAGTCGTCCGAATCTGATTCCCCGAATATTATCGGGGATTCAAAATCGCAATTTTTCGCGAGATAAGATTCTGAAAAAATTCACGGTTGTAGAGGACGTTAAAAGAGATGAAAATTCATCGGGTCATTTTTTTCCAGGACCAATGGTTCGGGAGATAAAGTCGTCCGAATCTGATCCCGCGAATATTATGAAAGTTCGGAAACCGCAATTTTTCGCGAGATAAAATTCTGAAAAAATTCAGGGTTGTAGAGGACGTTAAAAGAGATGAAAATTCATTGGGTCGATTTTTTCCAGGACCAATGGTTCGGGAGATAAAGTCGTCCGAATCTGATTTCCCGAATATTATGGTGAAATCAAAATCGGAATATTTCGCGAGATAAAATTCTGAAAAAATTCAGGGTTGTAGAGGACGTTAAAAGAGATGAAAATTCATCGGGTCATTTTTTTCCAGGACCAATGGTTCGAGAGATAAAGTCGTCGGAATCTGATCCCGCGAATATTATCGGGGATTCCAAATCTCAATTTTTCGCGAGATAAAATTCTGAAAAAATTCAGGGTTGCAGAGGACGTTAAAAGAGATAATAATTCGTCGAGTCATGTTTTCCGGGACCAATGGTTCGGGAGATAAAGTCGTCCGAATCTGATTCCCCGAATATTATGATGAAATCAAAATCGGAATTTTTCGCGAGAAAAAATTCTTCAAAAATTCAGGATTGTAGAGGACGTTGAAAGAAATGGAAATTCATTGGGTCATTTTTTTCCAGGACCAATGGTTCGGGAGATAAAGTCGTCCGAATCTGATTCCCCGAATATTATCGGGGATTCAAAATCGCAATTTTTCGCGAGATAAGATTCTGAAAAATTCACGGTTGTAGAGGACGTTAAAAGAGATGAAAATTCATCGGGTCATTTTTTTCCAGGACCAATGGTTCGGGAGATAAAGTCGTCCGAATCTGATTCCCCGAATATTATCGGGGATTCAAAATCGCAATTTTTCGCGAGATAAAATTCTGAAAAAATTCAGGGTTGTAGAGGACGTTAAAAGAGATGAAAATTCATTGGGTCGATTTTTTCCAGAACCAATGGTTCGGGAGATAAAGTCGTCCGAATCTGATTCCCCGAATATTATCGGGGATTCAAAATCGCAATTTTTCGCGAGATAAAATTCTTAAAATATTCAGGGTTGTAGAGAACGTTGAAAGAGATGGAAATTCATTGGGTCATTCATTGGTTCGGGAGATAAAGTCGTCCGAATCTGATCCCGCGAATATTATGGAAGTTCGGAAATCGCAATTTTTCGCGAGATAAAATTCTGAAAAAATTCAGGGTTGTAGAGGACGTTAAAAGAGATGAAAATTCATCAAGTCATTTTTTTCCAGGACCAATGGTTCGGGAGATAAAGTCGTCCGAATCTGATTTCCCGAATATTATCGGGGATTCAAAATCGCAATTTTTCGCGAGATAAGATTCTGAAAAAATTCACGGTTGTAGAGGACGTCAAAAGAGATGAAAATTCATCGGGTCATTTTTTTCCAGGACCAATGGTTCGGGAGATAAAGTCGTCCGAATCTGATTCCCCGAATATTATGGTGAAATCAAAATCGGAATTTTTCGCGAGATAAAATTCTGAAAGAATTCAGGGTTGTAGAGGACGTCAAAAGAGATGAAAATTCATCGGGTCATTTTTTTCCAGGACCAATGGTTCGGGAGATAAAGTCGTCCGAATCTGATCCCGCGAATATTATGCAAGTTCGGAAACCGCAATTTTTCGCGAAATAAAATTCTGAAAAAATTCAGGGTTGTAGAGGACGTTAAAAGAGATGAAAATTCATCGAGTCATTTTTTTCCAGGACCAATGGTTCGGGAGATAAAGTCGTCCGAATCTGATTTCCCGAATATTATGGTGAAATCAAAATGGGAATTTTTCGCGAGATAAAATTCTGAAAAAATTCAGGGTTGTAGAGGACGTTAAAAGAGATGAAAATTCATTGGGTCGATTTTTTCCAGGACCAATGGTTCGGGAGATAAAGTCGTCCGAATCTGATTTCCCGAATATTATCGGGGATTCAAAATCGCAATTTTTCGCGAGATAAGATTCTGAAAAAATTCACGGTTGTAGAGGACGTCAAAAGAGATGAAAATTCATCGGGTCATTTTTTTCCAGGACCAATGGTTCGGGAGATAAAGTCGTCCGAATCTGATTTCCCGAATATTATCGGGGATTCAAAATCGCAATTTTTCGCGAGATAAGATTCTGAAAAAATTCACGGTTGTAGAGGACGTCAAAAAAGATGAAAATTCATCGGGTCATTTTTTTCCAGGACCAATGGTTCGGGAGATAAAGTCGTCCGAATCTGATTCCCCGAATATTATCGGGGATTCAAAATCGCAATTTTTCGCGAGATAAAATTCTGAAAAAATTCAGGGTTGTAGAGGACGTTGAAAGAGATGAAAATTCAATGGGTCATTTTTTTCCAGGACCAATGATTCGGGAGATAAAGTCGTCCGAATCTGATTCCCCGAATATTATGGTGAAATCAAAATGGGAATTTTTCGCGAGATAAAATTCTGAAAAAATTCAGGGTTGTAGAGGACGTTAAAAGAGATGAAAATTCATTGGGTCGATTTTTTCCAGGACCAATGGTTCGGGAGATAAAGTCTTCGGAATCTGATCCCGCGAATATTATCGGGGATTCCAAATCTCAATTTTTCGCGAGATAAAATTCTGAAAAAATTCAGGGTTGTAGAGGACGTTAAAAGAGATGAAAATTGAATGGGTCATTTTTTTCCAGGACCAATGGTTCGGGAGATAAAGTCGTCCGAATCTGATTCCCCGAATATTATCGAAGATTAAAAATCGCAATTTTTCGCGAGATAAAATTCTTAAAAAATTCAGGGTTGTAGAGGACGTTGAAAGAAATGGAAATTCATTGGGTCATTTTTTTCCAGGACCAATGGTTCGGGAGATAAAGTCGTCCGAATCTGATTCCCCGAATATTATCGGGGATTCAAAATCGCAATTTTTCGCGAGATAAGATTCTGAAAAAATTCACGGTTGTAGAGGACGTTAAAAGAGATGAAAATTCATCGGGTCATTTTTTTCCAGGACCAATGGTTCGGGAGATAAAGTCGTCCGAATCTGATTCCCCGAATATTATCGGGGATTCAAAATCGCAATTTTTCGCGAGATAAAATTCTGAAAAAATTCAGGGTTGTAGAGGACGTTAAAAGAGATGAAAATTCATTGGGTCGATTTTTTCCAGAACCAATGGTTCGGGAGATAAGGTCGTCGGAATCTGATCCCGCGAATATTATCGGGGATTCCAAATCTCAATTTTTCGCGAGATGAAATTCTCAAAAAATTCAGGGTTTTAGAGGACGTTGGAAGAGATGAAAATTCATGGGGTCATTTTTTTCCAGGACCAATGGTTCGGGAGATAAAGTCGTCCGAATCTGATTCCCCGAATATTATGGTGAAATCAAAATCGGAATTTTTCGCGAGATAAAATTCTTAAATATTCAGGGTTGTAGAGGACGTTGAAAGAGATGGAAATTCATCGGGTCATTTTTTTCCAGGACCAATGGTTCGGGAGATAAAGTCGTCCGAATCTGATCCCGCGAATATTATGGAAGTTCGGAAATCGCAATTTTTCGCGAGATAAAATTCTGAAAAAATTCAGGGTTGTAGAGGACGTTAAAAGAGATAAAAATTCATCGAGTCATTTTTTTCCAGGACCAATGGTTCGGGAGATAAAGTCGTCCGAATCTGATTTCCCGAATATTATCGGGGATTCAAAATCGCAATTTTTCGCGAGATAAGATTCTGAAAAAATTCACGGTTGTAGAGGACGTCAAAAGAGATGAAAATTCATCGGGTCATTTTTTTCCAGGACCAATGGTTCGGGAGATAAAGTCGTCCGAATCTGATCCCGCGAATATTATGCAAGTTCGGAAACCGCAATTTTTCGCGAGATAAAATTCTGAAAAAATTCAGGGTTGTAGAGGACGTTAAAAGAGATGAAAATTCATCGGGTCATTTTTTTTCAGGACCAATGGTTCGGGAGATAAAGTCGTCGGAATCTGATCCCGCGAATATTATCGGGGATTCCAAATCTCAATTTTTCGCGAGATAAAATTCTGAAAAAATTCAGGGTTGCAGAGGACGTTAAAAGAGATGAAAATTCATTGGGTCATTTTTTTCCGGGACCAATGGTTCGGGAGATAAAGTCGTCCGAATCTGATTCCCCGAATATTATCGAGGATTCAAAATCGCAATTTTTCGCGAGATAAAATTCTGAAAAAATTCAGGGTTGTAGAGGACGTTAAAAGAGATGAAAATTCATCGGGTCATTTTTTTCCAGGACCAATGGTTCGGGAGATAAAGTCGTCCGATTCTGATTTCCCGAATATTATGGTGAAATCAAAATCGGAATTTTTCGCGAGATGAAATTCTTAAAAAATTCAGGGTTGTAGAAGACGTTAAAAGAGATAAAAATTCAATGGGTCGATTTTTTCCAGAACCAATGGTTCGGGAGATAAGGTCGTCGAAATCTGATCCCGCGAATATTATCGGGGATTCCAAATCTCAATTTTTCGCGAGATGAAATTCTCAAAAAATTCAGGGTTGTAGAGGACGTTGAAAGAGATGAAAATTCATTGGGTCATTTTTTTCCAGGACCAATGGTTCGGGAGATAAAGTCGTCCGAATCTGATTCCCCGAATATTATGGTGAAATCAAAATCGGAATTTTTCGCGAGATAAAATTCTTAAAATATTCAGGGTTGTAGAGGACGTTGAAAGAGATGGAAATTCATCGGGTCATTTTTTTCCAGGACCAATGGTTCGGGAGATAAAGTCGTCCGAATCTGATCCCGCGAATATTATGGAAGTTCGGAAATCGCAATTTTTCGCGAGATAAAATTCTAAAAAAATTCAGGGTTGTAGAGGACGTTAAAAGAGATGAAAATTCATTGGGTCATTTTTTTCCAGGACCAATGATTCGGGAGATAAAGTCGTCCGAATCTGATTCCCCGAATATTATGGTGAAATCAAAATTGGAATTTTTCGCGAGATAAAATTCTGAAAAAATTCAGGGTTGTAGAGGACGTTGAAAGAGATGAAAATTCATCGGGTCATTTTCTTCCAGGACCAATGATTCGGGAGATAAAGTCGTCCGAATCTGATTCCCCGAATATTATCGAGGATTCAAAATCGCAATTTTTCGCTAGATAAAATTCTGAAAAAATTCAGGGTTGTAGAGGACGTTAAAAGAGATGAAAATTCATCGGGTCATTTTTTTCCAGGACCAATGGTTCGAGAGATAAAGTCGTCCGAATCTGATCCCGCGAATATTATGGAAGTTCGGAAATCGCAATTTTTCGCGAGATAAAATTCTGAAAAAATTCAGGGTTGTAGAGGACGTTAAAAGAGATGAAAATTCATCGAGTCATTTTTTTCCAGGACCAATGGTTCGGGAGATAAAGTCGTCCGAATCTGATTTCCCGAATATTATCGGGGATTCAAAATCGCAATTTTTCGCGAGATAAGATTCTGAAAAAATTCACGGTTGTAGAGGACGTCAAAAGAGATGAAAATTCATCGGGTCATTTTTTTCCAGGACCAATGGTTCGGGAGATAAAGTCGTCCGAATCTGATTCCCCGAATATTATGGTGAAATCAAAATCGGAATTTTTCGCGAGATAAAATTCTGAAAGAATTCAGGGTTGTAGAGGACGTCAAAAGAGATGAAAATTCATCGGGTCATTTTTTTCCAGGACCAATGGTTCGGGAGATAAAGTCGTCCGAATCTGATTCCCCGAATATTATGGTGAAATCAAAATCGGAATTTTTCGCGAGATAAAATTCTGAAAGAATTCAGGGTTGTAGAGGACGTCAAAAGAGATGAAAATTCATCGGGTCATTTTTTTCCAGGACCAATGGTTCGGGAGATAAAGTCGTCCGAATCTGATCCCGCGAATATTATGCAAGTTCGGAAAACGCAATTTTTCGCGAGATAAAATTCTGAAAAAATTCAGGGTTGTAGAGGACGTTAAAAAAGATGAAAATTCATCGGGTCGATTTTTTCCAGGACCAATGGTTCGGGAGATAAAGTCGTCCGAATCTGATTTCCCGAATATTATGGTGAAATCAAAATCGGAATATTTCGCGAGATAAAATTCTGAAAAAATTCAGGGTTGTAGAGGACGTTAAAAGAGATGAAAATTCATCGGGTCATTTTTTTCCAGGACCAATGGTTCGAGAGATAAAGTCGTCGGAATCTGATCCCGCGAATATTATCGGGGATTCCAAATCTCAATTTTTCGCGAGATAAAATTCTGAAAAAATTCAGGGTTGCAGAGGACGTTAAAAGAGATAATAATTCGTCGAGTCATGTTTTCCGGGACCAATGGTTCGGGAGATAAAGTCGTCCGAATCTGATTCCCCGAATATTATGGTGAAATCAAAATCGGAATTTTTCGCGAGAAAAAATTCTTCAAAAATTCAGGATTGTAGAGGACGTTGAAATAAATGGAAATTCATTGGGTCATTTTTTTCCAGGACCAATGGTTCGGGAGATAAAGTCGTCCGAATCTGATTCCCCGAATATTATCGGGGATTCAAAATCGCAATTTTTCGCGAGATAAGATTCTGAAAAAATTCACGGTTGTAGAGGACGTTAAAAGAGATGAAAATTCATCGGGTCATTTTTTTCCAGGACCAATGGTTCGGGAGATAAAGTCGTCCGAATCTGATTCCCCGAATATTATCGGGGATTCAAAATCGCAATTTTTCGCGAGATAAAATTCTGAAAAAATTCAGGGTTGTAGAGGACGTTAAAAGAGATGAAAATTCATTGGGTCGATTTTTTCCAGAACCAATGGTTCGGGAGATAAAGTCGTCCGAATCTGATTCCCCGAATATTATCGGGGATTCAAAATCGCAATTTTTCGCGAGATAAAATTCTTAAAATATTCAGGGTTGTAGAGAACGTTGAAAGAGATGGAAATTCATTGGGTCATTCATTGGTTCGGGAGATAAAGTCGTCCGAATCTGATCCCGCGAATATTATGGAAGTTCGGAAATCGCAATTTTTCGCGAGATAAAATTCTAAAAAAATTCAGGGTTGTAGAGGACGTTAAAAGAGATGAAAATTCATTGGGTCATTTTTTTCCAGGACCAATGATTCGGGAGATAAAGTCGTCCGAATCTGATTCCCCGAATATTATGGTGAAATCAAAATTGGAATTTTTCGCGAGATAAAATTCTGAAAAAATTCAGGGTTGTAGAGGACGTTAAAAGAGATGAAAATTCATCGGGTCATTTTCTTCCAGGACCAATGATTCGGGAGATAAAGTCGTCCGAATCTGATTCCCCGAATATTATCGAGGATTCAAAATCGCAATTTTTCGCGAGATAAAATTCTGAAAAAATTCAGGGTTGTAGAGGACGTTAAAAGAGATGAAAATTCATTGGGTCATTTTTTTCCAGGACCAATGGTTCGGGAGATAAAGTCGTCCGAATCTGATTCCCCGAATATTATGGTGAAATCAAAATCGGAATTTTTCGCGAGATAAAATTCTTAAAATATTCAGGGTTGTAGAGAACGTTGAAAGAGATGGAAATTCAACGGGTCATTTTTTTCCAGGACCAATGATTCGGGAGATAAAGTCGTCCGAATCTGATTCCCCGAATATTATCGAGGATTCAAAATCGCGATTTTTCGCGAGATAAAATTCTGGAAAAATTCAGGGTTGTAGAGGACGTTAAAAGAGATGAAAATTCATTGGGTCTTTTTTTTCCAGGACTAATGATTCGGGAGATAAAGTCGTCCGAATCTGATTCCCCGAATATTATGGTGAAATCAAAATCGGAATTCTTCGCGAGATAAAATTCTGAAAGAATTCAGGGTTGTAGAGGACGTCAAAAGAGATGAAAATTCGTTGAATCATTTTTTTCCAGGACCAATGGTTCGGGAGATAAAGTCGTCCGAATCTGATTCCCCGAATATTATCGGGGATTCAAAATCGCAATTTTTCGCGAGATAAAATTCTGAAAAAATTCAGGGTTGTAGAGGACGTTAAAAGAGATGTAAATTCATTGGGTCGATTTTTTCCAGAACCAATGGTTCGGGAGATAAGGTCGTCGGAATCTCATCCCGCGAATATTATCGGGGATTCCAAATATCAATTTTTCGCGAGATAAAATTCTCAAAAAATTCAGGGTTGTAGAGGACGTTGAAAGAAATGCAAATTCATTGGGTCATTTTTTTCCAGGACCAATGGTTCGGGAGATAAAGTCGTCCGAATCTGATTCCCCGAATATTATCGAGGATTCAAAATCGCAATTTTTCGCGAGATAAAATTCTGAAAAAATTCAGGGTTGTAGAGGACGTTAAAAGAGATGAAAATTCATCGGGTCATTTTTCTCCAGGACCAATGGTTCGGGAGATAAAGTCGTCCGAATCTGATTCCCCGAATATTATCGAGGATTCAAAATCGCAATTTTTCGCGAGATAAAATTCTGAAAAAATTCAGGGTTGTAGAGGACGTTAAAAGAGATGAAAATTCATCGGGTCATTTTTTTCCAGGACCAATGGTTCGGGAGATAAAGTCGTCCGAATCTGATTCCCCGAATATTATCGAGGATTCAAAATCGCAATTTTTCGCGAGATAAAATTCTGAAAAAATTCAGGGTTGTAGAGGACGTTGGAAGAGATGAAAATTCATCGGGTCATTTTTTTCCAGGACCAATGGTTCGGGAGATAAAGTCGTCCGAATCTGATTCCCCGAATATTATGGTGAAATCAAAATCGGAATTTTTCGCGAGATAAAATTCCGAAAAAATTCAGGGTTGTAGAAGACGTTGAAAGAGATGAAAATTCATTGGGTCATTTTTTTCCAGAACCAATGGTTCGGGAGATAAAGTCGTCGGAATCTGATCCCGCGAATATTATCGGGGATTCCAAATCTCAATTTCTCGCGAAATAAAATTCTAAAAAAATTCAGGGTTGTGGAGGACGTTAAAAGAGATGAAAATTCATCGGGTCATTTTTTTCCAGGACCAATGGTTCGGGAGATAAAGTCGTCCGAATCTGATTCCCCGAATATTATCGAGGATTCAAAATCGCAATTTTTCGCGAGATAAAATTCTGAAAAAATTCAGGGTTGTAGAGGACGTTAAAAGAGATGAAAATTCATCGGGTCATTTTTTTCCAGGACCAATGGTTCGGGAGATAAAGTCGTCCGAATCTGATTCCCCGAATATTATGGTGAAATCAAAATCGGAATTTTTCGCGAGATAAAATTCTGAAAAAATTCAGGGTTGTAGAGGACGTTAAAAGAGATGTAAATTCATCGGGTCATTTCTTTCCAGGACCAATGGTTCGGGAGATAAAGTCGTCCGAATCTGATTCCCCGAATATTATCGAGGATTCAAAATCGCGATTTTTCGCGAGATAAAATTCTGAAAAAATTCAGGGTTGTAGAGGACGTTCGGAGAGATAAAAATTCATTGGGTCATTTTTTTCCAGGACCAATGGTTCGGGAGATAAAGTCGTCCGAATCTGATTCCCCGAATATTATCGAGGATTCAAAATCGCAATTTTTCGCGAGATAAAATTCTGAAAAAATTCAGGGTTGTAGAGGACGTTAAAAGAGATGAAAATTCATCGGGTCATTTTTCTCCAGGACCAATGGTTCGGGAGATAAAGTCGTCCGAATCTGATTCCCCGAATATTATCGAGGATTCAAAATCGCAATTTTTCGCGAGATAAAATTCTGAAAAAATTCAGGGTTGTAGAGGACGTTAAAAGAGATGAAAATTCATCGGGTCATTTTTTTCCAGGACCAATGGTTCGGGAGATAAAGTCGTCCGAATCTGATTCCCCGAATATTATCGAGGATTCAAAATCGCAATTTTTCGCGAGATAAAATTCTGAAAAAATTCAGGGTTGTAGAGGACGTTGGAAGAGATGAAAATTCATCGGGTCATTTTTTTCCAGGACCAATGGTTCGGGAGATAAAGTCGTCCGAATCTGATTCCCCGAATATTATGGTGAAATCAAAATCGGAATTTTTCGCGAGATAAAATTCCGAAAAAATTCAGGGTTGTAGAAGACGTTGAAAGAGATGAAAATTCATTGGGTCATTTTTTTCCAGAACCAATGGTTCGGGAGATAAAGTCGTCGGAATCTGATCCCGCGAATATTATCGGGGATTCCAAATCTCAATTTCTCGCGAAATAAAATTCTAAAAAAATTCAGGGTTGTGGAGGACGTTAAAAGAGATGAAAATTCATCGGGTCATTTTTTTCCAGGACCAATGGTTCGGGAGATAAAGTCGTCCGAATCTGATTCCCCGAATATTATCGAGGATTCAAAATCGCAATTTTTCGCGAGATAAAATTCTGAAAAAATTCAGGGTTGTAGAGGACGTTAAAAGAGATGAAAATTCATCGGGTCATTTTTTTCCAGGACCAATGGTTCGGGAGATAAAGTCGTCCGAATCTGATTCCCCGAATATTATGGTGAAATCAAAATCGGAATTTTTCGCGAGATAAAATTCTGAAAAAATTCAGGGTTGTAGAGGACGTTAAAAGAGATGTAAATTCATCGGGTCATTTCTTTCCAGGACCAATGGTTCGGGAGATAAAGTCGTCCGAATCTGATTCCCCGAATATTATCGAGGATTCAAAATCGCGATTTTTCGCGAGATAAAATTCTGAAAAAATTCAGGGTTGTAGAGGACGTTCGGAGAGATAAAAATTCATTGGGTCATTTTTTTCCAGGACCAATGGTTCGGGAGATAAAGTCGTCCGAATCTGATTCCCCGAATATTATCGAGGATTCAAAATCGCAATTTTTCGCGAGATAAAATTCTGAAAAAATTCAGGGTTGTAGAGGACGTTAAAAGAGATGAAAATTCGTCGGGTCATTTTTTTCCAGGACCAATGGTTCGGGAGATAAAGTCGTCCGCATCTGATTCCCCGAATATTATCGAGGATTCAAAATCGCAATTTTTCGCGAGATAAGATTCTGAAAAAATTCAGGGTTGTAGAGGACGTTAAAAGAGATGAAAATTCATTGGGTCATTTTTTTCCAGGACCAATGGTTCGGGAGATAAAGTCGTCCGAATCTGATTCCCCGAATATTATCGAGGATTCAAAATCGCAATTTTTCACGAGATAAAATTCTGAAAAAATTCAGGGTTGTAGAGGACGTTAAAAGAGATGTAAATTTATTGGGTCGATTTTTTCCAGAACCAATGGTTCGGGAGATAAGGTCGTCGGAATCTGATCCCGCGAATATTATCGGGGATTCCAAATCTCAATTTTTCGCGAGATAAAATTCTGAAAAAATTCAGGGTTGTAGAGGACGTTAAAAGAGATGGAAATTCATTGGGTCATTTTTTTCCAGGACCAATGGTTCGGGAGATAAAGTCGTCCGAATCTGATTCCCCGAATATTATGGTGAAATCAAAATTGGAATTTTTCGCGAGATAAAATTCTTAAAAAATTCAGGGTTGTAGAGGACGTTGAAAGAAATGGAAATTCATCGGGTCATTTTTTTCTAGGACCAATGGTTCGGGAGATAAAGTCGTCCGAATCTGATTCCCCGAATATTATGGTGAAATCAAAATCGGAATTTTTCGCGAGATAAAATTCTTAAAAAATTCAGGGTTGCAGAGGACGTTAAAAGAGATAATAATTCGTCGAGTCATGTTTTCCGGGACCAATGGTTCGGGAGATAAAGTCGTTCGAATCTGATTCCCCGAATATTATGGTGAAATCAAAATCGGAATTTTTCGCGAGAAAAAATTCTTAAAAAATTCAGGATTGTAGAGGACGTTGAAAGAGATGAAAAGTCATTGGGTCATTTTTTTCCAGGACCAATAATTCGGGAGATAAAGTCGTCCGAATCTGATTCCCCGAATATTATGGTAAAATCAAAATCGGAATTTTTCGCGAGATAAAATTCTTAAAATATTCAGGCTTGTAGAGGACGTTGAAAGAGATGGAAATTCATCGGGTCATTTTTTTCCAGGACCAATGGTTCGGGAGATAAAGTCGTCCGAATCTGATCCCGCGAATATTATGGAAGTTCGGAAATCGCAATTTTTCGCGAGATAAAATTCTGAAAAAATTCAGGGTTGTAGAGGACGTTAAAAGAGATGAAAATTCATCGGGTCATTTTTTTCCAGGACCAATGATTCGGGAGATAAAGTCGTCCGAATCTGATTCCCCGAATATTATCGAGGATTCAAAATTGCAATTTTTCGCGAGATAAAATTCTGAAAAAATTCAGGGTTGTAGAGGACGTTAAAAGAGATGAAAATTCATTAGGTCATTTTTTTCCAGGACCAATGATTCGGGAGATAAAGTCGTCCGAATCTGATTCCCCGAATATTATGGTGAAATCAAAATCGGAATTTTTCGCGAGATAAAATTCTGAAAGAATTCAGGGTTGTAGAGGACGTCAAAAGAGATGAAAATTCATTGAATCATTTTTTTCCAGGACCAATGGTTCGGGAGATAAAGTCGTCCGAATCTGATTCCCCGAATATTATCGGGGATTCAAAATCGCAATTTTTCGCGAGATAAAATTCTGAAAAAATTCAGGGTTGTAGAGGACGTTGAAAGAAATGCAAATTCATTGGGTCATTTTTTTCCAGGACCAATGGTTCGGGAGATAATGTCGTCCGAATCTGATTCCCCGAATATTATGGTGAAATCAAAATCGGAATTTTTCGCGAGATAAAATTCTTAAAATATTCAGGGTTGTAGAGAACGTTGAAAGAGATGGAAATTCATCGGGTCATTTTTTTCCAGGACCAATGATTCGGGAGATAAAGTCGTCCGAATCTGATTCCCCGAATATTATCGAGGATTCAAAATCGCAATTTTTCGCGAGATAAAATTCTGGAAAAATTCAGGGTTGTAGAGGACGTTAAAAGAGATGAAAATTCATTGGGTCATTTTTTTCCAGGACCAATGATTCGGGAGATAAAGTCGTCCGAATCTGATTCCCCGAATATTATCGGGGATTCAAAATCGCAATTTTTCGCGAGATAAAATTCTGAAAAAATTCAGGGTTGTAGAGGACGTTAAAAGAGATGAAAATTCATCGGGTCATTTCTTTCCAGGACCAATGGTTCGGGAGATAAAGTCGTCGGAATCTGATCCCGCGAATATTATCGGGGATTCCAAATCTCAATTTCTCGCGAAATAAAATTCTAAAAAAATTCAGGGTTGTGGAGGACGTTAAAAGAGATGAAAATTCATCGGGTCATTTCTTTCCAGGACCAATGGTTCGGGAGATAAAGTCGTCCGAATCTGATTCCCCGAATATTATCGAGGATTCAAAATCGCAATTTTTCGCGAGATAAAATTCTGAAAAAATTCAGGGTTGTAGAGGACGTTGGAAGAGATGAAAATTCATCGGGTCATTTTTTTCCAGGACCAATAATTCGGGAGATAAAGTCGTCCGAATCTGATTCCCCGAATATTATGGTGAAATCAAAATCGGAATTTTTCGCGAGATAAAATTCCTAAAAAATTCAGGGTTGTAGAAGACGTTGAAAGAGATGAAAATTCATTGGGTCATTTTTCTCCAGAACCAATGGTTCGGGAGATAAAGTCGTCGGAATCTGATCCCGCGAATATTATCGGGGATTCCAAATCTCAATTTCTCGCGAAATAAAATTCTAAAAAAATTCAGGGTTGTGGAGGAAGTTAAAAGAGATGAAAATTCATCGGGTTATTTTTTTCCAGGACCAATGGTTCGGGAGATAAAGTCGTCCGAATCTGATTCCCCGAATATTATCGAGGATTCAAAATCGCAATTTTTCGCGAGATAAAATTCTGAAAAAATTCAGGGTTGTAGAGGACGTTAAAAGAGATGAAAATTCAACGGGTCATTTTTTTCCAGGACCAATGGTTCGGGAGATAAAGTCGTCCGAATCTGATTCCCCGAATATTATGGTGAAATCAAAATCGGAATTTTTCGCGAGATAAAATTCTGAAAAAATTCAGGGTTGTGGAGGACGTTCGGAGAGATAAAAATTCTTCGGGTCATTTTTTTCCAGGACCAATGGTTCGGGAGATAAAGTCGTCCGAATCTGATTCCCCGAATATTATCGAGGATTCAAAATCGCGATTTTTCGCGAGATAAAATTCTGAAAAAATTCAGGGTTGTAGAGGACGTTAAAAGAGATGAAAATTCATCGAGTCATTTCTTTCCAGGACCAATGGTTCGGGAGATAAAGTCGTCGGAATCTGATCCCGCGAATATTATCGGGGATTCCAAATCTCAATTTTTCGCGAGATAAAATTCTGCGAAAATTCAGAGTTGTAGAGGACGTTAAAAGAGATGAAAATTCATTGGGTCATTTCTTTCCAGGACCAATGGTTCGGGAGATAAAGTCGTCCGAATCTGATTCCCCGAATATTATCGAGGATTCAAAATCGGAATTTTTCGCGAGATAAAATTCTGAAAAAATTCAGGGTTGTAGAGGACGTTAAAAGAGATGAAAATTCATTGGGTCATTTTTCTCCAGGACCAATGGTTCGAGAGATAAAGTCGTCCGAATCTGATTCCCCGAATATTATCGGGGATTCCAAATCTCAATTTCTCGCGAAATAAAATTCTAAAAAAATTCAGGGTTGTGGAGGACGTTAAAAGAGATGAAAATTCATCGGGTCATTTTTTTCCAGGACCAATGGTTCGGGAGATAAAGTCGTCCGAATCTGATTCCCCGAATATTATCGAGGATTCAAAATCGCAATTTTTCGCGAGATAAAATTCTGAAAAAATTCAGGGTTGTAGAGGACGTTAAAAGAGATGAAAATTCATCGGGTCATTTCTTTCCAGGACCAATGGTTCGGGAGATAAAGTCGTCCGAATCTGATTCCCCGAATATTATCGAGGATTCAAAATCGCGATTTTTCGCGAGATAAAATTCTGAAAAAATTCAGGGTTGTAGAGGACGTTAAAAGAGATGAAAATTCATCGGGTCATTTTTCTCCAGGACCAATGGTTCGGGAGATAAAGTCGTCCGAATCTGAGTCCCCGAATATTATGGTGAAATCAAAATCGGAATTTTTCGCGAGATAAAATTCTGAAAAAATTCAGGGTTGTAGAGGACGTTAAAAGAGATGTAAATTCATCGGGTCATTTCTTTCCAGGACCAATGGTTCGGGAGATAAAGTCGTCCGAATCTGATTCCCCGAATATTATGGTGAAATCAAAATCGGAATTTTTCGCGAGATAAAATTCTGAAAGAATTCAGGGTTGTAGAGGACGTCAAAAGAGATGGAAATTCATTGAATCATTTTTTTCCAGGACCAATGGTTCGGGAGATAAAGTCGTCCGAATCTGATTCCCCGAATATTATCGGGGATTCAAAATCGCAATTTTTCGCGAGATAAAATTCTGAAAAAATTCAGGGTTGTAGAGGACGTTAAAAGGGATGAAAATTCATCGGTCATTTTTTTCCAGGACCAATGGTTCGGGAGATAAAGTCGTCGGAATCTGATCCCGCGAATATTACGGAAGTTCGGAAATCGGAATTTTTCGCGAGATAAAATTCTGAAAAAATTCAGGGTTGTAGAGGACGTTAAAAGAGATGAAAATTCAACAAGTCATTTTTTTCCAGGACCAATGGTTCGGGAGATAAAGTCGTCCGAATCTGATTCCCCGAATATTATCGGGGATTCAAAATCGCAATTTTTCGCGAGATAAAATTCTGAAAAAATTCAGGGTTGTAGAGGACGTTAAAAGAGATGTAAATTCATTGGGTCGATTTTTTCCAGAACCAATGGTTCGGGAGATAAGGTCGTCGGAATCTGATCCCGCGAATATTATCGGGGATTCCAAATCTCAATTTTTCGCGAGATAAAATTCTCAAAAAATTCAGGGTTGTAGAGGACGTTGAAAGAGATGCAAATTCATTGGGTCATTTTTTTCCAGGACCAATGGTTCGGGAGATAAAGTCGTCCGAATCTGATCCCGCGAATATTACGGAAAATCGGAAATCGCAATTTTTCGCGAGATAAAATTCTGAAAAAATTCAGGGTTGTAGAGGACGTTAAAAGGGATGAAAATTCATCGGTCATTTTTTTCCAGGACCAATGGTTCGGGAGATAAAGTCGTCGGAATTTGATCCCGCGAATATTACGGAAGTTCGGAAATCGGAATTTTTCGCGAGATAAAATTCTGAAAAAATTCAGGGTTGTAGAGGACGTTAAAAGAGATGAAAATTCATCGGGTCATTTTTTTCCAGGACCAATGGTTCGGGAGATAAAGTCGTCCGAATCTGATTCCCCGAATATTATCGAAGATGCAAAATCGCAATTTTTCGCGAGATAAAATTCTGAAAAAATTCAGGGTTGTAGAGGACGTTAAAAGAGATGAAAATTCATCGAGTCATTTCTTTCCAGGACCAATGGTTCGGGAGATAAAGTCGTCGGAATCTGATCCCGCGAATATTATCGGGGATTCCAAATCTCAATTTTTCGCGAGATAAAATTCTGCGAAAATTCAGAGTTGTAGAGGACGTTAAAAGAGATGAAAATTCATTGGGTCATTTCTTTCCAGGACCAATGGTTCGGGAGATAAAGTCGTCCGAATCTGATTCCCCGAATATTATCGAGGATTCAAAATCGGAATTTTTCGCGAGATAAAATTCTGAAAAAATTCAGGGTTGTAGAGGACGTTAAAAGAGATGAAAATTCATTGGGTCATTTTTCTCCAGGACCAATGGTTCGAGAGATAAAGTCGTCCGAATCTGATTCCCCGAATATTATCGAGGATTCAAAATCGCAATTCTTCGCGAGATAAAATTCTGAAAAAATTCAGGGTTGTAGAGGACGTTAAAAGAGATGAAAATTCATCGGGTCATTTTTTTCCAGGACCAATGGTTCGGGAGATAAAGTCGTCCGAATCTGATTCCCCGAATATTATGGTGAAATCAAAATCGGAATTTTTCGCGAGATAAAATTCTGAAAAAATTCAGGGTTGTAGAGGACGTTAAAAGAGATGAAAATTCATTGGGTCATTTTTTTCCAGGACTAATGGTTCTGGAGATAAAGTCGTCGGAATCTGATCCCGCGAATATTATCGGGGATTCCAAATCGCAATTTTTCGCGAGATAAAATTCTGAAAAAATTCAGGGTTGTAGAGGACGTTGGAAGAGATGAAAATTCATTGGGTCATTTTTTTCCAGGACCAATGGTTCGGGAGATAAAGTCGTCCGAATCTGATTCCCCGAATATTATGGTGAAATCAAAATCGGAATTTTTCGCGAGATAAAATTCTGAAAAAATTCAGGGTTGTAGAGGACGTTAAAAGAGATGAAAATTCATCGGGTCATTTTTTTCCAGGACGAATGGTTCTGGAGATAAAGTCGTCGGAATCTGATCCCGCGAATATTATCGGGGATTCCAAATCGCAATTTTTCGCGAGATAAAATTCTGAAAAAATTCAGGGTTGTAGAGGACGTTAAAAGAGATGAAAATTCGTTGGGTCATTTTTTTCCAGGACCAATGGTTCGGGAGATAAAGTCGTCCGAATCTGATCCCGCGAATATTATGCAAGTTCGGAAATCGCAATTTTTCGCGGGATAAAATTCTGAAAAAATTCAGAGTTGTAGAGGACGTTAAAAGAGATGAAAATTCATCGGGTCATTTTTTCCCAGGACCAATGGTTCGGGAGATGAAGTCGTCGGAATCTGATCCCGCGAATATTATCGGGGATTCCAAATCGCAATTTTTCGCGAGATAAAATTCTGAAAAAATTCAGGGTTGTAGAGGACGTTGGAAGAGATGAAAATTCATCGGGTCATTTCTTTCCAGGACCAATGGTTCGGGAGATAAAGTCGTCCGAATCTGATTCCCCGAATATTATCGAGGATTCAAAATCGGAATTTTTCGCGAGATAAAATTCTGAAAAAATTCAGGGTTGTAGAGGACGTTAAAAGAGATGAAAATTCATTGGGTCATTTTTCTCCAGGACCAATGGTTCGAGAGATAAAGTCGTCCGAATCTGATTCCCCGAATATTATCGAGGATTCAAAATCGCAATTCTTCGCGAGATAAAATTCTGAAAAAATTCAGGGTTGTAGAGGACGTTAAAAGAGATGAAAATTCATCGGGTCATTTTTTTCCAGGACCAATGGTTCGGGAGATAAAGTCGTCCGAATCTGATTCCCCGAATATTATGGTGAAATCAAAATCGGAATTTTTCGCGAGATAAAATTCTGAAAAAATTCAGGGTTGTAGAGGACGTTAAAAGAGATGAAAATTCATTGGGTCATTTTTTTCCAGGACTAATGGTTCTGGAGATAAAGTCGTCGGAATCTGATCCCGCGAATATTATCGGGGATTCCAAATCGCAATTTTTCGCGAGATAAAATTCTGAAAAAATTCAGGGTTGTAGAGGACGTTAAAAGAGATGAAAATTCGATGATCATTTTTTTCCAGGACCAATGGTTCGGGAGATAAAGTCGTCGGAATCTGATCCCGCGAATATTATCGGGGATTCCAAATCTCAATTTTTCGCGAGATAAAATTCTGAAAAAATTCAGGGTTGCAGAGGACGTTAAAAGAGATGAAAATTCATTGGGTCATTTTTTTCCAGGACCAATGGTTCTGGAGATAAAGTCGTCGGAATCTGATCCCGCGAATATTATCGGGGATTCCAAATCGCAATTTTTCGCGAGATAAAATTCTGAAAAAATTCAGGGTTGTAGAGGACGTTGGAAGAGATGAAAATTCATGGGGTCATTTTTTTCCAGGACCAATGGTTCGGGAGATAAAGTCGTCCGAATCTGAGTCCCCGAATATTATGGTGAAATCAAAATAGGAATTTTTCGCGAGATAAAATTCTGAAAAAATTCAGGGTTGTAGACGACGTTAAAAGAGATGAAAATTCATTGGGTCGTTTTTTTCCAGGACCAATGGTTCGGGAGATAAAGTCGTCCGAATATGATCCCGCGAATATTATGCAAGTTCGGAAACCGCAATTTTTCGCGAGATAAAATTCTGAAAAAATTCAGGGTTGTAGAGGACGTTAAAAGAGATGAAAATTCATTGGGTCATTTTTTTCCAGGACCAATGGTTCGGGAGATAAAGTCGTCCGAATCTGATCCCGCGAATATTATGCAAGTTCGGAAATCGCAATTTTTCGCGGGATAAAATTCTGAAAAAATTCAGAGTTGTAGAGGACGTTAAAAGAGATGAAAATTCATCGGGTCATTTTTCTCCAGGACCAATGGTTCGGGAGATAAAGTCGTCCGAATCTGAACCCGCGAATATTACGGAAGTTCGGAAATCGGAATTTTTCGCGAGATAAAATTCTGAAAAAATTCAGGGTTGTAGAGGACGTTAAAAGGGATGAAAATTCAACGGGTCATTTTTTTCCAGGACCAATGGTTCGGGAGATAAAGTCGTCCGAATCTGAACCCGCGAATATTACGGAAGTTCGGAAATCGGAATTTTTCGCGAGATAAAATTCTGAAAAAATTCAGGGTTGTAGAGGACGTTAAAAGAGATGAAAATTCATGGGGTCATTTTTTTCCAGGACCAATGGTTCGGGAGATAAGGTCGTCCGAATCTGATTCCCCGAATATTATGGTGAAATCAAAACAGCAATTTTTCGCGAGATAAAATTCTGAAAAAATTCAGGGTTGTAGAGGACGTTAAAAGAGATGAAAATTCATCGGGTCATTTTTTCCCAGGACCAATGGTTCGGGAGATGAAGTCGTCGGAATCTGATCCCGCGAATATTATCGGGGATTCCAAATCGCAATTTTTCGCGAGATAAAATTCTGAAAAAATTCAGGGTTGTAGAGGACGTTGGAAGAGATGAAAATTCATCGGGTCATTTCTTTCCAGGACCAATGGTTCGGGAGATAAAGTCGTCCGAATCTGATTCCCCGAATATTATCGAGGATTCAAAATCGGAATTTTTCGCGAGATAAAATTCTGAAAAAATTCAGGGTTGTAGAGGACGTTAAAAGAGATGAAAATTCATTGGGTCATTTTTCTCCAGGACCAATGGTTCGAGAGATAAAGTCGTCCGAATCTGATTCCCCGAATATTATCGAGGATTCAAAATCGCAATTCTTCGCGAGATAAAATTCTGAAAAAATTCAGGGTTGTAGAGGACGTTAAAAGAGATGAAAATTCATCGGGTCATTTTTTTCCAGGACCAATGGTTCGGGAGATAAAGTCGTCCGAATCTGATTCCCCGAATATTATGGTGAAATCAAAATCGGAATTTTTCGCGAGATAAAATTCTGAAAAAATTCAGGGTTGTAGAGGACGTTAAAAGAGATGAAAATTCATTGGGTCATTTTTTTCCAGGACTAATGGTTCTGGAGATAAAGTCGTCGGAATCTGATCCCGCGAATATTATCGGGGATTCCAAATCGCAATTTTTCGCGAGATAAAATTCTGAAAAAATTCAGGGTTGTAGAGGACGTTAAAAGAGATGAAAATTCAATGATCATTTTTTTCCAGGACCAATGGTTCGGGAGATAAAGTCGTCGGAATCTGATCCCGCGAATATTATCGGGGATTCCAAATCTCAATTTTTCGCGAGATAAAATTCTGAAAAAATTCAGGGTTGCAGAGGACGTTAAAAGAGATGAAAATTCATTGGGTCATTTTTTTCCAGGACCAATGGTTCTGGAGATAAAGTCGTCGGAATCTGATCCCGCGAATATTATCGGGGATTCCAAATCGCAATTTTTCGCGAGATAAAATTCTGAAAAAATTCAGGGTTGTAGAGGACGTTGGAAGAGATGAAAATTCATGGGGTCATTTTTTTCCAGGACCAATGGTTCGGGAGATAAAGTCGTCCGAATCTGAGTCCCCGAATATTATGGTGAAATCAAAATAGGAATTTTTCGCGAGATAAAATTCTGAAAAAATTCAGGGTTGTAGACGACGTTAAAAGAGATGAAAATTCATTGGGTCGTTTTTTTCCAGGACCAATGGTTCGGGAGATAAAGTCGTCCGAATATGATCCCGCGAATATTATGCAAGTTCGGAAACCGCAATTTTTCGCGAGATAAAATTCTGAAAAAATTCAGGGTTGTAGAGGACGTTAAAAGAGATGAAAATTCATTGGGTCATTTTTTTCCAGGACCAATGGTTCGGGAGATAAAGTCGTCCGAATCTGATCCCGCGAATATTATGCAAGTTCGGAAATCGCAATTTTTCGCGGGATAAAATTCTGAAAAAATTCAGAGTTGTAGAGGACGTTAAAAGAGATGAAAATTCATCGGGTCATTTTTCTCCAGGACCAATGGTTCGGGAGATAAAGTCGTCCGAATCTGAACCCGCGAATATTACGGAAGTTCGGAAATCGGAATTTTTCGCGAGATAAAATTCTGAAAAAATTCAGGGTTGTAGAGGACGTTAAAAGGGATGAAAATTCAACGGGTCATTTTTTTCCAGGACCAATGGTTCGGGAGATAAAGTCGTCCGAATCTGAACCCGCGAATATTACGGAAGTTCGGAAATCGGAATTTTTCGCGAGATAAAATTCTGAAAAAATTCAGGGTTGTAGAGGACGTTAAAAGAGATGAAAATTCATGGGGTCATTTTTTTCCAGGACCAATGGTTCGGGAGATAAGGTCGTCCGAATCTGATTCCCCGAATATTATGGTGAAATCAAAACAGCAATTTTTCGCGAGATAAAATTCTGAAAAAATTCAGGGTTGTAGAGGACGTTAAAAGAGATGAAAATTCATCGGGTCATTTTTTCCCAGGACCAATGGTTCTGGAGATAAAGTCGTCGGAATCTGATCCCGCGAATATTATCGGGGATTCCAAATCGCAATTTTTCGCGAGATAAAATTCTGAAAAAATTCAGGGTTGTAGAGGACGTTGGAAGAGATGAAAATTCATCGGGTCATTTTTTTCCAGGACCAATGGTTCGGGAGATAAAGTCGTCCGAATCTGAGTCCCCGAATATTATGGTGAAATCAAAAAAGGAATTTTTCGCGAGATAAAATTCTGAAAAAATTCAGGGTTGTAGACGACGTTCAAAGAGATGAAAATTCATTGGGTCATTTTTTTCCAGGACCAATGGTTCGGGAGATAAAGTCGTCCGAATCTGATCCCGCGAATATTATGCAAGTTCGGAAACCGCAATTTTTCGCGCGATAAAATTTTGAAAAAATTCAGGGTTGTAGACGACGTTAAAAGAGATGAAAATTCATCGGGTCATTTTTTTCCAGGACCAATGGTTCTGGAGATAAAGTCGTCGGAATCTGATCCCGCGAATATTATCGGGGATTCCAAATCGCAATTTTTCGCGAGATAAAGATCTGAAAAAATTCAGGGTTGTAGAGGACGTTGGAAGAGATGAAAATTCATCGGGTCATTTTTTTCCAGGACCAATGGTTCGGGAGATAAAGTCGTCCGAATCTGAGTCCCCGAATATTATGGTGAAATCAAAAAAGGAATTTTTCGCGAGATAAAATTCTGAAAAAATTCAGGGTTGTAGACGACGTTCAAAGAGATGAAAATTCATTGGGTCATTTTTTTCCAGGACCAATGGTTCGGGAGATAAAGTCGTCCGAATCTGATCCCGCGAATATTATGCAAGTTCGGAAACCGCAATTTTTCGCGCGATAAAATTTTGAAAAAATTCAGGGTTGTAGACGACGTTAAAAGAGATGAAAATTCATCGGGTCATTTTTTTCCAGGACCAATGGTTCGGGAGATAAAGTCGTCCGAATATGATCCCGCGAATATTATGCAAGTTCGGAAACCTCAATTTTTCGCGAGATAAAATTCTGAAAAAATTCAGGGTTGTAGAGGACGTTAAAAGAGATGAAAATTCATTGGGTCATTTTTTTCCAGGACCAATGGTTCGGGAGATAAAGTCGTCCGAATCTGATCCCGCGAATATTATGCAAGTTCGGAAATCGCAATTTTTCGCGGGATAAAATTCTGAAAAAATTCAGGGTCGTAGAGGACGTTAAAAGAGATGAAAATTCATTGGGTCATTTTTCTCCAGGACCAATGGTTCGAGAGATAAAGTCGTCCGAATCTGATTCCCCGAATATTATCGAGGATTCAAAATCGCAATTCTTCGCGAGATAAAATTCTGAAAAAATTCAGGGTTGTAGAGGACGTTAAAAGAGATGAAAATTCATCGGGTCATTTTTTTCCAGGACCAATGGTTCGGGAGATAAAGTCGTCCGAATCTGATTCCCCGAATATTATGGTGAAATCAAAATCGGAATTTTTCGAAGGATAAAATTCTGAAAAAATTCAGGGTTGTAGAGGACGTTAAAAGAGATGAAAATTCATTGGGTCATTTTTTTCCAGGACCAATGGTTCTGGAGATAAAGTCGTCGGAATCTGATCCCGCGAATATTATCGGGGATTCCAAATCGCAATTTTTCGCGAGATAAAATTCTGAAAACATTCAGGGTTGTAGAGGACGTTGGAAGAGATGAAAATTCATCGGGTCATTTTTTTCCAGGACCAATGGTTCGGGAGATAAAGTCGTCCGAATCTGAGTCCCCGAATATTATGGTGAAATCAAAATAGGAATTTTTCGCGAGATAAAATTCTGAAAAAATTCAGGGTTGTAGAGGACGTTAAAAGAGATGAAAATTCATGGGGTAATTTTTTTCCAGGACCAATGGTTCGGGAGATAAAGTCGTCCGAATCTGATCCCGCGAATAATATGCAAGTTCGGAAATCGCAATTTTTCGCGGGATAAAATTCTGAAAAAATTCAGAGTTGTAGAGGACGTTAAAAGAGATGAAAATTCATCGGATCATTTTTCTCCAGGACCAATGGTTCGGGAGATAAAGTCGTCCGAATCTGATCCCGCGAATATTATGCAAGTTCGGAAACCGGAATTTTTCGCGAGATAAAATTCTGAAAAAATTCAGGGTTGTAGAGGACGTTAAAAGAGATGAAAATTCATTGGGTCATTTTTTTCCAGGACCAATGGTTCGGGAGATGAAGTCGTCCGAATCTGATTCCCCGAATATTATCGAGGATTCAAAATCGGAATTTTTCGCGAGATAAAATTCTGAAAAAATTCAGGGTTGTAGAGGACGTTAAAAGAGATGAAAATTCATGGGGTCATTTTTTTCCAGGACCAATGGTTCGGGAGATAAGGTCGTCCGAATCTGATTCCCCGAATATTATGGTGAAATCAAAACAGCAATTTTTCGCGAGATAAAATTCTGAAAAAATTCAGGGTTGTAGAGGACGTTAAATGAGATGAAAATTCATTAGGTCATTTTTTTCCAGGACCAATGGTTCGGGAGATAAAGTCGTCCGAATCTGATCCCGCGAATATTACGGAAGTTCGGAAATCGGAATTTTTCGCAAGATAAAATTCTGAAAAAATTCAGGGTTGTAGAGGACGTTGGAAGAGATGAAAATTCATCGGGTCATTTTTTTCCAGGACCAATGGTTCGGGAGATAAAGTCGTCCGAATCTGATTCCCCGAATATTATCGCGGATTCAAAATCGCAATTTTTCGCGAGATAAAATTCTGAAAAAATTCAGGGTTATAGAGGACGTTAAAAGAGATGAAAATTCATTGGGTCATTTTTTTCCAGGACCAATGGTTCTGGAGATAAAGTCGTCGGAATCTGATCCCGCGAATATTATCGGGGATTCCAAATCGCGATTTTTCGCGAGATAAAATTCTGAAAAAATTCAGGGTTGTAGAGGACGTTGGAAGAGATGAAAATTCATCGGGTCATTTTTTTCCAGGACCAATGGTTCGGGAGATAAAGTCGTCCGAATCTGATTCCCCGAATATTATAGTGAAATCAAAATCGGAATTTTTCGCGAGATAAAATTCTGAAAAAATTCAGGGTTGTAGGGGACGTTAAAAGAGATGAAAATTCATTGGGTCATTTTTTTCCAGGACCAATGGTTCGGGAGATAAAGTCGTCGGAATCTGATCCCGCGAATATTATCGGGGATTCCAAATCTCAATTTTTCGCGAGATAAAATTCTGAAAAAATTCAGGGTTGTAGAGGACGTTAAAAGAGATAATAATTCATCAAGTCATTTTTTTCCAGGACCAATGGTTCGGTAGATAAAGTCGTCGGAATCTGATCCCGCGAATATTATGGTGAAATCAAAATCGGAATTTTTCGCGAGATAAAATTCTGAAAAAATTCAGGGTTGTAGAGGACGTTAAAAGAGATGAAAATTCATTGGGTCATTTTTTTTCCAGGACCAATGGTTCGGGAGATAAAGTCGTCCGAATCTGATCCCGCGAATATTACGGAAGTTCGGAAATCGGAATTTTTCGCAAGATAAAATTCTGAAAAAATTCAGGGTTGTAGAGGACGTTGGAAGAGATGAAAATTCATCGGGTCATTTTTTTCCAGGACCAATGGTTCGGGAGATAAAGTCGTGCGAATCTGATTCCCCGAATATTATCGCGGATTCAAAATCGCAATTTTTCGCGAGATAAAATTCTGAAAAAATTCAGGGTTATAGAGGACGTCAAAAGAGATGAAAATTCAGTGGGTCATTTTTTTCCAGGACTAATGGTTCTGGAGATAAAGTCGTCGGAATCTGATCCCGCGAATATTATCGGGGATTCCAAATCGCAATTTTTCGCGAGATAAAATTCTGAAAAAATTCAGGGTTGTAGAGGACGTTGGAAGAGATGAAAATTCATCGGGTCATTTTTTTCCAGGACCAATGGTTCGGGAGATAAAGTCGTCCGAATCTGAGTCCCCGAATATTATGGTGAAATCAAAAAAGGAATTTTTCGCGAGATAAAATTCTGAAAAAATTCAGGGTTGTAGACGACGTTCAAAGAGATGAAAATTCATTGGGTCATTTTTTTCCAGGACCAATGGTTCGGGAGATAAAGTCGTCCGAATCTGATTCCCCGAATATTATGGTGAAATCAAAATCGGAATTTTTCGCGAGATAAAATTCTTAAAATATTCAGGGTTGTAGAGGACGTTGAAAGAGATGGAAATTCATCGGGTCATTTTTTTCCAGGACCAATGGTTCGGGAGATAAAGTCGTCCGAATCTGATTCCGCGAATATTATGGAAGTTCGGAAATCGCAATTTTTCGCGAGATAAAATTCTGAAAAAATTCAGGGTTGTAGAGGACGTTAAAAGAGATGAAAATTCATCGAGTCATTTTTTTCCAGGACCAATGGTTCGGGAGATAAAGTCGTCCGAATCTGATTTCCCGAATATTATCGGGGATTCAAAATCGCAATTTTTCGCGAGATAAGATTCTGAAAAAATTCACGGTTGTAGAGGACGTCAAAAGAGATGAAAATTCATCGGGTCATTTTTTTCCAGGACCAATGGTTCGGGAGATAAAGTCGTCCGAATCTGATTCCCCGAATATTATGGTGAAATCAAAATCGGAATTTTTCGCGAGATAAAATTCTGAAAGAATTCAGGGTTGTAGAGGACGTCAAAAGAGATGAAAATTCATCGGGTCATTTTTTTCCAGGACCAATGGTTCGGGAGATAAAGTCGTCCGAATCTGATTCCCCGAATATTATCGGGGATTCAAAATCGCAATTTTTCGCGAGATAAAATTCTGAAAAAATTCAGGGTTGTAGAGGACGTTAAAAGAGATGGAAATTCATTGGGTCGATTTTTTCCAGAACCAATGGTTCGGGAGATAAGGTCGTCGGAATCTGATCCCGCGAATATTATCGGGGATTCCAGATCTCAATTTTTCGCGAGATAAAATTCTCAAAAAATTCAGGGTTGTAGAGGACGTTGAAAGAGATGAAAATTCATTGGGTCATTTTTTTCCAGGACCAATGGTTCGGGAGATAAAGTCGTCCGAATCTGATTCCCCGAATATTATCGAGGATTCAAAATCGGAATTTTTCGCGAGATAAAATTCTAAAAAAATTCAGGGTTGTAGAGGACGTTAAAAGAGATGAAAATTCATCAAGTCATTTTTTTCCAGGACCAATGGTTCGGGAGATAAAGTCGTCCGAATCTGATTCCCCGAATATTATCGGGGATTCAAAATCGCAATTTTTCGCGAGATAAAATTCTGAAAAAATTCAGGGTTGTAGAGGACGTTAAAAGAGATGAAAATTCATTGGGTCGATTTTTCCCAGGACCAATGGTTCGGGAGATAAAATCGTCCGAATCTGATCCCGCGAATATTATGCAAGTTCGGAAACCGCAATTTTTCGCGAGATAAAATTCTGAAAAAATTCAGGGTTGTAGAGGACGTTAAAAGAGATGAAAATTCATTGGGTCGATTTTTCCCAGGACCAATGGTTCGGGAGATAAAGTCGTCGGAATCTGATTCCGCGAATATTATCGGGGATTCAAAATCGCAATTTTTCGCGAGATAAAATTCTGAAAAAATTCAGGGTTGTAGAGGACGTTAAAAGAGATGAAAATTCATTGGGTCATTTTTTTCCAGGACCAATGATTCGGAAGATAAAGTCGTCCGAATCTGATTCCCCGAATATTATGGTGAAATCAAAATTGGAATTTTTCGCGAGATAAAATTCTGAAAAAATTCAGGGTTGTAGAGGACGTTGAAAGAGATGAAAATTCATCGGGTCATTTTTTTCCAGGACCAATGGTTCGGGAGATAAAGTCGTCGGAATCTGATCCCGCGAATATTATCGGGGATTCCAAATCTCAATTTTTCGCGAGATAAAATTCTGAAAAAATTCAGGGTTGCAGAGGACGTTAAAAGAGATAATAATTCGTCGAGTCATGTTTTCCGGGACCAATGGTTCGGGAGATAAAGTCGTCCGAATCTGATTCCCCGAATATTATCGGGGATTCAAAATCGCAATTTTTCGCGAGATAAGATTCTGAAAAAATTCACGGTTGTAGAGGACGTTAAAAGAGATGAAAATTCATCGGGTCATTTTTTTCCAGGACCAATGGTTCGGGAGATAAAGTCGTCCGAATCTGATCCCGCGAATATTATGAAAGTTCGGAAACCGCAATTTTTCGCGAGATAAAATTCTGAAAAAATTCAGGGTTGTAGAGGACGTTAAAAGAGATGAAAATTCATTGGGTCGATTTTTTCCAGGACCAATGGTTCGGGAGATAAAGTCGTCCGAATCTGATTTCCCGAATATTATGGTGAAATCAAAATCGGAATATTTCGCGAGATAAAATTCTGAAAAAATTCAGGGTTGTAGAGGACGTTAAAAGAGATGAAAATTCATCGGGTCATTTTTTTCCAGGACCAATGGTTCGAGAGATAAAGTCGTCGGAATCTGATCCCGCGAATATTATCGGGGATTCCAAATCTCAATTTTTCGCGAGATAAAATTCTGAAAAAATTCAGGGTTGCAGAGGACGTTAAAAGAGATAATAATTCGTCGAGTCATGTTTTCCGGGACCAATGGTTCGGGAGATAAAGTCGTCCGAATCTGATTCCCCGAATATTATGATGAAATCAAAATCGGAATTTTTCGCGAGAAAAAATTCTTCAAAAATTCAGGATTGTAGAGGACGTTGAAAGAAATGGAAATTCATTGGGTCATTTTTTTCCAGGACCAATGGTTCGGGAGATAAAGTCGTCCGAATCTGATTCCCCGAATATTATCGGGGATTCAAAATCGCAATTTTTCGCGAGATAAGATTCTGAAAAATTCACGGTTGTAGAGGACGTTAAAAGAGATGAAAATTCATCGGGTCATTTTTTTCCAGGACCAATGGTTCGGGAGATAAAGTCGTCCGAATCTGATTCCCCGAATATTATCGGGGATTCAAAATCGCAATTTTTCGCGAGATAAAATTCTGAAAAAATTCAGGGTTGTAGAGGACGTTAAAAGAGATGAAAATTCATTGGGTCGATTTTTTCCAGAACCAATGGTTCGGGAGATAAAGTCGTCCGAATCTGATTCCCCGAATATTATCGGGGATTCAAAATCGCAATTTTTCGCGAGATAAAATTCTTAAAATATTCAGGGTTGTAGAGAACGTTGAAAGAGATGGAAATTCATTGGGTCATTCATTGGTTCGGGAGATAAAGTCGTCCGAATCTGATCCCGCGAATATTATGGAAGTTCGGAAATCGCAATTTTTCGCGAGATAAAATTCTGAAAAAATTCAGGGTTGTAGAGGACGTTAAAAGAGATGAAAATTCATCGAGTCATTTTTTTCCAGGACCAATGGTTCGGGAGATAAAGTCGTCCGAATCTGATTTCCCGAATATTATCGGGGATTCAAAATCGCAATTTTTCGCGAGATAAGATTCTGAAAAAATTCACGGTTGTAGAGGACGTCAAAAGAGATGAAAATTCATCGGGTCATTTTTTTCCAGGACCAATGGTTCGGGAGATAAAGTCGTCCGAATCTGATTCCCCGAATATTATGGTGAAATCAAAATCGGAATTTTTCGCGAGATAAAATTCTGAAAGAATTCAGGGTTGTAGAGGACGTCAAAAGAGATGAAAATTCATCGGGTCATTTTTTTCCAGGACCAATGGTTCGGGAGATAAAGTCGTCCGAATCTGATCCCGCGAATATTATGCAAGTTCGGAAACCGCAATTTTTCGCGAAATAAAATTCTGAAAAAATTCAGGGTTGTAGAGGACGTTAAAAGAGATGAAAATTCATCGAGTCATTTTTTTCCAGGACCAATGGTTCGGGAGATAAAGTCGTCCGAATCTGATTTCCCGAATATTATGGTGAAATCAAAATGGGAATTTTTCGCGAGATAAAATTCTGAAAAAATTCAGGGTTGTAGAGGACGTTAAAAGAGATGAAAATTCATTGGGTCGATTTTTTCCAGGACCAATGGTTCGGGAGATAAAGTCGTCCGAATCTGATTTCCCGAATATTATCGGGGATTCAAAATCGCAATTTTTCGCGAGATAAGATTCTGAAAAAATTCACGGTTGTAGAGGACGTCAAAAGAGATGAAAATTCATCGGGTCATTTTTTTCCAGGACCAATGGTTCGGGAGATAAAGTCGTCCGAATCTGATTTCCCGAATATTATCGGGGATTCAAAATCGCAATTTTTCGCGAGATAAGATTCTGAAAAAATTCACGGTTGTAGAGGACGTCAAAAAAGATGAAAATTCATCGGGTCATTTTTTTCCAGGACCAATGGTTCGGGAGATAAAGTCGTCCGAATCTGATTCCCCGAATATTATCGGGGATTCAAAATCGCAATTTTTCGCGAGATAAAATTCTGAAAAAATTCAGGGTTGTAGAGGACGTTGAAAGAGATGAAAATTCAATGGGTCATTTTTTTCCAGGACCAATGATTCGGGAGATAAAGTCGTCCGAATCTGATTCCCCGAATATTATGGTGAAATCAAAATGGGAATTTTTCGCGAGATAAAATTCTGAAAAAATTCAGGGTTGTAGAGGACGTTAAAAGAGATGAAAATTCATTGGGTCGATTTTTTCCAGGACCAATGGTTCGGGAGATAAAGTCTTCGGAATCTGATCCCGCGAATATTATCGGGGATTCCAAATCTCAATTTTTCGCGAGATAAAATTCTGAAAAAATTCAGGGTTGTAGAGGACGTTAAAAGAGATGAAAATTGAATGGGTCATTTTTTTCCAGGACCAATGGTTCGGGAGATAAAGTCGTCCGAATCTGATTCCCCGAATATTATCGAAGATTAAAAATCGCAATTTTTCGCGAGATAAAATTCTTAAAAAATTCAGGGTTGTAGAGGACGTTGAAAGAAATGGAAATTCATTGGGTCATTTTTTTCCAGGACCAATGGTTCGGGAGATAAAGTCGTCCGAATCTGATTCCCCGAATATTATCGGGGATTCAAAATCGCAATTTTTCGCGAGATAAGATTCTGAAAAAATTCACGGTTGTAGAGGACGTTAAAAGAGATGAAAATTCATCGGGTCATTTTTTTCCAGGACCAATGGTTCGGGAGATAAAGTCGTCCGAATCTGATTCCCCGAATATTATCGGGGATTCAAAATCGCAATTTTTCGCGAGATAAAATTCTGAAAAAATTCAGGGTTGTAGAGGACGTTAAAAGAGATGAAAATTCATTGGGTCGATTTTTTCCAGAACCAATGGTTCGGGAGATAAGGTCGTCGGAATCTGATCCCGCGAATATTATCGGGGATTCCAAATCTCAATTTTTCGCGAGATGAAATTCTCAAAAAATTCAGGGTTTTAGAGGACGTTGGAAGAGATGAAAATTCATGGGGTCATTTTTTTCCAGGACCAATGGTTCGGGAGATAAAGTCGTCCGAATCTGATTCCCCGAATATTATGGTGAAATCAAAATCGGAATTTTTCGCGAGATAAAATTCTTAAATATTCAGGGTTGTAGAGGACGTTGAAAGAGATGGAAATTCATCGGGTCATTTTTTTCCAGGACCAATGGTTCGGGAGATAAAGTCGTCCGAATCTGATCCCGCGAATATTATGGAAGTTCGGAAATCGCAATTTTTCGCGAGATAAAATTCTGAAAAAATTCAGGGTTGTAGAGGACGTTAAAAGAGATAAAAATTCATCGAGTCATTTTTTTCCAGGACCAATGGTTCGGGAGATAAAGTCGTCCGAATCTGATTTCCCGAATATTATCGGGGATTCAAAATCGCAATTTTTCGCGAGATAAGATTCTGAAAAAATTCACGGTTGTAGAGGACGTCAAAAGAGATGAAAATTCATCGGGTCATTTTTTTCCAGGACCAATGGTTCGGGAGATAAAGTCGTCCGAATCTGATCCCGCGAATATTATGCAAGTTCGGAAACCGCAATTTTTCGCGAGATAAAATTCTGAAAAAATTCAGGGTTGTAGAGGACGTTAAAAGAGATGAAAATTCATCGGGTCATTTTTTTTCAGGACCAATGGTTCGGGAGATAAAGTCGTCGGAATCTGATCCCGCGAATATTATCGGGGATTCCAAATCTCAATTTTTCGCGAGATAAAATTCTGAAAAAATTCAGGGTTGCAGAGGACGTTAAAAGAGATGAAAATTCATTGGGTCATTTTTTTCCGGGACCAATGGTTCGGGAGATAAAGTCGTCCGAATCTGATTCCCCGAATATTATCGAGGATTCAAAATCGCAATTTTTCGCGAGATAAAATTCTGAAAAAATTCAGGGTTGTAGAGGACGTTAAAAGAGATGAAAATTCATCGGGTCATTTTTTTCCAGGACCAATGGTTCGGGAGATAAAGTCGTCCGATTCTGATTTCCCGAATATTATGGTGAAATCAAAATCGGAATTTTTCGCGAGATGAAATTCTTAAAAAATTCAGGGTTGTAGAAGACGTTAAAAGAGATAAAAATTCAATGGGTCGATTTTTTCCAGAACCAATGGTTCGGGAGATAAGGTCGTCGAAATCTGATCCCGCGAATATTATCGGGGATTCCAAATCTCAATTTTTCGCGAGATGAAATTCTCAAAAAATTCAGGGTTGTAGAGGACGTTGAAAGAGATGAAAATTCATTGGGTCATTTTTTTCCAGGACCAATGGTTCGGGAGATAAAGTCGTCCGAATCTGATTCCCCGAATATTATGGTGAAATCAAAATCGGAATTTTTCGCGAGATAAAATTCTTAAAATATTCAGGGTTGTAGAGGACGTTGAAAGAGATGGAAATTCATCGGGTCATTTTTTTCCAGGACCAATGGTTCGGGAGATAAAGTCGTCCGAATCTGATCCCGCGAATATTATGGAAGTTCGGAAATCGCAATTTTTCGCGAGATAAAATTCTAAAAAAATTCAGGGTTGTAGAGGACGTTAAAAGAGATGAAAATTCATTGGGTCATTTTTTTCCAGGACCAATGATTCGGGAGATAAAGTCGTCCGAATCTGATTCCCCGAATATTATGGTGAAATCAAAATTGGAATTTTTCGCGAGATAAAATTCTGAAAAAATTCAGGGTTGTAGAGGACGTTGAAAGAGATGAAAATTCATCGGGTCATTTTCTTCCAGGACCAATGATTCGGGAGATAAAGTCGTCCGAATCTGATTCCCCGAATATTATCGAGGATTCAAAATCGCAATTTTTCGCTAGATAAAATTCTGAAAAAATTCAGGGTTGTAGAGGACGTTAAAAGAGATGAAAATTCATCGGGTCATTTTTTTCCAGGACCAATGGTTCGAGAGATAAAGTCGTCCGAATCTGATCCCGCGAATATTATGGAAGTTCGAAAATCGCAATTTTTCGCGAGATAAAATTCTGAAAAAATTCAGGGTTGTAGAGGACGTTAAAAGAGATGAAAATTCATCGAGTCATTTTTTTCCAGGACCAATGGTTCGGGAGATAAAGTCGTCCGAATCTGATTTCCCGAATATTATCGGGGATTCAAAATCGCAATTTTTCGCGAGATAAGATTCTGAAAAAATTCACGGTTGTAGAGGACGTCAAAAGAGATGAAAATTCATCGGGTCATTTTTTTCCAGGACCAATGGTTCGGGAGATAAAGTCGTCCGAATCTGATTCCCCGAATATTATGGTGAAATCAAAATCGGAATTTTTCGCGAGATAAAATTCTGAAAGAATTCAGGGTTGTAGAGGACGTCAAAAGAGATGAAAATTCATCGGGTCATTTTTTTCCAGGACCAATGGTTCGGGAGATAAAGTCGTCCGAATCTGATTCCCCGAATATTATGGTGAAATCAAAATCGGAATTTTTCGCGAGATAAAATTCTGAAAGAATTCAGGGTTGTAGAGGACGTCAAAAGAGATGAAAATTCATCGGGTCATTTTTTTCCAGGACCAATGGTTCGGGAGATAAAGTCGTCCGAATCTGATCCCGCGAATATTATGCAAGTTCGGAAAACGCAATTTTTCGCGAGATAAAATTCTGAAAAAATTCAGGGTTGTAGAGGACGTTAAAAAAGATGAAAATTCATCGGGTCGATTTTTTCCAGGACCAATGGTTCGGGAGATAAAGTCGTCCGAATCTGATTTCCCGAATATTATGGTGAAATCAAAATCGGAATATTTCGCGAGATAAAATTCTGAAAAAATTCAGGGTTGTAGAGGACGTTAAAAGAGATGAAAATTCATCGGGTCATTTTTTTCCAGGACCAATGGTTCGAGAGATAAAGTCGTCGGAATCTGATACCGCGAATATTATCGGGGATTCCAAATCTCAATTTTTCGCGAGATAAAATTCTGAAAAAATTCGGGGTTGCAGAGGACGTTAAAAGAGATAATAATTCGTCGAGTCATGTTTTCCGGGACCAATGGTTCGGGAGATAAAGTCGTCCGAATCTGATTCCCCGAATATTATGGTGAAATCAAAATCGGAATTTTTCGCGAGAAAAAATTCTTCAAAAATTCAGGATTGTAGAGGACGTTGAAAGAAATGGAAATTCATTGGGTCATTTTTTTCCAGGACCAATGGTTCGGGAGATAAAGTCGTCCGAATCTGATTCCCCGAATATTATCGGGGATTCAAAATCGCAATTTTTCGCGAGATAAGATTCTGAAAAAATTCACGGTTGTAGAGGACGTTAAAAGAGATGAAAATTCATCGGGTCATTTTTTTCCAGGACCAATGGTTCGGGAGATAAAGTCGTCCGAATCTGATTCCCCGAATATTATCGGGGATTCAAAATCGCAATTTTTCGCGAGATAAAATTCTGAAAAAATTCAGGGTTGTAGAGGACGTTAAAAGAGATGAAAATTCATTGGGTCGATTTTTTCCAGAACCAATGGTTCGGGAGATAAAGTCGTCCGAATCTGATTCCCCGAATATTATCGGGGATTCAAAATCGCAATTTTTCGCGAGATAAAATTCTTAAAATATTCAGGGTTGTAGAGAACGTTGAAAGAGATGGAAATTCATTGGGTCATTCATTGGTTCGGGAGATAAAGTCGTCCGAATCTGATCCCGCGAATATTATGGAAGTTCGGAAATCGCAATTTTTCGCGAGATAAAATTCTAAAAAAATTCAGGGTTGTAGAGGACGTTAAAAGAGATGAAAATTCATTGGGTCATTTTTTTCCAGGACCAATGATTCGGGAGATAAAGTCGTCCGAATCTGATTCCCCGAATATTATGGTGAAATCAAAATTGGAATTTTTCGCGAGATAAAATTCTGAAAAAATTCAGGGTTGTAGAGGACGTTAAAAGAGATGAAAATTCATCGGGTCATTTTCTTCCAGGACCAATGATTCGGGAGATAAAGTCGTCCGAATCTGATTCCCCGAATATTATCGAGGATTCAAAATCGCAATTTTTCGCGAGATAAAATTCTGAAAAAATTCAGGGTTGTAGAGGACGTTAAAAGAGATGAAAATTCATTGGGTCATTTTTTTCCAGGACCAATGGTTCGGGAGATAAAGTCGTCCGAATCTGATTCCCCGAATATTATGGTGAAATCAAAATCGGAATTTTTCGCGAGATAAAATTCTTAAAATATTCAGGGTTGTAGAGAACGTTGAAAGAGATGGAAATTCAACGGGTCATTTTTTTCCAGGACCAATGATTCGGGAGATAAAGTCGTCCGAATCTGATTCCCCGAATATTATCGAGGATTCAAAATCGCGATTTTTCGCGAGATAAAATTCTGGAAAAATTCAGGGTTGTAGAGGACGTTAAAAGAGATGAAAATTCATTGGGTCTTTTTTTTCCAGGACTAATGATTCGGGAGATAAAGTCGTCCGAATCTGATTCCCCGAATATTATGGTGAAATCAAAATCGGAATTCTTCGCGAGATAAAATTCTGAAAGAATTCAGGGTTGTAGAGGACGTCAAAAGAGATGAAAATTCATTGAATCATTTTTTTCCAGGACCAATGGTTCGGGAGATAAAGTCGTCCGAATCTGATTCCCCGAATATTATCGGGGATTCAAAATCGCAATTTTTCGCGAGATAAAATTCTGAAAAAATTCAGGGTTGTAGAGGACGTTAAAAGAGATGTAAATTCATTGGGTCGATTTTTTCCAGAACCAATGGTTCGGGAGATAAGGTCGTCGGAATCTCATCCCGCGAATATTATCGGGGATTCCAAATATCAATTTTTCGCGAGATAAAATTCTCAAAAAATTCAGGGTTGTAGAGGACGTTGAAAGAAATGCAAATTCATTGGGTCATTTTTTTCCAGGACCAATGGTTCGGGAGATAAAGTCGTCCGAATCTGATTCCCCGAATATTATCGAGGATTCAAAATCGCAATTTTTCGCGAGATAAAATTCTGAAAAAATTCAGGGTTGTAGAGGACGTTAAAAGAGATGAAAATTCATCGGGTCATTTTTCTCCAGGACCAATGGTTCGGGAGATAAAGTCGTCCGAATCTGATTCCCCGAATATTATCGAGGATTCAAAATCGCAATTTTTCGCGAGATAAAATTCTGAAAAAATTCAGGGTTGTAGAGGACGTTAAAAGAGATGAAAATTCATCGGGTCATTTTTTTCCAGGACCAATGGTTCGGGAGATAAAGTCGTCCGAATCTGATTCCCCGAATATTATCGAGGATTCAAAATCGCAATTTTTCGCGAGATAAAATTCTGAAAAAATTCAGGGTTGTAGAGGACGTTGGAAGAGATGAAAATTCATCGGGTCATTTTTTTCCAGGACCAATGGTTCGGGAGATAAAGTCGTCCGAATCTGATTCCCCGAATATTATGGTGAAATCAAAATCGGAATTTTTCGCGAGATAAAATTCCGAAAAAATTCAGGGTTGTAGAAGACGTTGAAAGAGATGAAAATTCATTGGGTCATTTTTTTCCAGAACCAATGGTTCGGGAGATAAAGTCGTCGGAATCTGATCCCGCGAATATTATCGGGGATTCCAAATCTCAATTTCTCGCGAAATAAAATTCTAAAAAAATTCAGGGTTGTGGAGGACGTTAAAAGAAATGAAAATTCATCGGGTCATTTTTTTCCAGGACCAATGGTTCGGGAGATAAAGTCGTCCGAATCTGATTCCCCGAATATTATCGAGGATTCAAAATCGCAATTTTTCGCGAGATAAAATTCTGAAAAAATTCAGGGTTGTAGAGGACGTTAAAAGAGATGAAAATTCATCGGGTCATTTTTTTCCAGGACCAATGGTTCGGGAGATAAAGTCGTCCGAATCTGATTCCCCGAATATTATGGTGAAATCAAAATCGGAATTTTTCGCGAGATAAAATTCTGAAAAAATTCAGGGTTGTAGAGGACGTTAAAAGAGATGTAAATTCATCGGGTCATTTCTTTCCAGGACCAATGGTTCGGGAGATAAAGTCGTCCGAATCTGATTCCCCGAATATTATCGAGGATTCAAAATCGCGATTTTTCGCGAGATAAAATTCTGAAAAAATTCAGGGTTGTAGAGGACGTTCGGAGAGATAAAAATTCATTGGGTCATTTTTTTCCAGGACCAATGGTTCGGGAGATAAAGTCGTCCGAATCTGATTCCCCGAATATTATCGAGGATTCAAAATCGCAATTTTTCGCGAGATAAAATTCTGAAAAAATTCAGGGTTGTAGAGGACGTTAAAAGAGATGAAAATTCGTCGGGTCATTTTTTTCCAGGACCAATGGTTCGGGAGATAAAGTCGTCCGCATCTGATTCCCCGAATATTATCGAGGATTCAAAATCGCAATTTTTCGCGAGATAAGATTCTGAAAAAATTCAGGGTTGTAGAGGACGTTAAAAGAGATGAAAATTCATTGGGTCATTTTTTTCCAGGACCAATGGTTCGGGAGATAAAGTCGTCCGAATCTGATTCCCCGAATATTATCGAGGATTCAAAATCGCAATTTTTCGCTAGATAAAATTCTGAAAAAATTCAGGGTTGTAGAGGACGTTAAAAGAGATGAAAATTCATCGGGTCATTTTTTTCCAGGACCAATGGTTCGAGAGATAAAGTCGTCCGAATCTGATCCCGCGAATATTATGGAAGTTCGGAAATCGCAATTTTTCGCGAGATAAAATTCTGAAAAAATTCAGGGTTGTAGAGGACGTTAAAAGAGATGAAAATTCATCGAGTCATTTTTTTCCAGGACCAATGGTTCGGGAGATAAAGTCGTCCGAATCTGATTTCCCGAATATTATCGGGGATTCAAAATCGCAATTTTTCGCGAGATAAGATTCTGAAAAAATTCACGGTTGTAGAGGACGTCAAAAGAGATGAAAATTCATCGGGTCATTTTTTTCCAGGACCAATGGTTCGGGAGATAAAGTCGTCCGAATCTGATTCCCCGAATATTATGGTGAAATCAAAATCGGAATTTTTCGCGAGATAAAATTCTGAAAGAATTCAGGGTTGTAGAGGACGTCAAAAGAGATGAAAATTCATCGGGTCATTTTTTTCCAGGACCAATGGTTCGGGAGATAAAGTCGTCCGAATCTGATTCCCCGAATATTATGGTGAAATCAAAATCGGAATTTTTCGCGAGATAAAATTCTGAAAGAATTCAGGGTTGTAGAGGACGTCAAAAGAGATGAAAATTCATCGGGTCATTTTTTTCCAGGACCAATGGTTCGGGAGATAAAGTCGTCCGAATCTGATCCCGCGAATATTATGCAAGTTCGGAAAACGCAATTTTTCGCAAGATAAAATTCTGAAAAAATTCAGGGTTGTAGAGGACGTTGAAAAAGATGAAAATTCATCGGGTCGATTTTTTCCAGGACCAATGGTTCGGGAGATAAAGTCGTCCGAATCTGATTTCCCGAATATTATGGTGAAATCAAAATCGGAATATTTCGCGAGATAAAATTCTGAAAAAATTCAGGGTTGTAGAGGACGTTAAAAGAGATGAAAATTCATCGGGTCATTTTTTTCCAGGACCAATGGTTCGAGAGATAAAGTCGTCGGAATCTGATCCCGCGAATATTATCGGGGATTCCAAATCTCAATTTTTCGCGAGATAAAATTCTGAAAAAATTCAGGGTTGCAGAGGACGTTAAAAGAGATAATAATTCGTCGAGTCATGTTTTCCGGGACCAATGGTTCGGGAGATAAAGTCGTCCGAATCTGATTCCCCGAATATTATGGTGAAATCAAAATCGGAATTTTTCGCGAGAAAAAATTCTTCAAAAATTCAGGATTGTAGAGGACGTTGAAAGAAATGGAAATTCATTGGGTCATTTTTTTCCAGGACCAATGGTTCGGGAGATAAAGTCGTCCGAATCTGATTCCCCGAATATTATCGGGGATTCAAAATCGCAATTTTTCGCGAGATAAGATTCTGAAAAAATTCACGGTTGTAGAGGACGTTAAAAGAGATGAAAATTCATCGGGTCATTTTTTTCCAGGACCAATGGTTCGGGAGATAAAGTCGTCCGAATCTGATTCCCCGAATATTATCGGGGATTCAAAATCGCAATTTTTCGCGAGATAAAATTCTGAAAAAATTCAGGGTTGTAGAGGACGTTAAAAGAGATGAAAATTCATTGGGTCGATTTTTTCCAGAACCAATGGTTCGGGAGATAAAGTCGTCCGAATCTGATTCCCCGAATATTATCGGGGATTCAAAATCGCAATTTTTCGCGAGATAAAATTCTTAAAATATTCAGGGTTGTAGAGAACGTTGAAAGAGATGGAAATTCATTGGGTCATTCATTGGTTCGGGAGATAAAGTCGTCCGAATCTGATCCCGCGAATATTATGGAAGTTCGGAAATCGCAATTTTTCGCGAGATAAAATTCTAAAAAAATTCAGGGTTGTAGAGGACGTTAAAAGAGATGAAAATTCATTGGGTCATTTTTTTCCAGGACCAATGATTCGGGAGATAAAGTCGTCCGAATCTGATTCCCCGAATATTATGGTGAAATCAAAATTGGAATTTTTCGCGAGATAAAATTCTGAAAAAATTCAGGGTTGTAGAGGACGTTAAAAGAGATGAAAATTCATCGGGTCATTTTCTTCCAGGACCAATGATTCGGGAGATAAAGTCGTCCGAATCTGATTCCCCGAATATTATCGAGGATTCAAAATCGCAATTTTTCGCGAGATAAAATTCTGAAAAAATTCAGGGTTGTAGAGGACGTTAAAAGAGATGAAAATTCATTGGGTCATTTTTTTCCAGGACCAATGGTTCGGGAGATAAAGTCGTCCGAATCTGATTCCCCGAATATTATGGTGAAATCAAAATCGGAATTTTTCGCGAGATAAAATTCTTAAAATATTCAGGGTTGTAGAGAACGTTGAAAGAGATGGAAATTCAACGGGTCATTTTTTTCCAGGACCAATGATTCGGGAGATAAAGTCGTCCGAATCTGATTCCCCGAATATTATCGAGGATTCAAAATCGCGATTTTTCGCGAGATAAAATTCTGGAAAAATTCAGGGTTGTAGAGGACGTTAAAAGAGATGAAAATTCATTGGGTCTTTTTTTTCCAGGACTAATGATTCGGGAGATAAAGTCGTCCGAATCTGATTCCCCGAATATTATGGTGAAATCAAAATCGGAATTCTTCGCGAGATAAAATTCTGAAAGAATTCAGGGTTGTAGAGGACGTCAAAAGAGATGAAAATTCATTGAATCATTTTTTTCCAGGACCAATGGTTCGGGAGATAAAGTCGTCCGAATCTGATTCCCCGAATATTATCGGGGATTCAAAATCGCAATTTTTCGCGAGATAAAATTCTGAAAAAATTCAGGGTTGTAGAGGACGTTAAAAGAGATGTAAATTCATTGGGTCGATTTTTTCCAGAACCAATGGTTCGGGAGATAAGGTCGTCGGAATCTCATCCCGCGAATATTATCGGGGATTCCAAATATCAATTTTTCGCGAGATAAAATTCTCAAAAAATTCAGGGTTGTAGAGGACGTTGAAAGAAATGCAAATTCATTGGGTCATTTTTTTCCAGGACCAATGGTTCGGGAGATAAAGTCGTCCGAATCTGATTCCCCGAATATTATCGAGGATTCAAAATCGCAATTTTTCGCGAGATAAAATTCTGAAAAAATTCAGGGTTGTAGAGGACGTTAAAAGAGATGAAAATTCATCGGGTCATTTTTCTCCAGGACCAATGGTTCGGGAGATAAAGTCGTCCGAATCTGATTCCCCGAATATTATCGAGGATTCAAAATCGCAATTTTTCGCGAGATAAAATTCTGAAAAAATTCAGGGTTGTAGAGGACGTTAAAAGAGATGAAAATTCATCGGGTCATTTTTTTCCAGGACCAATGGTTCGGGAGATAAAGTCGTCCGAATCTGATTCCCCGAATATTATCGAGGATTCAAAATCGCAATTTTTCGCGAGATAAAATTCTGAAAAAATTCAGGGTTGTAGAGGACGTTGGAAGAGATGAAAATTCATCGGGTCATTTTTTTCCAGGACCAATGGTTCGGGAGATAAAGTCGTCCGAATCTGATTCCCCGAATATTATGGTGAAATCAAAATCGGAATTTTTCGCGAGATAAAATTCCGAAAAAATTCAGGGTTGTAGAAGACGTTGAAAGAGATGAAAATTCATTGGGTCATTTTTTTCCAGAACCAATGGTTCGGGAGATAAAGTCGTCGGAATCTGATCCCGCGAATATTATCGGGGATTCCAAATCTCAATTTCTCGCGAAATAAAATTCTAAAAAAATTCAGGGTTGTGGAGGACGTTAAAAGAGATGAAAATTCATCGGGTTATTTTTTTCCAGGACCAATGGTTCGGGAGATAAAGTCGTCCGAATCTGATTCCCCGAATATTATCGAGGATTCAAAATCGCAATTTTTCGCGAGATAAAATTCTGAAAAAATTCAGGGTTGTAGAGGACGTTAAAAGAGATGAAAATTCATCGGGTCATTTTTTTCCAGGACCAATGGTTCGGGAGATAAAGTCGTCCGAATCTGATTCCCCGAATATTATGGTGAAATCAAAATCGGAATTTTTCGCGAGATAAAATTCTGAAAAAATTCAGGGTTGTAGAGGACGTTAAAAGAGATGTAAATTCATCGGGTCATTTCTTTCCAGGACCAATGGTTCGGGAGATAAAGTCGTCCGAATCTGATTCCCCGAATATTATCGAGGATTCAAAATCGCGATTTTTCGCGAGATAAAATTCTGAAAAAATTCAGGGTTGTAGAGGACGTTCGGAGAGATAAAAATTCATTGGGTCATTTTTTTCCAGGACCAATGGTTCGGGAGATAAAGTCGTCCGAATCTGATTCCCCGAATATTATCGAGGATTCAAAATCGCAATTTTTCGCGAGATAAAATTCTGAAAAAATTCAGGGTTGTAGAGGACGTTAAAAGAGATGAAAATTCGTCGGGTCATTTTTTTCCAGGACCAATGGTTCGGGAGATAAAGTCGTCCGCATCTGATTCCCCGAATATTATCGAGGATTCAAAATCGCAATTTTTCGCGAGATAAGATTCTGAAAAAATTCAGGGTTGTAGAGGACGTTAAAAGAGATGAAAATTCATTGGGTCATTTTTTTCCAGGACCAATGGTTCGGGAGATAAAGTCGTCCGAATCTGATTCCCCGAATATTATCGAGGATTCAAAATCGCAATTTTTCACGAGATAAAATTCTGAAAAAATTCAGGGTTGTAGAGGACGTTAAAAGAGATGTAAATTTATTGGGTCGATTTTTTCCAGAACCAATGGTTCGGGAGATAAGGTCGTCGGAATCTGATCCCGCGAATATTATCGGGGATTCCAAATCTCAATTTTTCGCGAGATAAAATTCTGAAAAAATTCAGGGTTGTAGAGGACGTTAAAAGAGATGGAAATTCATTGGGTCATTTTTTTCCAGGACCAATGGTTCGGGAGATAAAGTCGTCCGAATCTGATTCCCCGAATATTATGGTGAAATCAAAATTGGAATTTTTCGCGAGATAAAATTCTTAAAAAATTCAGGGTTGTAGAGGACGTTGAAAGAAATGGAAATTCATCGGGTCATTTTTTTCTAGGACCAATGGTTCGGGAGATAAAGTCGTCCGAATCTGATTCCCCGAATATTATGGTGAAATCAAAATCGGAATTTTTCGCGAGATAAAATTCTTAAAAAATTCAGGGTTGCAGAGGACGTTAAAAGAGATAATAATTCGTCGAGTCATGTTTTCCGGGACCAATGGTTCGGGAGATAAAGTCGTTCGAATCTGATTCCCCGAATATTATGGTGAAATCAAAATCGGAATTTTTCGCGAGAAAAAATTCTTAAAAAATTCAGGATTGTAGAGGACGTTGAAAGAGATGAAAAGTCATTGGGTCATTTTTTTCCAGGACCAATAATTCGGGAGATAAAGTCGTCCGAATCTGATTCCCCGAATATTATGGTAAAATCAAAATCGGAATTTTTCGCGAGATAAAATTCTTAAAATATTCAGGCTTGTAGAGGACGTTGAAAGAGATGGAAATTCATCGGGTCATTTTTTTCCAGGACCAATGGTTCGGGAGATAAAGTCGTCCGAATCTGATCCCGCGAATATTATGGAAGTTCGGAAATCGCAATTTTTCGCGAGATAAAATTCTGAAAAAATTCAGGGTTGTAGAGGACGTTAAAAGAGATGAAAATTCATCGGGTCATTTTTTTCCAGGACCAATGATTCGGGAGATAAAGTCGTCCGAATCTGATTCCCCGAATATTATCGAGGATTCAAAATCGCAATTTTTCGCGAGATAAAATTCTGAAAAAATTCAGGGTTGTAGAGGACGTTAAAAGAGATGAAAATTCATTAGGTCATTTTTTTCCAGGACCAATGATTCGGGAGATAAAGTCGTCCGAATCTGATTCCCCGAATATTATGGTGAAATCAAAATCGGAATTTTTCGCGAGATAAAATTCTGAAAGAATTCAGGGTTGTAGAGGACGTCAAAAGAGATGAAAATTCATTGAATCATTTTTTTCCAGGACCAATGGTTCGGGAGATAAAGTCGTCCGAATCTGATTCCCCGAATATTATCGGGGATTCAAAATCGCAATTTTTCGCGAGATAAAATTCTGAAAAAATTCAGGGTTGTAGAGGACGTTGAAAGAAATGCAAATTCATTGGGTCATTTTTTTCCAGGACCAATGGTTCGGGAGATAATGTCGTCCGAATCTGATTCCCCGAATATTATGGTGAAATCAAAATCGGAATTTTTCGCGAGATAAAATTCTTAAAATATTCAGGGTTGTAGAGAACGTTGAAAGAGATGGAAATTCATCGGGTCATTTTTTTCCAGGACCAATGATTCGGGAGATAAAGTCGTCCGAATCTGATTCCCCGAATATTATCGAGGATTCAAAATCGCAATTTTTCGCGAGATAAAATTCTGGAAAAATTCAGGGTTGTAGAGGACGTTAAAAGAGATGAAAATTCATTGGGTCATTTTTTTCCAGGACCAATGATTCGGGAGATAAAGTCGTCCGAATCTGATTCCCCGAATATTATGGTGAAATCAAAATCGGAATTCTTCGCGAGATAAAATTCTGAAAGAATTCAGGGTTGTAGAGGACGTCAAAAGAGATGAAAATTCATTGAATCATTTTTTTCCAGGACCAATGGTTCGGGAGATAAAGTCGTCCGAATCTGATTCCCCGAATATTATCGGGGATTCAAAATCGCAATTTTTCGCGAGATAAAATTCTGAAAAAATTCAGGGTTGTAGAGGACGTTAAAAGAGATGAAAATTCATCGGGTCATTTCTTTCCAGGACCAATGGTTCGGGAGATAAAGTCGTCGGAATCTGATCCCGCGAATATTATCGGGGATTCCAAATCTCAATTTCTCGCGAAATAAAATTCTAAAAAAATTCAGGGTTGTGGAGGACGTTAAAAGAGATGAAAATTCATCGGGTCATTTCTTTCCAGGACCAATGGTTCGGGAGATAAAGTCGTCCGAATCTGATTCCCCGAATATTATCGAGGATTCAAAATCGCAATTTTTCGCGAGATAAAATTCTGAAAAAATTCAGGGTTGTAGAGGACGTTGGAAGAGATGAAAATTCATCGGGTCATTTTTTTCCAGGACCAATAATTCGGGAGATAAAGTCGTCCGAATCTGATTCCCCGAATATTATGGTGAAATCAAAATCGGAATTTTTCGCGAGATAAAATTCCTAAAAAATTCAGGGTTGTAGAAGACGTTGAAAGAGATGAAAATTCATTGGGTCATTTTTCTCCAGAACCAATGGTTCGGGAGATAAAGTCGTCGGAATCTGATCCCGCGAATATTATCGGGGATTCCAAATCTCAATTTCTCGCGAAATAAAATTCTAAAAAAATTCAGGGTTGTGGAGGAAGTTAAAAGAGATGAAAATTCATCGGGTTATTTTTTTCCAGGACCAATGGTTCGGGAGATAAAGTCGTCCGAATCTGATTCCCCGAATATTATCGAGGATTCAAAATCGCAATTTTTCGCGAGATAAAATTCTGAAAAAATTCAGGGTTGTAGAGGACGTTAAAAGAGATGAAAATTCAACGGGTCATTTTTTTCCAGGACCAATGGTTCGGGAGATAAAGTCGTCCGAATCTGATTCCCCGAATATTATGGTGAAATCAAAATCGGAATTTTTCGCGAGATAAAATTCTGAAAAAATTCAGGGTTGTGGAGGACGTTCGGAGAGATAAAAATTCATTGGGTCATTTTTTTCCAGGACCAATGGTTCGGGAGATAAAGTCGTCCGAATCTGATTCCCCGAATATTATCGAGGATTCAAAATCGCGATTTTTCGCGAGATAAAATTCTGAAAAAATTCAGGGTTGTAGAGGACGTTAAAAGAGATGAAAATTCATCGAGTCATTTCTTTCCAGGACCAATGGTTCGGGAGATAAAGTCGTCGGAATCTGATCCCGCGAATATTATCGGGGATTCCAAATCTCAATTTTTCGCGAGATAAAATTCTGCGAAAATTCAGAGTTGTAGAGGACGTTAAAAGAGATGAAAATTCATTGGGTCATTTCTTTCCAGGACCAATGGTTCGGGAGATAAAGTCGTCCGAATCTGATTCCCCGAATATTATCGAGGATTCAAAATCGGAATTTTTCGCGAGATAAAATTCTGAAAAAATTCAGGGTTGTAGAGGACGTTAAAAGAGATGAAAATTCATTGGGTCATTTTTCTCCAGGACCAATGGTTCGAGAGATAAAGTCGTCCGAATCTGATTCCCCGAATATTATCGGGGATTCCAAATCTCAATTTCTCGCGAAATAAAATTCTAAAAAAATTCAGGGTTGTGGAGGACGTTAAAAGAGATGAAAATTCATCGGGTCATTTTTTTCCAGGACCAATGGTTCGGGAGATAAAGTCGTCCGAATCTGATTCCCCGAATATTATCGAGGATTCAAAATCGCAATTTTTCGCGAGATAAAATTCTGAAAAAATTCAGGGTTGTAGAGGACGTTAAAAGAGATGAAAATTCATCGGGTCATTTCTTTCCAGGACCAATGGTTCGGGAGATAAAGTCGTCCGAATCTGATTCCCCGAATATTATCGAGGATTCAAAATCGCGATTTTTCGCGAGATAAAATTCTGAAAAAATTCAGGGTTGTAGAGGACGTTAAAAGAGATGAAAATTCATCGGGTCATTTTTCTCCAGGACCAATGGTTCGGGAGATAAAGTCGTCCGAATCTGAGTCCCCGAATATTATGGTGAAATCAAAATCGGAATTTTTCGCGAGATAAAATTCTGAAAAAATTCAGGGTTGTAGAGGACGTTAAAAGAGATGTAAATTCATCGGGTCATTTCTTTCCAGGACCAATGGTTCGGGAGATAAAGTCGTCCGAATCTGATTCCCCGAATATTATGGTGAAATCAAAATCGGAATTTTTCGCGAGATAAAATTCTGAAAGAATTCAGGGTTGTAGAGGACGTCAAAAGAGATGGAAATTCATTGAATCATTTTTTTCCAGGACCAATGGTTCGGGAGATAAAGTCGTCCGAATCTGATTCCCCGAATATTATCGGGGATTCAAAATCGCAATTTTTCGCGAGATAAAATTCTGAAAAAATTCAGGGTTGTAGAGGACGTTAAAAGGGATGAAAATTCATCGGTCATTTTTTTCCAGGACCAATGGTTCGGGAGATAAAGTCGTCGGAATCTGATCCCGCGAATATTACGGAAGTTCGGAAATCGGAATTTTTCGCGAGATAAAATTCTGAAAAAATTCAGGGTTGTAGAGGACGTTAAAAGAGATGAAAATTCAACAAGTCATTTTTTTCCAGGACCAATGGTTCGGGAGATAAAGTCGTCCGAATCTGATTCCCCGAATATTATCGGGGATTCAAAATCGCAATTTTTCGCGAGATAAAATTCTGAAAAAATTCAGGGTTGTAGAGGACGTTAAAAGAGATGTAAATTCATTGGGTCGATTTTTTCCAGAACCAATGGTTCGGGAGATAAGGTCGTCGGAATCTGATCCCGCGAATATTATCGGGGATTCCAAATCTCAATTTTTCGCGAGATAAAATTCTCAAAAAATTCAGGGTTGTAGAGGACGTTGAAAGAGATGCAAATTCATTGGGTCATTTTTTTCCAGGACCAATGGTTCGGGAGATAAAGTCGTCCGAATCTGATCCCGCGAATATTACGGAAAATCGGAAATCGCAATTTTTCGCGAGATAAAATTCTGAAAAAATTCAGGGTTGTAGAGGACGTTAAAAGGGATGAAAATTCATCGGTCATTTTTTTCCAGGACCAATGGTTCGGGAGATAAAGTCGTCGGAATTTGATCCCGCGAATATTACGGAAGTTCGGAAATCGGAATTTTTCGCGAGATAAAATTCTGAAAAAATTCAGGGTTGTAGAGGACGTTAAAAGAGATGAAAATTCATCGGGTCATTTTTTTCCAGGACCAATGGTTCGGGAGATAAAGTCGTCCGAATCTGATTCCCCGAATATTATCGAAGATGCAAAATCGCAATTTTTCGCGAGATAAAATTCTGAAAAAATTCAGGGTTGTAGAGGACGTTAAAAGAGATGAAAATTCATCGAGTCATTTCTTTCCAGGACCAATGGTTCGGGAGATAAAGTCGTCGGAATCTGATCCCGCGAATATTATCGGGGATTCCAAATCTCAATTTTTCGCGAGATAAAATTCTGCGAAAATTCAGAGTTGTAGAGGACGTTAAAAGAGATGAAAATTCATTGGGTCATTTCTTTCCAGGACCAATGGTTCGGGAGATAAAGTCGTCCGAATCTGATTCCCCGAATATTATCGAGGATTCAAAATCGGAATTTTTCGCGAGATAAAATTCTGAAAAAATTCAGGGTTGTAGAGGACGTTAAAAGAGATGAAAATTCATTGGGTCATTTTTCTCCAGGACCAATGGTTCGAGAGATAAAGTCGTCCGAATCTGATTCCCCGAATATTATCGAGGATTCAAAATCGCAATTCTTCGCGAGATAAAATTCTGAAAAAATTCAGGGTTGTAGAGGACGTTAAAAGAGATGAAAATTCATCGGGTCATTTTTTTCCAGGACCAATGGTTCGGGAGATAAAGTCGTCCGAATCTGATTCCCCGAATATTATGGTGAAATCAAAATCGGAATTTTTCGCGAGATAAAATTCTGAAAAAATTCAGGGTTGTAGAGGACGTTAAAAGAGATGAAAATTCATTGGGTCATTTTTTTCCAGGACTAATGGTTCTGGAGATAAAGTCGTCGGAATCTGATCCCGCGAATATTATCGGGGATTCCAAATCGCAATTTTTCGCGAGATAAAATTCTGAAAAAATTCAGGGTTGTAGAGGACGTTGGAAGAGATGAAAATTCATTGGGTCATTTTTTTCCAGGACCAATGGTTCGGGAGATAAAGTCGTCCGAATCTGATTCCCCGAATATTATGGTGAAATCAAAATCGGAATTTTTCGCGAGATAAAATTCTGAAAAAATTCAGGGTTGTAGAGGACGTTAAAAGAGATGAAAATTCATCGGGTCATTTTTTTCCAGGACGAATGGTTCTGGAGATAAAGTCGTCGGAATCTGATCCCGCGAATATTATCGGGGATTCCAAATCGCAATTTTTCGCGAGATAAAATTCTGAAAAAATTCAGGGTTGTAGAGGACGTTAAAAGAGATGAAAATTCGTTGGGTCATTTTTTTCCAGGACCAATGGTTCGGGAGATAAAGTCGTCCGAATCTGATCCCGCGAATATTATGCAAGTTCGGAAATCGCAATTTTTCGCGGGATAAAATTCTGAAAAAATTCAGAGTTGTAGAGGACGTTAAAAGAGATGAAAATTCATCGGGTCATTTTTTCCCAGGACCAATGGTTCGGGAGATGAAGTCGTCGGAATCTGATCCCGCGAATATTATCGGGGATTCCAAATCGCAATTTTTCGCGAGATAAAATTCTGAAAAAATTCAGGGTTGTAGAGGACGTTGGAAGAGATGAAAATTCATCGGGTCATTTCTTTCCAGGACCAATGGTTCGGGAGATAAAGTCGTCCGAATCTGATTCCCCGAATATTATCGAGGATTCAAAATCGGAATTTTTCGCGAGATAAAATTCTGAAAAAATTCAGGGTTGTAGAGGACGTTAAAAGAGATGAAAATTCATTGGGTCATTTTTCTCCAGGACCAATGGTTCGAGAGATAAAGTCGTCCGAATCTGATTCCCCGAATATTATCGAGGATTCAAAATCGCAATTCTTCGCGAGATAAAATTCTGAAAAAATTCAGGGTTGTAGAGGACGTTAAAAGAGATGAAAATTCATCGGGTCATTTTTTTCCAGGACCAATGGTTCGGGAGATAAAGTCGTCCGAATCTGATTCCCCGAATATTATGGTGAAATCAAAATCGGAATTTTTCGCGAGATAAAATTCTGAAAAAATTCAGGGTTGTAGAGGACGTTAAAAGAGATGAAAATTCATTGGGTCATTTTTTTCCAGGACTAATGGTTCTGGAGATAAAGTCGTCGGAATCTGATCCCGCGAATATTATCGGGGATTCCAAATCGCAATTTTTCGCGAGATAAAATTCTGAAAAAATTCAGGGTTGTAGAGGACGTTAAAAGAGATGAAAATTCAATGATCATTTTTTTCCAGGACCAATGGTTCGGGAGATAAAGTCGTCGGAATCTGATCCCGCGAATATTATCGGGGATTCCAAATCTCAATTTTTCGCGAGATAAAATTCTGAAAAAATTCAGGGTTGCAGAGGACGTTAAAAGAGATGAAAATTCATTGGGTCATTTTTTTCCAGGACCAATGGTTCTGGAGATAAAGTCGTCGGAATCTGATCCCGCGAATATTATCGGGGATTCCAAATCGCAATTTTTCGCGAGATAAGATTCTGAAAAAATTCAGGGTTGTAGAGGACGTTGGAAGAGATGAAAATTCATGGGGTCATTTTTTTCCAGGACCAATGGTTCGGGAGATAAAGTCGTCCGAATCTGAGTCCCCGAATATTATGGTGAAATCAAAATAGGAATTTTTCGCGAGATAAAATTCTGAAAAAATTCAGGGTTGTAGACGACGTTAAAAGAGATGAAAATTCATTGGGTCGTTTTTTTCCAGGACCAATGGTTCGGGAGATAAAGTCGTCCGAATATGATCCCGCGAATATTATGCAAGTTCGGAAACCGCAATTTTTCGCGAGATAAAATTCTGAAAAAATTCAGGGTTGTAGAGGACGTTAAAAGAGATGAAAATTCATTGGGTCATTTTTTTCCAGGACCAATGGTTCGGGAGATAAAGTCGTCCGAATCTGATCCCGCGAATATTATGCAAGTTCGGAAATCGCAATTTTTCGCGGGATAAAATTCTGAAAAAATTCAGAGTTGTAGAGGACGTTAAAAGAGATGAAAATTCATCGGGTCATTTTTCTCCAGGACCAATGGTTCGGGAGATAAAGTCGTCCGAATCTGAACCCGCGAATATTACGGAAGTTCGGAAATCGGAATTTTTCGCGAGATAAAATTCTGAAAAAATTCAGGGTTGTAGAGGACGTTAAAAGGGATGAAAATTCAACGGGTCATTTTTTTCCAGGACCAATGGTTCGGGAGATAAAGTCGTCCGAATCTGAACCCGCGAATATTACGGAAGTTCGGAAATCGGAATTTTTCGCGAGATAAAATTCTGAAAAAATTCAGGGTTGTAGAGGACGTTAAAAGAGATGAAAATTCATGGGGTCATTTTTTTCCAGGACCAATGGTTCGGGAGATAAGGTCGTCCGAATCTGATTCCCCGAATATTATGGTGAAATCAAAACAGCAATTTTTCGCGAGATAAAATTCTGAAAAAATTCAGGGTTGTAGAGGACGTTAAAAGAGATGAAAATTCATCGGGTCATTTTTTCCCAGGACCAATGGTTCTGGAGATAAAGTCGTCGGAATCTGATCCCGCGAATATTATCGGGGATTCCAAATCGCAATTTTTCGCGAGATAAAATTCTGAAAAAATTCAGGGTTGTAGAGGACGTTGGAAGAGATGAAAATTCATCGGGTCATTTTTTTCCAGGACCAATGGTTCGGGAGATAAAGTCGTCCGAATCTGAGTCCCCGAATATTATGGTGAAATCAAAAAAGGAATTTTTCGCGAGATAAAATTCTGAAAAAATTCAGGGTTGTAGACGACGTTCAAAGAGATGAAAATTCATTGGGTCATTTTTTTCCAGGACCAATGGTTCGGGAGATAAAGTCGTCCGAATCTGATCCCGCGAATATTATGCAAGTTCGGAAACCGCAATTTTTCGCGCGATAAAATTTTGAAAAAATTCAGGGTTGTAGACGACGTTAAAAGAGATGAAAATTCATCGGGTCATTTTTTTCCAGGACCAATGGTTCTGGAGATAAAGTCGTCGGAATCTGATCCCGCGAATATTATCGGGGATTCCAAATCGCAATTTTTCGCGAGATAAAGATCTGAAAAAATTCAGGGTTGTAGAGGACGTTGGAAGAGATAAAATTCATCGGGTCATTTTTTTCCAGGACCAATGGTTCGGGAGATAAAGTCGTCCGAATCTGAGTCCCCGAATATTATGGTGAAATCAAAAAAGGAATTTTTCGCGAGATAAAATTCTGAAAAAATTCAGGGTTGTAGACGACGTTCAAAGAGATGAAAATTCATTGGGTCATTTTTTTCCAGGACCAATGGTTCGGGAGATAAAGTCGTCCGAATCTGATCCCGCGAATATTATGCAAGTTCGGAAACCGCAATTTTTCGCGCGATAAAATTTTGAAAAAATTCAGGGTTGTAGACGACGTTAAAAGAGATGAAAATTCATCGGGTCATTTTTTTCCAGGACCAATGGTTCGGGAGATAAAGTCGTCCGAATATGATCCCGCGAATATTATGCAAGTTCGGAAACCTCAATTTTTCGCGAGATAAAATTCTGAAAAAATTCAGGGTTGTAGAGGACGTTAAAAGAGATGAAAATTCATTGGGTCATTTTTTTCCAGGACCAATGGTTCGGGAGATAAAGTCGTCCGAATCTGATCCCGCGAATATTATGCAAGTTCGGAAATCGCAATTTTTCGCGGGATAAAATTCTGAAAAAATTCAGGGTCGTAGAGGACGTTAAAAGAGATGAAAATTCATTGGGTCATTTTTCTCCAGGACCAATGGTTCGAGAGATAAAGTCGTCCGAATCTGATTCCCCGAATATTATCGAGGATTCAAAATCGCAATTCTTCGCGAGATAAAATTCTGAAAAAATTCAGGGTTGTAGAGGACGTTAAAAGAGATGAAAATTCATCGGGTCATTTTTTTCCAGGACCAATGGTTCGGGAGATAAAGTCGTCCGAATCTGATTCCCCGAATATTATGGTGAAATCAAAATCGGAATTTTTCGAAGGATAAAATTCTGAAAAAATTCAGGGTTGTAGAGGACGTTAAAAGAGATGAAAATTCATTGGGTCATTTTTTTCCAGGACCAATGGTTCTGGAGATAAAGTCGTCGGAATCTGATCCCGCGAATATTATCGGGGATTCCAAATCGCAATTTTTCGCGAGATAAAATTCTGAAAACATTCAGGGTTGTAGAGGACGTTGGAAGAGATGAAAATTCATCGGGTCATTTTTTTCCAGGACCAATGGTTCGGGAGATAAAGTCGTCCGAATCTGAGTCCCCGAATATTATGGTGAAATCAAAATAGGAATTTTTCGCGAGATAAAATTCTGAAAAAATTCAGGGTTGTAGAGGACGTTAAAAGAGATGAAAATTCATGGGGTAATTTTTTTCCAGGACCAATGGTTCGGGAGATAAAGTCGTCCGAATCTGATCCCGCGAATAATATGCAAGTTCGGAAATCGCAATTTTTCGCGGGATAAAATTCTGAAAAAATTCAGAGTTGTAGAGGACGTTAAAAGAGATGAAAATTCATCGGATCATTTTTCTCCAGGACCAATGGTTCGGGAGATAAAGTCGTCCGAATCTGATCCCGCGAATATTATGCAAGTTCGGAAACCGGAATTTTTCGCGAGATAAAATTCTGAAAAAATTCAGGGTTGTAGAGGACGTTAAAAGAGATGAAAATTCATTGGGTCATTTTTTTCCAGGACCAATGGTTCGGGAGATGAAGTCGTCCGAATCTGATTCCCCGAATATTATCGAGGATTCAAAATCGGAATTTTTCGCGAGATAAAATTCTGAAAAAATTCAGGGTTGTAGAGGACGTTAAAAGAGATGAAAATTCATGGGGTCATTTTTTTCCAGGACCAATGGTTCGGGAGATAAGGTCGTCCGAATCTGATTCCCCGAATATTATGGTGAAATCAAAACAGCAATTTTTCGCGAGATAAAATTCTGAAAAAATTCAGGGTTGTAGAGGACGTTAAATGAGATGAAAATTCATTAGGTCATTTTTTTCCAGGACCAATGGTTCGGGAGATAAAGTCGTCCGAATCTGATCCCGCGAATATTACGGAAGTTCGGAAATCGGAATTTTTCGCAAGATAAAATTCTGAAAAAATTCAGGGTTGTAGAGGACGTTGGAAGAGATGAAAATTCATCGGGTCATTTTTTTCCAGGACCAATGGTTCGGGAGATAAAGTCGTCCGAATCTGATTCCCCGAATATTATCGCGGATTCAAAATCGCAATTTTTCGCGAGATAAAATTCTGAAAAAATTCAGGGTTATAGAGGACGTTAAAAGAGATGAAAATTCATTGGGTCATTTTTTTCCAGGACCAATGGTTCTGGAGATAAAGTCGTCGGAATCTGATCCCGCGAATATTATCGGGGATTCCAAATCGCGATTTTTCGCGAGATAAAATTCTGAAAAAATTCAGGGTTGTAGAGGACGTTGGAAGAGATGAAAATTCATCGGGTCATTTTTTTCCAGGACCAATGGTTCGGGAGATAAAGTCGTCCGAATCTGATTCCCCGAATATTATAGTGAAATCAAAATCGGAATTTTTCGCGAGATAAAATTCTGAAAAAATTCAGGGTTGTAGGGGACGTTAAAAGAGATGAAAATTCATTGGGTCATTTTTTTCCAGGACCAATGGTTCGGGAGATAAAGTCGTCGGAATCTGATCCCGCGAATATTATCGGGGATTCCAAATCTCAATTTTTCGCGAGATAAAATTCTGAAAAAATTCAGGGTTGTAGAGGACGTTAAAAGAGATAATAATTCATCAAGTCATTTTTTTCCAGGACCAATGGTTCGGTAGATAAAGTCGTCGGAATCTGATCCCGCGAATATTATGGTGAAATCAAAATCGGAATTTTTCGCGAGATAAAATTCTGAAAAAATTCAGGGTTGTAGAGGACGTTAAAAGAGATGAAAATTCATTGGGTCATTTTTTTTCCAGGACCAATGGTTCGGGAGATAAAGTCGTCCGAATCTGATCCCGCGAATATTACGGAAGTTCGGAAATCGGAATTTTTCGCAAGATAAAATTCTGAAAAAATTCAGGGTTGTAGAGGACGTTGGAAGAGATGAAAATTCATCGGGTCATTTTTTTCCAGGACCAATGGTTCGGGAGATAAAGTCGTGCGAATCTGATTCCCCGAATATTATCGCGGATTCAAAATCGCAATTTTTCGCGAGATAAAATTCTGAAAAAATTCAGGGTTATAGAGGACGTCAAAAGAGATGAAAATTCAGTGGGTCATTTTTTTCCAGGACTAATGGTTCTGGAGATAAAGTCGTCGGAATCTGATCCCGCGAATATTATCGGGGATTCCAAATCGCAATTTTTCGCGAGATAAAATTCTGAAAAAATTCAGGGTTGTAGAGGACGTTGGAAGAGATGAAAATTCATCGGGTCATTTTTTTCCAGGACCAATGGTTCGGGAGATAAAGTCGTCCGAATCTGAGTCCCCGAATATTATGGTGAAATCAAAAAAGGAATTTTTCGCGAGATAAAATTCTGAAAAAATTCAGGGTTGTAGACGACGTTCAAAGAGATGAAAATTCATTGGGTCATTTTTTTCCAGGACCAATGGTTCGGGAGATAAAGTCGTCCGAATCTGATCCCGCGAATATTATGCAAGTTCGGAAACCGCAATTTTTCGCGAGATAAAATTCTGAAAAAATTCAGGGTTGTAGACGACGTTAAAAGAGATAAAAATTCATTGGGTCATTTTTTTCCAGGACCAATGGTTCGGGAGATAAAGTCGTCCGAATCTGATCCCGCGAATATTATGCAAGTTCGGAAACCGCAATTTTTCGCGAGATAAAATTCTGAAAAAATTCAGGGTTGTAGAGGACGTTAAAAGAGATGGAAATTCATCGGGTCATTTTTTTCCAGGACCAATGGTTCGGGAGATGAAGTCGTCCGAATCTGATTCCCCGAATATTATCGAGGATTCAAAATCGGAATTTTTCGCGAGATAAAATTCTGAAAAAATTCAGGGTTGTAGAGGACGTTAAAAGAGATGAAAATTCATGGGGTCATTTTTTTCCAGGACCAATGGTTCGGGAGATAAGGTCGTCCGAATCTGATTCCCCGAATATCATGGTGAAATCAAAACAGCAATTTTTCGCGAGATAAAATTCTGAAAAAATTCAGGGTTGTAGAGGACGTTAAAAGAGATGAAAATTCATTGGGTCATTTCTTTTCAGGACCAATGGTTCGGGAGATAAAGTCGTCCGAATCTGATCCCGCGAATAATATGCAAGTTCGGAAATCGCAATTCTTCGCGAGATAAAATTCTGAAAAAATTCAGGGTTGTAGAGGACGTTAAAAGAGATGAAAATTCATCGGGTCATTTTTTTCCAGGACCAATGGTTCGGGAGATAAAGTCGTCCGAATCTGATTCCCCGAATATTATGGTGAAATCAAAATCGGAATTTTTCGCGAGATAAAATTCTGAAAAAATTCAGGGTTGTAGAGGACGTTAAAAGAGATGAAAATTCATTGGGTCATTTTTTTCCAGGACCAATGGTTCTGGAGATAAAGTCGTCGGAATCTGATCCCGCGAATATTATCGGGGATTCCAAATCGCAATTTTTCGCGAGATAAAATTCTGAAAAAATTCAGGGTTGTAGAGGACGTTGGAAGAGATGAAAATTCATCGGGTCATTTTTTTCCAGGACCAATGGTTCGGGAGATAAAGTCGTCCGAATCTGAGTCCCCGAATATTATGGTGAAATCAAAATAGGAATTTTTCGCGAGATAAAATTCTGAAAAAATTCAGGGTTGTAGAGGACGTTAAAAGAGATGAAAATTCATTGGGTCATTTTTTTCCAGGACCAATGGTTCGGGAGATAAAGTCGTCCGAATCTGATCCCGCGAATAATATAAAAGTTCGGAAATCGCAATTTTTCGCGGGATAAAATTCTGAAAAAATTCAGAGTTGTAGAGGACGTTAAAAGAGATGAAAATTCATCGGATCATTTTTCTCCAGGACCAATGGTTCGGGAGATAAAGTCGTCCGAATCTGATTCCCCGAATATTATCGAGGATTCAAAATCGGAATTTTTCGCGAGATAAAATTCTGAAAAAATTCAGGGTTGTAGAGGACGTTAAAAGAGATGAAAATTCATGGGGTCATTTTTTTCCAGGACCAATGGTTCGGGAGATAAGGTCGTCCGAATCTGATTCCCCGAATATTATGGTGAAATCAAAACAGCAATTTTTCGCGAGATAAAATTCTGAAAAAATTCAGGGTTGTAGAGGACGTTAAATGAGACGAAAATTCATTAGGTCATTTTTTTCCAGGACCAATGGTTCGGGAGATAAAGTCGTCCGAATCTGATCCCGCGAATATTACGGAAGTTCGGAAATCGGAATTTTTCGCAAGATAAAATTCTGAAAAAATTCAGGGTTGTAGAGGACGTTGGAAGAGATGAAAATTCATCGGGTCATTTTTTTCCAGGACCAATGGTTCGGGAGATAAAGTCGTCCGAATCTGATTCCCCGAATATTATCGCGGATTCAAAATCGCAATTTTTCGCGAGATAAAATTCTGAAAAAATTCAGGGTTATAGAGGACGTTAAAAGAGATGAAAATTCATTGGGTCATTTTTTTCCAGGACCAATGGTTCTGGAGATAAAGTCGTCGGAATCTGATCCCGCGAATATTATCGGGGATTCCAAATCGCGATTTTTCGCGAGATAAAATTCTGAAAAAATTCAGGGTTGTAGAGGACGTTGGAAGAGATGAAAATTCATCGGGTCATTTTTTTCCAGGACCAATGGTTCGGGAGATAAAGTCGTCCGAATCTGATTCCCCGAATATTATAGTGAAATCAAAATCGGAATTTTTCGCGAGATAAAATTCTGAAAAAATTCAGGGTTGTAGGGGACGTTAAAAGAGATGAAAATTCATTGGGTCATTTTTTTCCAGGACCAATGGTTCGGGAGATAAAGTCGTCGGAATCTGATCCCGCGAATATTATCGGGGATTCCAAATCTCAATTTTTCGCGAGATAAAATTCTGAAAAAATTCAGGGTTGTAGAGGACGTTAAAAGAGATAATAATTCATTAAGTCATTTTTTTCCAGGACCAATGGTTCGGTAGATAAAGTCGTCGGAATCTGATCCCGCGAATATTATGGTGAAATCAAAATCGGAATTTTTCGCGAGATAAAATTCTGAAAAAATTCAGGGTTGTAGAGGACGTTAAAAGAGATGAAAATTCATTGGGTCATTTTTTTTCCAGGACCAATGGTTCGGGAGATAAAGTCGCCCGAATCTGATCCCGCGAATATTACGGAAGTTCGGAAATCGGAATTTTTCGCAAGATAAAATTCTGAAAAAATTCAGGGTTGTAGAGGACGTTGGAAGAGATGAAAATTCATCGGGTCATTTTTTTCCAGGACCAATGGTTCGGGAGATAAAGTCGTGCGAATCTGATTCCCCGAATATTATCGCGGATTCAAAATCGCAATTTTTCGCGAGATAAAATTCTGAAAAAATTCAGGGTTGTAGAGGACGTTAAAAGAGATGAAAATTCATCGAGTCATTTCTTTCCAGGACCAATGGTTCGGGAGATAAAGTCGTCGGAATCTGATCCCGCGAATATTATCGGGGATTCCAAATCTCAATTTTTCGCGAGATAAAATTCTGCGAAAATTCAGAGTTGTAGAGGACGTTAAAAGAGATGAAAATTCATTGGGTCATTTCTTTCCAGGACCAATGGTTCGGGAGATAAAGTCGTCCGAATCTGATTCCCCGAATATTATCGAGGATTCAAAATCGGAATTTTTCGCGAGATAAAATTCTGAAAAAATTCAGGGTTGTAGAGGACGTTAAAAGAGATGAAAATTCATTGAGTCATTTTTCTCCAGGACCAATGGTTCGAGAGATAAAGTCGTCCGAATCTGATTCCCCGAATATTATCGGGGATTCCAAATCTCAATTTCTCGCGAAATAAAATTCTAAAAAAATTCAGGGTTGTGGAGGACGTTAAAAGAGATGAAAATTCATCGGGTCATTTTTTTCCAGGACCAATGGTTCGGGAGATAAAGTCGTCCGAATCTGATTCCCCGAATATTATCGAGGATTCAAAATCGCAATTTTTCGCGAGATAAAATTCTGAAAAAATTCAGGGTTGTAGAGGACGTTAAAAGAGATGAAAATTCATCGGGTCATTTCTTTCCAGGACCAATGGTTCGGGAGATAAAGTCGTCCGAATCTGATTCCCCGAATATTATCGAGGATTCAAAATCGCGATTTTTCGCGAGATAAAATTCTGAAAAAATTCAGGGTTGTAGAGGACGTTAAAAGAGATGAAAATTCATCGGGTCATTTTTCTCCAGGACCAATGGTTCGGGAGATAAAGTCGTCCGAATCTGAGTCCCCGAATATTATGGTGAAATCAAAATCGGAATTTTTCGCGAGATAAAATTCTGAAAAAATTCAGGGTTGTAGAGGACGTTAAAAGAGATGTAAATTCATCGGGTCATTTCTTTCCAGGACCAATGGTTCGGGAGATAAAGTCGTCCGAATCTGATTCCCCGAATATTATCGAGGATTCAAAATCGCGATTTTTCGCGAGATAAAATTCTGAAAAAATTCAGGGTTGTAGAGGACGTTCGGAGAGATAAAAATTCAATGGGTCATTTTTTTCCAGGACCAATGGTTCGGGAGATAAAGTCGTCCGAATCTGATTCCCCGAATATTATGGTGAAATCAAAATCGGAATTTTTCGCGAGATAAAATTCTGAAAAAATTCAGGGTTGTAGAGGACGTTAAAAGAGATAAAAATTCATCGGGTCATTTTTTTCCAGGACCAATGGTTCGGGAGATAAAGTCGTCCGAATCTGATTCCCCGAATATTATAGTGAAATCAAAATCGGAATTTTTCGCGAGATAAAATTCTGAAAAAATTCAGGGTTGTAGGGGACGTTAAAAGAGATGAAAATTCATTGGGTCATTTTTTTCCAGGACCAATGGTTCGGGAGATAAAGTCGTCGGAATCTGATCCCGCGAATATTATCGGGGATTCCAAATCTCAATTTTTCGCGAGATAAAATTCTGAAAAAATTCAGGGTTGTAGAGGACGTTAAAAGAGATAATAATTCATTAAGTCATTTTTTTCCAGGACCAATGGTTCGGTAGATAAAGTCGTCGGAATCTGATCCCGCGAATATTATGGTGAAATCAAAATCGGAATTTTTCGCGAGATAAAATTCTGAAAAAATTCAGGGTTATAGAGGACGTTAAAAGAGATGAAAATTCATTGGGTCATTTTTTTTCCAGGACCAATGGTTCGGGAGATAAAGTCGTCCGAATCTGATCCCGCGAATATTACGGAAGTTCGGAAATCGGAATTTTTCGCAAGATAAAATTCTGAAAAAATTCAGGGTTGTAGAGGACGTTGGAAGAGATGAAAATTCATCGGGTCATTTTTTTCCAGGACCAATGGTTCGGGAGATAAAGTCGTGCGAATCTGATTCCCCGAATATTATCGCGGATTCAAAATCGCAATTTTTCGCGAGATAAAATTCTGAAAAAATTCAGGGTTGTAGAGGACGTTAAAAGAGATGAAAATTCATCGAGTCATTTCTTTCCAGGACCAATGGTTCGGGAGATAAAGTCGTCGGAATCTGATCCCGCGAATATTATCGGGGATTCCAAATCTCAATTTTTCGCGAGATAAAATTCTGCGAAAATTCAGAGTTGTAGAGGACGTTAAAAGAGATGAAAATTCATTGGGTCATTTCTTTCCAGGACCAATGGTTCGGGAGATAAAGTCGTCCGAATCTGATTCCCCGAATATTATCGAGGATTCAAAATCGGAATTTTTCGCGAGATAAAATTCTGAAAAAATTCAGGGTTGTAGAGGACGTTAAAAGAGATGAAAATTCATTGAGTCATTTTTCTCCAGGACCAATGGTTCGAGAGATAAAGTCGTCCGAATCTGATTCCCCGAATATTATCGGGGATTCCAAATCTCAATTTCTCGCGAAATAAAATTCTAAAAAAATTCAGGGTTGTGGAGGACGTTAAAAGAGATGAAAATTCATCGGGTCATTTTTTTCCAGGACCAATGGTTCGGGAGATAAAGTCGTCCGAATCTGATTCCCCGAATATTATCGAGGATTCAAAATCGCAATTTTTCGCGAGATAAAATTCTGAAAAAATTCAGGGTTGTAGAGGACGTTAAAAGAGATGAAAATTCATCGGGTCATTTCTTTCCAGGACCAATGGTTCGGGAGATAAAGTCGTCCGAATCTGATTCCCCGAATATTATCGAGGATTCAAAATCGCGATTTTTCGCGAGATAAAATTCTGAAAAAATTCAGGGTTGTAGAGGACGTTAAAAGAGATGAAAATTCATCGGGTCATTTTTCTCCAGGACCAATGGTTCGGGAGATAAAGTCGTCCGAATCTGAGTCCCCGAATATTATGGTGAAATCAAAATCGGAATTTTTCGCGAGATAAAATTCTGAAAAAATTCAGGGTTGTAGAGGACGTTAAAAGAGATGTAAATTCATCGGGTCATTTCTTTCCAGGACCAATGGTTCGGGAGATAAAGTCGTCCGAATCTGATTCCCCGAATATTATCGAGGATTCAAAATCGCGATTTTTCGCGAGATAAAATTCTGAAAAAATTCAGGGTTGTAGAGGACGTTCGGAGAGATAAAAATTCAATGGGTCATTTTTTTCCAGGACCAATGGTTCGGGAGATAAAGTCGTCCGAATCTGATTCCCCGAATATTATGGTGAAATCAAAATCGGAATTTTTCGCGAGATAAAATTCTGAAAAAATTCAGGGTTGTAGAGGACGTTAAAAGAGATGTAAATTCATCGGGTCATTTCTTTCCAGGACCAATGGTTCGGGAGATAAAGTCGTCCGAATCTGATTCCCCGAATATTATGGTGAAATCAAAATCGGAATTTTTCGCGAGATAAAATTCTTAAAAAATTCAGGGTTGTAGAGGACGTTAAAAGAGATGAAAATTCATCGGGTCATTTTTTTCCAGGACCAATGGTTCGGGAGATAAAGTCGTCCGAATCTGATTCCCCGAATATTATGGTGAAATCAAAATCGGAATTTTTCGCGAGATAAAATTCTGAAAAAATTCAGGGTTGTAGAGGACGTTAAAAGAGATGTAAATTCATCGGGTCATTTCTTTCCAGGACCAATGGTTCGGGAGATAAAGTCGTCCGAATCTGATTCCCCGAATATTATCGAGGATTCAAAATCGCGATTTTTCGCGAGATAAAATTCTGAAAAAATTCAGGGTTGTAGAGGACGTTCGGAGAGATAAAAATTCAATGGGTCATTTTTTTCCAGGACCAATGGTTCGGGAGATAAAGTCGTCCGAATCTGATTCCCCGAATATTATGGTGAAATCAAAATCGGAATTTTTCGCGAGATAAAATTCTGAAAAAATTCAGGGTTGTAGAGGACGTTAAAAGAGATGTAAATTCATCGGGTCATTTCTTTCCAGGACCAATGGTTCGGGAGATAAAGTCGTCCGAATCTGATTCCCCGAATATTATGGTGAAATCAAAATCGGAATTTTTCGCGAGATAAAATTCTTAAAAAATTCAGGGTTGTAAAGGACGTTAAAAGAGATGAAAATTCATCGGGTCATTTTTTTCCAGGACCAATGGTTCGGGAGATAAAGTCGTCCGAATCTGATTCCCCGAATATTATGGTGAAATCAAAATCGGAATTTTTCGCGAGATAAAATTCTGAAAGAATTCAGGGTTGTAGAGGACGTCAAAAGAGATGGAAATTCATTGAATCATTTTTTTCCAGGACCAATGGTTCGGGAGATAAAGTCGTCCGAATCTGATTCCCCGAATATTATCGGGGATTCAAAATCGCAATTTTTCGCGAGATAAAATTCTGAAAAAATTCAGGGTTGTAGAGGACGTTAAAAGAGATGAAAATTCAATGGGTCATTTTTTTCCAGGACTAATGGTTCTGGAGATAAAGTCGTCGGAATCTGATCCCGCGAATATTATCGGGGATTCCAAATCGCAATTTTTCGCGAGATAAAATTCTGAAAAAATTCAGGGTTGTAGAGGACGTTGGAAGAGATGAAAATTCATTGGGTCATTTTTTTCCAGGACCAATGGTTCGGGAGATAAAGTCGTCCGAATCTGATTCCCCGAATATTATGGTGAAATCAAAATCGGAATTTTTCGCGAGATAAAATTCTGAAAAAATTCAGGGTTGTAGAGGACGTTAAAAGAGATGAAAATTCATCGGGTCATTTTTTTCCAGGACGAATGGTTCTGGAGATAAAGTCGTCGGAATCTGATCCCGCGAATATTATCGGGGATTCCAAATCGCAATTTTTCGCGAGATAAAATTCTGAAAAAATTCAGGGTTGTAGAGGACGTTAAAAGAGATGAAAATTCATCGGGTCATTTTTTTCCAGGACCAATGGTTCGGGAGATAAGGTCGTCCGAATCTGATCCCGCGAATATTATGCAAGTTCGGAAATCGCAATTTTTCGCGGGATAAAATTCTGAAAAAATTCAGAGTTGTAGAGGACGTTAAAAGAGATGAAAATTCATCGGGTCATTTTTTCCCAGGACCAATGGTTCGGGAGATGAAGTCGTCGGAATCTGATCCCGCGAATATTATCGGGGATTCCAAATCGCAATTTTTCGCGAGATAAAATTCTGAAAAAATTCAGGGTTGTAGAGGACGTTGGAAGAGATGAAAATTCATCGGGTCATTTCTTTCCAGGACCAATGGTTCGGGAGATAAAGTCGTCCGAATCTGATTCCCCGAATATTATCGAGGATTCAAAATCGGAATTTTTCGCGAGATAAAATTCTGAAAAAATTCAGGGTTGTAGAGGACGTTAAAAGAGATGAAAATTCATCGGGTCATTTTTTCCCAGGACCAATGGTTCGGGAGATAAAGTCGTCCGAATCTGATTCCCCGAATATTATGGTGAAATCAAAATCGGAATTTTTCGCGAGATAAAATTCTGAAAAAATTCAGGGTTGTAGAGGACGTTAAAAGAGATGAAAATTCATTGGGTCATTTTTTTCCAGGACTAATGGTTCTGGAGATAAAGTCGTCGGAATCTGATCCCGCGAATATTATCGGGGATTCCAAATCGCAATTTTTCGCGAGATAAAATTCTGAAAAAATTCAGGGTTGTAGAGGACGTTAAAAGAGATGAAAATTCAATGATCATTTTTTTCCAGGACCAATGGTTCGGGAGATAAAGTCGTCGGAATCTGATCCCGCGAATATTATCGGGGATTCCAAATCTCAATTTTTCGCGAGATAAAATTCTGAAAAAATTCAGGGTTGCAGAGGACGTTAAAAGAGATGAAAATTCATTGGGTCATTTTTTTCCAGGACCAATGGTTCTGGAGATAAAGTCGTCGGAATCTGATCCCGCGAATATTATCGGGGATTCCAAATCGCAATTTTTCGCGAGATAAAATTCTGAAAAAATTTAGGGTTGTAGAGGACGTTGGAAGAGATGAAAATTCATGGGGTCATTTTTTTCCAGGACCAATGGTTCGGGAGATAAGGTCGTCCGAATCTGATTCCCCGAATATTATGGTGAAATCAAAACAGCAATTTTTCGCGAGATAAAATTCTGAAAAAATTCAGGGTTGTAGAGGACGTTAAAAGAGATGAAAATTCATCGGGTCATTTTTTCCTAGGACCAATGGTTCTGGAGATAAAGTCGTCGGAATCTGATCCCGCGAATATTATCGGGGATTCCAAATCGCAATTTTTCGCGAGATAAAGATCTGAAAAAATTCAGGGTTGTAGAGGACGTTGGAAGAGATGAAAATTCATCGGGTCATTTTTTTCCAGGACCAATGGTTCGGGAGATAAAGTCGTCCGAATCTGAGTCCCCGAATATTATGGTGAAATCAAAAAAGGAATTTTTCGCGAGATAAAATTCTGAAAAAATTCAGGGTTGTAGACGACGTTCAAAGAGATGAAAATTCATCGGGTCATTTTTTTCCAGGACCAATGGTTCGGGAGATAAAGTCGTCCGAATCTGATCCCGCGAATATTATGCAAGTTCGGAAATCGCAATTTTTCGCGGGATAAAATTCTGAAAAAATTCAGGGTCGTAGAGGACGTTAAAAGAGATGAAAATTCATTGGGTCATTTTTCTCCAGGACCAATGGTTCGAGAGATAAAGTCGTCCGAATCTGATTCCCCGAATATTATCGAGGATTCAAAATCGCAATTCTTCGCGAGATAAAATTCTGAAAAAATTCAGGGTTGTAGACGACGTTAAAAGAGATGAAAATTCATGGGGTCATTTTTTTCCAGGACCAATGGTTCGGGAGATAAGGTCGTCCGAATCTGATTCCCCGAATATTATGGTGAAATCAAAATCGGAATTTTTCGAAGGATAAAATTCTGAAAAAATTCAGGGTTGTAGAGGACGTTAAAAGAGATGAAAATTCATTGGGTCATTTTTTTCCAGGACCAATGGTTCTGGAGATAAAGTCGTCGGAATCTGATCCCGCGAATATTATCGGGGATTCCAAATCGCAATTTTTCGCGAGATAAAATTCTGAAAAAATTCAGGGTTGTAGAGGACGTTGGAAGAGATGAAAATTCATCGGGTCATTTTTTTCCAGGACCAATGGTTCGGGAGATAAAGTCGTCCGAATCTGAGTCCCCGAATATTATGGTGAAATCAAAATAGGAATTTTTCGCGAGATAAAATTCTGAAAAAATTCAGGGTTGTAGAGGACGTTAAAAGAGATGAAAATTCATGGGGTCATTTTTTTCCAGGACCAATGGTTCGGGAGATAAAGTCGTCCGAATCTGATCCCGCGAATAATATGCAAGTTCGGAAATCGCAATTTTTCGCGGGATAAAATTCTGAAAAAATTCAGAGTTGTAGAGGACGTTAAAAGAGATGAAAATTCATCGGATCATTTTTCTCCAGGACCAATGGTTCGGGAGATAAAGTCGTCCGAATCTGATCCCGCGAATATTATGCAAGTTCGGAAACCGGAATTTTTCGCGAGATAAAATTCTGAAAAAATTCAGGGTTGTAGAGGACGTTAAAAGAGATGAAAATTCATTGGGTCATTTTTTTCCAGGACCAATGGTTCGGGAGATGAAGTCGTCCGAATCTGATTCCCCGAATATTATCGAGGATTCAAAATCGGAATTTTTCGCGAGATAAAATTCTGAAAAAATTCAGGGTTGTAGAGGACGTTAAAAGAGATGAAAATTCATGGGGTCATTTTTTTCCAGGACCAATGGTTCGGGAGATAAGGTCGTCCGAATCTGATTCCCCGAATATTATGGTGAAATCAAAACAGCAATTTTTCGCGAGATAAAATTCTGAAAAAATTCAGGGTTGTAGAGGACGTTAAATGAGATGAAAATTCATTAGGTCATTTTTTTCCAGGACCAATGGTTCGGGAGATAAAGTCGTCCGAATCTGATCCCGCGAATATTACGGAAGTTCGGAAATCGGAATTTTTCGCAAGATAAAATTCTGAAAAAATTCAGGGTTGTAGAGGACGTTGGAAGAGATGAAAATTCATCGGGTCATTTTTTTCCAGGACCAATGGTTCGGGAGATAAAGTCGTCCGAATCTGATTCCCCGAATATTATCGCGGATTCAAAATCGCAATTTTTCGCGAGATAAAATTCTGAAAAAATTCAGGGTTATAGAGGACGTTAAAAGAGATGAAAATTCATTGGGTCATTTTTTTCCAGGACCAATGGTTCTGGAGATAAAGTCGTCGGAATCTGATCCCGCGAATATTATCGGGGATTCCAAATCGCGATTTTTCGCGAGATAAAATTCTGAAAAAATTCAGGGTTGTAGAGGACGTTGGAAGAGATGAAAATTCATCGGGTCATTTTTTTCCAGGACCAATGGTTCGGGAGATAAAGTCGTCCGAATCTGATTCCCCGAATATTATAGTGAAATCAAAATCGGAATTTTTCGCGAGATAAAATTCTGAAAAAATTCAGGGTTGTAGGGGACGTTAAAAGAGATGAAAATTCAAGGGTCATTTTTTTCCAGGACCAATGGTTCGGGAGATAAAGTCGTCGGAATCTGATCCCGCGAATATTATCGGGGATTCCAAATCTCAATTTTTCGCGAGATAAAATTCTGAAAAAATTCAGGGTTGTAGAGGACGTTAAAAGAGATAATAATTCATCAAGTCATTTTTTTCCAGGACCAATGGTTCGGTAGATAAAGTCGTCGGAATCTGATCCCGCGAATATTATGGTGAAATCAAAATCGGAATTTTTCGCGAGATAAAATTCTGAAAAAATTCAGGGTTGTAGAGGACGTTAAAAGAGATGAAAATTCATTGGGTCATTTTTTTTCCAGGACCAATGGTTCGGGAGATAAAGTCGTCCGAATCTGATCCCGCGAATATTACGGAAGTTCGGAAATCGGAATTTTTCGCAAGATAAAATTCTGAAAAAATTCAGGGTTGTAGAGGACGTTGGAAGAGATGAAAATTCATCGGGTCATTTTTTTCCAGGACCAATGGTTCGGGAGATAAAGTCGTGCGAATCTGATTCCCCGAATATTATCGCGGATTCAAAATCGCAATTTTTCGCGAGATAAAATTCTGAAAAAATTCAGGGTTATAGAGGACGTCAAAAGAGATGAAAATTCAGCGGGTCATTTTTTTCCAGGACTAATGGTTCTGGAGATAAAGTCGTCGGAATCTGATCCCGCGAATATTATCGGGGATTCCAAATCGCAATTTTTCGCGAGATAAAATTCTGAAAAAATTCAGGGTTGTAGAGGACGTTGGAAGAGATGAAAATTCATCGGGTCATTTTTTTCCAGGACCAATGGTTCGGGAGATAAAGTCGTCCGAATCTGAGTCCCCGAATATTATGGTGAAATCAAAAAAGGAATTTTTCGCGAGATAAAATTCTGAAAAAATTCAGGGTTGTAGACGACGTTCAAAGAGATGAAAATTCATTGGGTCATTTTTTTCCAGGACCAATGGTTCGGGAGATAAAGTCGTCCGAATCTGATCCCGCGAATATTATGCAAGTTCGGAAACCGCAATTTTTCGCGAGATAAAATTCTGAAAAAATTCAGGGTTGTAGACGACGTTAAAAGAGATAAAAATTCATTGGGTCATTTTTTTCCAGGACCAATGGTTCGGGAGATAAAGTCGTCCGAATCTGATCCCGCGAATATTATGCAAGTTCGGAAACCGCAATTTTTCGCGAGATAAAATTCTGAAAAAATTCAGGGTTGTAGAGGACGTTAAAAGAGATGGAAATTCATCGGGTCATTTTTTTCCAGGACCAATGGTTCGGGAGATGAAGTCGTCCGAATCTGATTCCCCGAATATTATCGAGGATTCAAAATCGGAATTTTTCGCGAGATAAAATTCTGAAAAAATTCAGGGTTGTAGAGGACGTTAAAAGAGATGAAAATTCATGGGGTCATTTTTTTCCAGGACCAATGGTTCGGGAGATAAGGTCGTCCGAATCTGATTCCCCGAATATTATGGTGAAATCAAAACAGCAATTTTTCGCGAGATAAAATTCTGAAAAAATTCAGGGTTGTAGAGGACGTTAAAAGAGATGAAAATTCATTGGGTCATTTTTTTCCAGGACCAATGGTTCGGGAGATAAAGTCGTCCGAATCTGATCCCGCGAATAATATGCAAGTTCGGAAATCGCAATTCTTCGCGAGATAAAATTCTGAAAAAATTCAGGGTTGTAGAGGACGTTAAAAGAGATGAAAATTCATCGGGTCATTTTTTTCCAGGACCAATGGTTCGGGAGATAAAGTCGTCCGAATCTGATTCCCCGAATATTATGGTGAAATCAAAATCGGAATTTTTCGCGAGATAAAATTCTGAAAAAATTCAGGGTTGTAGAGGACGTTAAAAGAGATGAAAATTCATTGGGTCATTTTTTTCCAGGACCAATGGTTCTGGAGATAAAGTCGTCGGAATCTGATCCCGCGAATATTATCGGGGATTCCAAATCGCAATTTTTCGCGAGATAAAATTCTGAAAAAATTCAGGGTTGTAGAGGACGTTGGAAGAGATGAAAATTCATCGGGTCATTTTTTTCCAGGACCAATGGTTCGGGAGATAAAGTCGTCCGAATCTGAGTCCCCGAATATTATGGTGAAATCAAAATAGGAATTTTTCGCGAGATAAAATTCTGAAAAAATTCAGGGTTGTAGAGGACGTTAAAAGAGATGAAAATTCATTGGGTCATTTTTTTCCAGGACCAATGGTTCGGGAGATAAAGTCGTCCGAATCTGATCCCGCGAATAATATAAAAGTTCGGAAATCGCAATTTTTCGCGGGATAAAATTCTGAAAAAATTCAGAGTTGTAGAGGACGTTAAAAGAGATGAAAATTCATCGGATCATTTTTCTCCAGGACCAATGGTTCGGGAGATAAAGTCGTCCGAATCTGATTCCCCGAATATTATCGAGGATTCAAAATCGGAATTTTTCGCGAGATAAAATTCTGAAAAAATTCAGGGTTGTAGAGGACGTTAAAAGAGATGAAAATTCATGGGGTCATTTTTTTCCAGGACCAATGGTTCGGGAGATAAGGTCGTCCGAATCTGATTCCCCGAATATTATGGTGAAATCAAAACAGCAATTTTTCGCGAGATAAAATTCTGAAAAAATTCAGGGTTGTAGAGGACGTTAAATGAGATGAAAATTCATTAGGTCATTTTTTTCCAGGACCAATGGTTCGGGAGATAAAGTCGTCCGAATCTGATCCCGCGAATATTACGGAAGTTCGGAAATCGGAATTTTTCGCAAGATAAAATTCTGAAAAAATTCAGGGTTGTAGAGGACGTTGGAAGAGATGAAAATTCATCGGGTCATTTTTTTCCAGGACCAATGGTTCGGGAGATAAAGTCGTCCGAATCTGATTCCCCGAATATTATCGCGGATTCAAAATCGCAATTTTTCGCGAGATAAAATTCTGAAAAAATTCAGGGTTATAGAGGACGTTAAAAGAGATGAAAATTCATTGGGTCATTTTTTTCCAGGACCAATGGTTCTGGAGATAAAGTCGTCGGAATCTGATCCCGCGAATATTATCGGGGATTCCAAATCGCGATTTTTCGCGAGATAAAATTCTGAAAAAATTCAGGGTTGTAGAGGACGTTGGAAGAGATGAAAATTCATCGGGTCATTTTTTTCCAGGACCAATGGTTCGGGAGATAAAGTCGTCCGAATCTGATTCCCCGAATATTATAGTGAAATCAAAATCGGAATTTTTCGCGAGATAAAATTCTGAAAAAATTCAGGGTTTCAGGGGACGTTAAAAGAGATGAAAATTCATTGGGTCATTTTTTTCCAGGACCAATGGTTCGGGAGATAAAGTCGTCGGAATCTGATCCCGCGAATATTATCGGGGATTCCAAATCTCAATTTTTCGCGAGATAAAATTCTGAAAAAATTCAGGGTTGTAGAGGACGTTAAAAGAGATAATAATTCATTAAGTCATTTTTTTCCAGGACCAATGGTTCGGTAGATAAAGTCGTCGGAATCTGATCCCGCGAATATTATGGTGAAATCAAAATCGGAATTTTTCGCGACATAAAATTCTGAAAAAATTCAGGGTTGTAGAGGACGTTAAAAGAGATGAAAATTCATGGGGTCATTTTTTTCCAGGACCAATGGTTCGGGAGATAAGGTCGTCCGAATCTGATTCCCCGAATATTATGGTGAAATCAAAACAGCAATTTTTCGCGAGATAAAATTCTGAAAAAATTCAGGGTTGTAGACGACGTTCAAAGAGATGAAAATTCATTGGGTCATTTTTTTCCAGGACCAATGGTTCGGTAGATAAAGTCGTCGGAATCTGATCCCGCGAATATTATGGTGAAATCAAAATCGGAATTTTTCGCGAGATAAAATTCTGAAAAAATTCAGGGTTGTAGAGGACGTTAAAAGAGATGAAAATTCATTGGGTCATTTTTTTTCCAGGACCAATGGTTCGGGAGATAAAGTCGTCCGAATCTGATCCCGCGAATATTACGGAAGTTCGGAAATCGGAATTTTTCGCAAGATAAAATTCTGAAAAAATTCAGGGTTGTAGAGGACGTTGGAAGAGATGAAAATTCATCGGGTCATTTTTTTCCAGGACCAATGGTTCGGGAGATAAAGTCGTCCGAATCTGATTCCCCGAATATTATCGCGGATTCAAAATCGCAATTTTTCGCGAGATAAAATTCTGAAAAAATTCAGGGTTATAGAGGACGTTAAAAGAGATGAAAATTCATTGGGTCATTTTTTTCCAGGACTGATGGTTCTGGAGATAAAGTCGTCGGAATCTGATCCCGCGAATATTATCGGGGATTCCAAATCGCAATTTTTCGCGAGATAAAATTCTGAAAAAATTCAGGGTTGTAAAGGACGTTGGAAGAGATGAAAATTCATCGGGTCATTTTTTTCCAGGACCAATGGTTCGGGAGATAAAGTCGTCCGAATCTGAGTCCCCGAATATTATGGTGAAATCAAAAAAGGAATTTTTCGCGAGATAAAATTCTGAAAAAATTCAGGGTTGTAGACGACGTTCAAAGAGATGAAAATTCATTAGGTCATTTTTTTCCAGGACCAATGGTTCGGGAGATAAGGTCGTCCGAATCTGATTCCCCGAATATTATGGTGAAATCAAAACAGCAATTTTTCGCGAGATAAAATTCTGAAAAAATTCAGGGTTGTAGAGGACGTTAAATGAGATGAGAATTCATTAGGTCATTTTTTTCCAGGACCAATGGTTCGGGAGATAAAGTCGTCCGAATCTGATCCCGCGAATATTACGGAAGTTCGGAAATCGGAATTTTTCGCAAGATAAAATTCTGAAAAAATTCAGGGTTGTAGAGGACGTTGGAAGAGATGAAAATTCATCGGGTCATTTTTTTCCAGGACCAATGGTTCGGGAGATAAAGTCGTCCGAATCTGATTCCCCGAATATTATCGCGGATTCAAAATCGCAATTTTTCGCGAGATAAAATTCTGAAAAAATTCAGGGTTGTAGACGACGTTAAAAGAGATGAAAATTCATCGGGTCATTTTTTTCCAGGACCAATGGTTCGGGAGATAAAGTCGTCCGAATATGATCCCGCGAATATTATGCAAGTTCGGAAATCGGAATTTTTCGCGAGATAAAATTCTGAAAAAATTCAGGGTTGTAGAGGACGTTAAAAGGGATGAAAATTCATCGGGTCATTTTTTTCCAGGACCAATGGTTCGGGAGATAAAGTCGTCCGAATCTGAACCCGCGAATATTACGGAAGTTCGGAAATCGGAATTTTTCGCGAGATAAAATTCTGAAAAAATTCAGGGTTGTAGAGGACGTTAAAAGAGATGAAAATTCATGGGGTCATTTTTTTCCAGGACCAATGGTTCGGGAGATAAGGTCGTCCGAATCTGATTCCCCGAATATTATGGTGAAATCAAAACAGCAATTTTTCGCGAGATAAAATTCTGAAAAAATTCAGGGTTGTAGACGACGTTCAAAGAGATGAAAATTCATTGGGTCATTTTTTTCCAGGACCAATGGTTCGGGAGATAAAGTCGTCCGAATCTGATCCCGCGAATATTATGCAAGTTCGGAAACCGCAATTTTTCGCGAGATAAAATTTTGAAAAAATTCAGGGTTGTAGACGACGTTAAAAGAGATGAAAATTCATCGGGTCATTTTTTTCCAGGACCAATGGTTCGGGAGATAAAGTCGTCCGAATCTGATCCCGCGAATATTATGCAAGTTCGGAAATCGCAATTTTTCGCGGGATAAAATTCTGAAAAAATTCAGGGTCGTAGAGGACGTTAAAAGAGATGAAAATTCATTGGGTCATTTTTCTCCAGGACCAATGGTTCGAGAGATAAAGTCGTCCGAATCTGATTCCCCGAATATTATCGAGGATTCAAAATCGCAATTCTTCGCGAGATAAAATTCTGAAAAAATTCAGGGTTGTAGAGGACGTTAAAAGAGATGAAAATTCATCGGGTCATTTTTTTCCAGGACCAATGGTTCGGGAGATAAAGTCGTCCGAATCTGATTCCCCGAATATTATGGTGAAATCAAAATCGGAATTTTTCGCGAGATAAAATTCTGAAAAAATTCAGGGTTGTAGAGGACGTTAAAAGAGATGAAAATTCATTGGGTCATTTTTTTCCAGGACCAATGGTTCTGGAGATAAAGTCGTCGGAATCTGATCCCGCGAATATTATCGGGGATTCCAAATCGCAATTTTTCGCGAGATAAAATTCTGAAAAAATTCAGGGTTGTAGAGGACGTTGGAAGAGATGAAAATTCATCGGGTCATTTTTTTCCAGGACCAATGGTTCGGGAGATAAAGTCGTCCGAATCTGAGTCCCCGAATATTATGGTGAAATCAAAATAGGAATTTTTCGCGAGATAAAATTCTGAAAAAATTCAGGGTTGTAGAGGACGTTAAAAGAGATGAAAATTCATTGGGTCATTTTTTTCCAGGACCAATGGTTCGGGAGATAAAGTCGTCCGAATCTGATCCCGCGAATAATATGCAAGTTCGGAAATCGCAATTTTTCGCGGGATAAAATTCTGAAAAAATTCAGAGTTGTAGAGGACGTTAAAAGAGATGAAAATTCATCGGATCATTTTTCTCCAGGACCAATGGTTCGGGAGATAAAGTCGTCCGAATCTGATCCCGCGAATATTATGCAAGTTCGGAAACCGCAATTTTTCGCGAGATAAAATTCTGAAAAAATTCAGGGTTGTAGAGGACGTTAAAAGAGATGAAAATTCATTGGGTCATTTTTTTCCAGGACCAATGGTTCGGGAGATGAAGTCGTCCGAATCTGATTCCCCGAATATTATCGAGGATTCAAAATCGGAATTTTTCGCGAGATAAAATTCTGAAAAAATTCAGGGTTGTAGAGGACGTTAAAAGAGATGAAAATTCATGGGGTCATTTTTTTCCAGGACCAATGGTTCGGGAGATAAGGTCGTCCGAATCTGATTCCCCGAATATTATGGTGAAATCAAAACAGCAATTTTTCGCGAGATAAAATTCTGAAAAAATTCAGGGTTGTAGAGGACGTTAAATGAGATGAAAATTCATTAGGTCATTTTTTTCCAGGACCAATGGTTCGGGAGATAAAGTCGTCCGAATCTGATCCCGCGAATATTACGGAAGTTCGGAAATCGGAATTTTTCGCAAGATAAAATTCTGAAAAAATTCAGGGTTGTAGAGGACGTTGGAAGAGATGAAAATTCATCGGTTCATTTTTTTCCAGGACCAATGGTTCGGGAGATAAAGTCGTCCGAATCTGATTCCCCGAATATTATCGCGGATTCAAAATCGCAATTTTTCGCGAGATAAAATTCTGAAAAAATTCAGGGTTATAGAGGACGTTAAAAGAGATGAAAATTCATTGGGTCATTTTTTTCCAGGACCAATGGTTCTGGAGATAAAGTCGTCGGAATCTGATCCCGCGAATATTATCGGGGATTCCAAATCGCGATTTTTCGCGAGATAAAATTCTGAAAAAATTCAGGGTTGTAGAGGACGTTAAAAGAGATAATAATTCATCAAGTCATTTTTTTCCAGGACCAATGGTTCGGTAGATAAAGTCGTCGGAATCTGATCCCGCGAATATTATGGTGAAATCAAAATCGGAATTTTTCGCGAGATAAAATTCTGAAAAAATTCAGGGTTGTAGAGGACGTTAAAAGAGATGAAAATTCATTGGGTCATTTTTTTTCCAGGACCAATGGTTCGGGAGATAAAGTCGTCCGAATCTGATCCCGCGAATATTACGGAAGTTCGGAAATCGGAATTTTTCGCAAGATAAAATTCTGAAAAAATTCAGGGTTGTAGAGGACGTTGGAAGAGATGAAAATTCATCGGGTCATTTTTTTCCAGGACCAATGGTTCGGGAGATAAAGTCGTCCGAATCTGATTCCCCGAATATTATCGCGGATTCAAAATCGCAATTTTTCGCGAGATAAAATTCTGAAAAAATTCAGGGTTATAGAGGACGTTAAAAGAGATGAAAATTCATTGGGTCATTTTTTTCCAGGACTGATGGTTCTGGAGATAAAGTCGTCGGAATCTGATCCCGCGAATATTATCGGGGATTCCAAATCGCAATTTTTCGCGAGATAAAATTCTGAAAAAATTCAGGGTTGTAGAGGACGTTGGAAGAGATGAAAATTCAACGGGTCATTTTTTTCCAGGACCAATGGTTCGGGAGATAAAGTCGTCCGAATCTGAGTCCCCGAATATTATGGTGAAATCAAAAAAGGAATTTTTCGCGAGATAAAATTCTGAAAAAATTCAGGGTTGTAGACGACGTTCAAAGAGATGAAAATTCATTAGGTCATTTTTTTCCAGGACCAATGGTTCGGGAGATAAGGTCGTCCGAATCTGATTCCCCGAATATTATGGTGAAATCAAAACAGCAATTTTTCGCGAGATAAAATTCTGAAAAAATTCAGGGTTGTAGAGGACGTTAAATGAGATGAAAATTCATTAGGTCATTTTTTTCCAGGACCAATGGTTCGGGAGATAAAGTCGTCCGAATCTGATTCCCCGAATATTATAGTGAAATCAAAATCGGAATTTTTCGCGAGATAAAATTCTGAAAAAATTCAGGGTTGTAGAGGACGTTAAAAGAGATACTAATTCATCAAGTCATTTTTTTCCAGGACCAATGGTTCGGTAGATAAAGTCGTCGGAATCTGATCCCGCGAATATTATGGTGAAATCAAAATCGGAATTTTTCGCGAGATAAAATTCTGAAAAAATTCAGGGTTGTAGAGGACGTTAAAAGAGATGAAAATTCATTGGGTCATTTTTTTTCCAGGACCAATGGTTCGGGAGATAAAGTCGTCCGAATCTGATCCCGCGAATATTACGGAAGTTCGGAAATCGGAATTTTTCGCAAGATAAAATTCTGAAAAAATTCAGGGTTGTAGAGGACGTTGGAAGAGATGAAAATTCATCGGGTCATTTTTTTCCAGGACCAATGGTTCGGGAGATAAAGTCGTCCGAATCTGATTCCCCGAATATTATCGCGGATTCAAAATCGCAATTTTTCGCGAGATAAAATTCTGAAAAAATTCAGGGTTATAGAGGACGTTAAAAGAGATGAAAATTCATTGGGTCATTTTTTTCCAGGACTGATGGTTCTGGAGATAAAGTCGTCGGAATCTGATCCCGCGAATATTATCGGGGATTCCAAATCGCAATTTTTCGCGAGATAAAATTCTGAAAAAATTCAGGGTTGTAGAGGACGTTGGAAGAGATGAAAATTCAACGGGTCATTTTTTTCCAGGACCAATGGTTCGGGAGATAAAGTCGTCCGAATCTGAGTCCCCGAATATTATGGTGAAATCAAAAAAGGAATTTTTCGCGAGATAAAATTCTGAAAAAATTCAGGGTTGTAGACGACGTTCAAAGAGATGAAAATTCATTAGGTCATTTTTTTCCAGGACCAATGGTTCGGGAGATAAGGTCGTCCGAATCTGATTCCCCGAATATTATGGTGAAATCAAAACAGCAATTTTTCGCGAGATAAAATTCTGAAAAAATTCAGGGTTGTAGAGGACGTTAAATGAGATGAAAATTCATTAGGTCATTTTTTTCCAGGACCAATGGTTCGGGAGATAAAGTCGTCCGAATCTGATCCCGCGAATATTACGGAAGTTCGGAAATCGGAATTTTTCGCAAGATAAAATTCTGAAAAAATTCAGGGTTGTAGAGGACGTTGGAAGAGATGAAAATTCATCGGGTCATTTTTTTCCAGGACCAATGGTTCGGGAGATAAAGTCGTCCGAATCTGATTCCCCGAATATTATCGCGGATTCAAAATCGCAATTTTTCGCGAGATAAAATTCTGAAAAAATTCAGGGTTATAGAGGACGTTAAAAGAGATGAAAATTCAGAGGGTCATTTTTTTCCAGGACCAATGGTTCTGGAGATAAAGTCGTCGGAATCTGATCCCGCGAATATTATCGGGGATTCCAAATCGCGATTTTTCGCGAGATAAAATTCTGAAAAAATTCAGGGTTGTAGAGGACGTTGGAAGAGATGAAAATTCATTGGGTCATATTCTTCCGGGACCGATGGTTCGGGAGATGAAGTCGTCGGAATCTGATCCCGCGAATATTATCGGGGATTCCGAATCTCAATTTTTCGCGAGATAAAATTCTATAAAAATTCAGAGTTGTAGAGGACGTTAAAAGAGATGAAAATTCATTGGGTCATTTTTTTCCAGGACCAATGGTTCGGGAGATAAAGTCGTCGGAATCTGATCCCGCGAATATTATCGGGGATTCCGAATCTCAATTTTTCGCGAGATAAAATTCTGAAAAAATTTAGAGTTGTAGAGGACGTTGAACGAGATGAAAATTCATTGGGTCATTTTTTTCCAGGACCGATGGTTCGGGAGATAAAGTCGTCCGAATCTGATTCCCCGAATATTATCGAGGATTCCAAATCGCAATTTTTCGCGAGATAAAATTCTGAAAGAATTCAGGGTTGTAGAGGACGTCAAAAGAGATGAAAATTCATCGGGTCATTTTTTTCCAGGACCAATGGTTCGGGAGATAAAGTTGTCCGAATCTGATTCCCCGAATATTATCGAGGATACAAAATCGCAATTTTTCGCGAGATAAAATTCTGAAAAAATTCAGGGTTGTAGAGGACGTCAAAAGAGATGAAAATTTATTGGGTCATTTTTTCCCAGGACCAATGGTTCGGGAGATGAAGTCTGAACGCATAATCACAGAAACTCGTGGCGCCATCTGCAGGCTCGCGCTGGTACCCCGTTGACTAGGTACCAACGAGGCCCCATGCAAAAGTCTTTCCCGCTATCAAAGTTGTAGCGAATATTACGGAATTTCGGAAATCGCAATTTTTCGCGAGATACAATTCTGAAAAAATTCAGGGTTGTAGAGGACGTTAAAAGAGATGAAAATTCATTGGGTCATTTTTTTCCAGGACCAATGGTTCGGGAGATAAAGTCGTCCGAATCTGAGTCCCCGAATATTATGGTGAAATCAAAATAGGAATTTTTCGGGAGATAAAATTCTGAAAAAATTCAGGGTTGTAGACGACGTTAAAAGAGATGAAAATTCATTGGGTCATTTTTTTCCAGGACCAATGGTTCGGGAGATAAAGTCGTCCGAATATGATCCCGCGAATATTATGCAAGTTCGGAAACCGCAATTTTTCGCGAGATAAAATTCTGAAAAAATTCAGAGTTGTAGAGGACGTTAAAAGAGATGAAAATTCATCGGGTCATTTTTTTCCAGGACCAATGGTTCGGGAGATAAAGTCGTCCGAATCTGAACCCGCGAATATTACGGAAGTTCGGAAATCGGAATTTTTCGCGAGATAAAATTCTGAAAAAATTCAGGGTTGTAGAGGACGTTAAAAGAGATGAAAATTCATGGGGTCATTTTTTTCCAGGACCAATGGTTCGGGAGATAAGGTCGTCCGAATCTGATTCCCCGAATATTATGGTGAAATCAAAACAGCAATTTTTCGCGAGATAAAATTCTGAAAAAATTCAGGGTTGTAGAGGACGTTAAATGAGATGAAAATTCATCAGGTCATTTTTTTCCAGGACCAATGGTTCGGGAGATAAAGTCGTCCGAATCTGATCCCGCGAATATTACGGAAGTTCGGAAATCGGAATTTTTCGCAAGATAAAATTCTGAAAAAATTCAGGGTTGTAGAGGACGTTGGAAGAGATGAAAATTCATCGGGTCATTTTTTTCCAGGACCAATGGTTCGGGAGATAAAGTCGTCCGAATCTGATTCCCCGAATATTATCGCGGATTCCAAATCGCGATTTTTCGCGAGATAAAATTCTGAAAAAATTCAGGGTTGTAGAGGACGTTGGAAGAGATGAAAATTCATCGGGTCATTTTTTTCCAGGACCAATGGTTCTGGAGATAAAGTCGTCGGAATCTGATCCCGCGAATATTATCGGGGATTCCAAATCTCAATTTTTCGCGAGATAAAATTCTGAAAAAATTCAGGGTTGTAGAGGACGTTAAAAGAGATGAAAATTCATTGGGTCATTTTTTTCCAGGACCAATGGTTCGGGAGATAAAGTCGTTCGAATCTGATTCACCGAATATTATCGGGGATTCAAAATCGCAATTTTTCGCGAGATAAAATTCTGAAAAAATTCAGGGTTGTAGAGGACGTTAAAAGAGATGAAAATTCATCGAGTCATTTTTTTCCAGGTCCAATGGTTCGGGAGATAAAGTTGTCCGAATCTGATTCCCCGAATATTATCGGGGATTCCAAATCTCAATTTTTCGCGAGATAAAATTTTGAAAAAATTCAAGGTTGTAGAGGACGTTAAAAGAGATGAAAATTCATTGGGTCGTTTTTTTCCAGGACCAATGGTTCGGGAAATAAAGTCGTCGGAAGCTGATCCCGCGAATATTATCGGGGATTCCAAATCTCAATTTTTCGCGAGATAAAATTCTCAAAAAATTCAGGGTTGTAGAGGACGTTAAAAGAGATAATAATTCATCAAGTCATTTTTTTCCAGGACCGATGGTTCGGGAGATGAAGTCGTCGGAATCTGATCCCGCGAATATTATCGGGGATTCCGAATCTCAATTTTTCGCGAGATAAAATTCTATAAAAATTCAGAGTTGTAGAGGACGTTAAAAGAGATGAAAATTCGAAGGGTCATTTTTTTCCAGGACCAATGGTTCGGGAGATAAAGTCGTCGGAATCTGATCCCGCGAATATTATCGGGGATTCCGAATCTCAATTTTTCGCGAGATAAAATTCTGAAAAAATTTAGAGTTGTAGAGGACGTTGAAAGAGATGAAAATTCATTGGGTCATTTATTTCCAGGACCTATAGTTCGGGAGATAAAGTCGTCCGAATCTGATTCCCCGAATATTATCGCGGATTCAAAATCGCAATTTTTTGCGAGATAAGATTCTGAAAAAATTCAGGGTTGTAGAGGACGTTAAAAGAGATGAAAATTCATGGGGTCATTTTTTTCCAGGACCAATGGTTCGGGAGATAAGGTCGTCCGAATCTGATTCCCCGAATATTATGGTGAAATCAAAACAGCAATTTTTCGCGAGATAAAATTCTGAAAAAATTCAGGGTTGTAGAGGACGTTAAATGAGATGAAAATTCATCAGGTCATTTTTTTCCAGGACCAATGGTTCGGGAGATAAAGTCGTCCGAATCTGATCCCGCGAATATTACGGAAGTTCGGAAATCGGAATTTTTCGCAAGATAAAATTCTGAAAAAATTCAGGGTTGTAGAGGACGTTGGAAGAGATGAAAATTCATCGGGTCATTTTTTTCCAGGACCAATGGTTCGGGAGATAAAGTCGTCCGAATCTGATTCCCCGAATATTATCGCGGATTCCAAATCGCGATTTTTCGCGAGATAAAATTCTGAAAAAATTCAGGGTTGTAGAGGACGTTGGAAGAGATGAAAATTCATCGGGTCATTTTTTTCCAGGACCAATGGTTCTGGAGATAAAGTCGTCGGAATCTGATCCCGCGAATATTATCGGGGATTCCAAATCTCAATTTTTCGCGAGATAAAATTCTGAAAAAATTCAGGGTTGTAGAGGACGTTAAAAGAGATGAAAATTCATTGGGTCATTTTTTTCCAGGACCAATGGTTCGGGAGATAAAGTCGTTCGAATCTGATTCACCGAATATTATCGGGGATTCAAAATCGCAATTTTTCGCGAGATAAAATTCTGAAAAAATTCAGGGTTGTAGAGGACGTTAAAAGAGATGAAAATTCATCGAGTCATTTTTTTCCAGGTCCAATGGTTCGGGAGATAAAGTTGTCCGAATCTGATTCCCCGAATATTATCGGGGATTCCAAATCTCAATTTTTCGCGAGATAAAATTTTGAAAAAATTCAAGGTTGTAGAGGACGTTAAAAGAGATGAAAATTCATTGGGTCGTTTTTTTCCAGGACCAATGGTTCGGGAAATAAAGTCGTCGGAAGCTGATCCCGCGAATATTATCGGGGATTCCAAATCTCAATTTTTCGCGAGATAAAATTCTCAAAAAATTCAGGGTTGTAGAGGACGTTAAAAGAGATAATAATTCATCAAGTCATTTTTTTCCAGGACCGATGGTTCGGGAGATGAAGTCGTCGGAATCTGATCCCGCGAATATTATCGGGGATTCCGAATCTCAATTTTTCGCGAGATAAAATTCTATAAAAATTCAGAGTTGTAGAGGACGTTAAAAGAGATGAAAATTCGAAGGGTCATTTTTTTCCAGGACCAATGGTTCGGGAGATAAAGTCGTCGGAATCTGATCCCGCGAATATTATCGGGGATTCCGAATCTCAATTTTTCGCGAGATAAAATTCTGAAAAAATTTAGAGTTGTAGAGGACGTTGAAAGAGATGAAAATTCATTGGGTCATTTATTTCCAGGACCTATAGTTCGGGAGATAAAGTCGTCCGAATCTGATTCCCCGAATATTATCGCGGATTCAAAATCGCAATTTTTTGCGAGATAAGATTCTGAAAAAATTCAGGGTTGTAGAGGACGTTAAAAGAGATGAAAATTCATTGGGTCATTTTTTTCCAGGACCAATGGTTCGGGAGAAAAAGTCGTCCGAATCTGATTCCCCGAATATTATGGTGAAATCAAAATCGGAATTTTTCGCGAGATAAAATTCTGAAAAAATTCAGGGTTGTAGAGGACGTTAAAAGAGATGAAAATTCATCGGGTCATTATTTTCCAGGACCAATGGTTCGGGAGATAAAGTCGTCCGAATCTGATCCCGCGAATATTATGCAAGTTCGGAAATCGCAATTTTTCGCGGGATAAAATTCTGAAAAAATTCAGAGTTGTAGAGGACGTTAAAAGAGATGAAAATTCATCGGGTCATTTTTCTCCAGGACCAATGGTTCGGGAGATAAAGTCGTCCGAATCTGATTCCCCGAATATTATCGCGGATTCAAAATCGGAATTTTTCGCGAGATAAAATTCTGAAAAAATTCAGGGTTGTAGAGGACGTCAAAAGAGATGAAAATTTATCGGGTCATTTTTTCCCAGGACCAATGGTTCGGGAGATGAAGTCGTCGGAATCTGATCCCGCGAATATTATCGGGGATTCCAAATCGCGATTTTTCGCGAGATAAAATTCTGAAAAAATTCAGGGTTGTAGAGGACGTTGAAAGAGATGAAAATTCATCGGGTCATTTTTTTCCAGGACCAATGGTTCGGGAGATAAAGTCGTCCGAATCTGATTCCCCGAATATTATGGTAAAATCAAAATCGGAATTTTTCGCGAGATAAAATTCTGAAAAAATTCAGGGTTGTAGAGGACGTTAAAAGAGATAAAAATTCATTGGGTCATTTTTTTCCAGGACCAATGGTTCTGGAGATAAAGTCGTCGGAATCTGATCCCGCGAATATTATCGGGGATTCCAAATCGCAATTTTTCGCGGGATAAAATTCTGAAAAAATTCAGGGTTGTAGAGGACGTTGGAAGAGATGAAAATTCATCGGGTCATTTTTTTCCAGGACCAATGGTTCGGGAGATAAAGTCGTCCGAATCTGAGTCTCCGAATATTATGGTGAAATCAAAATAGGAATTTTTCGCGAGATAAAATTCTGAAAAAATTCAGGGTTGTAGACGACGTTAAAAGAGATGAAAATTCATTGGGTCATTTTTTTCCAGGACTAATGGTTCGGGAGATAAAGTCGTCCGAATCTGATCCCGCGAATATTATGCAAGTTCGAAAACCGCAATTTTTCGCGAGATAAAATTCTGAAAAAATTCAGGGTTGTAGAGGACGTTAAAAGAGATGAAAATTCATTGGGTCATTTTTTTCCAGGACCAATGGTTCGGGAGATAAAGTCGTCCGAATCTGATCCCGCGAATATTATGCAAGTTCGGAAATCGCAATTTTTCGCGGGATAAAATTCTGAAAAAATTCAGAGTTGTAGAGGACGTTAAAAGAGATGAAAATTCATCGGGTCATTTTTCTCCAGGACCAATGGTTCGGGAGATAAAGTCGTCCGAATCTGATTCCCCGAATATTATGGTGAAATCAAAATCGGAATTTTTCGCGAGATAAAATTCTGAAAAAATTCAGGGTTGTAGAGGACGTTAAAAGAGATGAAAATTCATTGGGTCATTTTTTTCCAGGACCAATGGTTCGGGAGATGAAGTCGTCGGAATCTGATCCCGCGAATATTATCGGGGATTCAAAATCGCGATTTTTCGCGAGATAAAATTCTGAAAAAATTCAGGGTTGTAGAGGACATTGGAAGAGATGAAAATTCATCGGGTCATTTTTTTCCAGGACCAATGGTTCGGGAGATAAAGTCGTCCGAATCTGATTCCCCGAATATTATGGTGAAATCAAAATAGGAATTTTTCGCGAGATAAAATTCTGAAAAAATTCAGGGTTGTAGACGACGTTAAAAGAGATGAAAATTCATCGGGTCATTTTTTTCCTGGACCAATGGTTCGGGAGATAAAGTCGTCCGAATATGATCCCGCGAATATTATGCAAGTTCGGAAACCGCAATTTTTCGCGAGATAAAATTCTGAAAAAATTCAGGGTTGTAGAGGACGTTGGAAGAGATGAAAATTCATCGGGTCATTTTTTTCCAGGACCAATGGTTCGGGAGATAAAGTCGTCCGAATCTGATTCCCCGAATATTATAGTGAAATCAAAATCGGAATTTTTCGCGAGATAAAATTCTGAAAAAATTCAGGGTTGTAGAGGACGTTAAAAGAGATGAAAATTCATTGGGTCATTTTTTTCCAGGACCAATGGTTCGGGAGATAAAGTCGTCGGAATCTGATCCCGCGAATATTATCGGGGATTCCAAATCTCAATTTTTCGCGAGATAAAATTCTGAAAAAATTCAGGGTTGTAGAGGACGTTAAAAGAGATAATAATTCATCAAGTCATTTTTTTCCAGGACCAATGGTTCGGTAGATAAAGTCGTCGGAATCTGATCCCGCGAATATTATCGGGGATTCCAAATCGCAATTTTTCGCGAGATAAAATTCTGAAAAAATTCAGGGTTGTAGAGGACGTTGGAAGAGATGAAAATTCATTGGGTCATTTTTTTCCAGGACCAATGGTTCGGGAGATAAAGTCGTCCGAATCTGAGTCCCCGAATATTATCGCGGATTCAAAATCGCAATTTTTCGCGAGATAAAATTCTGAAAAAATTCAGGGTTGTAGAGGACGTTGGAAGAGATGAAAATTCATCGGGTCATTTTTTTCCAGGACCAATGGTTCGGGAGATAAAGTCGTCCGAATCTGAGTCCCCGAATATTATGGTGAAATCAAAATAGGAATTTTTCGCGAGATAAAATTCTGAAAAAATTCAGGGTTGTAGACGACGTTCAAAGAGATGAAAATTCATTGGGTCATTTTTTTCCAGGACCAATGGTTCGGGAGATAAAGTCGTCCGAATCTGATCCCGCGAATACTATGCAAGTTCGGAAATCGCAATTTTTCGCGGGATAAAATTCTGAAAAAATTCAGAGTTGTAGAGGACGTTAAAAGAGATGAAAATTCATCGGGTCATTTTTCTCCAGGACCAATGGTTCGGGAGATAAAGTCGTCCGAATCTGATTCCCCGAATATTATGGTGAAATCAAAATCGGAATTTTTCGCGAGATAAAATTCTGAAAAAATTCAGGGTTGTAGAGGACGTTAAAAGAGATGAAAATTCATTGGGTCATTTTTTTCCAGGACCAATGGTTCGGGAGATAAAGTCGTCCGAATCTGATTCCCCGAATATTATGGTGAAATCAAAATCGGAATTTTTCGCGAGATAAAATTCTGAAAAAATTCAGGGTTGTAGACGACGTTCAAAGAGATGAAAATTCATTGGGTCATTTTTTTCCAGGACCAATGGTTCGGGAGATAAAGTCGTCCGAATCTGATCCCGCGAATATTATGCAAGTTCGGAAACCGCAATTTTTCGCGAGATAAAATTCTGAAAAAATTCAGGGTTGTAGACGACGTTCAAAGAGATGAAAATTCATTGGGTCATTTTTTTCCAGGACCAATGGTTCGGGAGATAAAGTCGTCCGAATCTGATCCCGCGAATATTATGCAAGTTCGGAAACCGCAATTTTTCGCGAGATAAACTTCTGAAAAAATTCAGGGTTGTAGAGGACGTTAAAAGAGATGAAAATTCATTGGGTCATTTTTTTCCAGGACCAATGGTTCGGGAGATGAAATCTGAACGCATAATCACAGAAACTCGTGGCGCCATCTGCAGGTTTGCGCTGGTACCCCGTTGACTAGGTACCAACGAGGCCCCATGCAAAAGTCTTTCCCGCTATCAAAGTTATTTTTCGGTTTGCTTATGAAGCCTGCCTTCCGTTGTGTCGATCAGAAACCACTATACATCGATTTGTTACGATTGTTGTAACTCGCTGGTTACCGTCTGGATCATGAACTGACTGTAACACTATACTGTCTACAACAATACATAACAATTCTTTGGCTTTTTTGCAAGATCGTTGGTGAGACTCGCCAGTGGCGCGCAACTGGTCTGTCGGATCCAATGTATCTTTTTATAAGAATCGATCGATTTTTATTTGATTTTCACAAACATAATACAGTAGACTCCCGTTAAGTGTTCCCCCGTTAAGTACTCGCTTTCGTGAAATTTCTACGTTTTCGGCATATTTCACAGAATCGACAGATCCCCCACTCTCGCGCCGTCTTTTTATGGGTGATGTGGTTTCAGCCGCCTATTCTTTTGTTAGTTCGATTATACTGTGTAGTATTTCCGAGAACTAGTAAGCGTAGTGGAGGCTCCATTTAAGTGCGCATTTCTCCGAATTTAGGCTGTCTACAGCCCCGAGCATGAGCACTTAACGGGAGTCTACTGTATTCAACTTACAAGGTATGAGCCCGATCTCTCCATAACTTGTATACATATATTCGAGAGCTTTGCCTCAGACTCTTTGTTTTATACATATATATTCCATTTACTTTAAATATCCAATTCTGTCTCGTATACTTTAAATGCTGTATTACATCACTTATATTATAATTTATCAATATAAGTTACACACTTGCTTATAAGTAGATTTATACGCATAAAAAGCTTATAACAGAATAATTTAAACATAACTTGCTTGCATAATTCACGCATTCCTTTTATTTGATAAATATTTATTTATATTATTATTTGTTCCGTATTTACCTGAATTAAATCATCCCTCTCCCATACATCTAAAATATAAGCCCGTAAGCGCCTTGAGAAAATAGAGGCTCCGCGTCAATAAATAAATTTATTCATACAATGCTCAGGTTAAATATAATAAGTAATAATTATTAATAATAAATAAAAGTAATTATTGAGCAACGTTACGACGTTACAACCTACATCTTTATTTTTTGATGACTCAATTAGGAACAGTGTACCAGTATCGCGAACATTTTTGCGTTCACCAAATTGAGTATTTTTTTTTTTTCTTATCAACTTTTGAATCGATCTAACTATCCTAAAATGTAAGTATGGATTATATTTTGATATTTGTATTCGAAAATAGTTATAAAAGTACATATTATTTTGGTATATCGTTATAAAAAACGTATTTTCGTATGGATGCGGTGAATGTCTGAAAGAAGAACAAACTTTTTACGATTATTACAAGCGTCACGATTCTTATTTGAAGATCGCCGTCCCTTTTCGGGTCAGTCTACCCCTGTCAAGTGCAGTAAAAATCATGTGTACCTGTCAGGGGTTGATTACTCTTAATTGGTAAATCTAACTTTCGAGAAGAATGAGAAAAACGATACAGGTATTTTCCTTGTAGAGTATTCCTAGATTTCATTCTGTAAATTGACCGAACGGACGAGTATACGAGGACTCGTCAATAAACCGAACAATTACTGAAAAAAACTTGAATAAAAAATATTACCTTGCGGTACGTGTTCCCGTTGAAAGAGCTAGAAGGCCATAGGGGGATAGAAATGGTGAATCGGCCCCGGAAAGATATTTTTATCATGCTTTGAGGATATGTAGGTCTTGATGAGATACCAAGATCCTGAAAGTTGCAGATCTCTATCTCAATTGGTTTTCGAGAAAACGAATAAAAATTAATGGATAGAAAATTTGTTGCTTCGCAGGATATTATTTCCTGGTTCCACTTATTTCCTGGACCAATGGTTCGGGAGATAAAGTCGTCCGAATCTGATCCGGCGAATATTACGGAAAATCGGAAATCGCAATTTTTCGCGAGATAAAATTCTGAAAAAATTCAGGGTTGTAGAGGACGTTAAAAGAGATGAAAATTCATGGGGTCATTTTTTTCCAGGACCAATGGTTCGGGAGATAAGGTCGTCCGAATCTGATTCCCCGAATATTATGGTGAAATCAAAACAGCAATTTTTCGCGAGATAAAATTCTGAAAAAATTCAGGGTTGTAGAGGACGTTAAAAGAGATGAAAATTCATGGGGTCATTTTTTTCCAGGACCAATGGTTCGGGAGATAAGGTCGTCCGAATCTGATTCCCCGAATATTATGGTGAAATCAAAACAGCAATTTTTCGCGAGATAAAATTCTGAAAAAATTCAGGGTTGTAGAGGACGTTAAAAGAGATGAAAATTCATCGGGTCATTTTTTTCCAGGACGAATGGTTCTGGAGATAAAGTCGTCGGAATCTGATCCCGCGAATATTATCGGGGATTCCAAATCGCAATTTTTCGCGAGATAAAATTCTGAAAAAATTCAGGGTTGTAGAGGACGTTAAAAGAGATGAAAATTCATTGGGTCATTTTTTTCCAGGACCAATGGTTCGGGAGATAAAGTCGTCCGAATCTGAACCCGCGAATATTACGGAAGTTCGGAAATCGGAATTTTTCGCGAGATAAAATTCTGAAAAAATTCAGGGTTGTAGAGGACGTTAAAAGAGATGAAAATTCATGGGGTCATTTTTTTCCAGGACCAACGGTTCGGGAGATAAGGTCGTCCGAATCTGATTCCCCGAATATTATGGTGAAATCAAAACAGCAATTTTTCGCGGGATAAAATTCTGAAAAAATTCAGGGTTGTAGAGGACGTTAAAAGAGATGAAAATTCATTGGGTCATTTTTCTCCAGGACCAATGGTTCGAGAGATAAAGTCGTCCGAATCTGATTCCCCGAATATTATCGAGGATTCAAAATCGCAATTCTTCGCGAGATAAAATTCTGAAAAAATTCAGGGTTGTAGAGGACGTTAGAAGAGATGAAAATTCATCGGGTCATTTTTTTCCAGGACCAATGGTTCGGGAGATAAAGTCGTCCGAATCTGAACCCGCGAATATTACGGAAGTTCGGAAATCGGAATTTTTCGCGAGATAAAATTCTGAAAAAATTCAGGGTTGTAGAGGACGTTAAAAGAGATGAAAATTCATGGGGTCATTTTTTTCCAGGACCAATGGTTCGGGAGATAAGGTCGTCCGAATCTGATTCCCCGAATATTATGGTGAAATCAAAACAGCAATTTTTCGCGAGATAAAATTCTGAAAAAATTCAGGGTTGTAGAGGACGTTAAAAGAGATGAAAATTCATCGGGTCATTTTTTTCCAGGACCAATGGTTCGGGAGATAAAGTCGTCCGAATCTGATTCCCCGAATATTATGGTGAAATCAAAATCGGAATTTTTCGCGAGATAAAATTCTGAAAAAATTCAGGGTTGTAGAGGACGTTAAAAGCGATGAAAATTCATTGGGTCATTTTTTTCCAGGACTAATGGTTCTGGAGATAAAGTCGTCGGAATCTGATCCCGCGAATATTATCGGGGATTCCAAATCGCAATTTTTCGCGAGATAAAATTCTGAAAAAATTCAGGGTTGTAGAGGACGTTGGAAGAGATCAAAATTCATTGGGTCATTTTTTTCCAGGACCAATGGTTCGGGAGATAAAGTCGTCCGAATCTGATTCCCCGAATATTATGGTGAAATCAAAATCGGAATTTTTCGCGAGATAAAATTCTGAAAAAATTCAGGGTTGTAGAGGACGTTAAAAGAGATGAAAATTCATCGGGTCATTTTTTCCCAGGACCAATGGTTCGGGAGATGAAGTCGTCGGAATCTGATCCCGCGAATATTATCGGGGATTCCAAATCTCAATTTTTCGCGAGATAAAATTCTGAAAAAATTCAGGGTTGTAGAGGACGTTAAAAGAGATGAAAATTCATTGGGTCATTTTTCTCCAGGACCAATGGTTCGAGAGATAAAGTCGTCCGAATCTGATTCCCCGAATATGATCGAGGATTCAAAATCGCAATTTTTCGCGAGATAAAATTCTGAAAAAATTCAGGGTTGTAGAGGACGTTAAAAGAGATGAAAATTCATCGGGTCATTTTTTTCCAGGACCAATGGTTCTGGAGATAAAGTCGTCCGAATCTGATCCCGCGAATATTATGCAAGTTCGGAAATCGCAATTTTTCGCGGCATAAAATTCTGAAAAAATTCAGAGTTGTAGAGGACGTTAAAAGAGATGAAAATTCATCGGGTCATTTTTCTCCAGGACCAATGGTTCGGGAGATAAAGTCGTCCGAATCTGATTCCCCGAATATTATGGTGAAATCAAAATCGGAATTTTTCGCGAGATAAAATTCTGAAAAAATTCAGGGTTGTAGAGGACGTTAAAAGAGATGAAAATTCATCGGGTCATTTTTTCCCAGGACCAATGGTTCGGGAGATGAAGTCGTCGGAATCTGATCCCGCGAATATTATCGGGGATTCCGAATCGCGATTTTTCGCGAGATAAAATTCTGAAAAAATTCAGGGTTGTAGAGGACGTTGGAAGAGATGAAAATTCATCGGGTCATTTTTTTCCAGGACCAATGGTTCTGGAGATAAAGTCGTCGGAATCTGATCCCGCGAATATTATCGGGGATTCCAAATCTCAATTTTTCGCGAGATAAAATTCTGAAACATTCAGGGTTGTAGAGGACGTTAAAAGAGATGAAAATTCATTGGGTCATTTTTCTCCAGGACCAATGGTTCGAGAGATAAAGTCGTCCGAATCTGATTCCCCGAATATGATCGAGGATTCAAAATCGCAATTTTTCGCGAGATAAAATTCTAAAAAAATTCAGGGTTGTAGAGGACGTTAAAAGAGATGAAAATTCATCGGGTCATTTTTTTCCAGGACCAATGGTTCGGGAGATAAAGTCGTCCGAATCTGATTCCTCGAATATTATGGTGAAATCAAAATCGGAATTTTTCGCGAGATAAAATTCTGAAAAAATTCAGGGTTGTAGAGGACGTTAAAAGAGATGAAAATTCATTGGGTCATTTTTTTCCAGGACTAATGGTTCTGGAGATAAAGTCGTCGGAATCTGATCCCGCGAATATTATCGGGGATTCCAAATCGCAATTTTTCGCGAGATAAAATTCTGAAAAAATTCAGGGTTGTAGAGGACGTTGGAAGAGATGAAAATTCATTGGGTCATTTTTTTCCAGGACCAATGGTTCGGGAGATAAAGTCGTCCGAATCTGATTCCCCGAATATTATGGTGAAATCAAAATCGGAATTTTTCGCGAGATAAAATTCTGAAAAAATTCAGGGTTGTAGAGGACGTTAAAAGAGATGAAAATTCATCGGGTCATTTTTTCCCAGGACCAATGGTTCGGGAGATGAAGTCGTCGGAATCTGATCCCGCGAATATTATCGGGGATTCAAAATCGCGATTTTTCGCGAGATAAAATTCTGAAAAAATTCAGGGTTGTAGAGGACGTTAAAAGAGATAAAAATTTATTGGGTCATTTTTTCCCAGGACCAATGGTTCGGGAGATGAAGTCGTCGGAATCTGATTCCCCGAATATTATCGGGGATTCTAAATCGCAATTTTTCGCGAGATAAAATTCTGAAAAAATTCAGGGTTGTAGAGGACGTTGAAAGAGATGAAAATTCATTGCGTCATTTTTTTCCAGGACCAATGGTTCGGGAGATAAAGTCGTCCGAATCTGATCCCGCGAATATTATGGAAGTTCGGAAATCGCAATTTTTCGCGAGATAAAATTCTGAAAAAATTCAGAGTTGTAGAGGACGTTGGAAGGAATGAAAATTCATCGGGTAATTTTTTTCCAGGACCAATGGTTCGGAAGATAAAGTCGTCGGAATGTGATCCCGCGAATATTACGGAAGTTCGGAAATCGGAATTTTTCGCGAGATAAAATTCTGAAAAAATTCAGGGTTGTAGAGGACGTTAAAAGAGATGAGAATTCATCGGGTCATTTTTCTCCAGGACCAATGGTTCGGGAGATAAAGTCGTCCGAATCTGATCCCGCAAATATTATGGAAGTTCGGAAATCGCAATTTTTCGCGAGATAAAATTCTGAAAAAATTCAGGGTTGTAGAGGACGTTAAAAGAGATGAAAATTCATCGGGTCATTTTTTCCCAGGACCAATGGTTCGGGAGATAAAGTCGTCCGAATCTGATCCCGCGAATATTATGGAAGTTCGGAAATCGCAATTTTTCGCGAGATAAGATTCTGAAAAAATTCAGGGTTGTAGAGGACGTTAAAAGAGATAAAAATTCATCGGGTCATTTTTCTCCAGGACCAATGGTTCGGGAGATAAAGTCGTCCGAATCTGATCCCGCAAATATTATGGAAGTTCGGAAATCGCAATTTTTCGCGAGATAAAATTCTGAAAAAATTCAGGGTTGTAGAGGACGTTAAAAGAGATGAAAATTCATCGGGTCATTTTTTCCCAGGACCAATGGTTCGGGAGATAAAGTCGTCCGAATCTGATCCCGCGAATAATATGCAAGTTCGGAAATCGCAATTTTTCGCGGGATAAAATTCTGAAAAAATTCAGAGTTGTAGAGGACGTTAAAAGAGATGAAAATTCATCGGATCATTTTTCTCCAGGACCAATGGTTCGGGAGATAAAGTCGTCCGAATCTGATCCCGCGAATATTATGCAAGTTCGGAAACCGCAATTTTTCGCGAGATAAAATTCTGAAAAAATTCAGGGTTGTAGAGGACGTTAAAAGAGATAAAAATTCATTGGGTCATTTTTTTCCAGGACGAATGGTTCTGGAGATAAAGTCGTCGGAATCTGATCCCGCGAATATTATCGGGGATTCCAAATCGCAATTTTTCGCGAGATAAAATTCTGAAAAAATTCAGGGTTGGAGAGGACGTTGGAAGAGATGAAAATTCATCGGGTCATTTTTTTCCAGGACCAATGGTTCGGGAGATAAAGTCGTCCGAATCTGAGTCCCCGAATATTATGGTGAAATCAAAATAGGAATTTTTCGCGAGATAAAATTCTGAAAAAATTCAGGGTTGTAGACGACGTTCAAAGAGATGAAAATTCATTGGGTCATTTTTTTCCAGGACCAATGGTTCGGGAGATAAAGTCGTCCGAATCTGATTCCCCGAATATTATCGAGGATTCAAAATCGCAATTTTTCGCGAGATAAAATTCTGAAAAAATTCAGGGTTGTAGAGGACGTTAAAAGAGATGAAAATTCATTGGGTCATTTTTTTCCAGGACCAATGGTTCGGGAGATGAAATCTGAACGCATAATCACAGAAACTCGTGGCGCCATCTGCAGGTTTGCGCTGGTACCCCGTTGACTAGGTACCAACGAGGCCCCATGCAAAAGTCTTTCCCGCTATCAAAGTTATTTTTCGGTTTGCTTATGAAGCCTGCCTTCCGTTGTGTCGATCAGAAACCACTATACATCGATTTGTTACGATTGTTGTAACTCGCTGGTTACCGTCTGGATCATGAACTGACTGTAACACTATACTGTCTACAACAATACATAACAATTCTTTGGCTTTTTTGCAAGATCGTTGGTGAGACTCGCCAGTGGCGCGCAACTGGTCTGTCGGATCCAATGTATCTTTTTATAAGAATCGATCGATTTTTATTTGATTTTCACAAACATAATACAGCAGACTCCCGTTAAGTGTTCCCCCGTTAAGTACTCGCTTTCGTGAAATTTCTACGTTTTCGGCATATTTCACAGAATCGACAGATCCCCCACTCTCGCGCCGTCTTTTTATGGGTGATGTGGTTTCAGCCGCCTATTCTTTTGTTAGTTCGATTATACTGTGTAGTATTTCCGAGAACTAGTAAGCGTAGTGGAGGCTCCATTTAAGTGCGCATTTCTCCGAATTTAGGCTGTCTACAGCCCCGAGCATGAGCACTTAACGGGAGTCTACTGTATTCAACTTACAAGGTATGAGCCCGATCTCTCCATAACTTGTATACATATATTCGAGAGCTTTGCCTCAGACTCTTTGTTTTATACATATATATTCCATTTACTTTAAATATCCAATTCTGTCTCGTATACTTTAAATGCTGTATTACATCACTTATATTATAATTTATCAATATAAGTTACACACTTGCTTATAAGTAGATTTATACGCATAAAAAGCTTATAACAGAATAATTTAAACATAACTTGCTTGCATAATTCACGCATTCCTTTTATTTGATAAATATTTATTTATATTATTATTTGTTCCGTATTTACCTGAATTAAATCATCCCTCTCCCATACATCTAAAATATAAGCCCGTAAGCGCCTTGAGAAAATAGAGGCTCCGCGTCAATAAATAAATTTATTCATACAATGCTCAGGTTAAATATAATAAGTAATAATTATTAATAATAAATAAAAGTAATTATTGAGCAACGTTACGACGTTACAACCTACATCTTTATTTTTTGATGACTCAATTAGGAACAGTGTACCAGTATCGCGAACATTTTTGCGTTCACCAAATTGAGTATTTTTTTTTTTTCTTATCAACTTTTGAATCGATCTAACTATCCTAAAATGTAAGTATGGATTATATTTTGATATTTGTATTCGAAAATAGTTATAAAAGTACATATTATTTTGGTATATCGTTATAAAAAACGTATTTTCGTATGGATGCGGTGAATGTCTGAAAGAAGAACAAACTTTTTACGATTATTACAAGCGTCACGATTCTTATTTGAAGATCGCCGTCCCTTTTCGGGTCAGTCTACCCCTGTCAAGTGCAGTAAAAATCATGTGTACCTGTCAGGGGTTGATTACTCTTAATTGGTAAATCTAACTTTCGAGAAGAATGAGAAAAACGATACAGGTATTTTCCTTGTAGAGTATTCCTAGATTTCATTCTGTAAATTGACCGAACGGACGAGTATACGAGGACTCGTCAATAAACCGAACAATTACTGAAAAAAACTTGAATAAAAAATATTACCTTGCGGTACGTGTTCCCGTTGAAAGAGCTAGAAGGCCATAGGGGGATAGAAATGGTGAATCGGCCCCGGAAAGATATTTTTATCATGCTTTGAGGATATGTAGGTCTTGATGAGATACCAAGATCCTGAAAGTTGCAGATCTCTATCTCAATTGGTTTTCGAGAAAACGAATAAAAATTAATGGATAGAAAATTTGTTGCTTCGCAGGATATTATTTCCTGGTTCCACTTATTTCCTGGACCAATGGTTCGGGAGATAAAGTCGTCCGAATCTGATCCGGCGAATATTACGGAAAATCGGAAATCGCAATTTTTCGCGAGATAAAATTCTGAAAAAATTCAGGGTTGTAGAGGACGTTAAAAGAGATGAAAATTCATGGGGTCATTTTTTTCCAGGACCAATGGTTCGGGAGATAAGGTCGTCCGAATCTGATTCCCCGAATATTATGGTGAAATCAAAACAGCAATTTTTCGCGAGATAAAATTCTGAAAAAATTCAGGGTTGTAGAGGACGTTAAAAGAGATGAAAATTCATGGGGTCATTTTTTTCCAGGACCAATGGTTCGGGAGATAAGGTCGTCCGAATCTGATTCCCCGAATATTATGGTGAAATCAAAACAGCAATTTTTCGCGAGATAAAATTCTGAAAAAATTCAGGGTTGTAGAGGACGTTAAAAGAGATGAAAATTTATCGGGTCATTTTTTTCCAGGACGAATGGTTCTGGAGATAAAGTCGTCGGAATCTGATCCCGCGAATATTATCGGGGATTCCAAATCGCAATTTTTCGCGAGATAAAATTCTGAAAAAATTCAGGGTTGTAGAGGACGTTAAAAGAGATGAAAATTCATTGGGTCATTTTTTTCCAGGACCAATGGTTCGGGAGATAAAGTCGTCCGAATCTGAACCCGCGAATATTACGGAAGTTCGGAAATCGGAATTTTTCGCGAGATAAAATTCTGAAAAAATTCAGGGTTGTAGAGGACGTTAAAAGAGATGAAAATTCATGGGGTCATTTTTTTCCAGGACCAATGGTTCGGGAGATAAGGTCGTCCGAATCTGATTCCCCGAATATTATGGTGAAATCAAAACAGCAATTTTTCGCGGGATAAAATTCTGAAAAAATTCAGGGTTGTAGAGGACGTTAAAAGAGATGAAAATTCATTGGGTCATTTTTCTCCAGGACCAATGGTTCGAGAGATAAAGTCGTCCGAATCTGATTCCCCGAATATTATCGAGGATTCAAAATCGCAATTCTTCGCGAGATAAAATTCTGAAAAAATTCAGGGTTGTAGAGGACGTTAGAAGAGATGAAAATTCATCGGGTCATTTTTTTCCAGGACCAATGGTTCGGGAGATAAAGTCGTCCGAATCTGAACCCGCGAATATTACGGAAGTTCGGAAATCGGAATTTTTCGCGAGATAAAATTCTGAAAAAATTCAGGGTTGTAGAGGACGTTAAAAGAGATGAAAATTCATGGGGTCATTTTTTTCCAGGACCAATGGTTCGGGAGATAAGGTCGTCCGAATCTGATTCCCCGAATATTATGGTGAAATCAAAACAGCAATTTTTCGCGAGATAAAATTCTGAAAAAATTCAGGGTTGTAGAGGACGTTAAAAGAGATGAAAATTCATCGGGTCATTTTTTTCCAGGACCAATGGTTCGGGAGATAAAGTCGTCCGAATCTGATTCCCCGAATATTATAGTGAAATCAAAATCGGAATTTTTCGCGAGATAAAATTCTGAAAAAATTCAGGGTTGTAGAGGACGTTAAAAGAGATGAAAATTCATTGGGTCATTTTTTTCCAGGACTAATGGTTCTGGAGATAAAGTCGTCGGAATCTGATCCCGCGAATATTATCGGGGATTCCAAATCGCAATTTTTCGCGAGATAAAATTCTGAAAAAATTCAGGGTTGTAGAGGACGTTGGAAGAGATGAAAATTCATTGGGTCATTTTTTTCCAGGACCAATGGTTCGGGAGATAAAGTCGTCCGAATCTGATTCCCCGAATATTATGGTGAAATCAAAATCGGAATTTTTCGCGAGATAAAATTCTGAAAAAATTCAGGGTTGTAGAGGACGTTAAAAGAGATGAAAATTCATCGGGTCATTTTTTCCCAGGACCAATGGTTCGGGAGATGAAGTCGTCGGAATCTGATCCCGCGAATATTATCGGGGATTCCAAATCTCAATTTTTCGCGAGATAAAATTCTGAAAAAATTCAGGGTTGTAGAGGACGTTAAAAGAGATGAAAATTCATTGGGTCATTTTTCTCCAGGACCAATGGTTCGAGAGATAAAGTCGTCCGAATCTGATTCCCCGAATATGATCGAGGATTCAAAATCGCAATTTTTCGCGAGATAAAATTCTGAAAAAATTCAGGGTTGTAGAGGACGTTAAAAGAGATGAAAATTCATCGGGTCATTTTTTTCCAGGACCAATGGTTCGGGAGATAAAGTCGTCCGAATCTGATTCCCCGAATATTATGGTGAAATCAAAATCGGAATTTTTCGCGAGATAAAATTCTGAAAAAATCCAGGGTTGTAGAGGACGTTAAAAGAGATAAAAATTCATTGGGTCATTTTTTTCCAGGACGAATGGTTCTGGAGATAAAGTCGTCGGAATCTGATCCCGCGAATATTATCGGGGATTCCAAATCGCAATTTTTCGCGAGATAAAATTCTGAAAAAATTCAGGGTTGGAGAGGACGTTGGAAGAGATGAAAATTCATCGGGTCATTTTTTTCCAGGACCAATGGTTCGGGAGATAAAGTCGTCCGAATCTGAGTCCCCGAATATTATGGTGAAATCAAAATAGGAATTTTTCGCGAGATAAAATTCTGAAAAAATTCAGGGTTGTAGACGACGTTCAAAGAGATGAAAATTCATTGGGTCATTTTTTTCCAGGACCAATGGTTCGGGAGATAAAGTCGTCCGAATCTGATTCCCCGAATATTATCGAGGATTCAAAATCGCAATTTTTCGCGAGATAAAATTCTGAAAAAATTCAGGGTTGTAGAGGACGTTAAAAGAGATGAAAATTCATTGGGTCATTTTTTTCCAGGACCAATGGTTCGGGAGATGAAATCTGAACGCATAATCACAGAAACTCGTGGCGCCATCTGCAGGTTTGCGCTGGTACCCCGTTGACTAGGTACCAACGAGGCCCCATGCAAAAGTCTTTCCCGCTATCAAAGTTATTTTTCGGTTTGCTTATGAAGCCTGCCTTCCGTTGTGTCGATCAGAAACCACTATACATCGATTTGTTACGATTGTTGTAACTCGCTGGTTACCGTCTGGATCATGAACTGACTGTAACACTATACTGTCTACAACAATACATAACAATTCTTTGGCTTTTTTGCAAGATCGTTGGTGAGACTCGCCAGTGGCGCGCAACTGGTCTGTCGGATCCAATGTATCTTTTTATAAGAATCGATCGATTTTTATTTGATTTTCACAAACATAATACAGTAGACTCCCGTTAAGTGTTCCCCCGTTAAGTACTCGCTTTCGTGAAATTTCTACGTTTTCGGCATATTTCACAGAATCGACAGATCCCCCACTCTCGCGCCGTCTTTTTATGGGTGATGTGGTTTCAGCCGCCTATTCTTTTGTTAGTTCGATTATACTGTGTAGTATTTCCGAGAACTAGTAAGCGTAGTGGAGGCTCCATTTAAGTGCGCATTTCTCCGAATTTAGGCTGTCTACAGCCCCGAGCATGAGCACTTAACGGGAGTCTACTGTATTCAACTTACAAGGTATGAGCCCGATCTCTCCATAACTTGTATACATATATTCGAGAGCTTTGCCTCAGACTCTTTGTTTTATACATATATATTCCATTTACTTTAAATATCCAATTCTGTCTCGTATACTTTAAATGCTGTATTACATCACTTATATTATAATTTATCAATATAAGTTACACACTTGCTTATAAGTAGATTTATACGCATAAAAAGCTTATAACAGAATAATTTAAACATAACTTGCTTGCATAATTCACGCATTCCTTTTATTTGATAAATATTTATTTATATTATTATTTGTTCCGTATTTACCTGAATTAAATCATCCCTCTCCCATACATCTAAAATATAAGCCCGTAAGCGCCTTGAGAAAATAGAGGCTCCGCGTCAATAAATAAATTTATTCATACAATGCTCAGGTTAAATATAATAAGTAATAATTATTAATAATAAATAAAAGTAATTATTGAGCAACGTTACGACGTTACAACCTACATCTTTATTTTTTGATGACTCAATTAGGAACAGTGTACCAGTATCGCGAACATTTTTGCGTTCACCAAATTGAGTATTTTTTTTTTTTCTTATCAACTTTTGAATCGATCTAACTATCCTAAAATGTAAGTATGGATTATATTTTGATATTTGTATTCGAAAATAGTTATAAAAGTACATATTATTTTGGTATATCGTTATAAAAAACGTATTTTCGTATGGATGCGGTGAATGTCTGAAAGAAGAACAAACTTTTTACGATTATTACAAGCGTCACGATTCTTATTTGAAGATCGCCGTCCCTTTTCGGGTCAGTCTACCCCTGTCAAGTGCAGTAAAAATCATGTGTACCTGTCAGGGGTTGATTACTCTTAATTGGTAAATCTAACTTTCGAGAAGAATGAGAAAAACGATACAGGTATTTTCCTTGTAGAGTATTCCTAGATTTCATTCTGTAAATTGACCGAACGGACGAGTATACGAGGACTCGTCAATAAACCGAACAATTACTGAAAAAAACTTGAATAAAAAATATTACCTTGCGGTACGTGTTCCCGTTGAAAGAGCTAGAAGGCCATAGGGGGATAGAAATGGTGAATCGGCCCCGGAAAGATATTTTTATCATGCTTTGAGGATATGTAGGTCTTGATGAGATACCAAGATCCTGAAAGTTGCAGATCTCTATCTCAATTGGTTTTCGAGAAAACGAATAAAAATTAATGGATAGAAAATTTGTTGCTTCGCAGGATATTATTTCCTGGTTCCACTTATTTCCTGGACCAATGGTTCGGGAGATAAAGTCGTCCGAATCTGATCCGGCGAATATTACGGAAAATCGGAAATCGCAATTTTTCGCGAGATAAAATTCTGAAAAAATTCAGGGTTGTAGAGGACGTTAAAAGAGATGAAAATTCATGGGGTCATTTTTTTCCAGGACCAATGGTTCGGGAGATAAGGTCGTCCGAATCTGATTCCCCGAATATTATGGTGAAATCAAAACAGCAATTTTTCGCGAGATAAAATTCTGAAAAAATTCAGGGTTGTAGAGGACGTTAAAAGAGATGAAAATTCATGGGGTCATTTTTTTCCAGGACCAATGGTTCGGGAGATAAGGTCGTCCGAATCTGATTCCCCGAATATTATGGTGAAATCAAAACAGCAATTTTTCGCGAGATAAAATTCTGAAAAAATTCAGGGTTGTAGAGGACGTTAAAAGAGATGAAAATTCATCGGGTCATTTTTTTCCAGGACGAATGGTTCTGGAGATAAAGTCGTCGGAATCTGATCCCGCGAATATTATCGGGGATTCCAAATCGCAATTTTTCGCGAGATAAAATTCTGAAAAAATTCAGGGTTGTAGAGGACGTTAAAAGAGATGAAAATTCATTGGGTCATTTTTTTCCAGGACCAATGGTTCGGGAGATAAAGTCGTCCGAATCTGAACCCGCGAATATTACGGAAGTTCGGAAATCGGAATTTTTCGCGAGATAAAATTCTGAAAAAATTCAGGGTTGTAGAGGACGTTAAAAGAGATGAAAATTCATGGGGTCATTTTTTTCCAGGACCAATGGTTCGGGAGATAAGGTCGTCCGAATCTGATTCCCCGAATATTATGGTGAAATCAAAACAGCAATTTTTCGCGGGATAAAATTCTGAAAAAATTCAGGGTTGTAGAGGACGTTAAAAGAGATGAAAATTCATTGGGTCATTTTTCTCCAGGACCAATGGTTCGAGAGATAAAGTCGTCCGAATCTGATTCCCCGAATATTATCGAGGATTCAAAATCGCAATTCTTCGCGAGATAAAATTCTGAAAAAATTCAGGGTTGTAGAGGACGTTAGAAGAGATGAAAATTCATCGGGTCATTTTTTTCCAGGACCAATGGTTCGGGAGATAAAGTCGTCCGAATCTGAACCCGCGAATATTACGGAAGTTCGGAAATCGGAATTTTTCGCGAGATAAAATTCTGAAAAAATTCAGGGTTGTAGAGGACGTTAAAAGAGATGAAAATTCATGGGGTCATTTTTTTCCAGGACCAATGGTTCGGGAGATAAGGTCGTCCGAATCTGATTCCCCGAATATTATGGTGAAATCAAAACAGCAATTTTTCGCGAGATAAAATTCTGAAAAAATTCAGGGTTGTAGAGGACGTTAAAAGAGATGAAAATTCATTGGGTCATTTTTTTCCAGGACCAATGGTTCGGGAGATAAAGTCGTCCGAATCTGATTCCCCGAATATTATGGTGAAATCAAAATCGGAATTTTTCGCGAGATAAAATTCTGAAAAAATTCAGGGTTGTAGAGGACGTTAAAAGCGATGAAAATTCATTGGGTCATTTTTTTCCAGGACTAATGGTTCTGGAGATAAAGTCGTCGGAATCTGATCCCGCGAATATTATCGGGGATTCCAAATCGCCATTTTTCGCGAGATAAAATTCTGAAAAAATTCAGGGTTGTAGAGGACGTTGGAAGAGATGAAAATTCATTGGGTCATTTTTTTCCAGGACCAATGGTTCGGGAGATAAAGTCGTCCGAATCTGATTCCCCGAATATTATGGTGAAATCAAAATCGGAATTTTTCGCGAGATAAAATTCTGAAAAAATTCAGGGTTGTAGAGGACGTTAAAAGAGATGAAAATTCATCGGGTCATTTTTTCCCAGGACCAATGGTTCGGGAGATGAAGTCGTCGGAATCTGATCCCGCGAATATTATCGGGGATTCCAAATCTCAATTTTTCGCGAGATAAAATTCTGAAAAAATTCAGGGTTGTAGAGGACGTTAAAAGAGATGAAAATTCATTGGGTCATTTTTCTCCAGGACCAATGGTTCGAGAGATAAAGTCGTCCGAATCTGATTCCCCGAATATGATCGAGGATTCAAAATCGCAATTTTTCGCGAGATAAAATTCTGAAAAAATTCAGGGTTGTAGAGGACGTTAAAAGAGATGAAAATTCATCGGGTCATTTTTTTCCAGGACCAATGGTTCTGGAGATAAAGTCGTCCGAATCTGATCCCGCGAATATTATGCAAGTTCGGAAATCGCAATTTTTCGCGGCATAAAATTCTGAAAAAATTCAGAGTTGTAGAGGACGTTAAAAGAGATGAAAATTCATCGGGTCATTTTTCTCCAGGACCAATGGTTCGGGAGATAAAGTCGTCCGAATCTGATTCCCCGAATATTATGGTGAAATCAAAATCGGAATTTTTCGCGAGATAAAATTCTGAAAAAATTCAGGGTTGTAGAGGACGTTAAAAGAGATGAAAATTCATCGGGTCATTTTTTCCCAGGACCAATGGTTCGGGAGATGAAGTCGTCGGAATCTGATCCCGCGAATATTATCGGGGATTCCGAATCGCGATTTTTCGCGAGATAAAATTCTGAAAAAATTCAGGGTTGTAGAGGACGTTGGAAGAGATGAAAATTCATCGGGTCATTTTTTTCCAGGACCAATGGTTCTGGAGATAAAGTCGTCGGAATCTGATCCCGCGAATATTATCGGGGATTCCAAATCTCAATTTTTCGCGAGATAAAATTCTGAAACATTCAGGGTTGTAGAGGACGTTAAAAGAGATGAAAATTCATCGGGTCATTTTTCTCCAGGACCAATGGTTCGAGAGATAAAGTCGTCCGAATCTGATTCCCCGAATATGATCGAGGATTCAAAATCGCAATTTTTCGCGAGATAAAATTCTAAAAAAATTCAGGGTTGTAGAGGACGTTAAAAGAGATGAAAATTCATCGGGTCATTTTTTTCCAGGACCAATGGTTCGGGAGATAAAGTCGTCCGAATCTGATTCCTCGAATATTATGGTGAAATCAAAATCGGAATTTTTCGCGAGATAAAATTCTGAAAAAATTCAGGGTTGTAGAGGACGTTAAAAGAGATGAAAATTCATCGGGTCATTTTTTTCCAGGACTAATGGTTCTGGAGATAAAGTCGTCGGAATCTGATCCCGCGAATATTATCGGGGATTCCAAATCGCAATTTTTCGCGAGATAAAATTCTGAAAAAATTCAGGGTTGTAGAGGACGTTGGAAGAGATGAAAATTCATTGGGTCATTTTTTTCCAGGACCAATGGTTCGGGAGATAAAGTCGTCCGAATCTGATTCCCCGAATATTATGGTGAAATCAAAATCGGAATTTTTCGCGAGATAAAATTCTGAAAAAATTCAGGGTTGTAGAGGACGTTAAAAGAGATGAAAATTCATCGGGTCATTTTTTCCCAGGACCAATGGTTCGGGAGATGAAGTCGTCGGAATCTGATCCCGCGAATATTATCGGGGATTCAAAATCGCGATTTTTCGCGAGATAAAATTCTGAAAAAATTCAGGGTTGTAGAGGACGTTAAAAGAGATAAAAATTTATTGGGTCATTTTTTCCCAGGACCAATGGTTCGGGAGATAAAGTCGTCCGAATCTGATTCCCCGAATATGATCGAGGATTCAAAATCGCAATTTTTCGCGAGATAAAATTCTGAAAAAATTCAGGGTTGTAGAGGACGTTAAAAGAGATGAAAATTCATCGGGTCATTTTTTTCCAGGACCAATGGTTCGGGAGATAAAGTCGTCCGAATCTGATTCCCCGAATATTATGGTGAAATCAAAATCGGAATTTTTCGCGAGATAAAATTCTGAAAAAATTCAGGGTTGTAGAGGACGTTAAAAGAGATAAAAATTCATTGGGTCATTTTTTTCCAGGACGAATGGTTCTGGAGATAAAGTCGTCGGAATCTGATCCCGCGAATATTATCGGGGATTCCAAATCGCAATTTTTCGCGAGATAAAATTCTGAAAAAATTCAGGGTTGGAGAGGACGTTGGAAGAGATGAAAATTCATCGGGTCATTTTTTTCCAGGACCAATGGTTCGGGAGATAAAGTCGTCCGAATCTGAGTCCCCGAATATTATGGTGAAATCAAAATAGGAATTTTTCGCGAGATAAAATTCTGAAAAAATTCAGGGTTGTAGACGACGTTCAAAGAGATGAAAATTCATTGGGTCATTTTTTTCCAGGACCAATGGTTCGGGAGATAAAGTCGTCCGAATCTGATTCCCCGAATATTATCGAGGATTCAAAATCGCAATTTTTCGCGAGATAAAATTCTGAAAAAATTCAGGGTTGTAGAGGACGTTAAAAGAGATGAAAATTCATTGGGTCATTTTTTTCCAGGACCAATGGTTCGGGAGATGAAATCTGAACGCATAATCACAGAAACTCGTGGCGCCATCTGCAGGTTTGCGCTGGTACCCCGTTGACTAGGTACCAACGAGGCCCCATGCAAAAGTCTTTCCCGCTATCAAAGTTATTTTTCGGTTTGCTTATGAAGCCTGCCTTCCGTTGTGTCGATCAGAAACCACTATACATCGATTTGTTACGATTGTTGTAACTCGCTGGTTACCGTCTGGATCATGAACTGACTGTAACACTATACTGTCTACAACAATACATAACAATTCTTTGGCTTTTTTGCAAGATCGTTGGTGAGACTCGCCAGTGGCGCGCAACTGGTCTGTCGGATCCAATGTATCTTTTTATAAGAATCGATCGATTTTTATTTGATTTTCACAAACATAATACAGCAGACTCCCGTTAAGTGTTCCCCCGTTAAGTACTCGCTTTCGTGAAATTTCTACGTTTTCGGCATATTTCACAGAATCGACAGATCCCCCACTCTCGCGCCGTCTTTTTATGGGTGATGTGGTTTCAGCCGCCTATTCTTTTGTTAGTTCGATTATACTGTGTAGTATTTCCGAGAACTAGTAAGCGTAGTGGAGGCTCCATTTAAGTGCGCATTTCTCCGAATTTAGGCTGTCTACAGCCCCGAGCATGAGCACTTAACGGGAGTCTACTGTATTCAACTTACAAGGTATGAGCCCGATCTCTCCATAACTTGTATACATATATTCGAGAGCTTTGCCTCAGACTCTTTGTTTTATACATATATATTCCATTTACTTTAAATATCCAATTCTGTCTCGTATACTTTAAATGCTGTATTACATCACTTATATTATAATTTATCAATATAAGTTACACACTTGCTTATAAGTAGATTTATACGCATAAAAAGCTTATAACAGAATAATTTAAACATAACTTGCTTGCATAATTCACGCATTCCTTTTATTTGATAAATATTTATTTATATTATTATTTGTTCCGTATTTACCTGAATTAAATCATCCCTCTCCCATACATCTAAAATATAAGCCCGTAAGCGCCTTGAGAAAATAGAGGCTCCGCGTCAATAAATAAATTTATTCATACAATGCTCAGGTTAAATATAATAAGTAATAATTATTAATAATAAATAAAAGTAATTATTGAGCAACGTTACGACGTTACAACCTACATCTTTATTTTTTGATGACTCAATTAGGAACAGTGTACCAGTATCGCGAACATTTTTGCGTTCACCAAATTGAGTATTTTTTTTTTTTCTTATCAACTTTTGAATCGATCTAACTATCCTAAAATGTAAGTATGGATTATATTTTGATATTTGTATTCGAAAATAGTTATAAAAGTACATATTATTTTGGTATATCGTTATAAAAAACGTATTTTCGTATGGATGCGGTGAATGTCTGAAAGAAGAACAAACTTTTTACGATTATTACAAGCGTCACGATTCTTATTTGAAGATCGCCGTCCCTTTTCGGGTCAGTCTACCCCTGTCAAGTGCAGTAAAAATCATGTGTACCTGTCAGGGGTTGATTACTCTTAATTGGTAAATCTAACTTTCGAGAAGAATGAGAAAAACGATACAGGTATTTTCCTTGTAGAGTATTCCTAGATTTCATTCTGTAAATTGACCGAACGGACGAGTATACGAGGACTCGTCAATAAACCGAACAATTACTGAAAAAAACTTGAATAAAAAATATTACCTTGCGGTACGTGTTCCCGTTGAAAGAGCTAGAAGGCCATAGGGGGATAGAAATGGTGAATCGGCCCCGGAAAGATATTTTTATCATGCTTTGAGGATATGTAGGTCTTGATGAGATACCAAGATCCTGAAAGTTGCAGATCTCTATCTCAATTGGTTTTCGAGAAAACGAATAAAAATTAATGGATAGAAAATTTGTTGCTTCGCAGGATATTATTTCCTGGTTCCACTTATTTCCTGGACCAATGGTTCGGGAGATAAAGTCGTCCGAATCTGATCCGGCGAATATTACGGAAAATCGGAAATCGCAATTTTTCGCGAGATAAAATTCTGAAAAAATTCAGGGTTGTAGAGGACGTTAAAAGAGATGAAAATTCATGGGGTCATTTTTTTCCAGGACCAATGGTTCGGGAGATAAGGTCGTCCGAATCTGATTCCCCGAATATTATGGTGAAATCAAAACAGCAATTTTTCGCGAGATAAAATTCTGAAAAAATTCAGGGTTGTAGAGGACGTTAAAAGAGATGAAAATTCATGGGGTCATTTTTTTCCAGGACCAATGGTTCGGGAGATAAGGTCGTCCGAATCTGATTCCCCGAATATTATGGTGAAATCAAAACAGCAATTTTTCGCGAGATAAAATTCTGAAAAAATTCAGGGTTGTAGAGGACGTTAAAAGAGATGAAAATTCATCGGGTCATTTTTTTCCAGGACGAATGGTTCTGGAGATAAAGTCGTCGGAATCTGATCCCGCGAATATTATCGGGGATTCCAAATCGCAATTTTTCGCGAGATAAAATTCTGAAAAAATTCAGGGTTGTAGAGGACGTTAAAAGAGATGAAAATTCATTGGGTCATTTTTTTCCAGGACCAATGGTTCGGGAGATAAAGTCGTCCGAATCTGAACCCGCGAATATTACGGAAGTTCGGAAATCGGAATTTTTCGCGAGATAAAATTCTGAAAAAATTCAGGGTTGTAGAGGACGTTAAAAGAGATGAAAATTCATGGGGTCATTTTTTTCCAGGACCAATGGTTCGGGAGATAAGGTCGTCCGAATCTGATTCCCCGAATATTATGGTGAAATCAAAACAGCAATTTTTCGCGGGATAAAATTCTGAAAAAATTCAGGGTTGTAGAGGACGTTAAAAGAGATAAAAATTCATTGGGTTATTTTTCTCCAGGACCAATGGTTCGAGAGATAAAGTCGTCCGAATCTGATTCCCCGAATATTATCGAGGATTCAAAATCGCAATTCTTCGCGAGATAAAATTCTGAAAAAATTCAGGGTTGTAGAGGACGTTAGAAGAGATGAAAATTCATCGGATCATTTTTTTCCAGGACCAATGGTTCGGGAGATAAAGTCGTCCGAATCTGAACCCGCGAATATTACGGAAGTTCGGAAATCGGAATTTTTCGCGAGATAAAATTCTGAAAAAATTCAGGGTTGTAGAGGACGTTAAAAGAGATGAAAATTCATGGGGTCATTTTTTTCCAGGACCAATGGTTCGGGAGATAAGGTCGTCCGAATCTGATTCCCCGAATATTATGGTGAAATCAAAACAGCAATTTTTCGCGAGATAAAATTCTGAAAAAATTCAGGGTTGTAGAGGACGTTAAAAGAGATGAAAATTCATCGGGTCATTTTTTTCCAGGACCAATGGTTCGGGAGATAAAGTCGTCCGAATCTGATTCCCCGAATATTATGGTGAAATCAAAATCGGAATTTTTCGCGAGATAAAATTCTGAAAAAATTCAGGGTTGTAGAGGACGTTAAAAGCGATGAAAATTCATTGGGTCATTTTTTTCCAGGACTAATGGTTCTGGAGATAAAGTCGTCGGAATCTGATCCCGCGAATATTATCGGGGATTCCAAATCGCAATTTTTCGCGAGATAAAATTCTGAAAAAATTCAGGGTTGTAGAGGACGTTGGAAGAGATGAAAATTCATTGGGTCATTTTTTTCCAGGACCAATGGTTCGGGAGATAAAGTCGTCCGAATCTGATTCCCCGAATATTATGGTGAAATCAAAATCGGAATTTTTCGCGAGATAAAATTCTGAAAAAATTCAGGGTTGTAGAGGACGTTAAAAGAGATGAAAATTCATCGGGTCATTTTTTCCCAGGACCAATGGTTCGGGAGATGAAGTCGTCGGAATCTGATCCCGCGAATATTATCGGGGATTCCAAATCTCAATTTTTCGCGAGATAAAATTCTGAAAAAATTCAGGGTTGTAGAGGACGTTAAAAGAGATGAAAATTCATTGGGTCATTTTTCTCCAGGACCAATGGTTCGAGAGATAAAGTCGTCCGAATCTGATTCCCCGAATATGATCGAGGATTCAAAATCGCAATTTTTCGCGAGATAAAATTCTGAAAAAATTCAGGGTTGTAGAGGACGTTAAAAGAGATGAAAATTCATCGGGTCATTTTTTTCCAGGACCAATGGTTCTGGAGATAAAGTCGTCCGAATCTGATCCCGCGAATATTATGCAAGTTCGGAAATCGCAATTTTTCGCGGCATAAAATTCTGAAAAAATTCAGAGTTGTAGAGGACGTTAAAAGAGATGAAAATTCATCGGGTCATTTTTCTCCAGGACCAATGGTTCGGGAGATAAAGTCGTCCGAATCTGATTCCCCGAATATTATGGTGAAATCAAAATCGGAATTTTTCGCGAGATAAAATTCTGAAAAAATTCAGGGTTGTAGAGGACGTTAAAAGAGATGAAAATTCATCGGGTCATTTTTTCCCAGGACCAATGGTTCGGGAGATGAAGTCGTCGGAATCTGATCCCGCGAATATTATCGGGGATTCCGAATCGCGATTTTTCGCGAGATAAAATTCTGAAAAAATTCAGGGTTGTAGAGGACGTTGGAAGAGATGAAAATTCATCGGGTCATTTTTTTCCAGGACCAATGGTTCTGGAGATAAAGTCGTCGGAATCTGATCCCGCGAATATTATCGGGGATTCCAAATCTCAATTTTTCGCGAGATAAAATTCTGAAACATTCAGGGTTGTAGAGGACGTTAAAAGAGATGAAAATTCATCGGGTCATTTTTCTCCAGGACCAATGGTTCGAGAGATAAAGTCGTCCGAATCTGATTCCCCGAATATGATCGAGGATTCAAAATCGCAATTTTTCGCGAGATAAAATTCTAAAAAAATTCAGGGTTGTAGAGGACGTTAAAAGAGATGAAAATTCATCGGGTCATTTTTTTCCAGGACCAATGGTTCGGGAGATAAAGTCGTCCGAATCTGATTCCTCGAATATTATGGTGAAATCAAAATCGGAATTTTTCGCGAGATAAAATTCTGAAAAAATTCAGGGTTGTAGAGGACGTTAAAAGAGATGAAAATTCATTGGGTCATTTTTTTCCAGGACTAATGGTTCTGGAGATAAAGTCGTCGGAATCTGATCCCGCGAATATTATCGGGGATTCCAAATCGCAATTTTTCGCGAGATAAAATTCTGAAAAAATTCAGGGTTGTAGAGGACGTTGGAAGAGATGAAAATTCATTGGGTCATTTTTTTCCAGGACCAATGGTTCGGGAGATAAAGTCGTCCGAATCTGATTCCCCGAATATTATGGTGAAATCAAAATCGGAATTTTTCGCGAGATAAAATTCTGAAAAAATTCAGGGTTGTAGAGGACGTTAAAAGAGATGAAAATTCATCGGGTCATTTTTTCCCAGGACCAATGGTTCGGGAGATGAAGTCGTCGGAATCTGATCCCGCGAATATTATCGGGGATTCAAAATCGCGATTTTTCGCGAGATAAAATTCTGAAAAAATTCAGGGTTGTAGAGGACGTTAAAAGAGATAAAAATTTATTGGGTCATTTTTTCCCAGGACCAATGGTTCGGGAGATGAAGTCGTCGGAATCTGATTCCCCGAATATTATCGGGGATTCTAAATCGCAATTTTTCGCGAGATAAAATTCTGAAAAAATTCAGGGTTGTAGAGGACGTTGAAAGAGATGAAAATTCATTGCGTCATTTTTTTCCAGGACCAATGGTTCGGGAGATAAAGTCGTCCGAATCTGATCCCGCGAATATTATGGAAGTTCGGAAATCGCAATTTTTCGCGAGATAAAATTCTGAAAAAATTCAGAGTTGTAGAGGACGTTGGAAGGAATGAAAATTCATCGGGTCATTTTTTTCCAGGACCAATGGTTCGGAAGATAAAGTCGTCGGAATGTGATCCCGCGAATATTACGGAAGTTCGGAAATCGGAATTTTTCGCGAGATAAAATTCTGAAAAAATTCAGGGTTGTAGAGGACGTTAAAAGAGATGAGAATTCATCGGGTCATTTTTCTCCAGGACCAATGGTTCGGGAGATGAAGTCGTCCGAATCTGATCCCGCAAATATTATGGAAGTTCGGAAATCGCAATTTTTCGCGAGATAAAATTCTGAAAAAATTCAGGGTTGTAGAGGACGTTAAAAGAGATGAAAATTCATCGGGTCATTTTTTCCCAGGACCAATGGTTCGGGAGATAAAGTCGTCCGAATCTGATCCCGCGAATATTATGGAAGTTCGGAAATCGCAATTTTTCGCGAGATAAGATTCTGAAAAAATTCAGGGTTGTAGAGGACGTTAAAAGAGATAAAAATTCATCGGGTCATTTTTCTCCAGGACCAATGGTTCGGGAGATAAAGTCGTCCGAATCTGATCCCGCAAATATTATGGAAGTTCGGAAATCGCAATTTTTCGCGAGATAAAATTCTGAAAAAATTCAGGGTTGTAGAGGACGTTAAAAGAGATGAAAATTCATCGGGTCATTTTTTCCCAGGACCAATGGTTCGGGAGATAAAGTCGTCCGAATCTGATCCCGCGAATAATATGCAAGTTCGGAAATCGCAATTTTTCGCGGGATAAAATTCTGAAAAAATTCAGAGTTGTAGAGGACGTTAAAAGAGATGAAAATTCATCGGATCATTTTTCTCCAGGACCAATGGTTCGGGAGATAAAGTCGTCCGAATCTGATCCCGCGAATATTATGCAAGTTCGGAAACCGCAATTTTTCGCGAGATAAAATTCTGAAAAAATTCAGGGTTGTAGAGGACGTTAAAAGAGATGAAAATTCATCGGGTCATTTTTTCCCAGGACCAATGGTTCGGGAGATGAAGTCGTCGGAATCTGATCCCGCGAATATTATCGGGGATTCCGAATCGCGATTTTTCGCGAGATAAAATTCTGAAAAAATTCAGGGTTGTAGAGGACGTTGGAAGAGATGAAAATTCATCGGGTCATTTTTTTCCAGGACCAATGGTTCTGGAGATAAAGTCGTCGGAATCTGATCCCGCGAATATTATCGGGGATTCCAAATCTCAATTTTTCGCGAGATAAAATTCTGAAACATTCAGGGTTGTAGAGGACGTTAAAAGAGATGAAAATTCATGGGGTCATTTTTTTCCAGGACCAATGGTTCGGGAGATAAGGTCGTCCGAATCTGATTCCCCGAATATTATGGTGAAATCAAAACAGCAATTTTTCGCGAGATAAAATTCTGAAAAAATTCAGGGTTGTAGAGGACGTTAAAAGAGATGAAAATTCATCGGGTCATTTTTTTCCAGGACCAATGGTTCGGGAGATAAAGTCGTCCGAATCTGATTCCCCGAATATTATAGTGAAATCAAAATCGGAATTTTTCATGAGATAAAATTCTGAAAAAATTCAGGGTTGTAGAGGACGTTAAAAGAGATGAAAATTCATTGGGTCATTTTTTTCCAGGACTAATGGTTCTGGAGATAAAGTCGTCGGAATCTGATCCCGCGAATATTATCGGGGATTCCAAATCGCAATTTTTCGCGAGATAAAATTCTGAAAAAATTCAGGGTTGTAGAGGACGTTGGAAGAGATGAAAATTCATCGGGTCATTTTCCTCCAGGACCGATAGTTCGGGAGATGAAATCGTCGGAATCTGATCCCGCGAATATTGTCGGGGATTCCAAATCGCAATTTTTCGCGAGATAAAATTCTGAAAAAATTCAGGGTTGTAGAGGACGTTCGGAGAGATAAAAATTCATTGGGTCATTTTTTTCCAGGACCAATGGTTCGGGAGATAAAGTCGTCCGAATCTGATTCCCCGAATATTATCGAGGATTCAAAATCGCAATTTTTCGCGAGATAAAATTCTGAAAAAATTCAGGGTTGTAGAGGACGTTAAAAGAGATGAAAATTCATTGGGTCATTTTTTTCCAGGACCAATGGTTCGGGAGATAAAGTCGTCCGAATCTGATTCCCCGAATATTATCGAGGATTCAAAATCGCAATTTTTCGCGAGATAAAATTCTGAAAAAATTCAGGGTTGTAGAGGACGTTAAAAGAGATGAAAATTCAATGGGTCATTTTTTTCCAGGACCAATGGTTCGGGAGATAAAGTCGTCGGAATCTGATCCCGCGAATATTATCGGGGATTGCAAATCTCAATTTTTCGCGAAATAAAATTCTGAAAAAATTCAGGGTTGTAGAGGACGTTAAAAGAGATGAAAATTCATCGGGTCATTTCTTTCCAGGACCAATGGTTCGGGAGATAAAGTGGTCGGAATCTGATCCCGCGAATATTATCGGGGATTCCAAATCTCAATTTTTCGCGAGATAAAATTCTGAAAAAATTCAGGGTTGTAGAGGACGTTAAAAGAGATGAAAATTCATCGGGTCATTTCTCTCCAGGACCAATGGTTCGGGAGATAAAGTGGTCGGAATCTGATCCCGCGAATATTATCGGGGATTCCAAATCTCAATTTTTCGCGAGATAAAATTCTGAAAAAATTCAGGGTTGTAGAGGACGTTAAAAGAGATGTAAATTCATTGGGTCATTTTTTTCCAGGACCAATGGTTCGGGAGATGAAGTCTGAACGCATAATCACAGAAACTCGTGGCGCCATCTGCAGGTTTGCGCTGGTACCCCGTTGACTAGGTATCAACGAGGCCCCATGCAAAAGTCTTTCCCGCTATCAAAGTTATTTTTCGGTTTGCTTATGAAGCCTGCCTTCCGTTGTTTCGATCAGAAATCACTATACATCGATTTGTTACGATTGTTGTAACTCGCTGGTTACCGTCTGGATCATGAACTGACTGTAACACTATACTGTCTACAACAATACGTAACAATTCTTTGGCTTTTTTGCAAGATCGTTGGTGAGACTCGCCAGTGGCGCGCAACTGGTCTGTCGGATCCAATGTATCTTTTTATAAGAATCGATCGATTTTTATTTGACTTTCACAAACATAATACAGTAGACTCCCGTTAAGTGTTCCCCCGTTAAGTACTCGCTTTCGTGAAATTTCTACGTTTCCGGCATATTTCACAGAATCGACAGATCCCCCACTCTCGCGCCGTCTTTTTATGGGTGATGTGGTTTCAGCCGCCTATTCTTTTGTTAGTTCGATTATACTGTGTAGTATTTCCGAGAACTAGTAAGCGTAGTGGAGGCTCCATTTAAGTGCGCATTTCTCCGAATTTAGGCTGTCTACAGCCCCGAGCATGAGCACTTAACGGGAGTCTACTGTATTCAACTTACAAGGTATGAGCCCGATCTCTCCATAACTTGTATACATATATTCGAGAGCTTTGCCTCAGACTCTTTGTTTTATACATATATGTATATTCCATTTACTTTAAATATCCAATTCTGTCTCGTATACTTTAAATGCTGTATTACATCAGTCATATTATAATTTATCAATATAAGTTACACACTTGCTTATAAGTAGATTTATACGCATAAAAAGCTTATAACAGAATAATTTAAACATAACTTGCTTGCATAATTCACGCATTCCTTTTATTTGATAAATATTTATTTATATTATTATTTGTTCCGTATTTACCTGAATTAAATCATCCCTCTCCCATACATCTAAAATATAAGCCCGTAAGCGCCTTGAGAAAATAGAGGCTCCGCGTCAATAAATAAATTTATTCATACAATGCTCAGGTTAGATATAATAAGTAATAATTATTAATAATGAATAAAAGTAATTATCGAGCAACGTTACGACGTTACAACCTACATCTTTATTTTTTGATGACCCAATTAGGAACAGTGTACCAGTATCGTGAACATTTTTGCTTTCACCAAATTGAGTATTTTTTTTTTTTCTTATCAACTTTTGAATCGATCTAACTATCCTAAAATGTAAGTATGGATTATATTTTGATATTTGTATTCGAAAATAGTTATAAAAGTACATATTATTTTGGTATATCGTTATAAAAAACGTATTTTCGTATTGATGCGGTGAATGTCTGAAAGAAGAAAAAACTTTTTACGATTATTACAAGCGTCACGATTCTTATTTGAAGATCGCCGTTCCTTTTCGGGTCAGTCTACCCCTGTCAAGTGCAGTAAAAATCATGTGGACCTGTCAGGGGTTGATTACTCTTAATTGGTAAATCTAACTTTCGAGAAGAATGAGAAAAACGATACAGGTATTTTCCTTGTAGAGTATTCCTAGATTTCATTCTGTAAATTGACCGAACGGACGAGTATACGAGGACTCGTCAATAAACCGAACAATTACTGAAAAAAACTTGAGTAAAAAATATTACCTTGCGGTGCGTGTTCCCGTTGAAAGAGCTAGAAGGCCATAGGGGGATAGAAATGGTGAATCGGCCCCGGAAAGATATTTTTATCATGCTTTGAGGATATGTAGGTCTTGATGAGATACCAAGATCCTGAAAGTTGCAGATCTCTATCTCAATTGGTTTTCGAGAAAACGAATAAAAATTATTGGATAGAAAATTTGTTGCTTCGCAGGATATTATTTCCTGGTTCCACTTATTTCCTGGACCAATGGTTCGGGAGATAAAGTCGTCCGAATCTGATCCGGCGAATATTACGGAAAATCGGAAATCGCAATTTTTCGCGAGATAAAATTCTGAAAAAATTCAGGGTTGTAGAGGACGTTAAAAGGGATGAAAATTCATCGGGTCATTTTTTTCCAGGACCAATGGTTCGGGAGATAAAGTCGTCCGAATCTGATCCCGCGAATATTATCGGGGATTCCAAATCTCAATTTTTCGCGAGATAAAATTCTGAAAAAATTCAGGGTTGTAGAGGACGTTAAAAGGGATGAAAATTCATCGGGTCATTTTTTTCCAGGACCAATGGTTCGGGAGATAAAGTGGTCGGAATCTGATCCCGCGAATATTATCGGGGATTCCAAATCTCAATTTTTCGCGAGATAAAATTCTGAAAAAATTCAGGGTTGTAGAGGACGTTAAAAGAGATGAAAATTCATCGGGTCATTTCTTTCCAGGACCAATGGTTCGGGAGATAAAGTGGTCGGAATCTGATCCCGCGAATATTATCGGGGATTCCAAATCTCAATTTTTCGCGAGATAAAATTCTGAAAAAATTCAGGGTTGTAGAGGACGTTAAAAGAGATGTAAATTCATTGGGTCATTTTTTTCCAGGACCAATGGTTCGGGAGATGAAGTCTGAACGCATAATCACAGAAACTCGTGGCGCCATCTGCAGGTTTGCGCTGGTACCCCGTTGACTAGGTATCAACGAGGCCCCATGCAAAAGTCTTTCCCGCTATCAAAGTTATTTTTCGGTTTGCTTATGAAGCCTGCCTTCCGTTGTTTCGATCAGAAATCACTATACATCGATTTGTTACGATTGTTGTAACTCGCTGGTTACCGTCTGGATCATGAACTGACTGTAACACTATACTGTCTACAACAATACGTAACAATTCTTTGGCTTTTTTGCAAGATCGTTGGTGAGACTCGCCAGTGGCGCGCAACTGGTCTGTCGGATCCAATGTATCTTTTTATAAGAATCGATCGATTTTTATTTGATTTTCACAAACATAATACAGTAGACTCCCGTTAAGTGTTCCCCCGTTAAGTACTCGCTTTCGTGAAATTTCTACGTTTCCGGCATATTTCACAGAATCGACAGATCCCCCACTCTCGCGCCGTCTTTTTATGGGTGATGTGGTTTCAGCCGCCTATTCTTTTGTTAGTTCGATTATACTGTGTAGTATTTCCGAGAACTAGTAAGCGTAGTGGAGGCTCCATTTAAGTGCGCATTTCTCCGAATTTAGGCTGTCTACAGCCCCGAGCATGAGCACTTAACGGGAGTCTACTGTATTCAACTTACAAGGTATGAGCCCGATCTCTCCATAACTTGTATACATATATTCGAGAGCTTTGCCTCAGACTCTTTGTTTTATACATATATGTATATTCCATTTACTTTAAATATCCAATTCTGTCTCGTATACTTTAAATGCTGTATTACATCAGTCATATTATAATTTATCAATATAAGTTACACACTTGCTTATAAGTAGATTTATACGCATAAAAAGCTTATAACAGAATAATTTAAACATAACTTGCTTGCATAATTCACGCATTCCTTTTATTTGATAAATATTTATTTATATTATTATTTGTTCCGTATTTACCTGAATTAAATCATCCCTCTCCCATACATCTAAAATATAAGCCCGTAAGCGCCTTGAGAAAATAGAGGCTCCGCGTCAATAAATAAATTTATTCATACAATGCTCAGGTTAAATATAATAAGTAATAATTATTAATAATAAATAAAAGTAATTATTGAGCAACGTTACGACGTTACAACCTACATCTTTATTTTTTGATGACCCAATTAGGAACAGTGTACCAGTATCGTGAACATTTTTGCTTTCACCAAATTGAGTATTTTTTTTTTTTCTTATCAACTTTTGAATCGATCTAACTATCCTAAAATGTAAGTATGGATTATATTTTGATATTTGTATTCGAAAATAGTTATAAAAGTACATATTATTTTGGTATATCGTTATAAAAAACGTATTTTCGTATTGATGCGGTGAATGTCTGAAAGAAGAAAAAACTTTTTACGATTATTACAAGCGTCACGATTCTTATTTGAAGATCGCCGTCCCTTTTCGGGTCAGTCTACCCCTGTCAAGTGCAGTAAAAATCATGTGGACCTGTCAGGGGTTGATTACTCTTAATTGGTAAATCTAACTTTCGAGAAGAATGAGAAAAACGATACAGGTATTTTCCTTGTAGAGTATTCCTAGATTTCATTCTGTAAATTGACCGAACGGACGAGTATACGAGGACTCGTCGATAAACCGAACAATTACTGAAAAAAACTTGAGTAAAAAATATTACCTTGCGGTACGTGTTCCCGTTGAAAGAGCTAGAAGGCCATAGGGGGATAGAAATGGTGAATCGGCCCCGGAAAGATATTTTTATCATGCTTTGAGGATATGTAGGTCTTGATGAGATACCAAGATCCTGAAAGTTGCAGATCTCTATCTCAATTGGTTTTCGAGAAAACGAATAAAAATTAATGGATAGAAAATTTGTTGCTTCGCAGGATATTATTTCCTGGTTCCACTTATTTCCTGGACCAATGGTTCGGGAGATAAAGTCGTCCGAATCTGATCCGGCGAATATTACGGAAAATCGGAAATCGCAATTTTTCGCGAGATAAAATTCTGAAAAAATTCAGGGTTGTAGAGGACGTTAAAAGGGATGAAAATTCATCGGGTCATTTTTTTCCAGGACCAATGGTTCGGGAGATAAAGTCATCGGAATCTGATCCCGCGAATATTACGGAAGTTCGGAAATCGCAATTTTTCGCGAGATGAAATTCTGAAAAAATTCAGGGTTGTAGAGGACGTTAAAAGGGATGAAAATTCATCGGGTCATTTTTCTCCAGGACCAATGGTTCGGGAGATAAAGTCGTCCGAATCTGATTCCCCGAATATTATCGAGGATTCAAAATCGCAATTTTTCGCGAGATAAAATTCTGAAAAAATTCAGGGTTGTAGAGGACGTTAAAAGAGATGAAAATTCATTGGGTCATTTTTTTCCAGGACTAATGGTTCGGGAGATAAAGTCATCGGAATCTGATCCCGCGAATATTACGGAAGTTCGGAAATCGCAATTTTTCGCGAGATGAAATTCTGAAAAAATTCAGGGTTGTAGAGGACGTTAAAAGGGATGAAAATTCATCGGGTCATTTTTTTCCAGGACCAATGGTTCGGGAGATAAAGTCGTCCGAATCTGAACCCGCGAATATTACGGAAGTTCGGAAATCGGAATTTTTCGCGAGATAAAATTCTGAAAAAATTCAGGGTTGTAGAGGACGTTAAAAGAGATGAAAATTCATCGGGTCATTTCTTTCCAAGACCAATGGTTCGGGAGATAAAGTGGTCGGAATCTGATCCCGCGAATATTATCGGGGATTCCAAATCTCAATTTTTCGCGAGATAAAATTCTGAAAAAATTCAGGGTTGTAGAGGACGTTAAAAGAGATGTAAATTCATTGGGTCATTTTTTTCCAGGACCAATGGTTCGGGAGATAAAGTCGTCCGAATCTGATTCCCCGAATATTATCGAGGATTCAAAATCGCGATTTTTCGCGAGATAAAATTCTGAAAAAATTCAGGGTTGTAGAGGACGTTAAAAGAGATGAAAATTCATCGGGTCATTTCTTTCCAGGACCAATGGTTCGGGAGATAAAGTCGTCCGAATCTGATTCCCCGAATATTATGGTGAAATCAAAATCGGAATTTTTCGCGAGATAAAATTCTTAAAAAATTCAGGGTTGTAGAAGACGTTGAAAGAGATGAAAATTTATTGGGTCATTTTTTTCCAGGACCAATGGTTCGGGACATAAAGTCGTCGGAATCTGATCCCGCGAATATTATCGGTGATTCCAAATCTCAATTTCTCGCGAAATAAGATTCTAAAAAAATTCAGGGTTGTAGAGGACGTTAAAAGAGATAAAAATTCATCGGGTCATTTCTTTCCAGGACCAATGGTTCGGGAGATAAAGTCGTCCGAATCTGATTCCCCGAATATTATCGAAGATGCAAAATCGCAATTTTTCGCGAGATAAAATTCTGAAAAAATTCAGGGTTGTAGAGGACGTTAAAAGAGATGAAAATTCATCGGGTCATTTCTTTCCAGGACCAATGGTTCGGGAGATGAAGTCGTCGGAATCTTATCCCGCGAATATTATCAGGGATTCCAAATCTCAATTTTTCGCGAGATAAAATTCTGAAACAATTCAGGGTTGTAGAGGACGTTAAAAGAGATGAAAATTCATTGGGTCATTTTTTTCCAGGATCAATGGTTCGGGAGATAAAGTCGTCCGAATCTGATTCCCCGAATATTATGGTAAAATCAAAATCGGAATTTTTCGCGGGATAAAATTCTGAAATAATTCAGGGTTGTAGAGGACGTTAAAAGAGATGAAAATTCATCGGGTCATTTTCCTCCAGGACCAATAGTTCGGGAGATGAAATCGTCGGAATCTGATCCCGCGAATATTATCGGGGATTCCAAATCGCAATTTTTCGCGAGATAAAATTCTGAAAAAATTCAGGGTTGTAGAGGACGTTGGAAGAGATGAAAATTCATCGGGTCATTTTTTTCCAGGACCAATGGTTCGGGAGATAAAGTCGTCCGAATCTGATTTCCCGAATATTATGGTGAAATCAAAATCGGAATTTTTCGCGGGATAAAATTCTGAAATAATTCAGGGTTGTAGAGGACGTTAAAAGAGATGTAAATTCATGGGGTCATTTTTTTCCAGGACCAATGGTTCGGGAGATAAAGTCGTCCGAATCTGATCCCGCGAATATTATGCAAGTTCGAAAATCGCAATTTTTCGCGAGATAAAATTCTGAAAAAATTCAGGGTTGTAGAGGACGTTCGGAGAGATAAAAATTCATTGGGTCATTTTTTTCCAGGACCAATGGTTCGGGAGATAAAGTCGTCCGAATCTGATTCCCCGAATATTATCGAGGATTCAAAATCGCAATTTTTCGCGAGATAAAATTCTGAAAAAATTCAGGGTTGTAGAGGACGTTAAAAGAGATGAAAATTCATTGGGTCATTTTTTTCCAGGACCAATGGTTCGGGAGATAAAGTCGTCCGAATCTGATTCCCCGAATATTATCGAGGATTCAAAATCGCAATTTTTCGCGAGATAAAATTCTGAAAAAATTCAGGGTTGTAGAGGACGTTAAAAGAGATGAAAATTCAACGGGTCATTTTTTTCCAGGACCAATGGTTCGGGAGATAAAGTCGTCGGAATCTGATCCCGCGAATATTATCGGGGATTGCAAATCTCAATTTTTCGCGAAATAAAATTCTGAAAAAAATCAGGGTTGTAGAGGACGTTAAAAGAGATGAAAATTCATCGGGTCATTTCTTTCCAGGACCAATGGTTCGGGAGATAAAGTGGTCGGAATCTGATCCCGCGAATATTATCGGGGATTCCAAATCTCAATTTTTCGCGAGATAAAATTCTGAAAAAATTCAGGGTTGTAGAGGACGTTAAAAGGGATGAAAATTCATCGGGTCATTTTTTTCCAGGACCAATGGTTCGGGAGATAAAGTCGTCCGAATCTGAACCCGCGAATATTACGGAAGTTCGGAAATCGGAATTTTTCGAGAGATAAAATTCTGAAAAAATTCAGGGTTGTAGAGGACGTTAAAAGAGATGAAAATTCATCGGGTCATTTCTTTCCAGGACCAATGGTTCGGGAGATAAAGTGGTCGGAATCTGATCCCGCGAATATTATCGGGGATTCCAAATCTCAATTTTTCGCGAGATAAAATTCTGAAAAAATTCAGGGTTGTAGAGGACGTTAAAAGAGATGTAAATTCATTGGGTCATTTTTTTCCAGGACCAATGGTTCGGGAGATGAAGTCTGAACGCATAATCACAGAAACTCGTGGCGCCATCTGCAGGTTTGCGCTGGTACCCCGTTGACTAGGTATCAACGAGGCCCCATGCAAAAGTCTTTCCCGCTATCAAAGTTATTTTTCGGTTTGCTTATGAAGCCTGCCTTCCGTTGTTTCGATCAGAAATCACTATACATCGATTTGTTACGATTGTTGTAACTCGCTGGTTACCGTCTGGATCATGAACTGACTGTAACACTATACTGTCTACAACAATACGTAACAATTCTTTGGCTTTTTTGCAAGATCGTTGGTGAGACTCGCCAGTGGCGCGCAACTGGTCTGTCGGATCCAATGTATCTTTTTATAAGAATCGATCGATTTTTATTTGATTTTCACAAACATAATACAGTAGACTCCCGTTAAGTGTTCCCCCGTTAAGTACTCGCTTTCGTGAAATTTCTACGTTTCCGGCATATTTCACAGAATCGACAGATCCCCCACTCTCGCGCCGTCTTTTTATGGGTGATGTGGTTTCAGCCGCCTATTCTTTTGTTAGTTCGATTATACTGTGTAGTATTTCCGAGAACTAGTAAGCGTAGTGGAGGCTCCATTTAAGTGCGCATTTCTCCGAATTTAGGCTGTCTACAGCCCCGAGCATGAGCACTTAACGGGAGTCTACTGTATTCAACTTACAAGGTATGAGCCCGATCTCTCCATAACTTGTATACATATATTCGAGAGCTTTGCCTCAGACTCTTTGTTTTATACATATATGTATATTCCATTTACTTTAAATATCCAATTCTGTCTCGTATACTTTAAATGCTGTATTACATCAGTCATATTATAATTTATCAATATAAGTTACACACTTGCTTATAAGTAGATTTATACGCATAAAAAGCTTATAACAGAATAATTTAAACATAACTTGCTTGCATAATTCACGCATTCCTTTTATTTGATAAATATTTATTTATATTATTATTTGTTCCGTATTTACCTGAATTAAATCATCCCTCTCCCATACATCTAAAATATAAGCCCGTAAGCGCCTTGAGAAAATAGAGGCTCCGCGTCAATAAATAAATTTATTCATACAATGCTCAGGTTAAATATAATAAGTAATAATTATTAATAATAAATAAAAGTAATTATTGAGCAACGTTACGACGTTACAACCTACATCTTTATTTTTTGATGACCCAATTAGGAACAGTGTACCAGTATCGTGAACATTTTTGCTTTCACCAAATTGAGTATTTTTTTTTTTTCTTATCAACTTTTGAATCGATCTAACTATCCTAAAATGTAAGTATGGATTATATTTTGATATTTGTATTCGAAAATAGTTATAAAAGTACATATTATTTTGGTATATCGTTATAAAAAACGTATTTTCGTATGGATGCGGTGAATGTCTGAAAGAAGAACAAACTTTTTACGATTATTACAAGCGTCACGATTCTTATTTGAAGATCGCCGTCCCTTTTCGGGTCAGTCTACCCCTGTCAAGTGCAGTAAAAATCATGTGGACCTGTCAGGGGTTGATTACTCTTAATTGGTAAATCTAACTTTCGAGAAGAATGAGAAAAACGATACAGGTATTTTCCTTGTAGAGTATTCCTAGATTTCATTCTGTAAATTGACCGAACGGACGAGTATACGAGGACTCGTCGATAAACCGAACAATTACTGAAAAAAACTTGAGTAAAAAATATTACCTTGCGGTACGTGTTCCCGTTGAAAGAGCTAGAAGGCCATAGGGGGATAGAAATGGTGAATCGGCCCCGGAAAGATATTTTTATCATGCTTTGAGGATATGTAGGTCTTGATGAGATACCAAGATCCTGAAAGTTGCAGATCTCTATCTCAATTGGTTTTCGAGAAAACGAATAAAAATTAATGGATAGAAAATTTGTTGCTTCGCAGGATATTATTTCCTGGTTCCACTTATTTCCTGGACCAATGGTTCGGGAGATAAAGTCGTCCGAATCTGATCCGGCGAATATTACGGAAAATCGGAAATCGCAATTTTTCGCGAGATAAAATTCTGAAAAAATTCAGGGTTGTAGAGGACGTTAAAAGGGATGAAAATTCATCGGGTCATTTTTTTCCAGGACCAATGGTTCGGGAGATAAAGTCGTCGGAATCTGATCCCGCGAATATTATCGGGGATTGCAAATCTCAATTTTTCGCGAAATAAAATTCTGAAAAAAATCAGGGTTGTAGAGGACGTTAAAAGAGATGAAAATTCATCGGGTCATTTCTTTCCAGGACCAATGGTTCGGGAGATAAAGTGGTCGGAATCTGATCCCGCGAATATTATCGGGGATTCCAAATCTCAATTTTTCGCGAGATAAAATTCTGAAAAAATTCAGGGTTGTAGAGGACGTTAAAAGGGATGAAAATTCATCGGGTCATTTTTTTCCAGGACCAATGGTTCGGGAGATAAAGTCGTCCGAATCTGAACCCGCGAATATTACGGAAGTTCGGAAATCGGAATTTTTCGAGAGATAAAATTCTGAAAAAATTCAGGGTTGTAGAGGACGTTAAAAGAGATGAAAATTCATCGGGTCATTTCTTTCCAGGACCAATGGTTCGGGAGATAAAGTGGTCGGAATCTGATCCCGCGAATATTATCGGGGATTCCAAATCTCAATTTTTCGCGAGATAAAATTCTGAAAAAATTCAGGGTTGTAGAGGACGTTAAAAGAGATGTAAATTCATTGGGTCATTTTTTTCCAGGACCAATGGTTCGGGAGATGAAGTCTGAACGCATAATCACAGAAACTCGTGGCGCCATCTGCAGGTTTGCGCTGGTACCCCGTTGACTAGGTATCAACGAGGCCCCATGCAAAAGTCTTTCCCGCTATCAAAGTTATCTTTCGGTTTGCTTATGAAGCCTGCCTTCCGTTGTTTCGATCAGAAATCACTATACATCGATTTGTTACGATTGTTGTAACTCGCTGGTTACCGTCTGGATCATGAACTGACTGTAACACTATACTGTCTACAACAATACGTAACAATTCTTTGGCTTTTTTGCAAGATCGTTGGTGAGACTCGCCAGTGGCGCGCAACTGGTCTGTCGGATCCAATGTATCTTTTTATAAGAATCGATCGATTTTTATTTGATTTTCACAAACATAATACAGTAGACTCCCGTTAAGTGTTCCCCCGTTAAGTACTCGCTTTCGTGAAATTTCTACGTTTCCGGCATATTTCACAGAATCGACAGATCCCCCACTCTCGCGCCGTCTTTTTATGGGTGATGTGGTTTCAGCCGCCTATTCTTTTGTTAGTTCGATTATACTGTGTAGTATTTCCGAGAACTAGTAAGCGTAGTGGAGGCTCCATTTAAGTGCGCATTTCTCCGAATTTAGGCTGTCTACAGCCCCGAGCATGAGCACTTAACGGGAGTCTACTGTATTCAACTTACAAGGTATGAGCCCGATCTCTCCATAACTTGTATACATATATTCGAGAGCTTTGCCTCAGACTCTTTGTTTTATACATATATGTATATTCCATATACTTTAAATATCCAATTCTGTCTCGTATACTTTAAATGCTGTATTACATCAGTCATATTATAATTTATCAATATAAGTTACACACTTGCTTATAAGTAGATTTATACGCATAAAAAGCTTATAACAGAATAATTTAAACATAACTTGCTTGCATAATTCACGCATTCCTTTTATTTGATAAATATTTATTTATATTATTATTTGTTCCGTATTTACCTGAATTAAATCATCCCTCTCCCATACATCTAAAATATAAGCCCGTAAGCGCCTTGAGAAAATAGAGGCTCCGCGTCAATAAATAAATTTATTCATACAATGCTCAGGTTAAATATAATAAGTAATAATTATTAATAATAAATAAAAGTAATTATTGAGCAACGTTACGACGTTACAACCTACATCTTTATTTTTTGATGACCCAATTAGGAACAGTGTACCAGTATCGTGAACATTTTTGCTTTCACCAAATTGAGTATTTTTTTTTTTTCTTATCAACTTTTGAATCGATCTAACTATCCTAAAATGTAAGTATGGATTATATTTTGATATTTGTATTCGAAAATAGTTATAAAAGTACATATTATTTTGGTATATCGTTATAAAAAACGTATTTTCGTATGGATGCGGTGAATGTCTGAAAGAAGAACAAACTTTTTACGATTATTACAAGCGTCACGATTCTTATTTGAAGATCGCCGTCCCTTTTCGGGTCAGTCTACCCCTGTCAAGTGCAGTAAAAATCATGTGGACCTGTCAGGGGTTGATTACTCTTAATTGGTAAATCTAACTTTCGAGAAGAATGAGAAAAACGATACAGGTATTTTCCTTGTAGAGTATTCCTAGATTTCATTCTGTAAATTGACCGAACGGACGAGTATACGAGGACTCGTCGATAAACCGAACAATTACTGAAAAAAACTTGAGTAAAAAATATTACCTTGCGGTACGTGTTCCCGTTGAAAGAGCTAGAAGGCCATAGGGGGATAGAAATGGTGAATCGGCCCCGGAAAGATATTTTTATCATGCTTTGAGGATATGTAGGTCTTGATGAGATACCAAGATCCTGAAAGTTGCAGATCTCTATCTCAATTGGTTTTCGAGAAAACGAATAAAAATTAATGGATAGAAAATTTGTTGCTTCGCAGGATATTATTTCCTGGTTCCACTTATTTCCTGGACCAATGGTTCGGGAGATAAAGTCGTCCGAATCTGATCCGGCGAATATTACGGAAAATCGGAAATCGCAATTTTTCGCGAGATAAAATTCTGAAAAAATTCAGGGTTGTAGAGGACGTTAAAAGGGATGAAAATTCATCGGGTCATTTTTTTCCAGGACCAATGGTTCGGGAGATAAAGTCGTCCGAATCTGAACCCGCGAATATTACGGAAGTTCGGAAATCGGAATTTTTCGCGAGATAAAATTCTGAAAAAATTCAGGGTTGTAGAGGACGTTAAAAGAGATGAAAATTCATCGGGTCATTTCTTTCCAGGACCAATGGTTCGGGAGATGAAGTCATCGGAATCTGATCCCGCGAATATTATCGGGGATTCCAAATCTCAATTTTTCGCGAGATAAAATTCTGAAACAATTCAGGGTTGTAGAGGACGTTAAAAGAGATGAAAATTCATTGGGTCATTTTTTTCCAGGACCAATGGTTCGGGAGATAAAGTCGTCCGAATCTGATTCCCCGAATATTATCGAGGATTCAAAATCGCAATTTTTCGCGAGATAAAATTCTGAAAAAATTCAGGGTTGTAGAGGACGTTAAAAGAGATGAAAATTCATCGGGTCATTTTTTTCCAGGACCAATGGTTCGGGAGATAAAGTCGTCCGAATCTGATTCCCCGAATATTATCGAGGATTCAAAACCGCGATTTTTCGCGAGATGAAATTCTGAAAAAATTCAGGGTTGTAGAGGACGTTCGGAGAGATAAAAATTCATTGGGTCATTTTTTTCCAGGACCAATGGTTCGGGAGATAAAGTCGTCCGAATCTGATTCCCCGAATATTATCGAGGATTCAAAATCGCGATTTTTCGCGAGATAAAATTCTGAAAAAATTCAGGGTTGTAGAGGACGTTCGGAGAGATAAAAATTCATTGGGTCATTTTTTTCCAGGACCAATGGTTCGGGAGATAAAGTCGTCCGAATCTGATTCCCCGAATATTATCGAGGATTCAAAATCGCAATTTTTCGCGAGATAAAATTCTGAAAAAATTCAGGGTTGTAGAGGACGTTAAAAGAGATGAAAATTCATCGGGTCATTTTTTTCCAGGACCAATGGTTCGGGAGATAAAGTCGTCCGAATCTGATTCCCCGAATATTATCGAGGATTCAAAATCGCAATTTTTCGCGAGATAAAATTCTGAAAAAATTCAGGGTTGTAGAGGACGTTAAAAGAGATGAAAATTCAACGGGTCATTTTTTTCCAGGACCAATGGTTCGGGAGATAAAGTCGTCCGAATCTGATCCCGCGAATATTATGCAAGTTCGGAAACCGCAATTTTTCGGGAGAAAAAATTCTGAAAAAATTCAGGGTTGTAGAGGACGTTAAAAGAGATGAAAATTCATTGGGTCATTTTCCTCCAGGACCAATGGTTCGGGAGATAAAGTCGTCCGAATCTGATTCCCCGAATATTATCGAGGATTCGAAATCGCAATTTTTCGCGAGATAAAATTCTGAAAAAATTCAGGGTTGTAGAGGACGTTAAAAGAGATGAAAATTCATCGGGTCATTTTTTTCCAGGACCAATGGTTCGGGAGATAAAGTCGTCCGAATCTGATTCCCCGAATATTATCGAGGATTCAAAATCGCAATTTTTCGCGAGATAAAATTCTGAAAAAATTCAGGGTTGTAGAGGACGTTGAAAGAGATGAAAATTCATTGGGTCATTTTTTTCCAGGACCAATGGTTCAGGAGATAAAGTCGTCCGAATCTGATTCCCCGAATATTATGGTGAAATCAAAATCGGAATTTTTCGCGAGATAAAATTCTAAAAAAATTCAGGGTTGTAGAGGACGTTAAAAGAGATCAAAATTCTTGGGGTCATTTTTTTCCAGGACTAATGGTTCGGGAGATAAAGTCATCGGAATCTGATCCCGCGAATATTACGGAAGTTCGGAAATCGCAATTTTTCGCGAGATGAAATTCTGAAAAAATTCAGGGTTGTAGAGGACGTTAAAAGGGATGAAAATTCATCGGGTCATTTTTTTCCAGGACCAATGGTTCGGGAGATAAAGTCGTCCGAATCTGAACCCGCGAATATTACGGAAGTTCGGAAATCGGAATTTTTCGCGAGATAAAATTCTGAAAAAATTCAGGGTTGTAGAGGACGTTAAAAGAGATGAAAATTCATCGGGTCATTTCTTTCCAGGACCAATGGTTCGGGAGATAAAGTGGTCGGAATCTGATCCCGCGAATATTATCGGGGATTCCAAATCTCAATTTTTCGCGAGATAAAATTCTGAAAAAATTCAGGGTTGTAGAGGACGTTAAAAGAGATGTAAATTCATTGGGTCATTTTTTTCCAGGACCAATGGTTCGGGAGATAAAGTCGTCCGAATCTGATTCCCCGAATATTATCGAGGATTCAAAATCGCGATTTTTCGCGAGATAAAATTCTGAAAAAATTCAGGGTTGTAGAGGACGTTCGGAGAGATAAAAATTCATTGGGTCATTTTTTTCCAGGACCAATGGTTCGGGAGATAAAGTCGTCCGAATCCGATTCCCCGAATATTATCGAGGATTCAAAATCGCAATTTTTCGCGAGATAAAATTCTGAAAAAATTCAGGGTTGTAGAGGACGTTAAAAGAGATGAAAATTCATCGGGTCATTTTTTTCCAGGACCAATGGTTCGGGAGATAAAGTCGTCCGAATCTGATTCCCCGAATATTATCGAGGATTCAAAATCGCAATTTTTCGCGAGATAAAATTCTGAAAAAATTCAGGGTTGTAGAGGACGTTGGAAGAGATGAAAATTCATCGGGTCATTTTTTTCCAGGACCAATGGTTCGGGAGATAAAGTCGTCCGAATCTGATTCCCCGAATATTATGGTGAAATCAAAATCGGAATTTTTCGCGGGATAAAATTCTGAAATAATTCAGGGTTGTAGAGGACGTTAAAAGAGATGTAAATTCATGGGGTCATTTTTTTCCAGGACCAATGGTTCGGGAGATAAAGTCGTCCGAATCTGATCCCGCGAATATTATGCAAGTTCGGAAATCGCAATTTTTCGCGAGATGAAATTCTGAAAAAATTCAGGGTTGTAGAGGACGTTAAAAGAGATGAAAATTCATCGGGTCATTTCTTTCCAGGACCAATGGTTCGGGAGATGAAGTCGTCGGAATCTTATCCCGCGAATATTATCAGGGATTCCAAATCTCAATTTTTCGCGAGATAAAATTCTGAAACAATTCAGGGTTGTAGAGGACGTTAAAAGAGATGAAAATTCATTGGGTCATTTTTTTCCAGGACCAATGGTTCGGGAGATAAAGTCGTCCGAATCTGATTCCCCGAATATTATGGTGAAATCAAAATCGGAATTTTTCGCGGGATAAAATTCTGAAATAATTCAGGGTTGTAGAGGACGTTAAAAGAGATGAAAATTCATCGGGTCATTTTCCTCCAGGACCAATAGTTCGGGAGATGAAATCGTCGGAATCTGATCCCGCGAATATTATCGGGGATTCCAAATCGCAATTTTTCGCGAGATAAAATTCTGAAAAAATTCAGGGTTGTAGAGGACGTTGGAAGAGATGAAAATTCATCGGGTCATTTTTTTCCAGGACCAATGGTTCGGGAGATAAAGTCGTCCGAATCTGATTCCCCGAATATTATGGTGAAATCAAAATCGGAATTTTTCGCGGGATAAAATTCTGAAATAATTCAGGGTTGTAGAGGACGTTAAAAGAGATGTAAATTCATGGGGTCATTTTTTTCCAGGACCAATGGTTCGGGAGATAAAGTCGTCCGAATCTGATCCCGCGAATATTATGCAAGTTCGGAAATCGCAATTTTTCGCGAGATAAAATTCTGAAAAAATTCAGGGTTGTAGAGGACGTTCGGAGAGATAAAAATTCATTGGGTCATTTTTTTCCAGGACCAATGGTTCGGGAGATAAAGTCGTCCGAATCTGATTCCCCGAATATTATCGAGGATTCAAAATCGCAATTTTTCGCGAGATAAAATTCTGAAAAAATTCAGGGTTGTAGAGGACGTTAAAAGAGATGAAAATTCATCGGGTCATTTTTTTCCAGGATCAATGGTTCGGGAGATAAAGTCGTCCGAATCTGATTCCCCGAATATTATGGTGAAATCAAAATCGGAATTTTTCGCGAGATAAAATTCTAAAAAAATTCAGGGTTGTAGAGGACGTTAAAAGAGATCAAAATTCTTGGGGTCATTTTTTTCCAGGACTAATGGTTCGGGAGATAAAGTCGTCGGAATCTGATCCCGCGAATATTACGGAAGTTCGGAAATCGCAATTTTTCGCGAGATGAAATTCTGAAAAAATTCAGGGTTGTAGAGGACGTTAAAAGAGATGAAAATTCATCGGGTCATTTCTTTCCAGGACCAATGGTTCGGGAGATGAAGTCGTCGGAATCTTATCCCGCGAATATTATCAGGGATTCCAAATCTCAATTTTTCGCGAGATAAAATTCTGAAACAATTCAGGGTTGTAGAGGACGTTAAAAGAGATGAAAATTCATCGGGTCATTTTTTTCCAGGACCAATGGTTCGGGAGATAAAGTCGTCCGAATCTGATTCCCCGAATATTATGGTGAAATCAAAATCGGAATTTTTCGCGGGATAAAATTCTGAAATAATTCAGGGTTGTAGAGGACGTTAAAAGAGATGAAAATTCATCGGGTCATTTTTCTCCAGGACCAATAGTTCGGGAGATGAAATCGTCGGAATCTGATCCCGCGAATATTATCGGGGATTCCAAATCGCAATTCGACGCGAGATAAAATTCTGAAAAAATTCAGGGTTGTAGAGGACGTTCGGAGAGATAAAAATTCATTGGGTCATTTTTTTCCAGGACCAATGGTTCGGGAGATAAAGTCGTCCGAATCTGATTCCCCGAATATTATCGAGGATTCAAAATCGCAATTTTTCGCGAGATAAAATTCTGAAAAAATTCAGGGTTGTAGAGGACGTTAAAAGAGATGAAAATTCATTGGGTCATTTTTTTCCAGGACCAATGGTTCGGGAGATAAAGTCGTCCGAATCTGATTCCCCGAATATTATCGAGGATTCAAAATCGCAATTTTTCGCGAGATAAAATTCTGAAAAAATTCAGGGTTGTAGAGGACGTTACAAGAGATGAAAATTCAACGGGTCATTTTTTTCCAGGACCAATGGTTCGGGAGATAAAGTCGTCGGAATCTGATCCCGCGAATATTATCGGGGATTGCAAATCTCAATTTTTCGCGAAATAAAATTCTGAAAAAAATCAGGGTTGTAGAGGACGTTAAAAGAGATGAAAATTCATCGGGTCATTTCTTTCCAGGACCAATGGTTCGGGAGATAAAGTGGTCGGAATCTGATCCCGCGAATATTATCGGGGATTCCAAATCTCAATTTTTCGCGAGATAAAATTCTGAAAAAATTCAGGGTTGTAGAGGACGTTAAAAGGGATGAAAATTCATCGGGTCATTTTTTTCCAGGACCAATGGTTCGGGAGATAAAGTGGTCGGAATCTGATCCCGCGAATATTATCGGGGATTCCAAATCTCAATTTTTCGCGAGATAAAATTCTGAAAAAATTCAGGGTTGTAGAGGACGTTAAAAGAGATGAAAATTCATCGGGTCATTTCTTTCCAGGACCAATGGTTCGGGAGATAAAGTGGTCGGAATCTGATCCCGCGAATATTATCGGGGATTCCAAATCTCAATTTTTCGCGAGATAAAATTCTGAAAAAATTCAGGGTTGTAGAGGACGTTAAAAGAGATGTAAATTCATTGGGTCATTTTTTTCCAGGACCAATGGTTCGGGAGATGAAGTCTGAACGCATAATCACAGAAACTCGTGGCGCCATCTGCAGGTTTGCGCTGGTACCCCGTTGACTAGGTATCAACGAGGCCCCATGCAAAAGTCTTTCCCGCTATCAAAGTTATCTTTCGGTTTGCTTATGAAGCCTGCCTTCCGTTGTTTCGATCAGAAATCACTATACATCGATTTGTTACGATTGTTGTAACTCGCTGGTTACCGTCTGGATCATGAACTGACTGTAACACTATACTGTCTACAACAATACGTAACAATTCTTTGGCTTTTTTGCAAGATCGTTGGTGAGACTCGCCAGTGGCGCGCAACTGGTCTGTCGGATCCAATGTATCTTTTTATAAGAATCGATCGATTTTTATTTGATTTTCACAAACATAATACAGTAGACTCCCGTTAAGTGTTCCCCCGTTAAGTACTCGCTTTCGTGAAATTTCTACGTTTCCGGCATATTTCACAGAATCGACAGATCCCCCACTCTCGCGCCGTCTTTTTATGGGTGATGTGGTTTCAGCCGCCTATTCTTTTGTTAGTTCGATTATACTGTGTAGTATTTCCGAGAACTAGTAAGCGTAGTGGAGGCTCCATTTAAGTGCGCATTTCTCCGAATTTAGGCTGTCTACAGCCCCGAGCATGAGCACTTAACGGGAGTCTACTGTATTCAACTTACAAGGTATGAGCCCGATCTCTCCATAACTTGTATACATATATTCGAGAGCTTTGCCTCAGACTCTTTGTTTTATACATATATGTATATTCCATTTACTTTAAATATCCAATTCTGTCTCGTATACTTTAAATGCTGTATTACATCAGTCATATTATAATTTATCAATATAAGTTACACACTTGCTTATAAGTAGATTTATACGCATAAAAAGCTTATAACAGAATAATTTAAACATAACTTGCTTGCATAATTCACGCATTCCTTTTATTTGATAAATATTTATTTATATTATTATTTGTTCCGTATTTACCTGAATTAAATCATCCCTCTCCCATACATCTAAAATATAAGCCCGTAAGCGCCTTGAGAAAATAGAGGCTCCGCGTCAATAAATAAATTTATTCATACAATGCTCAGGTTAAATATAATAAGTAATAATTATTAATAATAAATAAAAGTAATTATTGAGCAACGTTACGACGTTACAACCTACATCTTTATTTTTTGATGACCCAATTAGGAACAGTGTACCAGTATCGTGAACATTTTTGCTTTCACCAAATTGAGTATTTTTTTTTTTTCTTATCAACTTTTGAATCGATCTAACTATCCTAAAATGTAAGTATGGATTATATTTTGATATTTGTATTCGAAAATAGTTATAAAAGTACATATTATTTTGGTATATCGTTATAAAAAACGTATTTTCGTATGGATGCGGTGAATGTCTGAAAGAAGAACAAACTTTTTACGATTATTACAAGCGTCACGATTCTTATTTGAAGATCGCCGTCCCTTTTCGGGTCAGTCTACCCCTGTCAAGTGCAGTAAAAATCATGTGGACCTGTCAGGGGTTGATTACTCTTAATTGGTAAATCTAACTTTCGAGAAGAATGAGAAAAACGATACAGGTATTTTCCTTGTAGAGTATTCCTAGATTTCATTCTGTAAATTGACCGAACGGACGAGTATACGAGGACTCGTCGATAAACCGAACAATTACTGAAAAAAACTTGAGTAAAAAATATTACCTTGCGGTACGTGTTCCCGTTGAAAGAGCTAGAAGGCCATAGGGGGATAGAAATGGTGAATCGGCCCCGGAAAGATATTTTTATCATGCTTTGAGGATATGTAGGTCTTGATGAGATACCAAGATCCTGAAAGTTGCAGATCTCTATCTCAATTGGTTTTCGAGAAAACGAATAAAAATTAATGGATAGAAAATTTGTTGCTTCGCAGGATATTATTTCCTGGTTCCACTTATTTCCTGGACCAATGGTTCGGGAGATAAAGTCGTCCGAATCTGATCCGGCGAATATTACGGAAAATCGGAAATCGCAATTTTTCGCGAGATAAAATTCTGAAAAAATTCAGGGTTGTAGAGGACGTTAAAAGGGATGAAAATTCATCGGGTCATTTTTTTCCAGGACCAATGGTTCGGGAGATAAAGTCGTCCGAATCTGAACCCGCGAATATTACGGAAGTTCGGAAATCGGAATTTTTCGCGAGATAAAATTCTGAAAAAATTCAGGGTTGTAGAGGACGTTAAAAGAGATGAAAATTCATCGGGTCATTTCTTTCCAGGACCAATGGTTCGGGAGATGAAGTCATCGGAATCTGATCCCGCGAATATTATCGGAGATTCCAAATCTCAATTTTTCGCGAGATAAAATTCTGAAACAATTCAGGGTTGTAGAGGACGTTAAAAGAGATGAAAATTCATTGGGTCATTTTTTTCCAGGACCAATGGTTCGGGAGATAAAGTCGTCCGAATCTGATTCCCCGAATATTATCGAGGATTCAAAATCGCAATTTTTCGCGAGATAAAATTCTGAAAAAATTCAGGGTTGTAGAGGACGTTAAAAGAGATGAAAATTCATCGGGTCATTTTTTTCCAGGACCAATGGTTCGGGAGATAAAGTCGTCCGAATCTGATTCCCCGAATATTATCGAGGATTCAAAATCGCGATTTTTCGCGAGATGAAATTCTGAAAAAATTCAGGGTTGTAGAGGACGTTCGGAGAGATAAAAATTCATTGGGTCATTTTTTTCCAGGACCAATGGTTCGGGAGATAAAGTCGTCCGAATCTGATTCCCCGAATATTATCGAGGATTCAAAATCGCGATTTTTCGCGAGATAAAATTCTGAAAAAATTCAGGGTTGTAGAGGACGTTCGGAGAGATAAAAATTCATTGGGTCATTTTTTTCCAGGACCAATGGTTCGGGAGATAAAGTCGTCCGAATCTGATTCCCCGAATATTATCGAGGATTCAAAATCGCAATTTTTCGCGAGATAAAATTCTGAAAAAATTCAGGGTTGTAGAGGACGTTAAAAGAGATGAAAATTCATCGGGTCATTTTTTTCCAGGACCAATGGTTCGGGAGATAAAGTCGTCCGAATCTGATTCCCCGAATATTATCGAGGATTCAAAATCGCAATTTTTCGCGAGATAAAATTCTGAAAAAATTCAGGGTTGTAGAGGACGTTAAAAGAGATGAAAATTCAACGGGTCATTTTTTTCCAGGACCAATGGTTCGGGAGATAAAGTCGTCCGAATCTGATCCCGCGAATATTATGCAAGTTCGGAAACCGCAATTTTTCGGGAGAAAAAATTCTGAAAAAATTCAGGGTTGTAGAGGACGTTAAAAGAGATGAAAATTCATTGGGTCATTTTCCTCCAGGACCAATGGTTCGGGAGATAAAGTCGTCCGAATCTGATTCCCCGAATATTATCGAGGATTCGAAATCGCAATTTTTCGCGAGATAAAATTCTGAAAAAATTCAGGGTTGTAGAGGACGTTAAAAGAGATGAAAATTCATCGGGTCATTTTTTTCCAGGACCAATGGTTCGGGAGATAAAGTCGTCCGAATCTGATTCCCCGAATATTATCGAGGATTCAAAATCGCAATTTTTCGCGAGATAAAATTCTGAAAAAATTCAGGGTTGTAGAGGACGTTGAAAGAGATGAAAATTCATTGGGTCATTTTTTTCCAGGACCAATGGTTCAGGAGATAAAGTCGTCCGAATCTGATTCCCCGAATATTATGGTGAAATCAAAATCGGAATTTTTCGCGAGATAAAATTCTAAAAAAATTCAGGGTTGTAGAGGACGTTAAAAGAGATCAAAATTCTTGGGGTCATTTTTTTCCAGGACTAATGGTTCGGGAGATAAAGTCATCGGAATCTGATCCCGCGAATATTACGGAAGTTCGGAAATCGCAATTTTTCGCGAGATGAAATTCTGAAAAAATTCAGGGTTGTAGAGGACGTTAAAAGGGATGAAAATTCATCGGGTCATTTTTTTCCAGGACCAATGGTTCGGGAGATAAAGTCGTCCGAATCTGAACCCGCGAATATTACGGAAGTTCGGAAATCGGAATTTTTCGCGAGATAAAATTCTGAAAAAATTCAGGGTTGTAGAGGACGTTAAAAGAGATGAAAATTCATCGGGTCATTTCTTTCCAGGACCAATGGTTCGGGAGATAAAGTGGTCGGAATCTGATCCCGCGAATATTATCGGGGATTCCAAATCTCAATTTTTCGCGAGATAAAATTCTGAAAAAATTCAGGGTTGTAGAGGACGTTAAAAGAGATGTAAATTCATTGGGTCATTTTTTTCCAGGACCAATGGTTCGGGAGATAAAGTCGTCCGAATCTGATTCCCCGAATATTATCGAGGATTCAAAATCGCGATTTTTCGCGAGATAAAATTCTGAAAAAATTCAGGGTTGTAGAGGACGTTCGAAGAGATAAAAATTCATTGGGTCATTTTTTTCCAGGACCAATGGTTCGGGAGATAAAGTCGTCCGAATCCGATTCCCCGAATATTATCGAGGATTCAAAATCGCAATTTTTCGCGAGATAAAATTCTGAAAAAATTCAGGGTTGTAGAGGACGTTAAAAGAGATGAAAATTCATCGGGTCATTTTTTTCCAGGACCAATGGTTCGGGAGATAAAGTCGTCCGAATCTGATTCCCCGAATATTATCGAGGATTCAAAATCGCAATTTTTCGCGAGATAAAATTCTGAAAAAATTCAGGGTTGTAGAGGACGTTGGAAGAGATGAAAATTCATCGGGTCATTTTTTTCCAGGACCAATGGTTCGGGAGATAAAGTCGTCCGAATCTGATTCCCCGAATATTATGGTGAAATCAAAATCGGAATTTTTCGCGGGATAAAATTCTGAAATAATTCAGGGTTGTAGAGGACGTTAAAAGAGATGTAAATTCATGGGGTCATTTTTTTCCAGGACCAATGGTTCGGGAGATAAAGTCGTCCGAATCTGATCCCGCGAATATTATGCAAGTTCGGAAATCGCAATTTTTCGCGAGATGAAATTCTGAAAAAATTCAGGGTTGTAGAGGACGTTAAAAGAGATGAAAATTCATCGGGTCATTTCTTTCCAGGACCAATGGTTCGGGAGATGAAGTCGTCGGAATCTTATCCCGCGAATATTATCAGGGATTCCAAATCTCAATTTTTCGCGAGATAAAATTCTGAAACAATTCAGGGTTGTAGAGGACGTTAAAAGAGATGAAAATTCATTGGGTCATTTTTTTCCAGGACCAATGGTTCGGGAGATAAAGTCGTCCGAATCTGATTCCCCGAATATTATGGTGAAATCAAAATCGGAATTTTTCGCGGGATAAAATTCTGAAATAATTCAGGGTTGTAGAGGACGTTAAAAGAGATGAAAATTCATCGGGTCATTTTCCTCCAGGACCAATAGTTCGGGAGATGAAATCGTCGGAATCTGATCCCGCGAATATTATCGGGGATTCCAAATCGCAATTTTTCGCGAGATAAAATTCTGAAAAAATTCAGGGTTGTAGAGGACGTTGGAAGAGATGAAAATTCATCGGGTCATTTTTTTCCAGGACCAATGGTTCGGGAGATAAAGTCGTCCGAATCTGATTCCCCGAATATTATGGTGAAATCAAAATCGGAATTTTTCGCGGGATAAAATTCTGAAATAATTCAGGGTTGTAGAGGACGTTAAAAGAGATGTAAATTCATGGGGTCATTTTTTTCCAGGACCAATGGTTCGGGAGATAAAGTCGTCCGAATCTGATCCCGCGAATATTATGCAAGTTCGGAAATCGCAATTTTTCGCGAGATAAAATTCTGAAAAAATTCAGGGTTGTAGAGGACGTTCGGAGAGATAAAAATTCATTGGGTCATTTTTTTCCAGGACCAATGGTTCGGGAGATAAAGTCGTCCGAATCTGATTCCCCGAATATTATCGAGGATTCAAAATCGCAATTTTTCGCGAGATAAAATTCTGAAAAAATTCAGGGTTGTAGAGGACGTTAAAAGAGATGAAAATTCATCGGGTCATTTTTTTCCAGGACCAATGGTTCGGGAGATAAAGTCGTCCGAATCTGATTCCCCGAATATTATGGTGAAATCAAAATCGGAATTTTTCGCGAGATAAAATTCTAAAAAAATTCAGGGTTGTAGAGGACGTTAAAAGAGATCAAAATTCTTGGGGTCATTTTTTTCCAGGACTAATGGTTCGGGAGATAAAGTCGTCGGAATCTGATCCCGCGAATATTACGGAAGTTCGGAAATCGCAATTTTTCGCGAGATGAAATTCTGAAAAAATTCAGGGTTGTAGAGGACGTTAAAAGAGATGAAAATTCATCGGGTCATTTCTTTCCAGGACCAATGGTTCGGGAGATGAAGTCGTCGGAATCTTATCCCGCGAATATTATCAGGGATTCCAAATCTCAATTTTTCGCGAGATAAAATTCTGAAACAATTCAGGGTTGTAGAGGACGTTAAAAGAGATGAAAATTCATCGGGTCATTTTTTTCCAGGACCAATGGTTCGGGAGATAAAGTCGTCCGAATCTGATTCCCCGAATATTATGGTGAAATCAAAATCGGAATTTTTCGCGGGATAAAATTCTGAAATAATTCAGGGTTGTAGAGGACGTTAAAAGAGATGAAAATTCATCGGGTCATTTTTCTCCAGGACCAATAGTTCGGGAGATGAAATCGTCGGAATCTGATCCCGCGAATATTATCGGGGATTCCAAATCGCAATTTTTCGCGAGATAAAATTCTGAAAAAATTCAGGGTTGTAGAGGACGTTCGGAGAGATAAAAATTCATTGGGTCATTTTTTTCCAGGACCAATGGTTCGGGAGATAAAGTCGTCCGAATCTGATTCCCCGAATATTATCGAGGATTCAAAATCGCAATTTTTCGCGAGATAAAATTCTGAAAAAATTCAGGGTTGTAGAGGACGTTAAAAGAGATGAAAATTCATTGGGTCATTTTTTTCCAGGACCAATGGTTCGGGAGATAAAGTCGTCCGAATCTGATTCCCCGAATATTATCGAGGATTCAAAATCGCAATTTTTCGCAAGATAAAATTCTGAAAAAATTCAGGGTTGTAGAGGACGTTAAAAGAGATGAAAATTCAACGGGTCATTTTTTTCCAGGACCAATGGTTCGGGAGATAAAGTCGTCGGAATCTGATCCCGCGAATATTATCGGGGATTGCAAATCTCAATTTTTCGCGAAATAAAATTCTGAAAAAAATCAGGGTTGTAGAGGACGTTAAAAGAGATGAAAATTCATCGGGTCATTTCTTTCCAGGACCAATGGTTCGGGAGATAAAGTGGTCGGAATCTGATCCCGCGAATATTATCGGGGATTCCAAATCTCAATTTTTCGCGAGATAAAATTCTGAAAAAATTCAGGGTTGTAGAGGACGTTAAAAGGGATGAAAATTCATCGGGTCATTTTTTTCCAGGACCAATGGTTCGGGAGATAAAGTGGTCGGAATCTGATCCCGCGAATATTATCGGGGATTCCAAATCTCAATTTTTCGCGAGATAAAATTCTGAAAAAATTCAGGGTTGTAGAGGACGTTAAAAGAGATGAAAATTCATCGGGTCATTTCTTTCCAGGACCAATGGTTCGGGAGATAAAGTGGTCGGAATCTGATCCCGCGAATATTATCGGGGATTCCAAATCTCAATTTTTCGCGAGATAAAATTCTGAAAAAATTCAGGGTTGTAGAGGACGTTAAAAGAGATGTAAATTCATTGGGTCATTTTTTTCCAGGACCAATGGTTCGGGAGATGAAGTCTGAACGCATAATCACAGAAACTCGTGGCGCCATCTGCAGGTTTGCGCTGGTACCCCGTTGACTAGGTATCAACGAGGCCCCATGCAAAAGTCTTTCCCGCTATCAAAGTTATCTTTCGGTTTGCTTATGAAGCCTGCCTTCCGTTGTTTCGATCAGAAATCACTATACATCGATTTGTTACGATTGTTGTAACTCGCTGGTTACCGTCTGGATCATGAACTGACTGTAACACTATACTGTCTACAACAATACGTAACAATTCTTTGGCTTTTTTGCAAGATCGTTGGTGAGACTCGCCAGTGGCGCGCAACTGGTCTGTCGGATCCAATGTATCTTTTTATAAGAATCGATCGATTTTTATTTGATTTTCACAAACATAATACAGTAGACTCCCGTTAAGTGTTCCCCCGTTAAGTACTCGCTTTCGTGAAATTTCTACGTTTCCGGCATATTTCACAGAATCGACAGATCCCCCACTCTCGCGCCGTCTTTTTATGGGTGATGTGGTTTCAGCCGCCTATTCTTTTGTTAGTTCGATTATACTGTGTAGTATTTCCGAGAACTAGTAAGCGTAGTGGAGGCTCCATTTAAGTGCGCATTTCTCCGAATTTAGGCTGTCTACAGCCCCGAGCATGAGCACTTAACGGGAGTCTACTGTATTCAACTTACAAGGTATGAGCCCGATCTCTCCATAACTTGTATACATATATTCGAGAGCTTTGCCTCAGACTCTTTGTTTTATACATATATGTATATTCCATTTACTTTAAATATCCAATTCTGTCTCGTATACTTTAAATGCTGTATTACATCAGTCATATTATAATTTATCAATATAAGTTACACACTTGCTTATAAGTAGATTTATACGCATAAAAAGCTTATAACAGAATAATTTAAACATAACTTGCTTGCATAATTCACGCATTCCTTTTATTTGATAAATATTTATTTATATTATTATTTGTTCCGTATTTACCTGAATTAAATCATCCCTCTCCCATACATCTAAAATATAAGCCCGTAAGCGCCTTGAGAAAATAGAGGCTCCGCGTCAATAAATAAATTTATTCATACAATGCTCAGGTTAAATATAATAAGTAATAATTATTAATAATAAATAAAAGTAATTATTGAGCAACGTTACGACGTTACAACCTACATCTTTATTTTTTGATGACCCAATTAGGAACAGTGTACCAGTATCGTGAACATTTTTGCTTTCACCAAATTGAGTATTTTTTTTTTTTCTTATCAACTTTTGAATCGATCTAACTATCCTAAAATGTAAGTATGGATTATATTTTGATATTTGTATTCGAAAATAGTTATAAAAGTACATATTATTTTGGTATATCGTTATAAAAAACGTATTTTCGTATTGATGCGGTGAATGTCTGAAAGAAGAAAAAACTTTTTACGATTATTACAAGCGTCACGATTCTTATTTGAAGATCGCCGTCCCTTTTCGGGTCAGTCTACCCCTGTCAAGTGCAGTAAAAATCATGTGGACCTGTCAGGGGTTGATTACTCTTAATTGGTAAATCTAACTTTCGAGAAGAATGAGAAAAACGATACAGGTATTTTCCTTGTAGAGTATTCCTAGATTTCATTCTGTAAATTGACCGAACGGACGAGTATACGAGGACTCGTCAATAAACCGAACAATTACTGAAAAAAACTTGAGTAAAAAATATTACCTTGCGGTGCGTGTTCCCGTTGAAAGAGCTAGAAGGCCATAGGGGGATAGAAATGGTGAATCGGCCCCGGAAAGATATTTTTATCATGCTTTGAGGATATGTAGGTCTTGATGAGATACCAAGATCCTGAAAGTTGCAGATCTCTATCTCAATTGGTTTTCGAGAAAACGAATAAAAATTAATGGATAGAAAATTTGTTGCTTCGCAGGATATTATTTCCTGGTTCCACTTATTTCCTGGACCAATGGTTCGGGAGATAAAGTCGTCCGAATCTGATCCGGCGAATATTACGGAAAATCGGAAATCGCAATTTTTCGCGAGATAAAATTCTGAAAAAATTCAGGGTTGTAGAGGACGTTAAAAGGGATGAAAATTCATCGGGTCATTTTTTTCCAGGACCAATGGTTCGGGAGATAAAGTCGTCCGAATCTGAACCCGCGAATATTACGGAAGTTCGGAAATCGGAATTTTTCGCGAGATAAAATTCTGAAAAAATTCAGGGTTGTAGAGGACGTTAAAAGAGATGAAAATTCATCGGGTCATTTCTTTCCAGGACCAATGGTTCGGGAGATGAAGTCATCGGAATCTGATCCCGCGAATATTATCGGGGATTCCAAATCTCAATTTTTCGCGAGATAAAATTCTGAAACAATTCAGGGTTGTAGAGGACGTTAAAAGAGATGAAAATTCATTGGGTCATTTTTTTCCAGGACCAATGGTTCGGGAGATAAAGTCGTCCGAATCTGATTCCCCGAATATAATCGAGGATTCAAAATCGCGATTTTTCGCGAGATAAAATTCTGAAAAAATTCAGGTTTGTAGAGGACGTTCGGAGAGATAAAAATTCATTGGGTCATTTTTTTCCAGGACCAATGGTTCGGGAGATAAAGTCGTCCGAATCTGATTCCCCGAATATTATCGAGGATTCAAAATCGCAATTTTTCGCGAGATAAAATTCTGAAAAAATTCAGGGTTGTAGAGGACGTTAAAAGAGATGAAAATTCATCGGGTCATTTTTTTCCAGGACCAATGGTTCGGGAGATAAAGTCGTCCGAATCTGATTCCCCGAATATTATCGAGGATTCAAAATCGCAATTTTTCGCGAGATAAAATTCTGAAAAAATTCAGGGTTGTAGAGGACGTTAAAAGAGATGAAAATTCATTGGGTCATTTTTTTCCAGGACCAATGGTTCGGGAGATAAAGTCGTCCGAATCTGATTCCCCGAATATTATGGTGAAATCAAAATCGGAATTTTTCGCGAGATAAAATTCTAAAAAAATTCAGGGTTGTAGAGGACGTTAAAAGAGATCAAAATTCTTGGGGTCATTTTTTTCCAGGACTAATGGTTCGGGAGATAAAGTCGTCGGAATCTGATCCCGCGAATATTACGGAAGTTCGGAAATCGCAATTTTTCGCGAGATGAAATTCTGAAAAAATTCAGGGTTGTAGAGGACGTTAAAAGAGATAAAAATTCATCGGGTCATTTCTTTCCAGGACCAATGGTTCGGGAGATAAAGTCGTCCGAATCTGATTCCCCGAATATTATCGAAGATGCAAAATCGCAATTTTTCGCGAGATAAAATTCTGAAAAAATTCAGGGTTGTAGAGGACGTTAAAAGAGATGAAAATTCATCGGGTCATTTCTTTCCAGGACCAATGGTTCGGGAGATGAAGTCGTCGGAATCTGATCCCGCGAATATTATCGGGGATTCCAAATCTCAATTTTTCGCGAGATAAAATTCTGAAACAATTCAGGGTTGTAGAGGACGTTAAAAGAGATGAAAATTCATTGGGTCATTTTTTTCCAGGACCAATGGTTCGGGAGATAAAGTCGTCCGAATCTGATTCCCCGAATATTATGGTGAAATCAAAATCGGAATTTTTCGCGGGATAAAATTCTGAAAAAATTCAGGGTTGTAGAGGACGTTCAAAGAGATGAAAATTCATCGGGTCATTTCCCTCCAGGACCAATAGTTCGGGAGATGAAATCGTCGGAATCTGATCCCGCGAATATTATCGGGGATTCCAAATCGCAATTTTTCGCGAGATAAAATTCTGAAAAAATTCAGGGTTGTAGAGGACGTTCGGAGAGATAAAAATTCATTGGGTCATTTTTTTCCAGGACCAATGGTTCGGGAGATAAAGTCGTCCGAATCTGATTCCCCGAATATTATCGAGGATTCAAAATCGCGATTTTTCGCGAGATAAAATTCTGAAAAAATTCAGGGTTGTAGAGGACGTTAAAAGAGATGAAAATTCATCGGGTCATTTTTTTCCAGGACCAATGGTTCGGGAGATAAAGTCGTCCGAATCTGATTCCCCGAATATTATCGAGGATTCAAAATCGCAATTTTTCGCGAGATAAAATTCTGAAAAAATTCAGGGTTGTAGAGGACGTTAAAAGAGATGAAAATTCATCGGGTCATTTCTTTCCAGGAGCAATGGTTCGGGAGATAAAGTGGTCGGAATCTGATCCCGCGAATATTATCGGGGATTCCAAATCTCAATTTTTCGCGAGATAAAATTCTGAAAAAATTCAGGGTTGTAGAGGACGTTAAAAGAGATGTAAATTCATTGGGTCATTTTTTTCCAGGACCAATGGTTCGGGAGATGAAGTCTGAACGCATAATCACAGAAACTCGTGGCGCCATCTGCAGGTTTGCGCTGGTACCCCGTTGACTAGGTACCAACGAGGCCCCATGCAAAAGTCTTTCCCGCTATCAAAGTTATTTTTCGGTTTGCTTATGAAGCCTGCCTTCCGTTGTTTCGATCAGAAATCACTATACATCGATTTGTTACGATTGTTGTAACTCGCTGGTTACCGTCTGGATCATGAACTGACTGTAACACTATACTGTCTACAACAATACGTAACAATTCTTTGGCTTTTTTGCAAGATCGTTGGTGAGACTCGCCAGTGGCGCGCAACTGGTCTGTCGGATCCAATGTATCTTTTTATAAGAATCGATCGATTTTTATTTGATTTTCACAAACATAATACAGTAGACTCCCGTTAAGTGTTCCCCCGTTAAGTACTCGCTTTCGTGAAATTTCTACGTTTCCGGCATATTTCACAGAATCGACAGATCCCCCACTCTCGCGCCGTCTTTTTATGGGTGATGTGGTTTCAGCCGCCTATTCTTTTGTTAGTTCGATTATACTGTGTAGTATTTCCGAGAACTAGTAAGCGTAGTGGAGGCTCCATTTAAGTGCGCATTTCTCCGAATTTAGGCTGTCTACAGCCCCGAGCATGAGCACTTAACGGGAGTCTACTGTATTCAACTTACAAGGTATGAGCCCGATCTCTCCATAACTTGTATACATATATTCGAGAGCTTTGCCTCAGACTCTTTGTTTTATACATATATGTATATTCCATTTACTTTAAATATCCAATTCTGTCTCGTATACTTTAAATGCTGTATTACATCAGTCATATTATAATTTATCAATATAAGTTACACACTTGCTTATAAGTAGATTTATACGCATAAAAAGCTTATAACAGAATAATTTAAACATAACTTGCTTGCATAATTCACGCATTCCTTTTATTTGATAAATATTTATTTATATTATTATTTGTTCCGTATTTACCTGAATTAAATCATCCCTCTCCCATACATCTAAAATATAAGCCCGTAAGCGCCTTGAGAAAATAGAGGCTCCGCGTCAATAAATAAATTTATTCATACAATGCTCAGGTTAAATATAATAAGTAATAATTATTAATAATAAATAAAAGTAATTATTGAGCAACGTTACGACGTTACAACCTACATCTTTATTTTTTGATGACCCAATTAGGAACAGTGTACCAGTATCGTGAACATTTTTGCTTTCACCAAATTGAGTATTTTTTTTTTTTCTTATCAACTTTTGAATCGATCTAACTATCCTAAAATGTAAGTATGGATTATATTTTGATATTTGTATTCGAAAATAGTTATAAAAGTACATATTATTTTGGTATATCGTTATAAAAAACGTATTTTCGTATTGATGCGGTGAATGTCTGAAAGAAGAAAAAACTTTTTACGATTATTACAAGCGTCACGATTCTTATTTGAAGATCGCCGTCCCTTTTCGGGTCAGTCTACCCCTGTCAAGTGCAGTAAAAATCATGTGGACCTGTCAGGGGTTGATTACTCTTAATTGGTAAATCTAACTTTCGAGAAGAATGAGAAAAACGATACAGGTATTTTCCTTGTAGAGTATTCCTAGATTTCATTCTGTAAATTGACCGAACGGACGAGTATACGAGGACTCGTCAATAAACCGAACAATTACTGAAAAAAACTTGAGTAAAAAATATTACCTTGCGGTGCGTGTTCCCGTTGAAAGAGCTAGAAGGCCATAGGGGGATAGAAATGGTGAATCGGCCCCGGAAAGATATTTTTATCATGCTTTGAGGATATGTAGGTCTTGATGAGATACCAAGATCCTGAAAGTTGCAGATCTCTATCTCAATTGGTTTTCGAGAAAACGAATAAAAATTAATGGATAGAAAATTTGTTGCTTCGCAGGATATTATTTCCTGGTTCCACTTATTTCCTGGACCAATGGTTCGGGAGATAAAGTCGTCCGAATCTGATCCGGCGAATATTACGGAAAATCGGAAATCGCAATTTTTCGCGAGATAAAATTCTGAAAAAATTCAGGGTTGTAGAGGACGTTAAAAGGGATGAAAATTCATCGGGTCATTTTTTTCCAGGACCAATGGTTCGGGAGATAAAGTCGTCGGAATCTGATCCCGCGTGTACTTTCAGAGATCCCAAATCGAACATATTTCGAATATAAAATTCTGAAAAAAATCAGAGTTGTAGAGTACATCAAATGTGATAGAAACTTACCGGGTCATTTTTACCTTGGACTCATGGTTCGGGTGATAATGTCGTTGGAATCTGATGCCGCAAATATTATCAGAGATACAAAATCGCCATTTTTTGCGAGTTAATATTCTAAGAAAATTCACAGTTGTAGGGGACATCGAAAGAGATAGAAGTTTACAGGGTCATCTTTACCGTGGACCAATGGTTCAGGCGACAAAGTCGTTGGAATCTCATGCGGCAAATCTTATGGAAGTTTTGAAATCTCAAGTTTTCGCGCGATAAAATTCTGAGAAAATTCACAGTTGTAGAAAAAAATCAAAAGAGATAGGACTTTATCTGTTCATTCGTTTCCTGGACCAATGGTTCGGGAGATCAAGTCGTCGGCATCTGATCCGAAAGAGTTATTCGTCAGTACTGTTCTTTTTCAAAAGGAAGAAAAGCAATAATCCACAACGCAGTGAAGCAAATTGTTTTCCGGAATGTCTTCTTGTCTCTACAAAAGCTTATTGCACAATAAGAGCTTCTTAATGATCATTGCAACAAGCTTATCAATGTAATAATAGATTCCTACATCGATGTACGATTTTATCGCGTTGCCAAGAATACTGGAGTAGCTGATGAATAAAGACGACAAAAATTTCACCAAATTAGTTTTATCTAACAACGAATAAAATAAATTTCATGAATTTGTTTTCAATTACCTTGTTTATGCGTATTTAAGTTTTAGTTAGACACTTTGCCTAGGTTGCAGGACGGTTTTCATTATGTTCCACATCATAACCTTTGTCGACCATAAATATGTAACGCGCGTGCGCTGAAAAGTTGAGACAGAAAAATAAATCTCTCTCTCTCAATCTGAATGGGACCGTGGAATCGCCACCGTGCCCTCCATATATTATGTAATACTCCTATATTGCTATTGGGTCTGGAATAACGATAATTTTGTACGGTGCGGACGATAATGGTGTCTCTTTCTATCACCTTCAAATCAGAGCTTGCTGCGCAAGTCAACATCTGGCACTTGCGTAGAACATTTACACGTATAATAATGTTTCATGTAATCAAAGCGAACTAAAATTGTGTTTCTTTCAAATGAATTACAGATGGCAAGCAATTTCAATATAGAACAATTAGTTGTGAAGGAACTTCATCGAGAAGTAAAAGTAAGTAGTACTCGAGATACGATGTAACACGTGTGATTAAGAGCAGATATTAACTTTTCGAAATTTTTCAATCTTTCATAATCAGTTTTTGATATATTTATGAGATTCCGCGACATATACTTCGCATAATAGACGCAATGCTTTGCACTTAGTACATTCCCGCACAGCACACAATATTGCAGCCACATTGCAGCAATGTAACATGCAACATTTGTAATATTGCGAGCAACGTTGCTGACAGATTACAGCATCATTGAAATGTCCTCTGATTTTATTGCAGTGTAATATTGCTGTAATCTGTCCATGCAACATTTCAGAAATATTTCGATGCTACTTTTCTGAAAGAAAATTTCAGTGTTACGTTAGATAGTAAAAAAAAATGTTTAATAGAATAATGCACGTAGTTTGACTGATACCATATTTCATATTTATAACACTTGAATACATTATTATATTACTTTTTGAAATTAAATATTTACTTTACTTAACTTTGAATTTTAGGTATATTAAAAAAACAAAAAATGTTCGGTAGAATAATGCACTTATTTTGACTGCAATACTATATTTTATATCTATAACACTATACATATAACACTTGAATATATATAATTATATGTATATGGGGCATTCCATGACATCTCGATCAAAATTCGCCGTCGATGTCTCAGATTGGCTTGATAAGTTTTTGCATAAAACTACATGACGAAAAACGCAATCCTAATTTTTTTCAGAATTTTTCGATTTAGCGTCTCTGAGGTATGATTTAAAAACTTAAAAAAAAATACCCACTTTGTAAAATCTGAAAAAATTCAGAAAAATCTTATGAAACATAACAAAATTTTTGACACCCACTAGAAGATGGAGATTTCATAACTTCAAAAGATAAATAAGGAAAATAAAAAGTCAAAAAATTATTATTATACCATTGCATTCTTGACATCAGAATGAACATAAAAGCTCCTTATAACATGGGACGAGAAATGTCTATTTACAGAGTTACAGGAAATCAAATATATTAATATAATATTTATATTCACAAATTTATATTTATAAAGATCATCCTGATATTTTCGAAAATTTTGAAATAGCATATCAGTACCCTCAGCGTTGAACTAGAAGTATATTATTCTTGTGAAAGAATGAGTTGGAACAATTAAGAATCGGTAGGAGATAACAAAAAATTATACGAGAAGAATATACAACACCCGTAAACAAGAAAATTATATGTTATATTGTATTATGTTTATTCGACATAACCTCTCAACCGGTATATTACCGCATTTAAGAATACGTGTTTGGAAAATTGTAACAATTGATAATGATTTAGACGACGAATCGTATGCAAGGCAAATTTATATGGATGCAGACCTTTAGAAAGAATAAAATCTTATTTATATATGTATAGATATATAGATGTCTTTCAGTTCCTACGATCGGAGAACGCAAAACTGCGAACGCTTCTTCGCGAGGGCGAGGAACGTGCGGAAAGAGCAGAAGCGGCTTTGAAAGAAGGCCGGAATGCGCAAAAGGCCACATTGGTAAGCTAATTCATAGGGGTATGCGAGAATTCGACTTTATTCGTCACAAGTCGAATAATTAGCGATTGTTCATTTTACAAAAAAATAAAAAATTTCTATGTCTAGTAATTTCTATTTCCATATTCTATTTCTATCTCACTAGGAGTCGGTCACACCTTCGTATCAACGATCTTGTCTCCACAATTGGGGGGGTGTTTTCTGGTGTCAAAATATGAATGTCCTGCCATATAACTCTCGTGATTGGGGTTTCGTTCTTTCAATTTGCACAATATACTGTACCGATGAGTATTAAATGAGTCTGGCTGATTTCCCAAAAATTATTCATTCAGGCTTAGCGTTACGAGATTCCACATTAGAGTAGATATTTGTACATTGAACAATGTAGTTATTCTACACCAGATTCTCGAAACTTATCATCCTAGGTGGAAAATCATTTTATTTTGTGCCTATTGATATATTGTTATTCGTCCCAAATAATTACCATAATATTGTGACGAAATTGAGATTTCGTGGCGATGCACAGGATTTCGTGTGCTGCCAGTGAGATTATTGGGACTGACAATATCTTCAACATTCTCGACTGAGAAGAAATTTTCAAATTCATTAAACGAATGCTGTGTTATGGATGTGGAACACAGGGAACAATATATCAATGGGCACAAAGTACAATGATTTTATACCTGGGAATTGGGATGATAAGTTTTGAGAATCTTGTGTACAATAGCTAGATTATTCAATGTATGTACATACAAACATGCACTCCATAATGTAGCTGGATCTCATGTCGCCGAACCTCAATGAATTATTCCGGGGTAATTAACCGGATTCATTTGATGCTCATCGGTACAGTGTTGGTATTGTGTAAATCGGAAGAACGAAACCCCAATCACGAGAGTTATATAGCAGGTAATTCATATTTCGCTACCAGAAAACACCCCCAAATGTGGAGACAAGATCCTTGATCCGGAGGTGCGGAGGTGCGGCCGACTCCTAGTCAGTGTTATTGCTGATTTTTCGAAAAAAATATTTCGTTCTTGCCTCAATTCGAATCATCAGAAAAATTGTGAATTTAAATTTGACTGATTACTCAATTATCAAACAATTTTAAATTTCATTTCAAAAATCATTTATATTTTGAAAATCAATAATTTTATCAGTGTCATTATAATATAGCTAATTTCTCAAAAAAAATAGAATTTTATCATTGAATTATAGTCGTTTGAGGATAAATTACTAATTTTTGTAGACGTAACTGCAGATTTTTCGAATAATTAATAATTCATTCTCAAGAATTAAAAATTTTTTGAAAAATTGCAAAACTAAAAATGAAACTTTTTTATGTTGCCGATCCTTGCCTTACCGTAGAGGTAGCTCCGAGCGGAGTGGCGGGACAATATTTCTAGGTATACGGGCTTTTCCATATGAACTGACCCGGCCACGAACCCTCGATATTTTTGATTTTTTCAATTTTTTTATGATAGTAGGCGGTGGACGAAGAACGTGGAGCAATTTTCAGACCTTTATCTCAATCATGCTTCGTGCTTTATTGTTCTAGACTATACCGGAGGTGGAGGAGACGGTGGGCGCAGGCGCCGTTCCGCCACGAGGCCGATCACGCTCGCCGTAAGTAAAACAATCATTAATAACATGTTGAGGGGGTTGAGTCGCCATATTATTTCTATGAACACCACAAAAAAATCAGCCCTTGACCGATTGATTTTTCGAAAAAGAATGGGGACCCTCCCAACCCCCTGAATTTATATGTATAAACATCAACTTCATATAACCCATTTTGTTTGCATATTTATTCATTTTTATTTGTACGGACGAAGTGGGCGGCCTCGTTGTTTGGAGGCAAATATCGAATGAGAAAGTAAATATTTTTTTCATTTCATCTGGAAGCGAATTCAAATTCATTTTTTCATTTCAAATGGAAGCTCTTCCGACTCTTAATACAAAAATAAAACGTCGATCTGCGGTATATTACCAATTCGGTGTAATATATGAAAATATTGTTCCCCCACTCCGCTCAAAGTTGCCTCACCGGTAAAGAGACTCGGTCGAGTCGCGCTTAAAAAAATTTTTTTTTTTAATGTACTTGGCGCGAGACTCTACCGAGTCTCTTGATAGATTTCAATTGTTGATGTATTGCAATCCGTTTGTTTCAGATAGCTGGTGAGAACAAATCAGTGGACACCCTCCAGACTCACTGGCGGTGGGTGGTTCGCCCGAAATTACAACAATTCGGCCTGTCAGCGGACGAATTGGCAGAATTCAGATGAAAACAAAGAAATTCAGTTTCATATTCAATTTGGCTTGAATAAATTTGCCGAAGTTGGCAAATTTCGGATTGTCAACGGAGGAGTTGGCAAATGGCATCTTTTATTAAGACATCGTTTCATTCCGACTTTGCAGCTCGACTGGACCTACATATTTTAAGGTGGGTTCCGAACCACCAGAGTCGCAGAATTAAGCACATGCAAATTTTTCTGTCGAAAAATTTCAGAGGTGCCAGACTGGGATTCGAACCCACGCCTACCGGTTGGTAGACCATGCGCTCATCCACTGAGCCACTGCGACTCCATTTATTATGTATTATTTGAACAAGAAAACTTATCTACATACATACTGTACTATTCTCTTCAATAATATTTTCTCTCTTTATTTATATATACGTATATATAAGTATATACATATACACACACACACACATATATATTACTTTATTGCATCCCTTTATGGTATCACATTTTATTTATGTATTACATCTATATCAAATAGATTTTAATTGTTGATGTATTGCAATCCGTTTGTTTCAGATAGCAGGCGAAAATAGAACGGTCGACACCCTTCAGACTCACTGGCGGAGGGTGATTCGACCGAAATTGGAACATTTCGGCCTGTCAGCAGCCGAATTGGCAAAATTCAGATAAAAAAAAAAGAAATTCAATTTCATATTTAATTTGGCTTGAATAAATGATCTGACAAGCATTGATTATTATTATTATATTATTATTTTTATTCACTATTATTATTATCATTTTTATTATTAATATTATTATATCATAAACGTTTTATATATGTATATACGATATGATCATTACTAAAGAATCAAAACTGATGATATTTTATACAATATAGTTTCATTAAGTAGCAGGTTAGTTGTATGTAATCTATGTAAACGTGCCCCACGATCATAAATAAAATCGACATTACTTTTACCTCGACATTTATCATACTGACTTCAGATATATTACACTCGATATTTTTTAGAACTCATCAATACCCGATTGTGACATGCGGCTAGTAACTTTACCAATAATTCAGCTATCTACCAGCTATGTATGGGGCATTCCACGCCAACTCGGACACCATTTGGCTTTTGCATCTCCGACTTTTTTCACAATTTTTCATGCATTCATTGAGAGAGGCATTCCTGTTTTTTTTCAATTTTTTTTTTGTCTAGCTGTTTCCGAGATATCGATTTAAAAAAAAAAAACGCTACTTTTTTTTAAAATACCCCTCACTTTGCGAAAAATGCGCCGATTGGAGCGCTTTTTTTTTGTTTGAAATTTCTCACTTTAAACACACTCCTGGAAAATGGAATTGAAAAATTTTTCGAAACCGTATTTCTTCAAAATTTTCAAATTTTCTGAGTAAAATGTCGATTTCCAAAAAACACGTACCAATCGATTTTCTTGAAATTTTTTTCTAAAAAACTGTCACTCATTCCGCAACTTTTGAGTCTAGTCTGATAATGGGATAATGATGGGATCTATTTTTTTTCGAATTTTAAAATTTTCGTGTTCCAGTCACCAGTACTCAAAGTAAATGATAAGTTTTTTTTCAGGCCCCCCAGTAATAGTTATTGTCATCTATGAAATCAAACTGATATAACTTAATAATTTAACGGATAATCACCGTTAATTTTTAGTGAAATATATTACAACATATGATCACTGTACTAATTCTTATTTGATTCTTTTTCTAACCGATACCTACAAGACAAAACGTTTTTTTGAATGAGTTTCGTCTAGTTGTGGGTATCGATTAAGAAAAAATCGAACAAGAATTAGTACAGTAATCATAAATTCGCAACCTTTTTTGTTTTTTTCTTTTTTTTCAATAAACATCTTTAATCATATTCAACTTCTACTTCGCGTGTCTTTATTCACCGCCCCCACAACATCCCTCTACCGTAGTTTAGCTATTTCTTTATATAGCCATTTATATGTATATAGTTATTATTTAGCTATTTATTTATATACATGTTCAAACATCTCACGAGGATAATTGATTGATAAACATTACGATGCGGAGAATTTAAACAGATTGCCGCATGAATTTGGTTTACGGGGTGAATGATAGTAGCGCCATCTAGGATAGACGTGACAACTACGTGCACCATGTAGCAGGCAACCCGTGCTACATTCCTGTTACACGGGTTGCGTGCAGCATGGTGCACGTAGTCGTCACGTCTGTCCTGTTTGAACTCTCTGCATCGGCAATCTGTTTGAATTCTCCGCATCGTTAATGTTCATCAATTAATTATCCTCGTCAGATGTTTGAATGAAACTTCATTCCCCGATATTGACGATTCCGCAGTTGACTAAGCGCATTATCCTAATATTGAGAATCTATAATACGTATAGCCTAAGTTTAGCGAGAACTTCAACGAGTTTGAAAGTAGATAAGCTGTAAACCACGGCTCTATTGCCTAAACTTTATTCTGGGACAAAAATGAATAATATACCTACGTATGATTTATATTCACAGGTTCAGGGCATCGGAAGATGAGATAATAATAATAATAATAGATATACTCTTTTGTCAAGCTATAAGCAGGATTTCTGTAATAAATAAATATAGAAATAACGAACGAACGTATACACACATACAATAAGTACAGTTTCACGTGATGTTTCAACTGGACGAGTTTTCGAAATTTAAAGTTGAAAAATTGCTCCTGGTATCAGGAGAACATCTGACTCGAGGTGTGCCGAAATTTTTGTAACTATAATGAATTTTTATAATAATGAAAAATCCAGTATTTATAAATCGGAAAATTCGTTGTCAATTCGTCAAAACTGGACTGAAATAACATTCAGAGTACATTTTTCGAAGCAGAATTTCAAGCCCTACCACTTTTGCTTGAAACTTTTTTCGAAATTCCTCACCTCTGGCTCAGCTAATTGCGAAAGCCGAAAGTTTATGTCGTATTGTCTTTGTAAATCGAGAAATTCGTTTAACTTCGCGAATACTTGACTAAAATAGACTTTTGAGTAGATTTTTCGAAGCGCAATTTCAACCTCTACAACTTTTATTCGAATTTTTTTTCAAAATTTCTCACAGTTACCTGAGATGATTGCGAAAAACGGAAATTTTCGTTTCATTTCATTTATAAATCGTTCAATATGTTCAACTTAGTGAATAATTGACTAAAATAGATTTCTGAAAGGACATTCTTCGACGTAGAAATTTAAGCTTCACAACTTTTATCCGAAACTTTCCGACATCTCTTGCCGTTGCCCGAGATGATTGCCAAAAACGAAAATTTCCGTCCATCGATTTGATTCAATACAACCTTTGTACAACTCTGTTCGCTTATAAAAATCGAATACAAGTCAAAAGACTGGCCACTTTCGCTTTTACTGGGGATATAATCAAACTAATTAATATAACTAATAATCTAACCAATTAACGAATAACCAAGATATAACTAATTGATATAAACAACGAATTAATATGACTAATAACTTTCTTCTTCCGTTCCTTGCGTTGGTTGCGTGCTCTTTGAGCTTTTTCCAGGTACCGTTGAGAATCGTTCTGCATAATTTCGAAGAGGGCTTGTCGAAGACGAGCGGAACCGTGTTTGCTTTGTCGGACACCGCCTGTAAAGATAAAAATGAGATAAGCGCAAGCTACGTTGGATAAATCAGTAGCTCTACGTGTTGTTCAAGCGAACGTTCTCGACTATGAACAAAAAATTTTTCAATCTCTGATCGTCGATCTGACTCGTTGTCGGCAACATTATCTTCGTTCTTAATCCAATATATTATAATCCCGAGCTATCTCTTATGATTAATTGCGTAAGCCTGTAACGATTGTTTTCAAATGTGATATAAGTCCCGAACCACTTTAAAAAAAGGCCACAACTCTGATGCGTCAGTAAGAATACACTGCGTAACGGGATGGCTTTTTCAATCCCATCGATTCTAATGACCGATACCTGAGACTCGAAAGAATTTATTAACGACCTGGAATTGTATTTTATTTCAAGAAAACGCGGGCGATGCCTCATCGATCCGATAATTATTTACGTTTGTAAATAGTTAAGTTTATAAACCACCAAATATCTGCCCTTATGTTGTTCAAATACTAATTACCTACTTCAAGGCACGGCGCTCTAGTCTACGTTTCCATGAAGTAGTCTCCGCGGAAGTATACGGCGTGAGGGTCAGTTCAGTTCAGGATCAGTTGAGGGTGACTCGGTACGTCCGCGATCCGGATCTCATTTTCCCTCGCCGATTCTGAAAAGTGGAATAATAATATCAATTGAGGTCGGTAGAACTAGCGTTTACGCGTCTGCACATAAATACTCTTTAGGAATCGGATAGCGAAATACGTTTTGGCATTGATTGTCTCGTCGATATACGATTAGATATGGGATCTTTGGCTGCTATAATACAAAAACCTGTCGAAAAATTCATTCTAGCGCGGAATTCGGATTTTTTGTTATTCGTCAAACATATTACGGAACTGCAGATTCGGAATGGAAAAGTTTCGAATCGTCTTAATGTCGCACGGTGCTAAATGATTCGATTTTTGATTTGGCCGATTGTCTACGAAAGATTTCTCATTGTAAACAAGCTTCGAAAATTCCCAAAGTTGCAACGGTTCTCTAAAACAGTGTTGGGCAGCATCCAATTACATTTGTAATTAATTACGTTGAAATTACTAATTAGAATTGTAATTTGTAATTGACAGTCAAATCAATTACAAATTACAAATGTAATTGACATCTTTTTTCGGATCAATTACAAATCATAAATAATTAGGTTTTTTCTACTAGAATAATGCGTAATCCCCCAAAATTTCATTACGATTCATCCGGGAGTTTCGGAGAATTCACCATTCCCGTTTTCGAGATGTTCAAACGTTTCATTTCACCTCAATATATCACGACTCCATTCCTCCTTCTCGGTTCTTTTTTTTCCACACAGTTCCGTATCCTCTCATTCTTTCTCTCTTCTTTAAAGTTGGTTTGTGATAAGCTAACGACTCGTCGAATATCTTGCATCTGCAAAATTAATGTACATACATACATATATTTCGATTTTCCAATCCGCTTAAATGTGTTCAAATGCATTCAAATGTGTTTCAATGGTACAAAGACGGCTGGCTTTCCCATTTCATTACATTTGAAAACGTGCAGTAGAATCCCGGAATTGAATTGGGCCAAAATTTGTCGGACAGTGTTATTGATGCAAAACTGGGATTCAAAGATGCTTTGCATTATGTGGTGAGACACGCACATCCATCCTTTCATAAAATTGAAGCTCCTATACACACATGGAGCAAGGATGTTACATTTGTACATTGCAGCTACGATATTATCATGCTTTTGCTGTAACAATTACCAGACTCCTAAGATTTGATATTCACAGGGGCATTTTTGATGATGGAAACGGATGATGATGTCGGTATGTTGACGTTGGTTGAAATCTCGAAAAGTTTTCGGGATCCGTTGAATTATGAAATGTGCCGTTTTAAGCTCATCGGGATAATCGATTTCACACCACCAATGGGATTACGATCATCCAAAACCGATACTCCGGGTGTAGGGCATTACGCGACGATCGCATTCCGGCCGCCAGAGTTGTATTTCCAATTTGACGGATCAAGGGCAAAACCAAAGAGATTGCTTCCTACGTATGAATCAAGACCTCACATACTTGTCTGGTTCAAATATGAAGAGCAACCGAATGCGTAAAAACATTACGTAGGGGGTATCAAGACAGCCTGGGCCCATGAGCTGAAAATTGGCAATTTTTTCCCCTCAAAAATCCTTGTTCTTCGAAGACTTTTTCAAAAAAAAGTTTTTTACAGGAATAAAAATTTGGGAAAAATATTTTCGAGAAATTTTTGACGAAACGAAAAACAAAGAAGATAACACACAACTAAATCAAAAAGACAATATATTTTTTACCGATAAAATTGAACGAATGAAATTATATGAAATAAATAAATGAATGATCCAAATGAATACAAACAAATTATTTATTGTGTTATTGAGATCTATAGTATCCTTCTATTTTTTCCGCTCTGTTCCCTCTTAAAACGATATTTTTTGAGAATTTCATATTGAATAAAAACTTCGATTTTTTTTCTTCAAATTACAAACAAGAGCTCTATTGACACAATATGTCCAAAGCGTCCGACATGGAGGAAGTTTATACCACTGATTTCTATTTTCCGATATTAAAAAATATACGGCTGTAATATGTTCCATAATTTTCACTTACGACTATCTAGCTCGATTTTTCGAACTCTAACTCAAAGAATGGATCCCGCAGATTCGAGTTACAACCCACTGGGCGTCGATATGTTGTAGCTATTTAAAATAAAAACAAGTTTACTTACATTTCTTTCAGGTGGCGAATCCAAACGAAACTCACTGAAAGCTGCAGAGTTCCTCGATGATCCTCGATGTGAAAAAGCGAATTTCACGCACCAAAATATTAGAGATTTCTGGCTCTGGTGAATAGTTCTCGCCTAAAGTTGTTTCGTATGACTTGAGTTTCACAAAGTTGAGTGTCAAAAAGTTGAGTCTCGCAGAGTTCGGATTCACACGGAAAATTGTTGAGCAGATTGATTGAGCAGGCCGTCACGAAAATACGGAAAAGTAGAACGAAATCAACGGTGGCGATTCTCAATTGCCAACCCCAACCTCGCCAATCTGTGGCAGGCGATCTTCAATCAAATGGTTGAAAAAAGAAAAACTCGTCTAGAATTCAAAATTACAAGCGCAAACGCACGACGTGCTTGATAGGCGGTGCCGCATAAGACTCGTCTCGTCAAAAGAGATCAGTCACTCCGAGATAAATGTTTCTGTTATTATGTGAATAGCAGAGGCTAAGTGCTTAGTATGTATGTATACGTTGTACATACATACATCGAGTGTATATAAACAAAACTGAGACCAAGGAACCACAACCAGTACAGAGTACAGCAAAGGGTTTCGATGTGTTGAAAATAAGACCTCTTTGTTGTAGCGGATGATCCAACTCCATGACTTACGACATCTACCGAAATCTTATTGAAAAACGTGGCATCGATACCAATATTCATGCGGAAGGCGGATGATAAAAGCAACGTACCGAGAGCGCACATTCGATTGAGAATCAGAAACCTAAGAACACCATGCAGCAGCACTGTAAAAAAAAATAGGGTCCTATCAAGTCTTCACATATTTCAAACACTCGCTAGAGATTCACCGCTTGCTTTCACTTAAGGGGACTCGTACAGGTTGGTTTCAGAAATTTGGAGTACTCCTAAATGCATTTATTTGTCAACCAAAGTTCATTTCACATCAAAAAGAATGAAAATTATTTTCTAAAAACCTTTGTCGTAAGGTTTTAGGCACATGAGTAGTCCGATCAGGGTTGTTGAGAACTTATTTTGTTCAGAAAAGAAATCCTCATTACGTGAACTAGGGATTTTTTCTTATAATATCGTATTGGTCAAGTTATTGGTCAAATTATTGGCCTAAATTTTGGAAATTTTGGATAATCGACCGTAATTTTTCCACATGATTTTTTTTTTTTACCAATCCCTACGTTCATAAGATGTAGAATTGCGGTCCGAAGGAAGCAAGACCTTGGATCAACGATGTGTCTGAAACATTACGACAAAGTGATTCAAATAGAATTTGTTTGATGTAAAATAAACTTTGGTTGACGTGTATATTTCAACGAAACGTGACCTTACACAATACATTTTTTACATTATTTTATTTCAATCATTGAAACACAAGCCTTTGCACAAATTATGCCTTCAAAGTCAAAGATCATTCTGATAAACAAAGACCACCCAAGTACAAGAATTTGAACGACTTATTTCTTCTCATTTGCATTGTTGCACTACAGCTTTACGAAAACAGTGTGTTTCAGTGCGGTTTCAACATCTATGGTCAAAATTGCTGTTTTAGACGCTAGAAAAGAATTTATAATCTTGAAACTTCAATGACATGTTACCAAGAAATAAAATGAGAGGCATCTACATCGTTTGAAGACGGTGATAGTGGAACACTCGCACATGAATTTATCAAAAAATTGACAGCATCAGCCAGAGTTTCCAACTCTGAAGCATCAGAGGTATCACTAAACGCTTTCTATTTACCAGATTTCATCAAAGAATCGGAGCGAATTGGGAAAGAATTCCCACTGTGGACAGCTGCAGCGATTCCTTGTAAAAGAGAGCATGCTTCCACTGCATATCAAGAGGGTTATTTCGCACAAATGAGAGCACGAATTTTCCAATTCACACATTTACCATGCTCAGCACTTTGATTTGTCATTGAACACCCGGATAGCCTGAAAGGTGGTAGCAATTTCCTTGCTGCATTTTGATCAGCAACAGAAAGTTTCGTCACCTCCGCTTCATCAAGATGTAACTGTTCAAGGTAATATAGGTGAGGAGGATAGCTCGGAACCGCCACCAAAAAGACTTCGCTTGACTTATGATTCTGACCTATTGACATATGAAAAATGCAAATGACTCACGAATAAACAAGTTTCTATTATGGAGAATGAGTGTTCAAACGATAAAACGACGATGAAGAAGAATTACACCATACCAAAGGAACGTTCCCCAATCCGTGACACCTACCTTATTCTTTCTGAAATTCTTGATTATGAGGCACTGGAGAATGATTTCGTTGATGACGATCTCAACTCAATGGAGAATGAGAAAGTAGACTGCCAAGTAATGAAAGATACACTGTTCAATTGTGGAGAGAACTATTCTGATATCTCTGCCAACCATTCAGACGGAAATACAAAATTGAAGACCGAAACATCAAAAACTCCCAAGTCACGATTATATGATTCATTTTGCACGAATCCAGGATTTACCGGCACACCAATGGGTAATCATTCATATGCTATACTGATGCTAAATGATACGGAGGTATTAGAAATTTTTCTCGCTCTGGACAAAGAATATGATCCAAAGGTAGACCAAGAAGTTTCAAAAAATCTTCTGAAAACTGCAGAAGAATTTACGTCACGCGCACAAAGTTTTGTACTTGATAAAATAAAAACTACGGTTGAAATCGATGCAGAGAAAATGGAAGAAAATTCTGATAACCAAAAGCACCTTGCCGATCACATGCATCCGCTTGAAGTACATCCGCCAAGCAACGATCAAAAAACTAAGAATGAACAGAAGGTACCGGTGAAAATAAAGATGGAACCTGTTGTGAAAGCTCAAAAAATCAATGAACCGAAAGGATTTCACTTTCAACCCTTTCCAGAAATAAGAATATTGAATGAAAAGAAATCATTCCGGAGACGGGGACTTCTGTTAATCAATGGACTAATCAGCAATGTAACAGAAATAAAGTATTCACAGTTTTCATGGAACTTTGATTTAGAAGAATCTGAAATAAAGAGATTACAGTACATTGATATTAGAGTTTTCGTGAAAAATACTTGTGGCTTTGATGCCTTCGTCCATATTATACAATTCTATGCGCTGGACAGAGGACAGAATCCTACATATATCATGTATTTATACCTATAACAAAATTCGAAGAATAATACCTCACAATTCTTGCAAATTTGTTATGAACGTTTGAAAATTCTTAATGAATTCTATCCAATCAAGAGGGATAGCAATTTGACCTCCTTATCTCCGTATGAAGTAGACGCAGAGGACTTTATCACACGGATATGGAAAAATTTATTCAGCGATGAGTTTATTCAGTTTAATGATCATTATTGTAACTTTCAAATTTCAGACTAGCCGGTATCTACCATCATCACTCCCGACATTATATCGCTTATTTCAAACGAGCCTCAGAGTCGTGGTTATGTTGCAATGATTTGCAAAACAAAATTGATAGCGCCAAGGAGACCACCCTCGTAAAACCTCATGCTGCAATTTATGTCCGAGAGTGAGCGATACTTTACAGGGTATGAATAGATAGAAAACTTATAATTTGCATATAAATTTTAGTTGAACAAAAAAAAATTTTTTTTTAATTTATTCTGAGTAACTCAATCAATTCCATTTAAAATAGAAGAGAGCCTTTACAGTATTCGATTTATTAGGTTTGGTATGTTTCTGTTTGAATAATCAAATCAGTTTGATGAAATATGGCAGATGATTGACCATTAATTTTATTACACAGAGATTCTTATTATTCAATAGTCCCAAAGAATTTACACGAGAGGAATTCTTTATCAACTGGCCCACTTCTTCCGGTTAACCTACCGCATATTTTTTAAATTTTGGCATTTTGCAGTACTACTTGAGAGCGGCTCCTATGATTTTTTTCAGATTCTGAAAAGTCACCGTTCAGGATTTCCCTTTGGTAATTTGAATAGTGTTCGCTCAAAAACTTCAACAGAGTACCAACTTTTTAATTTCTCATCTCCTTTCCAATTATGTCAGAGTCATAACTTTCCCGACACGGGAAGGTCAATTTTTCGAAAAAAGAATTCGAAATAATTTTCTTTCGACTAAAAACACACCTTCGATTCCGGTACCATTTCTACAGGGTATTTGGCATCGTTTGAAGATTTTGCAAAAATATTTCCAAAGTGGTGCCTATGATTCTCACGTAGTAAAAAAATCAACAAATAAAACATAAATTCATATAGGCTCGTATGAACTCAACATCGTTGGGAAATTTGTTGTGAAATAGAGACTGAACAATTCAATGAACCTTGTTATACTCTTACGTCTACTTCAAAACAAATTTCCCAACGATGTTGAGTTCATGTGAGTCTATATGAATTTATTTGTTTATTTGTTCATTTTGAAGTCAAACTTCTTTTCAGCCGGTTGGTAGGGTAAGTCGGAACGTACCGAAAAATGCAACAGAATTGGGGTCCAGGGGTGGTTCGGAGGGCGAGGTCCCCCGAATAAGAAAAATTAAAAAAAAAATTTTTTGTACGCCCGACAAATTTCCTATCCCTATATCAGTGAAATTTCATTTCTGGCGCGCGTGGCGATCACACACCCGTTTTATATTTTACTCCGTGAGAATCGTAGGTACCACTTTGCGAATTTTTTTTTCAGAATCTTCAAACAATGCCAAATACCCTATAAAATTGGTACCGGAATCAAATATGGTTGGTGTGGTTGGTCGAAAAAAATCAATTTGAATTTTTTTTTTTTCTGTTTTATTTCGAAAAAATTACCTTCCCGTGTCGGGAAAATTATGACTCTAGCATAATTGGAAAGCAGATGAAAAAATTTAAAAGTTCATGCTCTGATGAATTTTTTGAGTGACCAATATCTATATACAAAGAAAGATAAATCCTGAACGGTGACCTTAAAAAATCTCACAAAAAAATCACACCGCCCCTCTTAACTAGTTCTACAAACTGGCAAGATTTTAAAAATATCTGTTAGGTTGATCGAAAGAAGTGGCCCAGTTGTCAAAGATTTCCTCATGTGCATTTTTCAATCACAATTTGATGAGATGAACATGATTAAATGATTAGTTGGTTGACCGATTTTCGTTTGTGTTCAGACTGACACTGAAAGAAAAACGTTAAAGGCGTAAATACAGGCGAAGCTACGATTCGCAGAGGTCCAACTGACGTCGAAAAAACAGTTTACAAGGGGCCGTGTACTTGGTAAGATAACGTAAATAAACATACAAATAAAATGGTTCTTAAACTGAAATTAAAAAGTAATTGTTCACTTTTCATTTTTGTTTCAGCTTGTGTTGCTAATCATTCGGGACAGACGTTTCGAAGAACGGGAATTTTATAGGAGGAAAATGAAAAGCGGGAAAATCAAGATTCAAAATATTAAATTTAATCATTGAAATTTATTTTAAGCCTTAAGAAACATACTGAAATATTAGATTAAAAACATCAGACAAAAAAAATATGACTCTTATGAGTGTTGATTAAACTTACCAATTTGCCTGTTGTCTTTCATAGTATCTTCGCGGCCCTCAAGTCCTACAAGTTATATATTATTAATAATATATTTATTATATTTTCATCGTCAATAAACTATATTTTCACGAAGTATATTTGCTCACCGCTCCAAAGTTTCAACCACTCATATAACTATGAGTTCAGGGCTGGTAAAATACAAACTTAAATCCATTTCAAATGAAAAATATAAAAATGGAATCGAAACTGTATTCGAATTGCAAAATAGAAATGGTTTCCCTGATTATATTTGGAATACAAAGTTCTGTTGAACAAATTTTTTCTTTCGGCTAAGCCATGTCATTTTTTTTTTCTTTTTTTTTTTCTGTTTTCAACAAGTCTATTTTTATGAATTTTCTAATCACGATGTGCTTTAAGCTACTAATCAATGGCTTCTACTTACAAGACTTATAGAGAAATACCATTTACCATCTAACAAATGCATAAATGATTAGGATTTGTCATTTCAAATATAAAATGGAGATGCAATCTACGAATCCCTATGGAAGTAAAAAATGGTAAGTACCATCTTGCATTTGAATCGTATCCTCTGTCACCTCATTTGTATGTAGATATGTATGTATTTTCCCGGGGGAAAATTACTTTTATATACCTACGTTGAAAACTATGCGCGAATTTCGCTGGGACCCTGTAGGATCGATTCTTCCCGTGCCTCAACGCACCTGAACTTTTCCATAAGATTTACACGTGAAAAACCGGTCGAAACGATTATCTTTCAAAAAACCACGGAAGGACATGAGATTTTTCTTTCAAATGCATCATTTTGGATATATTTTGAGCCGTTTTCAATGCTTCTAATGATTCAACATTACGAAATTTTCTTATTTAAAAACCTCTATTCCGATGTATTTCAACCCACTGAATCGAATGAGACCATTAGTTTTCAGCGATTCGACGGAAAAACGAAGTTATGGGCATAAAATGCCAAATTAATTGATGAAAAAATTCATTTGATCTTTTTCGATGTTGATAGTGGTGAAGAATTCTGACAGCTTTTTTGAAACATACATTTCGTTATATTTTGAGACCAGCATTCTTGTGGCATGATTCAATCTTACAGATTATGAATAAATATATTGACATGAAAACAATCACTGCAAAAACATTACCTACTGAGAAAAATAAGAGAAAATCTACTTTCTGCAATACATGCAAATAAAAACGCTTATTCGTATGATTTCATGAAAGTTTCTTTATAACTATTCAGGTAAACGCTTCTGTATTCTTTTATTACTGGTAGTAAGTATTGCATTTGCTGATCATCTCTCGTAAGTAGGTATATAGATCGTTGAATTCTGTAGTTAATTTATTTTCTCCTTCAGCGGTATCGTTGACGACCTTGAGGTCTTTTACAATTTCCAAGCCGAGAACGTAGTTTCTATCTTCGTTCCATGTCGACGGATCCTTTGATAAAACAGATGGATTAATTTTTAGGCGTTCGAAAAGCTTATGAGGATCGTTGCATATGAAATGGCTCAAATTGGACTTGACATCGAAAAAAAATTTAAAAAAAAACGAAGAAAACATCGAAAAAGATCAATTGCTCTTTTTCTCAATTTTTTTAATGATAAATTTGGCATTTTATGCCAATAACTTCTTTTTTTCGTCGAATCACTGAAAACTAATGGTCGAATTCGATTCAGCGGGTAAAAATACATCGAAAATGATGTCTTTGAAAAAAGAAATCTCATGACTTTCCATGGTTTTTTGCGAAGATAATCGTTTTAACCGGTGTAAATCTTATGGAAAAGTTCAGGTGCGTTGAGGCACGGGAAGAATCGATCCTACGGGGTCCCAGCGAAATTCGCGCATAGTTTTTAAGGTATATAGAAGTGATTTTCGCCCGGGAAACTTGAAAAAAGATGAAAAAATTTATTAAGCCCCAGCCTAACATATACATACTTTCGGAATACGGGATACTAGGGGATAGGGGAACAAGGGAGGGGGTGTATGCCAGGAACGTCGTTATCCTTTTGGACCGCGTAGTAATAAATATTCATAAATGACTATATAAAGGATGATTTTCCAAACAATGAAACATGTTCCTATTGATTTTCCAAATCATTTGAAGGCTATAGAAACTTTTATTTGTTCAAATCGATTAATATGTCTGCCGGCTATACGCTCAATTAAATTCAATCAATTATTAATTATCTATCATTTTCCAAATTACGAAAATGATTTTATACATTGGTCCAAATAATTTCCAAACGAATGGGAACATTCATTTTCGAATATCTTGGAGTGATCTGCCAAGTATACTGAAGTGCGAGCACCTGTCATCACGACCCGAATCGATTTCGATACGTGATTCGAGAATTCGATAGTGCCTAAACACGGGAAGATCACGCATGCGCTGTCTTTCTTCGGGAATTCAGTTTAAAATCCGTTGAAATTTCGAAGCGTTGACGGAATATTATTCAGTCTACGTTCTCAAAGTGTCAGGCATCCAGCGAAATCATTGAATGTGAGTAGTTAACTTTTCCACATATGCATCAAAGGACTCGGTTGAGTCTGGTGCCAAGTATTGAGAATTTTTATACATTTTTAGAAAAAAATTAAGAACAAAAAAAAATGAACAAGAAAAAAGAGAAATAAATTTTCATTAAGCTGTAACTCCAGAATTATAATAGTCAAAAATCTATAAAAATTCCGAAGGATCGCTACTATCACAAGGATAAAGTCTACCGAGTTTAAAAAATTTTTAACTATTACTTCGGCCAACATAAGAAATTGTTTATTCGATACCAAAAATCCCACGTTCTTAACACGTATAGGTGGGCAGGGACGTCACTTGGATACACGACATAGAAGACTAAACCAAAACAATGCTCAATTTCACACCCATGTGTCAGACATGGAAAGCGATATTATATTGCTATCTCTTCCTCTATCTGACATATTGGTACAAAATTTAGCTTTGTTTTGTTCAAGTCCTCTTATCTACGTAAGTAGTTACGCGACCTCCCTGTATCAAGAGACTCGGTAGACTCCCATGCCAAGAACATTTTGAAAAAAAAAAGTTGTTTTTTTACAAACGCGACTCGACTGAGTCTCTTTACATAAATGTTTGTATGTATAATGTATATAAATGTTGCTTTAAATGCATAATATGTTAGATGAAAATGGTAAACGAAAATATCAATAGTTATTGAATGTCAAATTCTAAAAAATGTCTTCAAAAATGCACGTTTCTTTGTGATTTTGACAGATTACAATTCTCAAGTGAATTTTTTTTTCTACCTACAAAATGCATCTGGGAAAAGCTTTTACACATGGGCTATCATTTTCCTATTTTTTTTTTTTTTCAATTTCTTTCAGCGCATCCAACTACAGTTATCAACAAAATACAATTATTTGCGAATACATATATGTATAATATATATATATATATATATACGTATATATACATACAATACGAATTCACGGTATGCTGTTTGACTCAGCAGTACTAATAATGGGGGTTCCCACGCTAAATCGGCAAGCCCGCGACACTGACCATTTGATATTCTGTTGATTTTATTAATACATTCCGTAGTCCACACCCCAAAAATCACCAAAATGAAGGTTTTTTTTTGTTCGTTACCGTCATTTTTTCACTATTTGAGCTATCTCAAAAACTGCATACAGATGATGCAAAACAGATGATGCATCTCTTAATATTAATATTAAGAGATCAAATTTTGAGAGGACTTTTCTTTCGTCATCTTGAACAAAATTTTCGATGTAATTTTCGAAAAACTATCAATAGTCGATTTTTTTTGACACAGCCGAAATTATATCCTATGTAATCGAAGCGAATTAAAATTGTGTTTTTTTCAAATGAATTACAGATGGCAAGTAACTTTCTTGGTGACGAGCCTTTCGAAGTCTCGCATAAAATAAATTTAAATATCGAAGCCTTGATGAAGGATCTTCATCAAGAAGTGAAAGTAAGTAGTACTCGATATACGATGTAACACGTATAATTAAGAGCGGATATTAACTTTTCGAAATTTTTCAATCTTTCATAATCAGTTTTTGATATATTTATGTGATTCTTCTTCTTCTGACTTCGCATAATAGACGCGATGCTTTGCACTTAGTACATTCGTAATTGTCTTTCAGTCCCTACGGTCGGAGAACACCACCTTGAGAGCTCTGCTCGAGGAATCTAATGATCGGGCGGCAAAAGCAGAAGCGGCCCTCAAACAGGCCAGAGAAGGGGGATCAGAGCTGAGAAACGCACAAGGTGCCATGGCTACATTGGTAAGCTAATTTATAGGGGTGTGCGAGAATTCGACTTTATTCGTCACAAGTCGAATAATTAGCGATTGTTCATTTTACAAAAAAATAAAAAATTTCTATGTCTAGTAATTTCTATTTCCATATTCTATTTCTATCTCACTAGGAGTCGGTCACACCTCCGTATCAACGATCTTGTCTCCACAATTGGGGGGGTGTTTTCTGGTGTCAAAATATGAATGTCCTGCCATATAACTCTCGTGATTGGGGTTTCGTTCTTTCAATTTGCACAATATACTGTACCGATGAGTATTAAATGAGTCTGGCTGATTTCCCAAAAATTATTCATTCAGGCTTAGCGTTACGAGATTCCACATTAGAGTAGATATTTGTACATTGAACAATGTAGTTATTCTACACCAGATTCTCGAAACTTATCATCCTAGGTGGAAAATCATTTTATTTTGTGCCTATTGATATATTGTTATTCGTCCCAAATAATTACCATAATATTGTGACGAAATTGAGATTTCGTGGCGATGCACAGGATTTCGTACGCTGCCAGTGAGATTATTGGGACTGACAATATGTTCAACATTCTCGACTGAGAAGAAATTTTCAAATTCATTAAACGAATGCTGTGTTATGGATGTGGAACACAGGGAACAATATATCAATGGGCACAAAGTACAATGATTTTATACCTGGGAATTGGGATGATAAGTTTTGAGAATCTTGTGTACAATAGCTGAGACAAACCACAAATAGCGTCATGGGTTTTGGGCTTCAAAATTTAGGTTTCCAATTTTCGTTTATATTTAGTTCAACACATCAAAATGAGTAAACTGTGAAAATTTGAAATTTTTTGCTACATAAGTAACAGAGAAACACCTATTTTTGTGTTCTTCTCATTTATTTTGTTTTTAAGGCTTTCCTTTGACTTAAAAGAGTATATGGTACATCGATATCACTATTTTCATCGGAAATTTTCTGAATTACTCAAAAAAAATATTTTCAAAATTTTATATTTTAATTTTCACTATGAAAAATGAGTTCAAAAGTCAAAAATCAAAAAATGACACCGTTCCCCAATTTTTTTTTTATTTTTTATTTTTTATTTTTTTGAAAAGCTGAGACAATTTTACATGAAATCCATGCATAAAAAGAACCCGGGCACTGTGAGTTCGACGATTAAAAAACAAAAATGTAAAACAATCGCTTTATTGAAACTTCACGCGAACGCTTTTGCTTCTGTTGAGTTTTTCAGTTGTCTACTCATGTGACCGGTACAGTGGCCGGTTTTTTTTTAAACATGGATTTGATGCAAAGTTGTCTCAGCTTTTCACGAAAAAAATAAAAAACCAAAAAAAATTTGGGGAACGGTGTCATTTTTTGATTTTTGACTTTTAAACTCAATTTTCATAGTAAAAATTCGAATTTAAAATTTTGAAAATATTTTTTTTGAAAAATTCAGAAAATTTCCGTTGAAAATAGTGATATCGATGTACCATATACTCTTTTAAGTCAAAGGAAAGCCTTAAAAACAAAATAAATGAGAAGAACACAAAAATAGGTGTTTCTCTGTTACTTATGTAGCAAAAAATTTCAAATTTTCACAGTTTACTCATTTTGATGTGTTGAACAAAATATAAACGAAAATTGAAAATCTAAATTTTGAGGCCCAAAACCCATGACGCTATTTGTGGTTTGTCTCAGCTAGATTATTCAATGTACAAATATGCACTCCATAATGTAGCTGGATCTCATAACGCCGAACCTCAATGAATTATTCCGGGGTAATTAGCCGGACTCATTTGATGCTCATCGGTACAGTGTTGGTATTGTGTAAATCGGAAGAACGAAACCCCAATCACGAGAGTTATACAGCAGGTAATTCATATTTCGCTACCAGAAAACGCCCCCAAATGTGGAGACAAGATCCTTGATCCGGAGGTGCGGCCGACTCCTAGTCAGTGTTATTGCTGATTTTTCGAAAAAAATATTTCGTTCTTGCCTCAGTTTGAATCATCAGAAAGATTGTGAATTTAAATTTGACTGATTACTCATTTATCAAACAATTTTAAATTTCATTTAAAAAATCATTCATATTTTGAAAATCAATAATTTTATCAGTGTCATTATAATATAGCTAATTTCTCAAAGAAAATAGAATTTTATTATTAAATTATTGTCGTTTGAGGATAAATTACTAATTTTTGTAGACGTAACTGCAGATTTTTCGAATAATTAATAATTCATTCTCAAGAATTAAAAATTTTTTGAAAAATTGCAAAATTAAAAATGAAACTTTTTTATGTTGCCGATCCTTGCCTTACCGTAGAGGTAGCTCCGAGCGGAGTGGCGGGACAATATTTCTAGGTATACGGGCTTTTCCATATGAACTGACCCGGCCACGAACCCTCGATATTTTTGATTTTTTCAATTTTCTTATGATAGTAGGCGGTGGACGAAGAACGTGGAGCAATTTTCAGACCTTTATCTCAATCATGCTTCGTGTTTTATTGTTCTAGAATATACCGGAGGTGGAGGAGACGGTGGGCGCAGGCGCCGTTCCGCCACGAGGCCGATCACGCTCGCCGTAAGTAAAACAATCATTAATAACATGTTGAGGGGGTTGAGTCGCCATATTATTTCTATGAACACCACAAAAAAATCAGCCCTTGACCGATTGATTTTTCGAAAAAGAATGGGGACCCTCCCGACCCCCTGAATTTATATGTATAAACATCAACTTCATATAACCCATTTTGTTTGCATATTTATTCATTTTTATTTTGCAGAAGACAAAAATACACTTTGCAACACGATGCAGCCATCGTAAGATGGCTGCTCGTAAATAATAAGGCGGACGAGGTGGGCGGCAACGCAGTTTGGAGAGAAATCTCCATCGATAATGTAAACATTTTTGTTTTTTAATCGTCGAACTCACAATGTCACAATGGGTTTTTTTTATGCACGGATTTCATGTAAAATTGTCTTGGAATTTGGAGAACGGTGTCATTTTTCGATTTTCGACATTTAAACTCATTTTTCATAGTGAAAATTCAAATTTGGAATTTTGTAAATATTTTTTTGAAAAATAACAAAATACACAGGTGTTTCTCTGTTACTTACGTAGCAAAAGGTCTCAAACTTTCACAGTTTATTCAATTTGATGTGTTCAACAAAATGTAAACGAAAATTTGAAATCGAAATTTTGAGGCCCAAAATCCATGACACTATTTGTGGTTTGTCTCATATATGCATGTATACACACACACACACACACACACACACACACACACACACACATATATTTCCTCATTGCATCCCTTTATGGTATTACAATTTATTTATGTATTACATCTATATCAGATAGATTTCAATTGTTGATGTATTGCAATCCGTTTGTTTCAGATAGCAGGCGAAAATAGAACAGTAGAATCCCTCCAAACTCATTGGCGGCGAATGGTTCGGCCGAAATTAGAAAATTTCGGCCTGTCAGCGGACGAGCTGGCTAAATTTAAATGAAAAAAAAAGAAATTCAGTTAATTATTTAAATTTCAAATATATTATTATTTTTATTCACCATTATTATTATCATTTTTATTATTAATATTATTATATCATAAACGTTTTATATATGTATATACGATATGATCATTACTAAAGAATCAAAACTGATGATATTTTATACAATATAGTTTCATTAAGTAGCAGGTTAGTTGTATGTAATCTATGTAAACGTGCCCCACGATCATAAATAAAATCGACATTACTTTTACCTCGACATTTATCATACTGACTTCAGATATATTACACTCGATATTTTTTAGAACTCATCAATACCCGATTGTGACATGCGGCTAGTAACTTTACCAATAATTCAGCTATCTACCAGCTATGTATGGGGCATTCCACGCCAACTCGGACACCATTTGGCTTTTGCATCTCCGACTTTTTTCACAATTTTTCATGTTATAGTATCGGTTGAGAGAGGCATTCCTGTTTTTTTCAATTTTTTTTGTCCAGCTTCTTCGGAGATATCGATTTTTCAAAAAAAACGTTACTTTTTTTTAAAATACCCCTCACTTTGCGAAAAATGGGCCGATTGGAACGCTTTTTTTTTTGTTTGAAATTTCTCTCTTTAAACACACTTTCGGAAAATGAAATTGAAAAATTTTTCGAAACCGTATTTCTTCAAAATTTTCAAACTTTTTGAATAAAATGTTGATTTCCAAAAAAACACGTAACAATCGATTTTCTTGAAATTTTTTTCCAAAAAACTGTCACTCATTCCGCAACTTTTAAGTCTAGTCTGATAATGGGATAATGATGGGATCTATTGTTTTTTCGAATTTTTAAATTTTCGTGTTCCAGTCACCAGTACTCAAAGTAAATGATAAGTTTTTTTTCAGGCTCCCCAGTATCAGTTATTGTCATCTATGAAATTAAACTGACCGGGTGCAAAAACATTCGCCAAGTACATTAACTTTTAAACTACCAACAAAAATGTTGTCTCCATACAGAAAAGTATTGAAATCAGATCTCATTGCCAAGTAGGTGATATGCGTTACATAAAACCATGGAAACAGTCAGAGGCAATCGAAGCTTCCAATGATTTTTCGAAAAGAACAAAATTTTGAGTACGCGGTACTTGGCGGGCTTTTTTAGAAAAAGGATGAGAATATACAAATTGAAACAGGTCAATGTTCTCTTAGTAATTTAAAAATAAGCCCGCCAAGTACCACGTACTCAAAATTTTGTTCTTGTCGAAAAATCATTGGAAGCTTCTATTGCCTCTGACTGTTTCCATAGTTTTATGTAACGCATATCACCTACTTGGCAATAAGATCTGATTTCAATACTTTTTTGTATGGAGACAACATTTTTGTTGGTAGTTTAAAAGTTAATGTACTTGGCGAATGTTCTTGCACCCGGTCAGTTTAATTTCATAGGTGACAATAACTATTACTGGGGGGCCTCAAAAAAAAGTCATCATTTACTTTGAGTACTGGTGACTGGAACATGAAAATTTAAAAATTCGAAAAAAATAGATCCCATCATTATCCCATTATCAGACTAGACTTAAAAGTTGCGGAATGAGTGACAGTTTTTTAGAAAAAAATTTCAAGAAAATCGATTGTTACGTGTTTTTTGGAAATCGACATTTTATTCAAAAAATTTGAAAATTTTGAAGAAATACGGTTTTGAAAAATGTTTCAATTCCATTTTCCAAAAGTGTGTTTAAAGAGAGAAATTTAAAAACAAAAACGTCTCAATCGGCCAATTTTTCGCAAAGTTATGGGTATTTAAAAAAAAGTTAACGTTTTTGTTTGAAAAATCGATATCTCGGAAACTGCTAGATAAAAAAAATTGAAAAAAATCAGGAAGACCTCTCTCAACCGATACTGTAACATAAAAAATTATGAAAAAAATCGGAGATGCACAAACTAAATGGTGTCCGAGTTGGCGTCGAATGCCCCATATATACCTACCTATACCTATACTTTTGCAATTTCTCTTCACTCTGGTGAAAATAATTCCTACGCCAAACTACAAAGAAGTGCCAGTCTTAGAGAATTGTGGTAAATTGTTGAAAATCGTAAGCAATTGTACGAAATCGTAGAAGGAAGTAATTAATTATCCATAATCGTTGAAATTTGTAATTATCTACGCCGAAAACTACGAATTTTAAAGTAAAATTATTCCATGTCTTTTGGAATTCGCAGAATAACAATTGTGGACTTTTTCTTTCGTGAAAATTCTAAGAATTCTAAGAATTACGAAGAACTACTACGAATAGGTATGAAAAAAGTCAGATATTATACAATTTTATATGAAAAATGGCGTGTCGTCGCTTAAAAAATCCAGATTGGTATTTCGTAGCAGTTCGTAGAATTTTACGAATGACTAAGAACTTTTACGTCACAATTGTAAACAATCGTTAAGAGTTTGTAAGAAAAAAGTACAATAAATTAGAATTTTCGAAGAAGAACAACAACCAGCCGCTATACTCACACAAACCGGAAGTTTAATTGCTCGTAAAAGTTTGTGGAATCTTATAAATTTATACGATTTGCTGTAAAAATTGGGATTTTTTTTCTACAAAATTCAAAAGCGTCCTAGCAGCAACCGGTATACACATAAGATAGAATTTCATAAAGTTTCGTAAAACATCAACTTCTACCCAACAAGCATATTCTTTACAACTCCGAACAAAAAATGATACTGTCAAGCCACGTCTACTCGTGCAAAGAAACGGCGGGTTTTTTCGAACTTGTAGAATATCCCTGTAGAATCTTCCCTTTGAACTTGTAGAATCACTACAACTACGAATTTTGCTAAAAATTAATCAGGACAAATTCGAAGTTGGTTTCGAAAACTTTGAATTGTAAATTACTATTTTGTTTTCGTAGAAATCGATAATATTTAACTAGAACGTTTCCTATAAACTTGCGAATATTTACATTTCTCAGAGAAAATGCATAATGTCCCTACTTCTGTTGAAACTCAAAAAATTTTGTAGTATAAATTTTCAATGAGAATATAGTACGATCAATTAAAAATTTATACGCTCAACTGTAAGGAATTTAGTTTTTTATCGACTATTGTAGAAGACTACGAATTTTTACTGCCGATACACGTAATCCTACGGTAAGTAAAGCCAGAATACTTTTTCGTGAAATATCGTAGAAAACTATAAACTTCCAATGTCAAATTATGAAAATGCTGCACTTAGCTGTAAGTCAGAATAGCTTTTTGTACATTTTTGCAGAAAACGACGCATTTTCACAAATAACGCAATTCAATTAAGGGTGTTGCGCTGCAGAGCATTTTAGGCTCTCCTGGCTAATTACCGGTTACTTGAAAAAGTATGATGCGGTGCTGGAATGAATGATGAACAGTAGAGTCTCATTAATTATTTTCTGATTTTAGTTTATTAATTAGGCACTGACGAAAACAGGAGACATTACAATAATTTAAATGCTTGTGTTTCATTTCGAACGTTACTTATTCTTGACCCGAGCCAGACCCAGAGCCCGAAAATCTGCTGGCAACCACGGCCTCAGGTGTTCTTGGACCTTATACCGGATTAGCAGGCTTATCTTCAGACTTATAGTTACCTCTCGTTGCTCTAGCATTTAAATATCTATTCTATCTTAACACATATTCATATAAGAAAAAATCAATTGAAATTAAAATTGAGAAAAAAAAGAAACGAAAATAATTTGGAGCACGTGGTACTTGGCGGGCTGATGTTTGAATTATCATAAGAATATTAAAATACGTCAATTTATATTTTCTTTTAATTTTTACAAAAATGCCCGCCAAGTACTACTACCTCCAAATTTTTTGTTCGTTTCTTTTTTTTTATCAATTTTAATTTCAATTGATTTTTTCTCATGAGTACGTATGTTGTATGTCATTATGTATTACGCATGTTATGTTATGTAATATATTGAGATGTAAATACCAACCGAAAACTAAGACTAGGTCACATTCGGAAATTAATTGTGAGCAAATTTTAATTGTACTTGGTAACATCCATAATGATTTCAGTTCTTGTGTATAGATCAAATGCTTCTTCTTAAATTATTTCTTTAAGAAATTTTTGTTGATATAGCATCTACGTTTCAATGTACATACGACGCAGGGTTTTGCACCCGAGGTGCTTTTGGGGGTATATGTATAGTATATTAATTTACCAAAAATGATCGTGCTATAATTAAAAAGTGAAAACGACTAGAAATAAGGGAACGTTCACAAATCACGTGGCCAGTTTTCAGTGCATTTTGCACCGCCCTCTCCCCCCTGAAGCCCCCCCCCCCCCCCCCCCTATACATATAGGCACGTGGTTTAAATGCGATTTGAAATTGGTAATACATGTATGTATTATTAGGCTTATTGAAAATTTTGATTTTGATTAAAATTTACTACGCGTATGCGTATTAATTGTCCAGTGAACCTATTAAGCATTTTCGCGCGTTAATATTCGAAATTTTAAATACAATACGATTAATATCTTTGTTCTTGTATTGTTACTATGTATATAACCTGGTTGAAATTAATAAAAATAAATGAATAACAAGATCTGTTTAATTAATATATTTAAAGTATCATAAAAACGACGTGCCTTCCACCGCATCAGCCACCCTCCCCTCACGTGGCCTCAAGTAACTTTTCGACCCGACCCGCCCCCCCCCCCCCCCCCCCTCCCGCCCACCCAGCCGCCAAAATGGGCCACGTGATTTTTGAACGTTCCCGAACAGAATAAATAGATGAAATTTGAATTCATCCAAATTAACCGGTCCGACTCATCTTACGCATCCCGCGGATCATTTTGCGCTCTTTATAGTTGTGTAGTCTTACGCCCGATGACGCCACCAGCGTGAATTGACCATATGAACTGACTTACGACAACGCAAATTCAGAATCTACCTCGGGGGATTGTGTATGTATAAATAGATCATACATACGTAATGCATACATCATACATAAAAGAAAAAAAAAAGAAATAAATTTTCATTAAGCTGTAACTCCAAAATTATAATAGTTGAAAATCTATAAAAATTCCGGAGGATCGCTACTATCACAAGGATAAAGTCTACCGAGTTTAAAAAATTTTCAACTGTTACTTCAGCCAACATAAGAAATTGTTTATTCGACACCAAAAATCCCACGTTCTTAACACGTATAGGTGTGCAGGGACGTCGCTTGGATACACAACATAGAAGACTAAACCAAAACAATGCTGAATTTCACACCCATGTGTCAGACAAGGAAAGCGATATTATATTGCTATCTCTTCCTCTATCTGACATATTGGTACAAAATTTAGCTTTGTTTTGTTTAAGTCCTCTTATCTACGTGCGTATCTCCGCGACCTCCCTGTATCAAGAGACTCGGTAGACTCCCATGCCAAGAACATTTAGCAAAAAAAAGGTTTTTTTTTACAAACGCAACTCGACCGAGGTTCTTTACATAAATGTTTGTATGTATAACGTATATGCATAAATGTTTCTTCATATGCATAATATGTTAGATGAAAATGGCAGACGAAAATATCAATAGTTATTGAATGTCAACGGAAACTCGTTTTAGTTTTTGTCCAAAAAAATAGTGAGCCACTGAGACCCCCATCATTGAACATTTTACTGTACATTCGTAATTGTCTTTCAATTCCTACGATCGGAGAACGCAACACTGCGAACGCTTCTTCGGGAGTCCGAGGAACGTGCGGAAAAAGCAGAAGCGGTGTTGAAGGAAGGCCGAAACGCACCAAATGCAGCAGAAGCGGTCGGAGAATGCCACTTTGCGAACTCTGCTTCGCGAAGCGGAATTGCGCGCTGATGCAGCAGAAGCGGGGCCTTAGAAGAAGGGCGATCAGAATATTATTCAGTCGAAGTGCTCAGAAGCGAAAACATTGGAGGATTCGAGCGAAAACATTGAATGTGAGTAGTTAACTTTTCCACATATGCATCAAAGGACTCGGTTGAGTCTCGTGCCAAGTATTGAGAATTGTTACAGATTGCTCGACTGGACCTACATATTTTAAGGTGGGTTCCGAACCACCGGAGTCGCAGAATTAAGCACATGCGAATTTTTCTGTCGAAAAATTTCAGAGGTGCCAGACTAGGATTCGAACCCACGCCTACCGGTTGGTAGACCATGCGCTCATCCACTGAGCCACTGCGACTCTATTTGTTATGTATTATTTGAACAAGAAAACTTATCTACATACATACTGTACTATTCTCTTCAATAATATTATCTCTCTTTATTTATATATACATATACATATACCTGTACATATACATAGTATACATATTGTATACATATACCTATACATATACGTATACGTATACATATACTGCGTGTCAATTGGGACACGGCAGCGTTGGATCTAACAGAAATGGCCAATCATATCGTTCAGTATGCAGCATTATGTCGCACAGTGCTCTAGTTGGAAAGCTCCCAATAATCTCACAATCAATTCAAACTTATCAACGTCCTATATCTCGGACACAGGCTGCAAAAGCCGCGATACCATCAATTGATGTTTCTCGGTGTCCCCCCGACCGTCGAACGCATGTCGTTGTTTCAATACTTTTTTTCGAAAAATCTTTTGTTAAACGGTGGATCGCGTACGATCGTGGACGTGGTTTACGAGAAAAACATGGCGGATAGTGACGTCCTGCATTCACAAATCGCCGTTGGTGTCAGAAGTTTTGGGTAAAAATTGCAAGTGTTTCCTAACCTCTGAAAATCTAAGATCTCAGGATTTTGGGATTTCCGTTTCAACAGAGTTACTACGTGGAGCATTACCTTCTATTGTGACCGGCATTGCTCGTCAAAATGTCCATTTTACGAAGAAGAACGGTCAATTTGAAGGCCGTTAAGGAGCTGGATGGCTTTCCCAAAATACCTGACACTTATGTTAAACAATCTGCAGTTGGTGGAACGTGTAAGTACACGTGCATCGCTCCTCAAGTTTTGAGACATACATACGTTCACCTGTTTTCATGTGCTACATGTATGTGTATTTAAGTAACAGTGAACTTTTAGTTTCAGTACTCAGCTTCTGTCTGATAGTTTACTTGGCGATTGCAGAGACACAGTACTTCTTAGATAGCCGCCTACAGTTTAAATTTGAACCTGACAATGACTTGATAGATGCCAAATTGAAAGTCAACATTGACATAACGGTGGCTATGCCGTGCAGTCGTGTAGGCGCTGACATACTGGATTCTACCAATCAAAACTTGATAGGATTCGGAACATTAGAAGAGGAGGATACCTGGTGGGAGCTAAGCCCAGAGCAACGCTCTCACTTTGATTCTCTCAAGTACATGAATTCATACCTGAGGGAAGAGTATCATGCTATTCATGAATTACTTTGGAAATCGAATCAGTTGACTCTGTTTAGTGAAATGCCAAAACGGTAATCTTTTTTTGTATCTTCAAAGTTCACCCAAATCTACTTCAAAATCTTAAATCTCATACCAGGGCTAAGCGGATGGTAACTTACAAATGTGATTAAAACAAATATCCTCAATATGACATAGTTTATTCGTCAAAGGAGGACAATTCTAAAGCTACAGAATATAATAGATTTATCGTATATTTAAGAAAGTTACAGCTGCAAACTGTGCCAATTTTCTGACAAAGTCCTCGCCCTTTACCCGAGCAACAGTCCAACAGACACCTCCTCGAGGGCTCGTTAATTCCACATTAAATTTAAACTTTTCATTTCAGACGCGAATACCCTAACCACACTCCTGACGCTTGTCGAATTTACGGCAGCCTAGACGTTAACAAGGTTGCCGGAAACTTTCACATTACGGCAGGAAAATCCCTTTCGCTTCCAAGAGGCCATATTCATATATCTGCATTTATGACAGAACATGACTACAATTTTACACATAGAATCAACAGGTTCTCCTTTGGGGAAGCGAGTCCAGGTGTTATACATCCGCTTGAGGGGGATGAAAAAATTGCTGACCACAGTGAGTGAAATTTTGTACACCAAACAATCCTCATAGTCACCTTCTTCTGCAGATGTCTGTTTTGCTAGGTATCATAGATACATCAATTAACTAATTTAAAAAACTCACATAATTTCAACCAGCATATCCTTTGCAGTTTGCCATCACGATTGATGACTTGCGTTCGATTAACCAGGAAAATCAATAATTTCATCCTGACATCGTTTCCGATTGCGAAAAATTGCACGCTTCATTTCTATTTTACATCTTCTATTTTGTAACAATTCAGCTAAGACCAACGAAACTTTGACTAATTTTTTGTCGTGTTCGAAATAAAGAATTTTCTATATTTTCATGCGACGTTGGCACAGCTTTGCTTAGACAGTGAAACTGATCTGCTAATATTTGTTTTAAGTAATGAAAATTTGATAATCATCCTGTTACATTATTTTCAGACATGATGTTATACCAATACTTTGTGGAAGTGGTTCCTACTGATGTCAGCACATTGTTACGCACATATAAAACGTACCAATACAGTGTCAAGGATCACCAGAGGCCCGTAGATCATCACAAAGGATCGCACGGGATACCTGGAATTTTTTTTAAATATGACATGAGTGCTCTGAAAGTCAAGGTCACCCAAGAGAGAGACTCGTTGTTCCGTTTCCTTGTTAAACTTTGCGCCACTGTCGGCGGTATTTTTGTTACCAACGGTGAGTCTTCTGAATGGTATGCACAAGAAAATGCGAGGTGTTTGTTGCAATCTTTTGGTGATCGAAAAAAAAATTAAGTATACAAAACATGGATAGAGGGATCAAGAGCTGAGCATATCCGGCATATTCGACTCACGCTCTCAACAAACCACGTGATCAAGGGTCATTGTAATGTTTTAGAATTTGATAAGAATATTGAAACTTATGTTCTTTCCACACTGTAAAAAATAACGGGTGTAAGTCTCCGCAGATTCCAGTGCTGCGTTTATTCGGTGGAAAATTTAATTTCGAATGTGTTGTTAAAATAATACCGCGGCAATTGAGTCCATTTTAACACCGGTTTTTTACAGTATAATACGCATGGTACTTGTCTTGCTTGTAATAAATAATCATAATTCCATTCCACAAACTGGTTCAGGTAATTTTTAAGATCCTATTTTGTTACAGGGTTACTAAATAGCGTGGTGCAGATGGTCTGGTATCTCATCACATGCAAGTTTTTCAATCATCAAGACCTTCAAGACGAACAAAAACTAGTCATTTCGCAATCCTTACCCAAAGATCAATCTTCAAGCCGTGTAAATCTACTTACCGCTACCTCTCCCCCAATTTTAGATCTCAATCTTAATTCGCAATTACAATGATTTCTGCGAAATCAATGCAGTTTGAAGTTCATCACGAAGCCTTATTCATATAGTTATTTACCATCTTTCACAAATGTCAGAGATGCATACACAGATTTTTTGATTTCGACATTGATTTTTAAAAGAACACTGAGCTTCAAATATTAAAAAAGTGAATCAGGTGGTGAAAACTCTAATTTGCCGAAGCTGTCAAATAAGTGTACTTTTCAACAAAAGTTAACGAAAGAGCCTATTGTCGATTAATTTCTGAAAAGTCATATAATTTTTATAATTCATAAAAAAATTTGTCAAACTACAATTTTGGCGAAAATTTGCGATCCATCAGTCACGAGGCTAATATTGCAACGCCTACGATGGTCATTAACGGACCTAACTGCTGGGCTATTTGTATATACATAGGTATGTAGCAATCGCCATCAGAATTTGTCCATTCCTTATATAGAAAACCGATAAAATCGTGCACTGGGTAATTAGTAAATTAGTATCTTTATTTCTAAAACTTGTCTCCCCCCACCTCTGGTGATACTTAGAGAGAAAATGAGGTCCAAGTTTATAACGATAACGCTACACTGTTTTAGGACCCAAACCTTGTTACAATGGTGCAATCGCGATACCTATGCTTTACTCAATTTGGAAAATGATATACAATATTTTGTTGTTCTTGAAATAACTTTTCAGACTTAAATTAGAGAAATGTTGTCCGCTTATTTTGTTGCATTAATGTTATGAACTACAACCTCATGAAATAACTTATTGCTGGTGGCATCAGAAGAGTTATTTTTTCGCATATGATTTTATTTTGTAATCTTACATTTTGATAAGATCAATGATCCAACTTCTGTGGCGAAACGAACCTGTTTGGAATAAATATAACTAAGCAATGGATTCAATGATAGAACGTCAATTAAAACTGAGTTGCAGAATTAGTCAAGACTGCTTCAGAACTTAATAATGCTCACATTTTAATCATCGTCTAAGAAGAAAGCAAGGGTGTCAGAAATTGGACTCCATTAAGTACAGACTGCGAAGATAAAATGTACTCTGGTATATCAATATACAGGACCATCGTCTAAGTTGTCATCCTCCTCATCAAAACCTTCCCCATTGTCAAAATAGCTATTTACATAATCAGTACCATCATCCATTTCTTCATCTAATTCTTCCTCTTCCTCTTCAGGATGCTCCTCCTGCTCTTTTTCATCATCATCATTCTCGCCGTCTTCATCTTTTCCATCCTCCTCGACGTCGATTCGTTGATTGTTCTCCTTCTTCTCAAGTTCCTTTAACCTAGACTCAACATCCATATCTTTGCTTTTTTTGACAGACAACTTTTTGATTTCCTGTTCGTGGGTTCGCTTACGCCGCCTATAGCTTGGTCTCAGTTCAGTCGGTATCACGGACCAGTCATACTGTTCCTCATAACTCGTCTTGTCGGCTATCATATCTTGGAACCAATCTGAGTAGCGCTCGATATCTTTGTTAACAATGATCGGTTGTACATAAGCGGGGGTATCCCTGAGGAACTCTGCGTAATCTCTCTTGATTTCCAACAGGTAGTTAACTTGACCTGTTATGATGAAGGGAATTGGCTTGTAATCGAGAGCAGGATACTTTGGCGGTGGTTGTAGAACTGGGCCTGGCAATGCTTCTCCTCTTCCAAAGCCCAATTGTTCTACGTTGATCGACATTGAGGCCTTGCCTCTTCCTCTGCCACGACCTGCCATGCCGCCTTAACCCCAGGACCGAGTGGAACGAAAATACAAATTCTTAGCCCTGCAATATTCACTACCACTTTCGTTTTAACCTGCGTCTGTTGGCTGTCGGTTAGCTATCCACGTTTCACGTGTGAATTGATGTTTACACGTATCGTTATTAGAGTGTATTGACAACATCGATAAACAATCGCAATGAGCAGACGGAGCAGAGTAACGAAAAGATCTGTTGACTGTGAGATTGACGCTATTCGGGTATCCAAGCAAGTGTCTCACTTAGCGGGAAAAGAAAGAAGCACCCATAGTTATACACATAGGATTGTGACGTCGGAGCGGACGTCCGTGGACAAATCTAGAGACTAACAACTAGACTTGTCCTTTCGAATTTTAGGTGAGTTTCTAGAGAATATTGTCGTCGCTGTCATCGTCTATCTTTCTGGCTCTCGTCTAACTACGGTCGTATTAAAGTATTTGAATTGATTGAATTGCTGGGATTACTCGAACTATTTGAATTAATTAAATCACTTGAATTATTTTAATCAATTGAGCCGCTTGAGTACCTTTAAATTATTGGAATCGATTGAATTATGTATTTGAATTGATAGAATTATTTGAATTAGTTGAATCGTTGAATAGTTTGCATTATTTGAATCGTTTGAATTATTTAGAATGGATTGAATTGGTTGAGTTTAAATTTCGTCGTTATCTTCGCATTATTAATTGTAAAGAGACTCTTGGAAAGGAATGAAGGCAGAGAAAGGATTATTGGTTCTGATAAATAATCGTAATTTTTCTTGACATTTAAGTAAAATATGTTCGCTGTCGTCGTAAAAAATCTGGTTTGGATTTTGCTTGGTTGTATATGCCTGCATTTCTCGAATATTGCTCATTGTTCTTGTAATTTTGCAAGTTTAGAACCGACTTCTTATGCGACATAAAGCTATGTTATTGGTCACTGCTATTGGATCGAACCAATAACAGCTTTGTATCGCACTGCGTCTGGAAATTAACACAATTGGAAAGCCCCCGAATATTTGTGTGTGGCGTCTGCTACGTGGAAATGCAATGGCCTTGTAGAAATCTGTACATACTTTGCGGGTTGGCAACACTGCCGAGAAAAGGACGTTGGGCGCGAATCGTTGCAAACAGCGTACGTAAAATTGACGTAATCTGTATAAGTATATACTATCGAAGAGGATTTTACTACTTCTACGATATTCTTGGCTCACCCTGTTGTACTTTGCATGTGTGCTGTTTATTGGCGTACATGTGCCGTTTATGTCAACTTCCAAAATTGGCTTTGTTATTATCCAATACCCATGCAACTGAATACACACAACACCATCGAGCGAGCCGCGGACATCGGCTATTAAACAGTACGCAGCGTTCACAAATCTAGTTAACAAACTTTTGTTGGTGTCTTCTCCCACTGAAATGTTAACGGTCGACGGTCGCACCGTCGATGTTAGTGAAACCCCTAGTACTTCACGACGTGCCCAAAAGCGGCTGTTTACTTCAGAAAGTGGTCCGAGCAAGCGAAGTTTATTTCGTGATAATCGGAATTCAAGTCCTGGTGGAGGAAATTCTGGAGATGAGTCGGACTTAGGGCCGATGTCTCCTCTGGCGCTTAGCGACGCGACTCCTAACAGCGCAACGAATTCCCCCGCTCGAGCATTTGACTCTCCGTTGGCTGGACCCATTCCAGCGCCTCCGGTAAGTCTTGGTTTGTTAGATTCAACTCTATGGGAAAGAGCGGTACGAAATGAGGACCGAGACAGGGCAGACCTGGCTACTTCGTCTCCCTTCAGTGTCCTCAAAATGTTGACTAGATCTGCGAGATATTCTCAGCATCGCAAATTATGCCCGCCATCACCAGAAAAGGTTCTTAAGTCTGGTAGAGACAGTTGCGAGAAAACAATGCCAACCACCCCGAAGCGTCATGACAGAAGTTCGCCTTTGGACAAAGCTATAACTGAGACGCCTAAAAGAAGCTTTGGCAGAGAAATTCAAAATGAGCCAATCTCTGAATTTAAGGTTACAGCCGAAACACCACAGAAAGAGGATAGCCCCGATAAGAGATTGATCACACCTCTAGGGTCTGTCAGCAAAGAGGCTGCACTCCCTCCTCTACATCACAGAAAATCCTTGAGTAGCCTGGCTTCCAATGGAAATTCCTCCCCAGTAGATGGGAAAGAAAACATGTTAAAAAGAACAGCCTGTGATGCTGCTATATCAACTTATGCAAAACTGGTTAAATCTGATGAGTGTTTGACCGTTCCCAAGGCAAGAGCTGCGCTGTTCCAAGAAAGTACCGAAGAATTTAAGTTAAGTACAAGGTCGTTTTACAGGTCGCCACCTGAAACTGTAGAAACACGAGAGTTACCTATGTGTGTTCAAAAAACTGAGATTCGTCGGGGACAAAAAAGACGCAGTTTACCTGCTAAATGCGGTCGTGGGCGCTCAGTCAAAAGACATAGGTACGGAGAGATAAATGCTGGGATTGGTCATGGCATAAAAAAGCCTAAACTGAAGAGGCATGTATCCCACGCAGAGGTGTTCAAGACAGAGAACGTCAGTGATGTTTCTCTTACCTCGATTGCCACCCTGAAACATCAGGTCGGCTCCAGTGTTGAAAATTTCTCAAGAAATGTGGATAATATCTCGGCTAACACGGATGCTGAAACCCCCTTAGAGGAATATGTTGTGCCATTAACAAACGGACAAACATCTCCCGAAATTGATCCTGGGAAAAAGTTCTTCAAGACTAACAGGACCCTCGCGAAAAATTCTTTGGCCACTGTAACTGTTAACGATACAATAAAATTACAGGTATCAAATGGGAAACTCAAGCTAAAACCGCATCAAACGACAAGACGTCAAAACCGACGTAAGACATCCAAAGATCTGGATTTAACATTCGACGCCAATGACCTCACGGTCGATGATCCCACATTTGCAGTACCCATCAATGGGACAAGTGTGGCTAACATTTTGAAAGTATTGGAAGATGACTGGGCTGACGATGAATACGACACAATGGAACCCTTAACAGCTAAACATAGATATGCAATATCACCTTTAAAGTCTTCAATTACTCCAATGGGTGTGACCATGTCTCCTGCTAGTGAACTCAGCAGCATGACATCTGTAATGAATATAAAGGATGCCAGTGGTAGCCAAGCCAACAACATTGATCGAGAAGAAGAAACAAAGTTTTATCCGTTGTTTAATAAAAAATTTACTGGGAGTAAGAGTCTTATGTAAGTGAATCATATTCATATTAACAAACATTAGAAGAAATTTTCTAACTAGATAACAATTCTTCTTGATCTGATACTTGCATCTTAGCCCTAACTGGGATGTGTTTTATTAGGTTTGAATAACAAAGGGAAAAGATGAAAGATGAGCGGTTTTTTTTTTAAATTTTATTTTCGTCATTTTTCTTTTTCAAAAACTCTCAGGGAAGGTCACAGGATCAGGCATGGAGAACGAAAGCGTTGAAAATTATAAAATTTCTTGGACAAGTCTAGACCAAATAATTGTAAGGAAAAAGAGGGCAGAAATAAGGGTGATACATGATGTATGTATCTAGTTGATTCAACCCATAGTCGTTTCATCTGATATTCAATTTCCCCTTTTTTCGATTCTTTCTCTTTCGACTTTTTCTTTTGATAGGTGGCGAGTAAAACACATTCATAACAAGTATTTGCAAACTCTACATGACTTGAGCTTACTGGAGATCGGATTCAATAAAATATGTATTGGAACGTCTTTAGAATGACTACTAACAATAAGGGCTATTTGATTTGCTTGTGCTACCTATACGAATATCCTCAAACTGTCTGCTTTTTAATTTTTTTAAACGAAGGGGGTCATCCAAAAAAATTGGCCGCAGTTCTAAAACAGCCCTAGGTTGGCAGTTACCAATAAGAAGTGGAAACAAAGATGATCATCAGTATCAATTGGATGTTGGTCAGAAGCGATTCGGTGCAACTCAATGTCCTGGATGCGAAGTTGTTTATCAGATAGGAGATCCGGACGACGAAAGATCCCATCGCAACTACCATAACAGTATGAAGATATTGAAATTCTCTGTAAGTATGACAAAATTTCTGGCATGAGCTAACAATAATGTCAGCAATTTTTCACCTCTGTAACCGACTGGGTTGTTCAAGAGCTTTATTCCCTTCTGGGAGCCCATTTCGTAATACAATGTATGTAATTACATTTCGATTGACTGACGATTTACAATTATTGTCATTAGTCTCAGATTTAGATAATGGGTCAGTCGATTTGTCTCAAGTTTTTACTTAATCCAGGTATATTGCATTTAGGCACCTAAATATATACCGCGGAATTTATATCAAAGCTTAATCACAGTCCTCTTCAATTTCCGATTATAACTACAGTCCTGAAATATTCAGATAATTCTTCCTCCAATCATTTATTGCACATGTCCTAAAACATTTCAGGGCTGGAAACAAGAACGTGTTGTAGGTACGGATCCCTATACGGCTAGCAGAATTGTTTTGGTAGAACCTGGAGATCCCAAACATTGCTGGAAGAAAGTATCAGAGATTTTAACAGTTGTTGACAAAGACTTGGGATTGGCTGACTCGAAACCCTCAGATTATCATAACGACAAGGTTAGTTGATTAATGGCATTCCGTCGGCATCATTTTCTTCAATGGTATAAACAGGGTGGCCACTATTTTTCCACAGTCAATATCCTAGAATTTTCCCGGTTTCCATGATGACTTTGCAGTTTTTTCCCTTATTTTACCTACACTGCACAATGAAAATTTTCCCATTATAAGTTATCCCATTGACTTAACGAGCAATTTCAAATGAAAATAATCGTTCTACCTATTTCTTTTGGAAGTATTCTAAAAGAAAGTGAATAGTATATTTATAAATTATCGAATTAATAATTTTCTAACACCATTGGGAAGAATGTACACTAGTTTTCAGGAAGGTTTCATGCATTATTGATATGTCAATTTGACCATATGTTGACCAGTTTTTATTATTTTCCAAAAATCCCGAACTTCCACAAAATTTCCCCAACTTTTACCGGATTTCCATAAAGTGACCCCCTTTCTAATGAAGTTTATCGACTTGGCCCAATATTATTCTATATTTCATATTTCAGATCTACCTCTATATCAGAGAGAAAGAAATTATTGGTGTACTAGTGGCTGAATACGTGACTGCCGGATATCGCATGATACCGGATTTGATAGACATTGATTGCTGTAGTCTGGAAAGCTCAATCGTCAAATGTGGAGTTAAGGTCGTTTGGACGACTATGAGCCGTCGGAGGCAAGGTATTGCGACAAAGTTAATGGATGTCTTAAGGTGAGAATAGGATTTAGAGATGATGTGAATGACAAAACGAATTCTGTGTCTAAATTTTCTTGTTTTAAATGTTTGCAGGGCCAACTTCTACTTCGGATATGTTCTGTCTGTGGACGATATAGCTTTTTCAATACCAACCCCAGGAGGCAAAGCTTTCGCTGAGAAGTACACCAATACTCGATGTTTCAAGGTTTACAATTGAATTCTTGCCTACATTAGTGCAGCTGAATCATATAGAACTATACCTTAAATACCTTTGCCTACAATGTCAACGTTGCTAAACACATTGTTTGACATTACACGAAACTGTAACCATTTGGTGTCGATCACCCAACAGTTGAATAAATAAAGTAAACTGCTAATTTGCGCTTTAATTTCTTACTTAACAATAGATAATCCCATATTCCATTCTTAAGGTCAACTAATGCCAGTTATTCTCAAAATGATCCGAACCTTTTGATAAAGCAACTTGCTGGCGATGTGCATTTCTTGCAATTGACTCGTTCTTGTTATCGTACATGAACTTTTACAAAACAAAAAAAAAGAATTCAAACAAAGACGGAAGAAACGTAGGAAGAGTATTATTTTTGCTGCATTTTTCATAACTCCATGAACCCATATAATTGAAGGAAATACTATCAAATGATTAGAATACACATTATCATTCAAAAATTAAAAATCGAGCACTTTTCTCATAGAATTGTATCATAGAAATAGAGATTTGGCGATTTTTCGTGCTTGTCATTTGAATGTTAAATCCTATGAATTTCTGTGATTTTCATGTTTCATGAGGTCAGATAGACCGACAGAACTCCATATTTGTTCTGACTGGTTTTTCCGGATATTAGAAACCCGAAAGCATAAGGATTCGTTGGAATTATCAAGTCGTTTTTCTCACATCACCAAGTTGATGAAAACTAATAAATTGGCTAGACAAGGAATAGGAAGAAGATATGAATCGTCTAGTCTCGATACTAGTCGAATTTGGTAGAATATGGATTTTCATGACTTGCAAGCCCGAAATATAGGTATACATATAAATCTCGAACGAACACTGAAAATAAGTATGTCGTTCTTCCAAAAGGTCCCGAACTTTTACGTATTGATAAGACGTACTCGCTTTTGAAACCAAACGATTCACATGTTTGTTGTTATTTCGGTAGAAAAAAAAATAATACATTTGCGTTTGAAGCATTATCATTCGTTTTCTATGAATGTATTTCTTAACAAAACATATTGTATAAAAAAAATCTCGTTCAATGAATCGTCAAGTTTTTGTCAGCCTGATAAAGTACAAAATGAACTTGACTTGTAAGTTACAATGCCGTTGCTTGTTACAATTTCTGTTTTGCAGGGTACATGACACTTCATTAAAAATCAACGAGAAATTGAAATGTAATCAAAGGATATATTCGGTAGGATCTTTAACACACATTTGCACGTGCAATTGACTGTAATGTTTCATTATAATAACAAGGAATGCATTTATTTGTCAAAACACCACTCTTCATCGAAAGACTCAAATCAGGTAATCACATATTAAACAAACATCCAGTGCACAAAATTCTGATGTATAGGTAGCAAACATTGTGAGTATCAGATATTTTGGCGCTTTCCGATATTTGCGCAACTTTAATAGAGAAGCACCTACCATCGTATTGTGGTTACTATCCTTATACATCCCTACATATATTATAATAGAGTAGAAAAAAATGCACGTTGAAAATCAATCAACGATGCGACAGGTTGTCATTGTAATGATGATAATTAAGTAATGATAATTTTAATAATAATAATAATAGTAATAATCGTAATGATAACAATAATAACAATAACGTTAGTAAGAACCCAGTGTAGCAAAATTTTTTCAATCACAGCACGCTTTTGAAATTTTCCTACGTTTATAGTAAACTATTTCAATAGATCGGGCTAGTAAAAAGATCGAACCATCTAAACTTATGCTACACATAAGTAGAGCACAGCCTGCCCATGTCATGGTCGATCAAGCTATCACAAAAAATAGAAGAAACAAAAAAATTGTATACTTTTATGTACAAGGGGAATCCAGCTGATCTCGATCCACTTTTGTCCTCATAGTGTCGAATTTAGTACTCAATTTTTTATATGATTGTACAAGCTCGCAAGTCGACACTCAATTTTTTCAGATTTTTTTGGTTTCAATTCTTCAAGTTATTATTATTTTGGAAATATGATCACTTTTATGAAAGATAATTTTTTCAAACGCTCGAGCTTATGAAAAAATGGCATAGAAATAAAATGATGCCATTCGAATTGATGTTCAACAAATGAATTATTGCAAGAATATACGACCTCTTAAAAGATCATTCTACTGTCACAAACTCGAAATAGTGATTTTTCGTAAAGCACGTCGTAATTGGTTCGACTGTTGATTCTTTCATACAAAGCTCCATTCGTTACAAACATTTCACGACCTCGGACATGATGTCCGGACTTTTCGCTTACGAGATATTATTTATAGGCAATCCGGAAAGGAAATTACAAAAAAAAAAGTACAAAAAATCTGAAAACAATTGAGTGTTGACTTGTGAGTCAGAAAAATTGAGAACTAAATCCGAAACTATGAGGGCAAACGTGAGTAGAGATCAGCTGGAAATCCCGATTACATATATGTACATATTCATATGTATATACTATACATACGCTACTTATATTAATGTATACGTGGATATCATGAAGAATATGCAGCTATAAACAACGTAATACTGTTTTTCAGGAATCGACAGAGTATTCAAAAATAAAAAAATCTTCTTCGAAAAATTATTATTATATTGGAGATAAAGTATTCCTTTTTAAAGTGTGGTACCACACTTACCAAATAAGTAAAGTACCATACTTTGAAACGTCAAACCTTCAGTCTATGGTATTTTTGGTTGTAACTCTTTTACCAACCACCTCCACGGTTGCCTCTTCCACCCCTTCTATTACCGCCAAATCCGCCACCACTATTCTCCCTTCCGCCACCCCATCTGCGGCTTCCTCCTCCTCCACCATCTCTGTCTCCACCTCGATAACCACTGCCACCCGCATCCATGCGCTCACGATCCTTTTCCTGCGCTCGTCTTTCTTTCCATGCTGCGTAACGCTCAGCCATTCGATGCACCTCCAGTGGTACCTCCTACTCAGGGGAGTGAAATTGGAAAAATTTATAAACGATAATGACGACGTGATGATACACGAAACCAGAGCGAATGACAATTCCTAATTATGCAAAGAATCCAGTGCCTGAAATGCAATGCTATACAACCGGGGAAATTCAGATTGACGAAGTAAGATATTTTTTACTATTCAATTACCTGACTAGCTTCCTCAAGGATCCTGATGAGTTCTTTAGCATGAGACCAGTCATTACGAGTCATTAGACTAATACTTTCCCCTGTGCGGCCAGCGCGACCTGTTCTGCCAACTCTATGAACGTATTCCTCTATATCCCGTGGAAAATCGTAGTTATATACGTGCCTGTGGATATATAAATAATTGTATTTCCTGCTACCGTGTATGCAACAAGGAGCACAATTAGGGACAAAAAGAGTTCAAGAATTGTAACTTTCATGTGTGTAAAAGTAGCGAGTAGAAATTGAATGAGTAGAGTATAAGTTTCTCACGTAATGTCACCGATGTCTATACCCCGGCTAGCAACGTCAGTGGCAATAAGAATTCGGACTTCGCCAGTTTTTATATCCTCGAGTGCCTGCTCCCTGTCGCATTGCTCTCGGCCGCCGTGAATACTTTGACATGTGATACCTTTCAGCGCTAAGTCACTGGATAAATCGTCAACACGTGACTTTTTACCAACAAATACTATAACTTTGTCGTCCGGGCCCATATTGCGGAAGAAATCAAACAACTGTAGAAAAATCAACAAGTGTTAGACAGTACATACACGCACTTTCTTACGCCGCTACAAATTAAGTGATTAGAGATTGATTTTTCTGCTCATGGTTAGCTTGTTGTGAGATTGCTCAACATTGCCGGACTGCAATAAGAAAAAGACGATCTCCAAGTGTGAACTTTGGTTTCATTCAGATGGTCGTTCAGATGGCGATGAGATTGGAAAAAATGTGAACTTTCTGTCCATGATATACTATACCCACCATCTCGTTTTTCTCGCTATCGTCGACTATGAGGATTGTTTGCATTACGGAATGAACTGCTGCCAGATCTAGTGATCCAACGTAAACTTGTAGTGGATCTTTCATATACGATTGCGCAAGGCGTCTAACCCCAGGTGGCCAAGTTGCACTGTCAATGATAAATATATTATAATACAATTAGTTAAGAGCCAAGCTGTGAGCGGAATTTGAACGATTGACAATAATAAGCATGCAATTAACATCAAGCCGAGGTTTTTCGTTATTCAGAAAATTATTCGAGAATTTTAGAATTCCATTCATACAATTTTTTTTATATGTGTAATCTGAATTGCCAAGACATGTAAAAATACAGCACAATAATATTATACGTGTGAATAAATTCTACCGAAAAAAAATGTGTACTCTGCTAGACGCAACTTCGGTGAGAGAAAATATGTCTGTTTCATCAGCCTACCAACGTATGTCTACTGACATGCCAAAGTATGGATACCGGGATGCATACATAAAAAATACGGCAAACTAATGGCAGTTGAATCACCATTACCTGGTCATAACAGTTTGGCGATCAGGCCTAATGTCCAAGAGAGTTTTTCTGATTTGTGGTTCGAATCCCAAATCAAGCATACGATCTGCCTCGTCAAGTACAAGGAAAGTGATTGATGTGACATCTACAACACCAGCCTGGACCAAGTCGTTCAATCGTCCAGGTGTTGCTATTACTATTTCAACTCCACGTGATACTATATCGACTTGTTCTTTTCGACTGCCACCTCCGTACAAGCATACTCTGTAATGGGAAAATACTTTATTGGCTAATGTATTGATTTAGTATACCACAGAGTGTATGATATCCAATCATTGTCGAGATCCAAATCAAACATTAATATATATAACCCGTTTCGCCATGTTCCGATAATCCGATCTTTGTCCACAGCGTACAAGTCAGTGAATTGAATAAATTGGTATTTACGCTTTAATTCCACGATAGGTGTACTTTCCAACTTCCTGTTCAATCTGCAAAGCTAGCTCTCTCGTTGGTGCCATTATGAGAACGTTCGGTCCACCTCGTTGCGATCTCGGAATTGGTTGTCCTTCTATGTGGATCAAGGCAGGCAAAAGAAAAGCAAGAGTTTTCCCTAGAAACGAAATAAAACTAAGTAATTGATAGCTGACTAATGTCATCAAAATAATGCGTTCATTATGTAGTTTGTGTGCAAAAGTCGCCCGTAGTAACTTACAGGCCGGAGATCATATTACGCTGATGCCATAAAAAAAGTGAAAGTAGATACCTGTGCCAGTCTGTGCAATTCCGATTAGGTCTTTACCGCTAAGAAGAATAGGCCAAGCTTGACACTGAATAGGACTAGGGTTGGTGAATCCCTGCTTGCGAATCTCTTCCAAGATTTCTGGGTAGTCCTGAAAAATTACACAATTTCCAAATGGTTAATTAAATAGTTCAGATCACTGTAGGCAGTTGTACTCGTTGGTACACATTACCGTCAACTGACATTAGGATAAACTACTAACAAAATTGAAATTATTCACCACACACCATGATGGGATCAAAGTTTTGAAAAAATGTCTGCTAAGGTAAAATTGATATTTGACAAAAGATGAGGGTTGGTACGTTTCCTTGAATCTGAAATTCCGTAAAGTTTTCAGTTATTTCCAATGGAATAATGGGCCATTGATAACATTCTCGGTTTTCCTAATGACAATAGCCAGTTCTTTGCAGGTTTGAATATGTGCGTTGCATTTTGAAAAAAATTGGGCCAATTTATGCCAAAGGAATAAAAATCTGGTAGTTTTTAGGAAACCCTTAAATTTTTCGCTTCTCCCAGTGCATGCAAAACCCTGAAGGTGTTTGAACAATGAAGCTTAAGCACCAACCTGGAATGCTTGGTCAAATCTTTCAACAGGATTTGGTATCGCTGGATCATTAGCGTCCTGCTCATCTTCTTCCTCCTTTTGGAAAACCCGACAAACTGTGATATCGTTGTTTATTTTTCTGATGTGAGCCACTTTGTCTTTTGGCATGTTAGCAACGTTTGGATCTTCTTTGTAAAAATTTTTAATAAGAGTGGGGCATTTTGCCCATCTTTCCTTTTGATATTTTTCCTGATGGTAGAAAACATGTTATTAAGTAGTTGAAAAAATTGTAATTACATACGAATATGGCTCTAACTCAACACATCATTGCAGCAACAAGCTTGATTCAATTTCCGTTTTTCCAGACGGAATATTGCTGTTAAAGTTTTGCTTGGAGCTAGTCTCCATACAATTATCGAATTCATACATTGTAAACAGTTTCTTATGGAATATCGAAAATTTTGTGGAACTTGTCCAAGAGCCAATTTCAAAAAAAGATTCATTTCAATTGTTTTGACCGAAACTACATACATAATCATTATTGGCCTTAGACCAGTCAAACTCTGTGAAGTCGTCTTCGTTGTCAGCAGAAGAAACATCGTTTTTAGCTGGCAGCGGCGGTGGCGGCTTTTCACTCAATAAATCATCAATCAATTCTTTGGCCTTTTGCTGTGCTACATCGCAACCAATCAAAGTTATCGGAGTATTTTCATAGTCCTCAGGCTTACCGATCTGAAAATATTTCAGGACAGTATAACAAATTGAGGAAACTTGTGCTAATTAGTCACGAAGTACGAATTAACAGAATAATCATTGTCCTGCCATAGTTGACGTTAACTGTTTGGAAGTGTGGTTACTCACGTTAATTCTAGCACCGCTCTGTTCTTGTAACTCTTTAATTTTGCAACCTCCTCGGCCAATAATCTTGCCAACTTTGCTTGAATCTATTAACATTTCAAGTCCTTGGGGTCTTGTGTTGTTTCTATCGTTCCATTCGGTTCTCTGACCATGACCTGCTACTCCTCTTCCTTGAGATTCCCTGTTACTTCTCCAATTTCCGTCATCTGCATAGGATCGACATGTGAAAGAAGTGTTGCAGGATATGTGTTACCATATTACAATTACAAACAGTCGCAAGAAAAGATTGCATTATAGGATTTACATTTTAGTATAACAGAAACTCTGGTCAGGTAGTCTATGACTATTTGTAAAGACACAGTAGGAGTTGTATTTGAACAGGTTGGTGGTATCAAAGGCTTGAAGTGTTTGTTAAGTTTTGCAGAAACATCAGCAAATTTCAACAAAAGAGATATACTGGTAGTGTTTTGGTAATTCTGTATACAAACGGAGCTTACAATGCAAGAATTTTTTTCTCATCTGAGAACTTTGTTATACCATTTACATATTGAAAATTCTGAATCCTAAAGCCATAGGGCCATGAACTTCTGAGAACTTGATCTGAGCTTTATACCCATAGAAAAATTAGGAAATGTCGAAGTAAAAGTTACAGTTGTTGTATGACATTGAAGCTGATTGAGGCTGTTGCATAACGTGCATTTTGTGCTTAATAATAAACTCGTACTCATTCAATGTTCGAGGGGACATTGTAAAAATTCCGAATTTTCAATGAAAAAATTTATCAAGAAATTCTATTTACGCTATGTTCTTTTGAAAAATAACTATGACAGACTATACCCTGGGATCTGTGATTGGTCTGCCCTCGGTCACCATAATTCGATGCCCGTCCCTTGCCACCTCGAATATAATTTTGGGTACGTATCGTTTGAGTACAATTCGACGTATCCTCGTCGCTGTTCCATTCATCGAGTGCTCTGTAAATTTGAATGGTTTGACCATTATCTTTAAATAAATACCGGGAGGAAAGTTCTAACATAAAAACATGATTTCATTTGGACTTAATATTAAAACACAAGGTACAATTTATAATATACAAGATTACGTGTGTATTTGTGGATAATGTTCAATAATTTGTATTACGGATAATTTTTCTCATTAGCCATTAGCATCTTAAACAAGTAAAAGTACGTCCCGGAGCGCCGGCTAAGAGGATGTTTGCTAAGGAAACGCAGTACACACGCTTTTCAGGTAACCACGATCTTAAGGTTGGAAACATCGCGGTACAGCGCAAGTTTGTGAAAATAGTATCGTACGTAAATGATGTTGAAACGGATCATTGGCATTGTTCAATTGTTGAATAGAGCTTTTAAGATACAATAAGTATGATACTCACTCCATATTATCTGTAGTTAGAAATGTTTCGATGAGGTGACGGACTCACGATTTCGTGTATTGGACCGGTGAAAACGTAAAACAGAAATTCAAACTAGCTACTAAAGATGAGGCCACACTGGCGACAATCACCACGATCAAGCTGTCCACACTCCGCGACGAAAATTACACCAATTGCCAGCGACTACCTGTGGACAAGCTATCGACGTATATAGGTAGAAGCAAGCATGGTAGAATATGGCCGGCTGGTAGAAAGAGATAGCAGCTGGTGGCGGCCAAGGTCTGTCTCTTTCTAATCAGGAACGCGGCATGTGTTAGAAAGAGATAGCGATTGACCTCCACCAGTCGCTATCACTTTCTACCAACCGGCCATATTCTACCGGCCTAAGTGTAGTCCAACTATACAGCTTGTCTGTTCGGTTTAGTCACTTCGCGAGACTTTCATACGCGAATGTCCAAATAGATCGGTATAATGTTTTTGAACGGGATTTAAAACCGTCAATTTAAGATATGTAGTTCCAACTTTGACCGAATAGACAACCTATACGTCGATGGGACAAACCTTGCCGGGTATGAAGAGACCCAGGGAAGATTTGCTTAGAAAGAGACAAAAACTATATTTGGATCGTTCTGCTCTCTCACTCTCGTGGGACGGTGATTTGAGCTCGGACTAGGCACTTTCTTCTTGTCCTTAATGGTAACCTAATGTTGTAGCGAGTAGATTCGCTTATGGAAATTCACCTTAAGGTATTCGAGATATAGCATGACATGCGCAGTGAGCTTCTCAACTAGCGCGCGTAGTTTCAAGCGCTGAAAATCGCTACTCAGGTAATGTATGTATGCAATGCACACACCGTGAGCGTTGACTGTAGAATACTTCAGTCAACGTTGCGAGTTATCGCTGACATGTTTGTAGGCCGACTGACCAACGTCGAATACAACCACTGTGACACCGCCAAACGTCACCGCTGCATCTACCGTAGCTGTTGTACGAGTACTCGTATGTGTGTACTATACGTCACGACTTTACGAGTTTACGGCGAGCGTGATTCAGGTGGTGACTGACGAAGCGGTCGTAGGCATTCAAGGTGGTGGTTCAACGGGGGCAGTGGAGCGGGAGGGGTTCACCTGTTTCACAACCTGCGTAACGTAGCCTGTCACGTGACCGCGACTCTTTTTGAAACCACTTCCACTCCAACGACCAGTCAAACCGCGCCCAATGAAACAGCAGGAGGTTGCGGGCGAAAGCATCGCCAGGGAACGCGTCATCCGAAGAAGCAATTCGAGACAGTTCGAGTAGCGTACATCGTATAGGAGGCAACTGCAGTATAATAAGAACACTTGAAACAGAGTGCGCGAGTATGAAAGTGACTGTTTTTGAAAGTGAGCTGTTTGTAAATGGAAACTGGCCTACGTTGATCCTGCGGAAATAGCATAGATATAAACAATTATCTTGGAGCCTGTGAATTCGTTATGGTTGCTGCATCAGCTACCCATTATAATACGTACACAGGTATACAAGAGTGTTGTACGAAATCAGTTGGATATTATAACGGTTGTTAGACGAAGAATATGTTCAAAATGTTTACACGTTACCAGGTCGTAACTCCAGTGCAATACTTCCATGGTGTTCCGTCGCTTCCATTGATAAATAACGGAAGTTAAATCGTTGGTGAATTTACTACCGTAAACGTAACGTTTGCATCTACGGCCATCCATGATTCATACCTTTATTATCAATTGTTTGAAACGAGAAGCGCATCGTAATATTATTGGTATGAATAATCTTTTCACTACAACTATGAGAATAATCGACAAACGTTTACTCTCAATTGAAAAGAACTTATTCACAAAGAAAGAAGATGTATATGTTACCTAAACTAAAGAAACTAAGTACTTGTGTTACTTAAAACATCACCTATAGGTACCTGTATTGATCCTTTGTTATGGCTGCTACGAGATAAATATGAATGTGTGTGTATACATGGCGAGTCGTACTATTATAGATGATTACTGTGAATTTGAAAATATATACCTATAATGTGCTCTAAATCTATTCATATAATATAAACAGTAGATGTGGGCAGAGCTCAACTGTATAGAAAGATATACATTATAATATTTTTATATTTCAATCGAAAACCACATTTCAATCTATATTAAATTTTCACGATCGTTTCACAAGTGATATACATGTAATATAATATAATATAATATAATATAATATAATATAATATAATATAATATAGTGTATCATAAGTTACAATACGTCAGCCACGCAGTACGCGGAGGAGTTTTCAAGTTTTACGATATAATATAGGAATATAAGTTAAGGATCTGTGTGCGTCTGGACTTGACATCAAATAAATGGACAACAAATAAATAATACTGCCGCTCGAGGATTGTCGATCGAATACAGATAAGTAAGAACATAAGGTGGTTTGTAGTTATTTTGCAAAGCTCGACAAACACACTTCACCAACCGACGATGTATGTTATACGCGCATTGGTGATATTTGCATGCTTGTGTAAGGCTCGAAGGGCGACGGCCCAACAATTCGACTCTACGGATCCTTCGACGATATACTACACCGAACCCTATAACAACAGGGTGACTACTGATTATGGAGTATCAGGATTTACCGATTTACCCGGTGGTCGAATTACCAGAGGGGAAAGGTTACTGGAGAGGTCACGGAGTCCTTACATCGTGCGCGAGGATCTCTTCGTCGAACGCGATGGCACGCTCGTGATAGAGTCTGGTGTTGAGATCCGGTTTGCCCCCATGATTGGCATCACGGTCCGTGGCGTTATCACTGCACAGGTAAGATCGTTATCAATTCAAACGAAATAACATACCCCCGCAATCTCGGCTACCAACATATACGGTATAGAACCTCGCATATCAGGCCCTCGATTAACCGAGGTTCCGCGTTGTCCGAGGCTTGATGTCATTGTATGTATGTATGTACATACATACCTATATACATACATACATAGATACTACCTACACTCGTAACCCATCATGGTAGGTATATGTATATACACTGATCACATTACTCTCATCGATGGGTTTATGCAAGATTGTCAGAACCTGCGATTCTACATTCATAACACTTATCGATGGTGTTCAGTCGGATAACGTAGTATCTCGCGAGCGACTCCGAAATCACTCTGTAGGGCTATAGACTTGCCATACAATTGCACAGCGATTTCAGTCACTCGCGAGATACCTACTGCGTTATTCGACTAAACCATCGTTATAAATGCGGATATCTACCTGTATCTACATCACGCACTGTGTCGCACGTAGCGAACGCGGGGGCGTAATCACGCAAATTACCTTAATATTGAAATGCTCGTAATACATATAGGTATGTCCATTATGTGTGCATGATAGTGGAATCGATTGTTGGATATATAACGAGATGTGTGGGTAATGGGTTATAGGTATAGGAGTTTAGATATGAACGCATATGCATCATTATTGTTATTGGTGTTGGGTAGTGACGGTTAGCAGGGAAAAAATGCGGCACACGATGATGTTGACGGTGCATCGGCAACGGTTGATCGAAGAATGTTCTTTGTTACCTAGTTGTTAGCGCGGATACGATGGTATAGGGCGGTGACAACGACTGCGTTGGAGAGAACAATTTACTGCAAAGTGCAGGCGGGAGTAAAGTGAACTATAAGGCGCAACGCGTGCGTTCGTATTCGACCCCATATAGGTATATGTATACTGCACATACTACTTCTGTGAATTACGTGTAATGCAGGGTACCTCATTGCAGAATACTTATACGTACCATGTATAATAGTCATGCTCTACAAACATAATCGCTTAGACCTCATAATTAGATTGACCGTCCTAAATGCTGTTCAGAACGCCCGGAGATGGTCGGACTTAATTTCATCAGAATGTTCTTCATCATAAGTATGTATGTATGTATGTACAAAGAAATTACAGTGACAAATAGCTATGCATCTATACGTATGTATAGACGTTGCGATAAAAAAAGACAGTATAGGTGTATCGAATTAGTGAATTCAATACGACTCACGTCTCATAATAATATAAAGAAAGTGCATTAGACAGAGGTTATATTATACGTGTGTGTATATGTATAGAGAAGAGCTGCGCACCGCGTCAGTAGCACCAAGGGCGAAGGAGATTCAACGATATATCCATATACCTACCTGCAACCTGTCTTAGAGGCAATACTACCACCTTTCCCCGTTGAAAGGGATTCTCGCGTTTATATTTAACCACATATAGGGTGTCTTGATTTGAACCGACACGACCAGTCATCTCTTATGTATAAGGGGAAGATTATGGCTTGCGCGTTATCTTTCTATTAAAAGCACAATTATACATGGTATACCAGCGAAGAGGGCAACATTTAACTTTTTGTGTTGACTTTATTGACTTCTACTTACCTATAGTGTAATTATTGAATTTTATAGAGTACCAAGGCGCTTTGGTTATACACAGCTCCATCTTATATGCGAGGAGAGAGCAGTGTGAAAATTATTGTATAGATCCCAAACCTATACCGTTGAAAAAAGTTGCACAAAAACGATGACATTGCTGTCTCAGATGATTCCTGCCTACTGTAAGCTTATATTGCGAATGTATATTCAATATATGTAGATATAGCCATAAGGTGCAAAAGCCTTTCGATAAGTATATTAATGTGGTATTTCCCACAAAAATAGTTTTGCAGCCATTTGATGTACAAAAGTATTGAAATCAATGGACGTTACCAAGTACAATTAAATTCGCTCCCAATTAATTTCCGAATATGAACTTATCGTTTAGTTTTCGACAGGTATTTACATCTCGATATACATAACGTGCGTAACACCTAATAACATGCAACATACGCACTCGTAAGAAAAGATCAATTGGTATTAAAATTATGAAAAAAAAAAATGCCCGCCAAGTACCACTGGTACCTCCAAATCTTTTATTTCTCTTGTTTTTTTGCACATTTACAGATTCTAATTAACTATTATTATCACTGGACATGACGAGTTTGTCGAGCGAGTTTGCTCTGTATGTATACATAATGCGGTTGTTAACACTTGTATAAGAGTTCGTCGAGTAATAATAAAATTAATAATCCTCTCTATGTCCCTACATACTTAGGCAATTTTTATGATGACGGAGACGACTGCGACGAAAGTTCTTGATCGAACCGAGTGCTTGTACTTTAAGAAAAACAAAAAATAATCAGTTTCCGTGCACCGATCACATTCATATTGGTCTTAAACGAAGATAGACCCTAATGTACTTAGCGCGAGACTCGACCGAGTCTCTTCATGTGTATACCTCTGTCTGCAGTCCCCGCTATACAGATTCAACGAATGTAAAGTTATAAAGCCTTAAACGTGCATGGTACAATTATGCACACATTAAGTTTCCCTATACCTAACTTACTTATAGTGCTTGAGGCTTTATAACTTTTCATTTGTTCAATTTACAAAGAAAGCACATCAGAGCTTTTTTGTAAAAAATTTAAATTCCTATAAAAACATGTATCTTAAAACTTGAAACAAACAAAAGAATTTTATAGTGAATATTTCTATATACAGGGTAGTCTTTTTTAATCGCCCCAGGCGAATATCTCGGAAAGTAAAGGAGATGCAAAAACAAGTTTGATACGAAACTTAAAGGGTTTCGAAGGGGAAAGATAATGGTGATAGGTATATCAGTTGACTTGTGGATCTTGCCACTTCCGAGATTTTTCAAGTGACTGAATTTTAGATAGGGAACACATATTTTGGGTATAAGATATCAATAGCTGCACTAGAGACAAATTCGAAAGGGATAAAAAAAGAAAATTTGAAAAAATTTTTGAGGATTTTTTTTTTGATTAAAAAAAATTTTTTTTTTTCTCTTAATTTTCAGAGAATCCGAATACTTCGACAAATATCCATTGTTCCCCACACTTTTCGAAGAAGTCTCATGTAAATCCAAAACTGCGCAGTTGGAAAGTATGAGATTGACAAAGAAATTCGTGATATAAACAGAAACAATTAACCGCATTGCATTGGTTCGCCCGACATAATTGAATTCACAAAAAAGTTCAATCTCATATCGGACTTGAGCCTCTACACCAACGTCAAGCAGTTTTTTTTTTTTTTTTTATCGTTTTCGAATTTGTCTTTAATTGACCTATCGATATCTTATACCCAAAATATGTATTCCCTATCTAAAATTCAGAATCACTTGAAAAATCTCGGAAGTGGCAAGATCCACAAGTCAACTGATATACGTATCACCATTATCTTTCCCTCTCGAAACCCTGTAAGTTTCGTATCAAACTTTTTTTCGTATCTCTTTTAGTTTTCGAGATAATCGCCTGGGGCGATCAAAAAAGACCACCCTGTATACATATATATGGCACCATATGGAAAGTCGATTTTTTATCCATAGTGAAATTTGCGAGATATTAACGTATGTACTACAGAAATTTTCACTATGTTCAATGGTTAAAATATCCCAATCAGCACTGCTAAATTCACAATGTAGACATAGAAAAAATTACCATGTTATGACTGTTAAAGGTTTACAATTCTAATCAGCGTCATTACATGACTATGACACTATGTATAGCTGATATGATATACGCGAAGTCTAAGAATTCAGTTAGGGTACAGTGAGTTGTAGATGCGCTTTGGTAGCAGGTTGCTATATCTGGTGGCAGCAGAACTTATCTTATCTTATCACTTATCAGCGTTATTATCACATGGCACGAGTTAGCTGTCGCGTTTGTTCAATGTATATATGTATACGTGTATATGTATACGCATACACGCATACAATTAATATCTAATATTTATTCTTGTACATTCACTGCAGTATGAATGTACTATACCGTCGGTGTCGTGTGGTGTGGGTATGTGTATGTATGATGAAGAACATATCAGGGTGTGCGGATGCCAATCTATCCGCTTGTGAGTCACCTGATCAGCCCTCTGTACATAATGATGATTCCTACAAGCGAATGAATCATTGATGTTAAGTCCCGAATCAATCGTGCAACGTCAAAGCCAGTGGCGAGCCTGTATTATATTCGTTGGGAACTGCTCTCAAAAAGTTATATTGATGAAATGGAAAACTTTTCTGGAGAAACAAATTATCTTGTGATGTGTAACACGTGTAAAAGCTCCCTCATTTTTCCCAACGAATTTCTAAGCAATTTTGAAAGCTACAAGGTGGCCATAGAAGCCGTACGTTTTTTCAGCAATTGACATACGAATATATTTCTAATATAATTGAATATTTAATATTAAATAAGTATTTTAATTAAAAAAAGCAAATAAAAATTCATGAATGGGGAAATCCATTATTTTTTTTTATCAAAACGTGCACATTCCTGTCACCGACTTTGTCACCAATTTTTTTGCTGAAAGTACTCCTGAAAAAACAAATTTCCTGATGGTTTCTCGTGATGGTTGATGGTTTATAGTGCAACCATTGTAAGCAGTACGTATACTTGATGAAATCTGAAAACGAAGGGTTTCAGGTGTACGTCAATCAAGCGATTTAAATGATCCGGGCTTTCGTTGACAAGCCCTGCAATGTATGTACATGGTCCGTTCACGCACTCGGCATACGGCGTTTAGTGTGCTCCAGGCTTACTGCAAGGCGTTGCGAGACAGATGAAATTTTCGGAATAAAATGTAAGAAATTTCAGACTATCAAATTTTTATTCGTAAGAGCGCAAAAAATGTACAAGCGCGCGCAGTGGAGATGGATTGAGTGCAATACGTATAATCATGAATGACAATAGAAAAGAGCAAAACCCTGACAACGGAAAACTGCAATGGATGAATAAAGAATATTTTTATCCACCTGTGTAGTTGATATGCCATCAGCTCAGGATATATGTATATATATATATATATATATATATATATATATATATATATATATATATATCGATCATCTAATTTACCACAATGACGTCTCTCGACGAAACCTCTTACGTGCAACGAGGTGTGTCATTCCAAATGCTTCCAAGTATAATATGTATACCTTGTATACAATACTGTCCATAGGGTGCACGGGCGACGATACTTCAAGCAGTATTAGGTATTTTTAATAGATTACTCTTCAACCGGATTGCGTATCACACAATACGTAGCCATTATACGTATGATATGTATATGTACATACACGTTCTTTATAGGAATAATGACATTCGTTGCACCGTACGTATGTACTCGACACACTAACCGAAAAGAAGATCGATTGTATATACAGCTTGAATTATCCTGCTTAGGGTACGAGCCTTATTACTTATAGAATAATAAATTGCAAAATTGGCACACATTAATTAGCGGTTGCTGGGTGCCACACTGGTTATCCCACTCTGGGCGTACTATAAATTGAGTGTTAAAATTGACATTAATATGTACACGAGTTCCAAATCTGATTCTGTTATTCAATTATCAACATTTGAAACTGAGACGCTTATAACACAATCACGTGTGAGTGTGTACAATCATACATACAGGTATATATGTATACACTGCGTACTACGGCTCCCGTTGCGCAGAATCACAGAGATTAGAGTTACCGTGATATAGTTTCCAAATCCCTTACGATCCGATCGTATTACTGGCGAAGAATATATTGGGTTACTCACTAACGGTCGGGCTATAACTTGAAATATATAATTACAATAAATTATGGGTGTACTGTATATTTGGCATCTATGACCGCGTGTCGCAACCGGAAACAGAGGATAAGGGATATATGTAGATTATAGAAGTATTTGATATTCGTTTATAATGGAGTACGACCGATATATAAGAGGAGAAAATCATATCCGATTGTGCATGTATTATGAATTCCGATTCATATATCAGGTATAACATCATCCGTATAGGTATATGCCTATCAATATAGACAGTGATATAGTCATAGGAATACCGAATACCCGTGTTTCTGACATGAGTTCAATAATTTCAAGAGGCTGAACGTGATGCAATTAAAAGTTTGTTTCTTCATCGAGCATCTTCTCTACACATTTTCGTATTTTATCATAAAATTTATAATCAGAGTAAAACATCTTCACCTCCCCCTGGACAGTGAAAATATTCATATTACTGCATGAAATGAGGTGAGTTGACACCGAAATAATGCATGTACCTATAAGTATAATACTTCTTAACCACTCGGCAGGAATGAATTATATGGGTACTGTAATAAATATCGTTCTCCATAGTCAATGGCGGGACAACCTCGCGGTGTTTCGTCTCTTCCCTAATATATGTATGTTTGTATGTACCTAATACATGTCTATACACATTACTTTATTACAATATAAAATCCGGGAAATGCTCTCGTCGCTGCGACATCCCCGGCGTTCCACGTTCCGCGCTTCAAGGATATACCTATAGCGGCATGGGCTTCGGATTTTGGGTCAGTGATCCCTACAATTTTCATTACGGTTCTCTGTGGTTCTCGAATTTAGAAAACGTGGATCTGGATTACATCTAGACAGGTACGGTAGTCAAATAAATATACTAGCTATTATAACGTGGATACATGATAAATATCTTCTAACTGATAGAGAGAGAGAGATTGGTTGATTGATTGAATTTATTTATGCCCTGGTAATCCGTGGGGCAAAATTAGAAATAAAGATGCTGATACTACACAATATAAAATACAATTTGATAGAAATAAAAGTAAATAGTACAATAATAATAGAATATAGACAAAAGTAATGGCACACAAAAACATTAATGCAAAAGCAAAAATTACAATGAAGCAGAGTGCTTAACAATGACAAGATTAAAATTAACAATTAAAATTAAAAGCTAAAACCGAGATGAATACATCTAGAGATAAAATTATAGCTAAAAGTAAACCTAACTAGGAACAACAAGAGCACGAAACACAAGTGCAATATAAAACTAAATATTTTAAAATATTGTAAAAGGGTGCCATCCACCATAACAATCAGGCAGCTAGACCGACTCCGTGTCAAGTTCAAAAAGGTGAGCAAAGAGCTTATGTTTGAACAACCCCAAAGATCGGGAACTAGCAATATCACCAGGGAGTGAATGCCAGAAGTAAATGGCAGCAAGGCAGAACGAATCGCGATATGTGGCAGTACGATGCAGTGGCACACTAAACACGGCTGAGCTGGATTGGCGAGTCGGGCGGCTATCAAGTGGCACATAGCGGATAAAAAGTTCGGACAAATAAGCTGGTAATGTTCCCTGGAGGAGGTTGAACACTGAAATACCCAAATAGTATAGGCGTCTTGAGCGGACCGAGAGCCAGCCTAACTGCCTGCGGTAAGGCGTGATGTGCTCATCGCGTCTAAGGTTATACACAAATCTAATAGCAGTGTTCTGTAGACGCTGCAGAGTAGTGTTAAGCTCTCCAGATAAGTCATTATAAACTAGGCAACAATAGTCTAACAAAGGGAAAATGAGTGTTACAATAAGCCTAGCCTTCAGCTCACGAGAAAGGGCATTTCGATGATGCTTAAGCTTGAAAATGGAGAAGCTAACTTTATTGGACACTGCTAGGACATGACCACGCCAAGAGAGATTAGCCCGCATAATCACACCCAAATTTCGCACTTCATCCACGTACGGAAGCACAATACCATTAACTACGATGGGAGGGAGACTAGCTAGGTCCAACCGATTGATATAAACGGCACTTCCTGAAATTAGAACCTTAGATTTGGCCAGGTTAAGTTTTAGACCATTGACTGCAGCATAATTGGCAATGACATTGACATCATGCACCAGTTGCGCAATACCATCAGTAAGTTTGGCAAGAGGGCAAGTAAGATAAATTTGAGTATCATCGGCGAATATAAGATGCCGTGTGTAACGCAAATCAGCACCAATGTCGTTTATAAATAGTGAGAAGAGCAAAGGACCTAGCACGGAGCCCTGAGGAACACCAGCGAATGTCGGCAGCCAGGATGAGCAATTACCGTGTTCATCAACCACAGCCTGAGACCTGCCTGAGAGGTAAGAGTGAACCCACCGCAAAGCATTTTCAGAGAATCCCAACTTTTTAAGCTTCCCCAGCAGTAAAAGATGATTAACCATATCAAAAGCCTTACTAAAGTCAAATAAGACTAAAATCGTGAGGCATCTGTCATCAACGCCACGTCTTATGTCGTGGGATAACCTAAGTAATGCAGTTTGTGTGCTGAAGCCTGTTCTATAGCCAGACTGAAACGGATCAAAAAGGTTGTGATGGTTGACGTAGCGCAAAATTTGAGCATGCACAATTCGCTCAAATATCTTAGAGAGCTCACATAGGTTAGCGATCGGTCGAGTGTCAGACGCGGACCGCGGTGGGTTAACCTTGAGTAATGGTCGAATAAAAGCACGCTTCCAACACAATGGAAAGTAGCATAACCTGAGACATTGATTAAAAAGTGACGCTAGTGTTACAGATATACTCGGAAGCGACTGATGTAATACAAAGAGCGAGACGCCATCAGGACCAGAACTACGCAGGGGTGAGGTGGAAGATTTAATAACAGTGAAAACATCGTTCGGTGATACTGAAGAGAATTCAAAGGATGCCCAGCTGTCTAAACATGCGTTACCAGCAAGATCAATAAGGTTATTAAAAGCAATAGAGTCAATAGTATTAAAAGCATTAGCATCTAACCCAGAAGATGCTTTCGAGTAACTGACAAATGACGCTTTCAGTTCATCAGAAGAATAAAAGCTAAGCGGCGAAGTCGTACGGTGCTTAACAAGCCCTAGGTTGGCCAGCTCGCGCCACAATTTCGCGCTGTCGGTAATCGCCGAGAGTGTACGCCAGTTGTGATCGTCCACTGCTTTCCGCAAATCAACCGTAAGCAGGTTGCGATATTCCCTATACTCAGCTAAGGCCAGAACACTGCCAGAGCGTTTAGCCTGCCTATATAACGAGTTACGCTAGAGAGAGAGAGAGAGAGAGAGAGAGAGAGAGAGAGAGAGAGAGAGAGAGAGAGAGAGAGAGAGATTAGATTAGATTAGATGTCGTTTATTATGCCTTAGCCTACCTATAGGCCATGGGGCAATCAAAAATTACAACAGTAAAAATAATACAATATGACATAAGAATAAGAGCAAAAGTAACTACCAATACAAAAAGAAAATAAAATAGAGATAGAAAAACATGACACAAAAATAAGAATACAAATAAACAGAAACAGAGAAGAACATGGAATAGAAATAGAGAGGGCAGAACAAGGCATCAAAATAAAATACAAATAAATATAAACAGAGAAGAATGTAGAATACAAATAAAGAAAAGATGAAACATGACATAAGAATCAAATAAAGATAAAAATTGATACAGATAAAAATAGCATAAATTACATAAAGATCAAAATAGATATAAATAAAATAACATAGATAAAATAAAATAAATACAAATAAAGTAAATAATTAATTAAGTTAGATAGCAGGACAGCATAACGGCAGTCACTGCACGCACACCACGGAGGCCACTGACTGAGTAGGTCGGATAATACGGAGCACGAATAAGGGAGCATCTGCAAACAAGAGGAACATGGTAGAGGTGGCACAAAAAATCAGGAGTCAAAATTCTAGATTCAAGGCGCAGGACACCACGCTACTCAGTTCAGCCTTAAATTGAAAATTGATAGAACTGGTTATCATGCCAGTTACCAATACATTAAATTACAATCTATCTATAGCTTAACTACCTATCTACTCAAGACAACAGACCAGCCAACAGCAGCAGCCGCCTTAAAGCTAACCAAAATAGGCTGACTCGATGCGCGAGAGAGAACATGCTTGCGAGCGCACCAGACCGTCAAAGTTTCGGTCTGATCTGATCGGCATCAAAGCTCGCCTCAGCTGACGATAAGTGCGAGAGAAGCCTCATCTTAAATATGTCGATTGACGCCGACTCACGAACATCCTGGGGCAAACCATTCCAAAAGTAGATGGCCGAAAGCGCAAAGGAGTGACGGTAGCAAGCCGTCCTATGGTTCGGGATCGCAAATATCGGAGACACACCCGAATCAGTGAGCCTAGAGGAGTGACGGAGATACGGGTCAGGATCTCGGAATAACTCCCGCAGGTACGGAGGAGAAGATGAGGCCAGGACTTGGTAGAGAAAGGCACCGAGAAGGAATAATCTGCGATCCGAAACCGAGAGCCACTTCAATTTTAAACGATACGGTGTAATGTGGGCATCACGCCTCAGGCCAAAAATAAACCTAATGCCGGAATTCATGAGACGCTGAAGCTTTAGATTAAGGTAACCCGTCACATCATTGTAGACAAGGCTGCAGTAGTCGAGATGGGGGGAAATCAGCGCATTAACGAGTAGAGCTCTCACTTGCGGCGAGAGAGCTGCAGCATGGTACTTCAGCCTGTGGAGGGAAGCATGGACCCTGGGAAGCAGAGAGAGAGAGAGAGAGAGAGAGAGAGAGAGAGAGAGAGAGAGAGGGAGAGGGAGAGGGAGAGGGAGAGGGAGAGGGAGAGGGAGAGGGAGAGGGAGAGGGAGAGGGAGAGGGAGAGGGAGAGGGAGAGGGAGAGGGAGAGGGAGAGGGAGAGGGAGAGGGAGAGGGAGAGGGAGAGGGAGAGGGAGAGGGAGAGGGAGAGGGAGAGGGAGAGGGAGAGGGAGAGGGAGAGGGAGAGGGAGAGGGAGAGGGAGAGGGAGAGGGAGAGGGAGAGGGAGAGGGAGAGGGAGAGGGAGAGGGAGAGGGAGAGGGAGAGGGAGAGGGAGAGGGAGAGGGAGAGGGAGAGGGAGAGGGAGAGGGAGAGGGAGAGGGAGAGGGAGAGGGAGAGGGAGAGGGAGAGGGAGAGGGAGAGGGAGAGGGAGAGGGAGAGGGAGAGGGAGAGGGAGAGGGAGAGGGAGAGGGAGAGGGAGAGGGAGAGGGAGAGGGAGAGGGAGAGGGAGAGGGAGAGGGAGAGGGAGAGGGAGAGGGAGAGGGAGAGGGAGAGGGAGAGGGAGAGGGAGAGGGAGAGGGAGAGGGAGAGGGAGAGGGAGAGGGAGAGGGAGAGGGAGAGGGAGAGGGAGAGGGAGAGGGAGAGAGAGAGAGAGAGAGAGAGAGAGAGAGAGAGAGAGAATAGAATAGAATCCATATGGGATATGGTTTATTATGGCCATGGTGCAACTCCCCTAGAGCACCGGTGAATGTATGTATGTATTGATTCTGATCTCCTCGATACAGGTGATAGATAATTTTATATAGGTTAGTAAATCACGAAGAAGTCATGTACGATAGAATAAAATGCAGTACATACGATAAGAATGAAAGCACACTCGACGAAACAGGATAGAAAGCGAACATAGTTTAAGGTACGGTATATGGAATACGTAAGATCTCTTCTAGCTAACGCAGGGCGTTGAATGAAGGCCTCCTGCTCCGGAGTAAGCAAGAGGGAGTGTACGAGTTGAACACGGGCAGAGGAGCAATCCGACAACACCCCGGCCGGCAGAGAGTTCCAGAGAAACAGAGAAAGGGAGAGAGAGACAGAGAGAGACAGAGAGCGGGCTTGTGTTTTTGATATCCAATTCGGTATCCTAAAATCTTCTTACTGAATCTTAACGTATATGACCTTATACTTCGAAGACGTTCATTTAATTCAATAAGCCGCAATTCCCAACCTTTTGCACGACGGCGCGGCAGGCCAGAAAGCGCCGGATGGGTCGACGGCTGCTGACTGGCTGACTTCCCTTTGCTGTACACGCATGCACGCACAACGCAGCTCGGGCACGGACGTTATGATCGCTGTACATCGCGTAGTCGCGCTCACTGCGTTCCAAGCAGCATATTTTTGTTATTATACATACATACATACATACATACATACATACATACATACATACGTACTTGGTTTTATGAATAATATACCATAAGCTACACACATGGGGTTATTCAGTATGAATGCTTTCAAGCAATGGTCGTTTGTTTCGGATATTTCCTGAGCCAGTATTTCAGCTTCACTGTAAAGCAGTTTATAGTCCTACCTATACCCTGCCCTGTACCGCAGGCACTATCAATCCATTTACCCTATGGGGAAATTAATCGGAAATTAATCACGGTTTGTCGTTTTATAAAACGAGCATTGGATTAACGAAATAACAGACCCATGCGTAGTACACAAACAATTATTTCCAATCTGACATAGAATTCTGTAACCCCTGCTGGCAATCACCTCTGGAGTCAAAGTTCTTAAAATATATTGGCATAACATGGCGTGAAATTTCAGTCGCCAAGAAATTGCAGCATCTTCTCGTAATCTTCGCATTTTTCTGAATCAAACCTAAATCCTTCGCCTATACGGATAGGGAAACATAATATGCTGTACACATTTCGAAAAATTATATTCTCGCATTACTCATAAATATGTTACCTATATGAAGGTATAATGTATGTACGCGCGTACATGTATAATTGTGTACACATATAACTTACTAGTGTCTGATGCAGTTCCGGTTTCGTGTATATGTATTGGAAGTTATATGAACAAAAATCTAATACTATAAATATTGAAAAGCAATGATTCCTGTATACATGGAGATCATAATTAATTTTCACGCACATGTCGACGGTGCGTGCGGCACTGTCATAGACTGTTCAAGTTACAAGGAGTCGTGGGCAGAGCTTTCAACAATTAATCCCAATTGTTCGAAGTGGTCATCGCACAGCTACGTATGCATCATGCGTATACGGGTATACCGCTGTCAGTATTCTTATACATACCCATACCTGCATCCATATACTTGCACCTCTTTCAGCAGTCAGCACTGGCAGCTCGTCAATTTTCCGTATGAGCTTACTTGATAACTTTTAACAAGGAGTGGTGGTCCTTACGATCTGTTTGTCAATATTGGCGCATACTATACACAGCGGTGGATCAAATTGCCTCATGATTATCAGTCCAGGGTTCAAACAGAGCTGCAGATTGTTCCCCCAGTGACTTTCGGAAGTGAGTTCTTAGATCATAACGCCGTCCTTCGGTATAACAGGAAATAATCTATACTTCAGACCTGTGTTGGGTTTAATGACTCCACAATATACAAAAATATTACTTTGAAGAAAAATAAAAAACAAAACTGATAAATACTGATAAGTGAGAAGAGTGACTTGATTTAGCGGGTATCGTCGGATGCAGCTCGTCATTATACTTATAACTATATTTATTATAACGGAATTACGTATACCTACTTACCTATCTACCCACCTACCCGTCTACTTACCGGCTACCTTCCCCCATGCCTAAAATATAACGATGTTTAGAACCTCGTTGAATCTATTCTGTTGCTACATACGGTGTTTTATGCTACATCCGTACTATTGTGTATGCGTAATATACGTATACGTAACAGTTCCAGGGAGTTGACTTCCGGCCAACAATAATTGCTCTGCTCTCTTAATTTTCTAATTGACTCCGGGATATGTCTTCCCCGCCCCAGTGCCCCGCGACCGACACTGGAGACAGTGCCATAGAGTATATGAACCAGTTGATTATGAGTGTGAAGCGCGGTGCTGACGATGAGTCAAAAAGGCCACGCGACGGGTCAACAAGAAGTGACCCTACGAGGTTGAGTCTGCAACTCATCGTCAGTGAACTGGTGGACGGAGAGTTGACACCGAGGTCAACCAATTCACTTGACTTTCGGCTGCAGGGTATCGTCGCCATATTCATACATATATATTGTCGATCCTACGTGTAATGTACATACATACATACATACATACATACATACATATACATACTGGTTTTGTGGATTTGTCTCAACCTACTTTATATATAAATTACCGAACGAGAAATACTAAGGAAAATCCTGGATACGGTAGAAATTTAAAATTGTCCGGGAGACTTATTTCAATTGCTACGTGGAAGGGTGAAATACATCTTTGTACCCCCAAGAATTAATTGCCAACATGATCGATTTCTGTTTCTATCCCTTCTGATTTTTACCATTCTTTTATCCAGAATCTTACGAGGCCAACCGACAAGCTATACTATAGTTTGCTCGAAAAACGTACAGATGAACTGTTGTACTTTAATTATAATTTTTTATCTCAGGGTACTCTCGAAGAGCCGATCGTGCTGACGAGCGCCGAGCAGCAGTCTAACCGGCCTGAGCCTAGGTCTATTCGACTGGTCGATGGACCGAGCCCTTTCGAGGGACGGCTGCAGCTTCTTCATCAGGGCGAGTGGCGAGCCGTTTGCACCAACTCACGCAAGTGTGTTCATCAATTATTTGTTCTCTCCGCATTTTGTGTATCTAACAATATTGTCCAAGTCAGCATATACATATATGTATATCGCATTTATTATAACGAATGATGAAAGGGGCCATAGGTAAAAGACGACGTGATTCTTTGAGTCCTGCAATATGTGATACACCATTATGGGTATGATATATATCTACACAATATTTCGGATTTCAGCTGGACTCGGAGTGATCTGGAAACGGCTTGTCGAGAATTGGGATTGCAAGGAGGTGGATGGCGTGGCTGGTTGGATAGACAGTGGCCGGCGAGACCACGGCTTCTTTATGAACAGCCCGGCTGCCGCGGCACCGAGACATCCTTGCAAAATTGCGACCAGTGGTCTAACAGGCAGCTTGGTGGCGGGGTTTGTGGTAATATTCATTTGATCTATAAACAATCAAAGATGCATATCTCCATCTTTATGATACTTCAATCTCAAATGATATTACCCAGATAAAACTCACCCTCACTCCTACGTATCGTATACGTTCAGACACTGAGGACATATACATATATTTGTACAACCTAGAATAATATGTGTATTTCGTGAGATTACGAGGAACCCATTCACTAGATGTAGGCAACTCAGCAGTCAAATCCTGAAAACTTCCGAAGACATTATATTTGTAGTTACAACCACTTGGTGGGGGTTTCCGGCCTATGTTATTTATGACGAATACAATGACTTCGGATGTCTTTAGGATTTGATATAAGTTGTACGTTATAGGTACATACATATAGGTATACATACCATATGGGTGTATAATCCCGATTTATCCTACGACGCGCCATTCAAGATGTATCATTTTTTAATATACGTATAATATTTCAAATGCAGGTGATACTAAGGTGTATTATATGCTACGAATGATTCCAGATTATCATCCGGACCTTGCTATTTCATGCTTGCCGCGACACGATGGCGGCACCCAGGCCATCAAACATTGGCGAGGTCTTAGGTTCGAGGATGGCCTTTACGACAAGCCACTGATCCAAGAAAATACCATGTACGTGCACAGATCCAGGTCGATTCTCAGACACGTCGATATCAAGTGAGTAGATCCTACGATCGACATGTGTATAAAGCAGCCTTAGCCCGTCTTCAAGAGGTGACTCTAATGATTAATTTAATTTTAATCTAGATATGCGGGTACTGGCCGAGAGTACAACACGACGTCTGCACTTCACGTCGAAGGTGTTCCACCTCGTATGGAATCACTATCAATTCTTCACTCAGCGTTTAACGGTTTAAACGTCACATCCCCGGATGGTCCAACTATCATCACGAATTGTACCATACGCAATAACAAGGGTGAGACTCGATCCGTACCACATACGTGCATACTATCTGGAATCGAAATATCAATGGCTAATATACGATGATCATAAGTGCAACTGTATAGAAGTATTCAATTATATTGATTTCCAATAATTTTGTCTGGCGCGTGATTTCAGGATACGGTATTTACGTAAACAGCTCGACCGGACTTACCTTAGTTGAAAATTGCATGGTGCTTGACAACGGGGCTGACGGAATAAAATACGTGCACCACGACGAGAAACCTGACGAGAAGCTGGACAGAACCGATCATCACGACTTGTGCCAACTCCCCGGAACTACGAGTCAAACCTTTCCGATCATAATTTTCATGGAGCAACGAAATTATAAATTGAACGAGGAAATTTGCACCAAGGTTGGCATATATGCTTATTCTAGACTCCTATACCTACCTATTATACAACTTTAGAATTTCTTTGGTATACAATATAACGTGTCCATTCGTAATGAAATACTATCATGTCCACGTTTTGCAGCATATTTATACGAGGCCTGGCCACGTCCTGACAGTACACTTTCTTCAAATGATCACGGACAGGAATGATACAGCGACAATCGAGGTTTACGATGGAATTAGTGGGGGAGAAAGACTCCTGGCGAGCGTTAAAGTAAGAAATGGAACTTTGCCACAAAGCGTAACTACGACGCGTCATAATTTGTACATAAAATTCACCGCTCAGCCTCGCACGCAGATGATCGCCTTCGTACGACTTTCCTCGGGATACAGTAAGATTGTAGTTATCATTGCTAATCAGAATGTGCAAAATTTTCGGAAAAATTGTTAATCGAAGTTCTAACTCGATGGGGATGGAAATAATTCGGTTCTTATACTCTTTCGTGTATTGCACGGTACCTAATTTATATTATCCTTTTCAGAGAAAACATATGATTTGAACGTAACCAGCAGTACAATAGCGGACAACAACGGGCGTGGAATAGCCGTGGAGAAGATACGTTCGGCTGTTCATGTACACGACACCTCGGTATCGAATAACAATCACGTAGCGGGTATTCATGTAACCGGGGGATCGGCAGATATAAACGTGACGGATAGTCGCATATCGTTCAACAACGGGGATGGCGTGAACGTAACTGTGTATGGTGGCAATCGGAATATATCCAAGACAAGCATCTCCTCAAATCGTGGATATGGTTTTGCAGTATGGCTCAACGACAGCTCTCATTCGGAATACATTTCGTTCAATCAAACGACCGTCGTTGAGCACTCTGAGATATTCAAAAACAAAGACATTGGCGTCTTGGTGAGTTAATTGTGCCTGAATTTTTACAAAAGTCCCAGAATACGCTGGTTTAGATATACCTTATACATGCTTATACCTATATCCACGTACAGCTGTACGTTGCGAATGTAATGAAGATATGACAGACCGAACGATTCTTATGTGAATTAGTTTAGTTTATTCAAAATTTTATCATTATCAGGTCGGAAACGCGACAGGCAACTCGTACGTCAATATAACCGGCAACTGGTTCAACGCAAGTTCCGAGGTTGCAGTCCAAGTTGAATCCAGCTGGAGGCACGATCGAAATTTACTCAAGCTTCAAATTGGCCACAATGTGTTTGTGCAAAACTCTAAACTCGGTATAAAATTGACTCCGGCCTTGAACATGGACGGTTGCATCGAGTACAATCAATTCCGAGAACACTCGTATGGGGGTATATTGGTGCGGAATCCGCTTTACGAGGAGTTCAACACGCTACCGGCGACATTGGCGATCCAATATAACGAGTTTTACAACAATCGCGGTGTGTTTGTTGTTAGCATTGGTCTATCGCCTTACAGTGACGTGCAGAAGGTACTCTTTACTAGAAATTTCGTCCGCGACAATCGAATTCGTGAACCATTGGACAACAGTGATAACCAAGGGATAAGATTGATACCACGATCGAAAGTAGCCGCGGCTGTGGTCGTCTCGTCGGCTAATGTCGACGTGTTCAGGAATATTATTCACAATCCAGAATCTACATATGAAATTGGCTCCCACTTGGGTGATCAGAGCAAAGTCATCAATTGCACCTTCAATTGGCTAGGATTTTCTGAAGAACCGAAAATATTTGATCGATTGTTTCACAGGTATGTAGTATTACGACGGATACCTATATACCCTATACATCTATCACACGCATGGGCCCGTACAAATAATTATGCGTATACACATGTATATGGACGTATATACCATTAAGGTGACACTTATTTTCGATTTGGTTTAAATTTTCTGCTCCGAGTCCATAAAATGTTTTTAAATGCATCGCAAAAAATATCCCCGGAGCCCGGAATTTTTATTTTAATATTCAATGGTGTCACTGGTCTTTTAAATTTTCCGTTCAAACAACACTGTGTTCTCTGGTGTTTAATTTTTTTTTCACATACAAGTTCAAGAATCTCTAGTTGTTCAGCTGAATGTCAAACATAAATTGGCGTCTCACAAAAAAACAAAACGTTTCATACAAAAGTCATTTGATTTTTCAAGCAGAACAAAATTACGTAATACAAAACATGGGTTTTCATATGAAACAAACAAAGTTGACCTTTCCCTGACCTCAGCGGCGCCTCCACTGAAAAATCCAATAACGCCAACTTCTTTCCCCTCTGAACCCTGCAACTTTTGTCCGAAATATTCTCTCTCGTATCTAGCTTGGTTTGGGAAATATCGGCGTGAGGAAATTAAAACCAATCACCCTGTATAGTATTTTCCGACCTGCGATGCTGCAGATCTAAATACGTTTTTTCACCTCATATATAATCATTATCGATCCACTCTATTACAGAAAGGATAGGTACAACTTAGCTAAGATCGAGTACCTACCGTATCTACTGCACAGCAGTAATCCAGCAGCGAATACAATAATATCAAATCCCACTTACGTGCCACAATTTCATACACCTGGTACAAATTTAGTCGGCGGCGAAGTGGACGGCCAGGAAAGTCTAAGCGCTGGGGAGTATGTGGTTGTGCGAGATATCAATGTAAGGCCTGGAGGAAAATTGACGCTACAGCCGGGTGTTACGTTGCGATTTCCCCCCGCGGTCGGGATGATGGTTGCTGGAAAGCTGGACGCGCGAGGTAAAGGTCCGAGTGATATTCTATTCACCCTGAAAGAGGAGATTGTTAACGAGCCCGAAAACGAAACTATCACGGACATGCCAATGTCCGATGATGGAGAGACGAGTGCACTCGTCAGACTTCTCGGCGGCCGATCCAATCTCGAAGGCAGATTGCAGGTATTTTTCGAACATATAAATGTGTGATATACATTAGGTGATACTTTGATACTTTGTATATATACCTATACTACATTTATGTATTGTTTATGTAACTAGGTCCGCATCGGGGAAAGGTGGGGCACAGTGTGCAATTATGGATGGACAATACGAGATGCCGCGCTGGTATGCCACCAGTTGGGATTGAGTTTGGATCCGGACAATTGGTACATGGAGCGGTCGGAAATTCCCGCTGCCGGTACAAACGAGGATATCATTCTGAGTAACGTTCGATGTACGGAGGATGACGTAGACATCACCCAATGTCGGGCAGAAACTGTAAATGAGTTTGAGAATTCCTGCACTCACGAGAACGACGTCGGTGTCATTTGCTCGGAGGCTGGTTGGGCCGGTCTTAGATTCAGTCCATTGGCTCAAAGGAGTGATCTTCAGTATATCACTATTGAAAGAGCAGGTCTACTCGATTATACTACCAACGCGTTCAAACCTGGTAATTATAATATATGTATACATGCATACAATCACTATAGACACACATCTACGTGCAATACTACAATAACTTGCGTATAAAACGACAATTTCAGCATTACAAATTGATTTTGCGAGACACTCTATGGATGGTATAAAAGTAGTGAACAATCTCCAAGACGGACTAGGAATATTGTATTCCGACATCTATTCCGCTGACGCGGTAAACACCGTCAGGAACAGTGAGTTCTCAAACAACCGAGGTAGTGGAATTAGTTTTAAACAGCTCGGTCTGAAAGTATCGAATTCTCGACTGGAGAACAACAGGATAGCTGGGATCAGGCACAACCCTGCTTTATCAGCGGTACAACAAAGAGAATTTGCCGGGTGGTTTGAACGTTCGCCCGACATGACAGTCGACACGCCCTACAACCCGATCATCATACCGCAGGATAGTGGTGACATTGAATTGGCCAGAGGAGAGACCAAGTATGTTGTTACAGCCAAGGGCGGTCGAGAAAATCTCAATCGGTTGATAAACATTCAGGTGAGAATAATATGGTAACAAAACTAGTGAATGTTGAATAGCAGCCAGTATACCGCGGTTACTCCTAAAGTACCTATATATACACAATTCAAGAACCAATCATAGTATCAATATACCTACCTAAAAATCTAGATATTTGAGCAACCTGTAAGTTCTCGACCCTTCTAGTTCGCGGTTTCTAGTTGAGGATCGACGATTCCAAAATATTGAACTATGAGTAAAAAAATGTTAATTTTGAAAATTTCCAATCCTATACCAAAGACCGACGTATTGTTTCCCGTTTTACAGTGTACACCTGGTTACGTGATTGGTATTCAGCTCTTGAATCCAATTCAAAATCGTAGTACGGAGCAGATAATTATCCACGATTCGCAGCACATGAACTACAAGAGTAACATTTGGCACGTGAAAAGAGATCTCACTGTGTTTCCAGTAAGCTCAAGTTCGTTCAAAGTTATTCTGGAATATAACAGTGGCGATGCTTCACTGGGTGGTACAGTTATCGTACTTACAGCACTTCTGGCTCCCATACAGGTAAGCTTCGCCATAGTCCGAGTTTATGTGAAAAAATGGGGATGATGTACACAGTACATGTGTTGCGTCTATTTTACGGCGATAGCCCAAGCATACACTTATTGCAGCCAGCTCTATAATTAATGCACTTGTCGAATCGACAGTGAAAAATATGAACCCAATGAAATGCAGCCGTGTTAGTGTAGATCAATGCCCTATACATATGTATACCTGCATATCATTTCTATATTACATTTGTATATTACAGGATATCCGTAATCGAATTGTCCAAGGACCCACGCCGACGCTGACCGTTTCTAACACAAAAATAAAAGGGAACAATCACGGAGTAATGGCATCGTATTATAATCGATACTTGGATGAGATAGGTGATCACTTTTTGCGAAAAGCAAATGAGACTATTAAATTAATAGGTTGCGAAATATCTCGCAATGCGGAACAGGCAATTTACATCATTTCACCGCATTGGAACGTCTTTGAGTCCAACGTGTCCGAGATTTCATTTCAAATCAACAACACATTGATCACGGATAATGGGAAGGGTATTTTGCAATTTAGCCGTGACCTGAGACATTCAAATAACTTGTTCCATTGGATTCTGCAAGACAATACCTTCGAAAGAAATCGTGCTGGTGGATTCGATGTCTCGTTGCCCTATGTGTGGCAGTACAACGAAAATTTCACTCACTCTTTATATTTTGATAATAATACATGGCGTAACAACGAGCAATTCGGTTTCATCGTCGACGGTCATTTTGCCAATTTAAACATGTCATACAATGTATTCGACAACAATCGTTGTAAAACCGGCCTTATATCTCTACGTGGTATGGAGAAGCGGATTGATATTCACCACAACCGGATCGAGAAGAACAGCGGCACCTATATGGTAGAGTTCAAGGCCGACAGCCAGTCAGAAATTTTGGGCGATGTATACGCCGTATTTTTAGAGAACGAGGTCAAGCGAAATCATTACGAAAGTATAGCCAGAGGTTTTCATCAAATGTACAATACCCCAACCTACGTGGTTGGCTTTCATGGTATCCAAAAGGTGGGCGTTCACAGAAATTTATTCGGAGAAAACACCTTGGATTATGAACTCTTGGCTGGCATCAGAACGGCAAAAATCAACAACGAGGTAGACGTCAGGGAAAATTGGTGGGGTACCTCCGATAACGGCCAGATACGGTATGTACATACATCTTTTTTTATACAAGCTATCTCCACAGTATAATATCATATTATGTGTTATACCTCCAAGAGCAGGCACCGTACAAATTCGTATGCATGTGTGTAAATGAGGGATATAATTGAACATGTTTATGGGATGCTCATTTACATGTAAATTAAAGAAAAGTAGAAGTGAAGAAATAAAGTAAGAATTATTGTCCCCACAGACAGAGGATCTTCGACTTTGATGATTGGAATGATCACGCGGTGGCGAACTTCAGGCCTTACTTGACAGAGGATACGATACATTCGTCACTGTCGGTCGCATGGGACCAACCGACTGCGGTTGATTTAGATAATTTGGGAGGTCGATTGGTGGAGAATTTGTCACTCTATCCGCGTGAAAAACCTTACATCATTCGGGCGGATATAACTATAATGCCGACGGCAACGTTGAACATTTATCCGGACGTTGTAATGGAGTTTGCTCCGAACGTTGGCATCTTAGCTCTTGGAACACTGAAAGCTATAGGAGCACATGGACATGAAATTGTGATGAGACCCTTGAGCTCGGACAATTCGAATTCGAATTCGAATTCGAATTTAAATTCAAATACTTTGACCAAAAGGAGCTTGAACAATATTCTGCCGTTGGATACAATTCGATTGTGCAAGGATGGGAATTGCACAACGTCCACTAATGAAGGTATAATAAGTCGGTATTACACATTAGGTTAGGCCGGAGTGAAAAAGGTCAATTTTCGCGGATCGTATCGTAATAGCACGGAGAAGTTGCGTCTCGGCATCACTGAAAAGTGTGCCAAAGGCAAAAATTCACAATCGATATCTTCTGTTCTGGGAAACACCTCAAGGTTTCGAATTTTTTAACATGCGGCTTAATTGAAAAAAAAAAACTAAATAGACCAGTTGGCACTAAAAACTTCATAAATCATCGGGCAAAACATCATCGGGTGGGTTGATTTTAGCCCATCTAAGCTTATTCGACGCGAGAAGAATGTAGCTTTCATTTGACGTACTAAAATTCAAAATATTCTGCTTAGTTTTGGCAATACAAGCGTTTGAAAATTGAGTTTTTTTCGGGTAAAAATGGGAATAGAACACGACGAAAAAAAAAAAAAAAAAATTTCGGCGCTTCTTTGTTCTTCATTCATTTTTTTTGTTTTTTTACGTTTTCCATTCTAACTTTTCCCATTTCTCTCATTATTTTTTCTCATCCTTCCAGGGACCTTTGCAAAATCCGTTTTTCAAAAGTGTGTATCGCAACAAGAAATGAAGATTTTTCGGGCTTCCAAACGCGAAACGAAAGGTTTATTCTGTTAGTTTCAAGCAAGATAAAGTTTTTGACAGTCGATAAATGCGTTCGAATCTTATTCACGTTTTAAATCGATCCAATTTTTTTTTTTGGCTCACTCTGTACATGTATAGTTGTACAATGAGTGTACAGAGCAGCCGTGGGAGGTGACAATCCTTTGCCCAATTATGCATAAACCGATATAAGCTGTACCAGTTATCGGTGAATTTATAACTCGAGCTCACTCATCGAACTCCTAATAATAAGGGATTTATCTCATTTATTTGAATAGGATTTGTGGAGTATTTTAATCACACGACGCTGCAATGGATTCCTATATGCGACTCACGTTTTACCGAGCGCAATGCACAAGTGGCGTGCCGTCAACTGGGCTATGACTCGTTGAATGTTTTTGTCACGCGTGATCGTAGGTACGAGCTTCATCCAGGTTCCTTGACGAGAATTTGGTCATGGCCGGAACCCTTGCAGGTAAAAATAAAATTCATTGGCATAGCTTGTTTAAAAAAGTCATATGAAATTTGAACGGATCAATCGAGTAGTAAAGAAACAGGGTTCATAAACGTCTAAGGGGTTCATAAAGGTTTGGTTACCTGAGACCGCAGTATGTATTGTCAAAATGATTGTAGTGCATCGGGGTCGAAGAGCGCCTGGAAGACTGCCAGATACGATTGAACGGGCAATTGTTTGGTCACCGTCATGAGTGCCCGTGGGACGGAAAGTTTGTGTTTGTCAATTGCGGTGAAAGGAACTTGGACCTCTCACGCGACTATTGGGGCGGGATCCGAGTGGCTAACAGTGATTTCGAGAATCACTTGTACGAGCATCGTATTCACGATGTCATTACCCACGAGACGGTCCAGCGGATCGAATCTACACTCAAATTCGTCAACGTGACCGGCGCTGGTATTCTGCACAACGAAAAATCTGCGGCAATACAGTCTATAATGAAATCACCGGAGATTACACATGTAAATGTTGAACAGAGCGCCTATCACGGGATAAATATGATTTCTCCCACGAATACGGTGAATATAAGGAATAACATTTTATGTATATAATATTCGGTGCTAATATCACGGATGCGAAAATCCGAGATTTTTTTCACTGGTTGCACGTGCTATTGTCTTTGTAGCAACCGTAATTAATACACACAGAGCTGGTGTTAACAAAATATGTGTATCTGTTCAGGTGGAGCTTCTGTTCAACCGTATTGAAAATGTATTGGGAACCGGCCTGAACGTTTTGTCGTTGACTGGGGAAGGTCGAGACGCTGAAGAAAGTTCATTTACGCCAATCAAATCTCTAAACATTCCGTATCACTTGTTCAGCATTATCGATATTTGCGACACTGCTAAGGAAATAACAATGGAGGAACGGGTGCTTGTTTATTACAAGTATGACAACAACCCTGTCAATTGCGTAAAGATATTCAGGAGTGTTGACAGGGTTAAGCCTTTTGGATTTAGGTAAGATATACCCCGGGATGTTATACTTACACCGCACGATCGAGAAATGATACAACCGGCGGATGAAAATACTATGGAGAACTGTAGTTGAGCAGCTATTCAAATTGTTAATGGATTCAATACAGTACTCAGTAAATTTTTACGCTTACAATACTCAATAGTCTTTCTGAGTGTAACGGGCATAGATTGGGTACCGATATATGTATTAGGGATGATTCATGTACTTATATAGTAATTATGTGTGTACTGCATGTAATTATAGTAATTATGTATCTACTGCAATTATGTATGTAAACGTACGCAGGCTGCTGCAATTCAATCTGTTCAACTCAACCGGAAAACCTGGCCGTGCTGATGGAATAACTCTATACGATGGAGACATTTATAACGTAACGGCTCGTGAAATAAAACATCTGGAAGTTGACACCCTATACGAAAAGAAATTATTCCGAACAACCGGGCCTAGTTTAAGTGTTCGGCTATTCGCCAACGGTGCCAGCAGTGTTCACGGGTTTATAGCAGAGATCGTAACAGTACCCATATCTGCAATTGGATTCAGTGAGTATAATATGAAACCTATAATATATGTATACCTATATGAAATGTTATTCTGATAAATAATTCACCAATTAATTGCCTCAAAGAGTAAAAAGTTTACGAGTATATGTATGTATAGGTTGACGCTAATACTACGGTAATTAGGTACAAAGTCTTAAATTCTCAAAATTACAAGGTTAAATTGCTCCGAAAATAAAAGGAATGCAAGCAATTTCCACAAAGGTAGGGGTGATAGGGGTAAAATGGGCACCTTGGCTGAATATGAGATTTGGGGGCAAATATCATCCTCAACATGAACAATTTGACTTATTGTCCGTACTTTATTTTTGTAAGTAACGTCAGAAAACTGAAGCAAGTCGTTTTTAAGAAACTAACGGTGTCCGTTCTGGCCCTGATTCCTATATTTCGACAAGGTGCCCGTTTTGCCCCCATTTCCCCTATCTATTTTGTTGTATGTACAAAAAAAGGGAGCTCCGTTTTTCCCTATATTCTGGATCCCTACTGTAGGCCAAGTGGTGATCTGCCGGTGAATTGGCGGAAATGGTTCATTCTCAAATTATCCACTGTGGCTACGGCATTGTAATTAGTATTGGTAATGATCATATACATAATCTTTGCAGATCGTGACGTTCAACACAACATATCCTATTCTATAATATCAAATTGTAACGAGGGCGCGGTTAAATATGCAAGTGCTGGAGAAGTGAACGCAATAATAACACTCGAGCGTAATCAATTTATGAACAATTGCTTAAAGCTGTATGGCAATATAACTACTTGTGGATCGGCAGTTACATTGGACGTACAGAATACGCAGTCGATATATTTTCGTGTAAGTAATCACTGGAGAAAATTCAATCTGCAGTCACCTTATAAATTCCAATGACACGAGTATCATGGTATACCACCGCGTTTGCACAATCAAATTTTTACACGATCTACAACAATGATGATATAGGTCATTTATGATGTTTACAATGTTTCAGAATAATTTGTTGAAAGGTAATCAAGGTGGCGTATTGATTCGTGCCGATTCCCGAGGTTCTGCTACTTCCCTGAAAGGATGGATTCATAACAATTTGTTTACCGACAATGTGAATAAGCCAACGCTGTAAGTATACACGCATCATCCATCAATATAGTGACGATTCTATGAATAAGCATGTATCATTCTTTCTGTACAAGGTGTTTTTGAGGTAACATCGCAGTAAGTTGGGTTGACTATCACCCTCACTCATGTCAATTTCACTGTTATGTTTCGTAGAAAATACTCTGTATAAGATGACCTCGGTCCACGTGTTAATACACATGTATTGCATGGTGGGCAAACATTAATTTCCATAAGCAAACATTATTTGCCCAGGCAAATACTGTATGCTAGCGGAAAGAACGAAACACTTCATAATCGAAGCTGTTTTATTATTTGACTTGGCAGTTAATCAATGTACCAACTGTCCAAGTAGGAGGTCATACACGGCACGTAGAATTGGAGCCATTTTATAGCAATATTACAATGTCTGACTTTCATTACATTGCACGTGCAGATTGCAGCAACATTGTAACTGCACAAACATTATAAAGCCAAGAAAAATGTTGCAGGTACGTGGAAGGACGTCGAGATAGTAATTATCAGGAAGTGACAATATTCCGAAACTACTTTACGAGAAATATAGCACCATATGAGAACAACATTGTCTTGAAACAGGTAGTTAGCAATATGACGTTGAATTACCTGCACGGAAATCTTGGCATGCATTTACTCGAGGTTTCTGGATTCGAGAGGGTTCGTTTATCGATATATCAAAGTACTTCGCACAACGGATTTTACAAGTAAGTGCAATACATTTAGATTCAATATAAGTCATTTTTTCCCATCTATGGGAAACTTTCCGAATTTCTGAGTCGGTCGTCTCCGCTTGAGGTTCCTCTTTCCTGCTTCTTTCTCCTTCAATTAATCTTGACCAATTGTCCGTAGGTATCAATTTCCTGTCCACTACCATCGTCCATACAGTTATACATGTCCAATTCTCCCCACTGCCTCTCTTTAAAGTTACCTGTGTTGAAGACAATGCACAGTTGAATTGCATACAGGGCTACAATATACTACGATGTATGTTTTTCACTAGAAATTATGCGGTGGACAGAGAGACCCGAAGTACAATTGTCGCCGGTACACCAGGGCAACAATACGTCGACAATGTGTTCTTTAATCCTGACAACGATTACGAAATGTCAACGATGAACAGATCGCAGTGAGTATATCGTTCATAACTATATTGATAGTTCATAGAGAGATGTAGGCTGTTGGTAATTTATTATGCGCACATGACATGGTATAATATGTATATTTACGCACTCAACTTTATACTGTATTTACTTTCATTTATATATAATTGGATCACACGCGTATGTGCATGAAAATAATCAGACTTGTCATCGAGGAGTGGTACCACAAGTAAGTTATTTTATAATTTCATTACATACATGTATGTGTGTAAAATAACTGTAATATTTGATTGCAAAGCTCAGGTGGCTGCATATATTTTTCTGTACATAATATCTACTGTAGTGTTCTGCAACTACCGTGAGAGTTTCCGATAATTTTTTAAATCCTTAAGCTTACTTTAACTCGGCTTGATATTGAATGTCTCCAGCTGCTGACAATGATGATTTAATCACATAAGCTGCTTACAATTACACGTGATCATTTATTCGATTGTATAGAGCACGTTTTGCAAATTACATGAATTAGCTAATTTGCTTTTATATTTTTGTTATGCTTCGCAACCGACAACGCATGCACGAAAAGAAATAACAATAATTATGCTATGTCGAATTACGGTACTATACTCTAACTGCACATGGGGCACAGGTATCTGAATATTATTATATGTATAAGATTCGTCTAATTGGAATGGATTTCTTTATTCCTGTTCAGAAATGAAAATTTCTTTCCCGAACTGAATTTTGAATATAAGGTGACGCAAGTTCATGTGTAGTTCACTGCAGGAAAATCCATAGTACTAAGTGGTTTGCGAATATTATGTGTATGCTGTTTTCTCGCGCATGCATCGATGGCAGAAAAGCAAAGCTTTTGTAATGTTATCACGTTAATGTGTAATTGTGCATGAGGTACGACTATATGGGATGGAGTAACAAGATTGACTTGTTCATGGTATATTTTGCACTTATCATCCTACAGTCAGTTGGAAATGTGGCGATCACATGTCGACGCTAGACTCAACTGGTGGGGTTATAACGAAACCTCAGCCGTTGGTGGAAGAATAAGAGATCGTGGGGATTCACCTGAACTTCTTCAGGTAGATTATGAACCATTCCACATGAGTAACAAGAGTGTTTTGACTGGAAAGTGCCCACCTGCTTGGGAACTGGTAGGAGACACGTGCTACATTTACATCGGTGCCCCTATGGACTTCTACACGGCAAGAGATTTTTGTCGGGTATGTATCAATATTTATATATTCTGGCATTGAGCTCACACTTCATAGTATAAGGTCTCTGCATAGGCGTATAGACACACCTACGAAAACACACGATTATAGCTGCAGTGCTTGTATTCCATGTAAATGCATGGAGCTTGCAATGTACACATATCAGTTAATACTATATTCCCACTGCTGGACAAGATATTTTTGCATAATACCAATGTGATATCACCAATTTCGTGCTATGCAATGATTAATATCGATTTTCAGTTGGCCAATGCTTCGATGCCGTTTATAATGGGCGATTATCCAGCATTGTGGAAATTTCTTCGGAAACAACAGACACGTATCGATTATTCCGAACGCGTTTGGGTACAGCAATTGGAAAAGGTCGATCAATGCACAATGTTTACATATCAGACAATTGAAGTTGATCACTGCATGCAACCGAACACCTTCATTTGTGAGATTGGTATGTTGTATATTCCACATTATGTACTCATGTATTTAAACCTATACAGATAGCCGAAAATCAAATTCGAAATGAACATTATTATATAGGTGTAGGTGTAGGTATGTGTCGCTGTATACCATGATATCGCGTGGAAGGTATTCACTAGATGCAGGCATCCCAACAACACCCCGAAGACTTTCGAAGACATTGTATTCATCATTACAACCACTTGGTGGTGGATACAACGACTTCGGACGTCTTTGGGATGTGAATGCTGGCTTGCCCTCGGCTAGTGGAAACCTTTCTCACGTTTTCACGGTAGATCTATTAATGAACGCCAATTGTTCCGTTTTAGATCCAAGAGTACACATTGACCCTCTATCTTGGAGAAAGGACATAGTCGCTATCGGGGTATTGAGTGCAGCCGGAATAGCGCTGGGGCTTTTGGCAGCTGCCATCGCCCTCTGGGTTTCAAAGTCGAAGAGAAGACGGGTCGAACGTCTAGAGAGGCGAAATTCTATCAGACAGTCCTTGCATTCTCTACGATCGGTTGGCTCCACTTCCGGTTTTACAGAGCTTGGTTATCGAAGAAAGGCTATTTCCGTAAGTATTAAAAACCCACATATGCTTATCATATTGCAAGGACCAATTGTTTTCACCCATAGGTGTAGTGGAAAAACACATATATTTAAAAAAAAATTTTTAAATTTACAAATATATTAATGTTTTATGAATTTCGTAAGCGGCCAAAGCGGGAAAAAAGAGTGGTCCTGGTACCACCCACGCAGGTTAGACACTATAATAATAGTTATTTAAGATTTCCGTTATTTTTGTGCTATTGGGTCAATGTTGTTCCGTCTCTAGATTTCGATAACACATTATATTGATGTATTGAAGCTTCGTGTAGCGTGCTATTGCATGGCGGCAGGTAGTACAGCCTATAGGTACAACACTACGCTAGGTTACCTGCAGTAGTAATAACAATAGTCATGTAGTATAGAGGAGCTAATGTGGTAATGTGACATCCTGTCTACAATATGTCTGAAGCTCTTGATATGTCACGCGTAAGAGCCGGATGATAGACGAGAATTTTGCGATCAAGCCCATTACCTATACATATAACGTGACTAAAGTCATAAGAACATATGCACAAAAAAGTTGAGATTTATAAAAAAAAGGGCGTATATCAACATGATCATAAAGAAGGTAGCCTACAAGTGAAAAAGCGTAAACGCAACATGGCTGAAATTAAAAGGGCGTATGTCCAAATGCCTAACATGTAACGAAAAAATGACGTAAACGCCCTTTTGATTTTAGTGAGATACAAGAATAATGAAAGACGGCGGATTCTCGATTTTAGTAAGATGGGAAAATATAATACGCCCTTATGGTTCTACCGTTTATTGTTCATTATACATACATGGCGCAGTTTACATATGCATACGCTTTTTCCAACAGGTCGTTCGTAAAGCTCAATTTTACGCGTGTTGTTTTGAAAAACAAAATCCGAAACACGTGCGAATAATGATTCTCCACTCGTGTGATTCTCATCCTGATCGTTTCGCTCGGGTAAAAAGCTTCAAACTCGTTCGAGAATCAACACTTTCGCACTAGTATCGGAAAATATTAATTTATTAGTCAAATGCCAAAAGAGCCTAAAACGACCAATACGCCCTTTTGAGTTGGGTCATGCGATATTGTATTGATCAGGTACTCAGATAGATATGATGAACGAGAAAAGAGGGGTCCCACATTACCACACATTCCTCATATGTTGTACATTATTACATGCGCTAATATTGTCTCTGTACAGCTACAACAATTACGCATTCATAGGTTTATCTAATGCTGATTTTTCTGTCTTCTGATAATGTAATATTGAAGTATAACGAGGTAGGATGTCCTGGGTGCCGCCTGTCGCAGTGTCATTTAATTCGGAAGATGGACCACCCGTTGCCCCTTTTTTATCTACATTTTATTTCATACGTGATTCAGAAGCCTCTGCTCCCTCCAATTATCCTATATAAGTACGATTCACTGACTCACCTCTCACGTCCCAAAGCCACTGCAAAGTCATGTAAAAACACCCAGGGCAAATTGCCCGAATACCATAATATACTTACAATCACAATGTGCTCGACCTCATGTTAATTTCAGACAAAGCAATCGACCGATACGCTGAACTCTAGATCTCTGGATTATAAGAAAATGATGAACAGCGGTAGCATAGACTCGATGGACAAATCTCAGCTGAACTCATCGATGGAAGACAATCAGAGCTACGACGTTTATGAGGCTCACAATCCTCGGTATTCGCCGGGCACCAGTACCACTACTGACTTCAAAGCCAACAACCTCCAGAAATATAATCCCGCTACGCGTGCCGTTAATCCGGGCTTTGATCTTTCCTACCGCAACGAGGGATTCAGAAATCATTCCACATTCGCAGGCCGCGATGGAAACGGATGGCCATCAACTGGTAACGTCGAAGAAACGCTGACTACACCCGACGACAGCCCCTCCGAACCACTAAACGAGCTGTCATATTTAAACAATGCTTCCACCTTGCCGTTGAATTCAAGTTTAGCGACAACCGATTCGATAAGTGATATGAAACGCGAACTCGAGGTAACGTCCGCGTACAGCCCAACGGAAGGTTACCCTCCATCCATGACGTACGATACCGAGCCACTCACCCCTGGCTCCGAACCGGTACCAGAATATTTCAGCCCAGCCCCGCCACATCCGTATTACTACGAAGATAGACCCAGGAGCGAGGCGCTACTCGAATCTAATTTAGACCAGGCCGAAGAAAAACCATTGCGATCAAAAAGTGAGGCCTTGCTTGAAACTAATTTCGATGTATTCACACCCAACGAGCCTACAGAATTAACTCAGCTCTCGTTAGCATCTCGCAGTAAAAGCCAGCCGCTCGAAACAGCTATGTGAATACATACATGTGTAATTGTGTACGTATATAGCACTATAACTATAATTGATGCGCATCTGGTAGCAATCTGGTAGTTACCGTCATGGAAAAAAAAAAAAAAAAAAAATGGTGAGCTTCTAGAACAAAAACGTACCTGATAGCCGAGAAGGTGTACAACGTTCTCCCAAAACCTTTATCGGGAAAGGTTGAAAAGATGCTTGCCGAACGAACAGCTATAAGTACATAGGTATAGGTATGTTTAGGGCAGAATATCTATCAAGCATATAGCGATTTTAATTCTCAACAAACTTTTGACTAAAAATATTTTCCCCAACTCGAAAGCCCATACCTATACCTGCAAACAAAAGGAAATACTTTAATAATGTATAGCTGCGATTCCGGTTCAGTTGGCGGAATGTTTCAAGTGCAATTTTAGCCCTATTCCTGTTCCACTCAATCATATGTACTAAATGATATACCTATACTGCATACAGTTATAGAGCTGATAACTTGTGACAATAATTTGCCTACTATGAGGATAGAGTAGCATGTATGTAATACATACAAACCATAATCCGTCGTCATACACCGTTGGAGCATTGCAGATGGTGAATATGATCTTTAACTTGAAGAAATTCTAGGATAGAATATTTGTCGCGTACCGTACGCCGACAAACACTTTCCGAGCTAACAATTATACATTATATCGTGAGATTAAGGCACAATAGGACAACCTAAATATCATTACTTTTTTAATTAATTAGGCAACAATATGTCTGATTTTATTGGCCTAAGCAGCTTCCGCTACCATGTCGGCCGATACGGCCATCTGACTTTGTTTTTGCCAAATTCAATTTGGGTTGTCTACCTCGAGGATGTCTGGTCGCACCGTAATCTCACGGTATAATAATATGTATCTTACGAACGAAGCATAGATAAATTTGTGCAAAAGTATCTATAAGTATCATAATATTTTAGATGGATGTCTGCAATTGTTTGCAGGATCATCAAGAGAGTATTAGTATATAAGTGCCGCATTAGCTGTATGTATGCATCTCGTTGAATGTGTGACAGCTGCATAATGATAAAATTTTTTACCTTCATAATCACTGTATAAAAGTTTAGACATAAGACAATGGCAACTATAGTTCGTAAGCGTAATGTTAAGAATGGATTACAGTGTAATGTATGTTACATCTTTTATGTTCAATTCAAATCATGTTTTCACTACCTTATACATAGGTATACACACTGCCAAATGCATAGATGCGTTTAATCTGTAAGATATGATATAGTATTGTTCTTAGAGTTGTGATATATAACTCGCACGATATATCGAGCGAGTATAATAATAGATCATCATTTTATGCACTAATGTCATTTTTATAGGAGTTATTATTTTTGAGCAATTGTATACACACCTATATAGATTATAAGGTAGAACTGAGGAATCATCATTCCTTTTTTTATCATATACACAAGTGATTACTTGCATTAGTATAATTATAGTAAGTATAATATGTATAATTGGTGCACGAAGTTGTCCGTCCATTAGATTTATTTTATTTGTGACCTTTTGATAATATATATATTATGTTTATTGTAACGTCATATAAAATTATTCTTCACAGTAATAATCATCAATCTTGTTCGTTATTTAAATTTGAAATTCAGATATTGCCAGTCCTAAGAAGTACACTGCAGTGGTATTCTGTTATACATAAGGGATTCGAAGCCTTTCGAATTCAGGAATTCAAAGTTTGCGATGACAATATTATCTATTGTTAGTACGATTAGCTGACGTGTTTAGAATAAATTTACCGCGAGATACACCTGCGTTGAGGAGTACATACATTCATTCATACATACATACATACATACGTGAACGTAATATAATATAAGTAGAGATGCTTTCTCGAAATTATAGTGGGATTTAAAGACTTTCGACGAATATTATTTATACAGAGAACATAGGTGCGGTATAAAAACTGCTGGGTCACAATACGGAAACTCTTCGCAGAAATACATCCTAAGAGTGAGTTCAATATAATATTGGAGAAAATAACAAAGTGCATGGGTTTAATTGTTTAAATAGTCTGATGAAACAATCAAAAATTATGGGTGCTTGATGGCGAGTCGTAGAAAGCTATATGGGGATGCAGACATATACCTAGATATATACGGGAGAAGCCCAACTGCGCTTATATCCTGCCATTAGATTATCTCAAAGACAGAACATCAAAGGACTACGAAAATTGCCTCAGGCGGCGCGGCGGTAGTGAAGTACGGTAACGGATATGAGTAGGCCGTAAAGGTGAAAATAAAAATGGCACACCTACGCCGCATAATGCCTATGTCTGAGACCAAGCTTGTAGAGGATTTGGTAACGACAATCTCACTCGAATCCTCAGGAGTCTGTGCCTACTCGTCTCGACTAATAGTTGATACCATTGAAGGAACGACTCTTAGTATAAATATAGCAATTAACGTACCATGCGCGGATATTATTAAATTACGCGGACGACTATTAAATTTTTCCGATGAAATTCATTCAATACACATATATCGAGAAAATTTGATAGTCTTATTGTAGAATAAACGAACTGTGCTTTTTTAAAATTACTTATATTCGTTCTTTCACATCACCCAATTTAAATGGGACCCGCAAATACGTTTATATTAATCTTAAAAATGTAGATAACTGAAGTTGAATTGTTGCGAATTTTCTTAAACCTTTTCATTAATCATGATTCAACCTTCATCTTGAAATAAAATCTCTCCGGAAAAAACTGAATTCTTTTTTCAATATCCGGTGGTAAATATAAAAAGGTTCAACCGCACATAGTGGACTGACTCTTCCGTCTAATTGACAAAACAAAAAACATTCGAAAAAATTTCGATAAAAACAAGAAGGAACGCCGGCCCACTCCGGCTCGAGGCTTAAAAATTTTAATACATGACACAGGATTTTTAAGAAATATTTCAGATATTTCAATTGTGTCGATCAATATATGTCGTTTTTAAAAATTGTAGGCAATTAGAATCGATTCAGAAAAATGCGAAACAAAAAAACTTGAGTGCCTTCGAGGCAAAACAATCATATAAAAAAATCGCAAGCCAAGCCAGAGAGGTCAAAGGTCAGACCCAGATTGAGTTGGAATGTAATGCCCGATATACTGTAGATATATTATTATAACTATATATTTTTCAAACATGTACAAAGTCGTTAGGCTGCTGTAGTTATCGGCGACACTGTATCCGTTCGAAGAATCTGATGATGTGATTAATTATCTGACAGCTCTGACGTATCGATAATATGACTCCCCGCAGGCCTCAGGTAAGGAAACACGGGACACCGGATCAGGCAATCCTATTACGCAAGAAACAAATTACTTTGTCAAACATTGTGGACCCTGTTCTATACTTGACGTATTTTTACGGCATCAAAATCAATAATCTACAGTAGATATTATATATCTGCAGTAAAGACCTCGTCGACGTGACGAATCGAGAGTATAAGCAGGTATTTTAATTGACAGTTAAGATCCGTTATTGAAACGACACAACTTAATTCCGACGTTTCAGCCTCACGCCCCTCATATACCTATACAGAGGTATTCATCGATACCTTAACTTACCTCATGGTTAACCTGTATTACGTACACGTGTGACAATGATTCCGTTCGGTGGATAATTCTAGGCTGTTGATATAACAGCGTAGAAACATACCTATATGTATAATATCCGTAACAACTGATTAACATATATAATCGATGGTGCACGCGTCTAGGTCAATCGGGAGATTCGATCTAGTCGTTAACGGAAACGTGCAGGACGAAGAAAGTAATTATCGTTGGTCAATTTTTCAAGTCTTCGACAATATTCCATTACAAATCGTGCATTACAAAATTTGTTATCCGATGTTAAGAAAATCCCTATACAGTCATCTCTTTGAGTAACTATATAATAATTACCCCTACACGAAACAGTATAATTCTATCAGTAAAAGCTTGTCGGCTTCACCTTACAAATTGTAAATCTGAAGGTGGGACATAAAATCCTTATCTTCTTACGGTGGTAAAGTTCTGGTGCGAAACGCGGTGGCATGGCAGGGTGAAACTCCTTAGCGAATTGTCTTTTCGCATCACAGGTTAGTATATAGGGCATTCCACGCCAACTCGGACACCATTTGGCTTTCGCATCTCCGATTTTTTTTTTATAATTTTTTATGTTATAGTATCGGTTGAGAGAGGCCTCCCTGAATTTTTTCAATTTTTTTTTTTGTCTAGCTGTTTCCGAGATATCGATTTTTCAAAAAAAAAAACGTAACTTTTTTTTTAAATACCCATAACTTTGCGAAAAATGGGCCGATTGGGACGTTTTTTTTCGAAATTTCTCTCTTTCAACACACTTTTGGAAAATAAAATTGAAACATTTTTCAAAACCGTATTTCTTCGAAATTTTCAAATTTTTTGAATAAAATGTTGATTTCCAAAAAACACGTACAAATCGGTTTTCTTGAAATTTTTTTCTAAAAAACTGTTACTCATTCCGCAACTTCTAAGTCTAGTCTGATAATGGAATAATGATGGGATCTATTTTTTTTTTTTTTTTTTTGAATTTTTAAATTTTCATGTTTCAGTCATCAGTACTTAAAGTAAATGATAACTTTTTTTTCAGGCCCTCCATCAATAGTTATTGTCATTTATGAAATTAAACTGATATAACTTAATAATTTAACGGATAGTTACCGTTAATTTTTAATGAAATATATTACAAGATATGATTACTGTACTAATTCTGATTCGATTTTTTTTCAATCGATACCCACAACTAGACAAAACTCATTCAAAAAAACGTTTTGTCTTGTAGGTATCGATTGAAAAAAACAAATCGAACAAGAATTAGTACAGTGATCATATGTTGTAATATATTTCACTAAAAATTAACGGTAATTATCCGTTAAATTATTAGGTTATATTAGTTTAATTTCATAAATGACAATAACTATTACTGGGGGGCCCGAAAAAAAACTTATCATTTACTTTGAGTACTGGTGACTGGAACATGAAAATTTAAAAATTCGAAAAAAAATAGATCCCATCATTATCCCATTATCAGACTAGACTCAAAAGTTGCGGAATGAGTGACAGTTTTTTGGGAAAAAAATTTCAAGAAAATCGATTGCCACGTGTCTTTTGGAAATCAACATTTTATTCAGAAAATTTAAAAATTTTGAAGAAATACGGTTTTGAAAAATGTTTCAATTTCATTTTCCAAAAGTGTGTTTAAAGAGAGAAATTAAAAAAAAAAAAACGTCCCAATCGGCCGATTTTTCGCAAAGTTATGGGTATTTAAAAAAAAAGTAACGTTTTTTTTTTGAAAAATCGATATCTCGGAAACAGCTGGACAAAAAAAATTGAAAAAAATCAGGAATGCCTCTCTCAACCGATATTATAACATAAAAAATTATGAAAAAAATCGGAGATGCAAAAGCCAAATGGTGTCTGATTTGGCGTGGAATGCCCCATATATACCCCCTTTTATTTTAGCTAAACCTGGCCTTTGGTTAAGAATATAACATTCTCTTCTCATGGATCAGATTTATTGTGGGCAAATGTTTCAATGGAGATTTTATTAAACTATGTATTGGGAACTGGGCAGCTCGGCAGCTCAGCTTTGGGGAAATGATAGAATAGATGAACTATCTACTGATAGTTTTCTACAGAACATCTTTAACACTACCTAAGAATCACCAATTACAGAAAAATCAAAAGAACCTTGAATTTCCTACCTGAATCTGGATTCTTCAACCTGCAAAGCGGCTCAGCTTCGTTATACTTGGAGATTTATTTTAAGAGTCGTAAACTGAACGTTTATACTCTCACTTTATACGTATATACCTACACACTGAAAATCTGTATAGGTTTCAACCATGAAACCGAACTTGGAAGATGACAATTTTCTTTCCTCAAAGGACTTCTTTCAATGGGTATAGAATTCTCCGTTTGAACAAAAAAATGTATACTTGAACATTCGTAAATTAAATCAAACCGAGTACCACCTTATAATTAATCGTCGCCGGTACAGAAATAGTTTATTGTATACCATGAGCGGAGAGTAGCTGGCAGTTTCCGACCCGAGTGTGAAGTTCGCAGCACGAGTCGAAAGCTCGAGTGCTGGAATGGCCCGACTACGAGCCGAGGTGAGGGCTGCAAACTTCACACGTGTGAGGAACTGCCTATCCCCAGCGGCACACACGATATTGTTCGTTACACTGCGAAGAAAGCACAATACATTATGTATGTACTATTTGCGAGTCGTATGAGTAACGCTTTGCGTGCACAAAATACACTTTAAACTTAAAAAAAACTTTACGCACGGCGTGTTGAAAAGTACTGTTACAATTATTAAATAAGGATCTTGATGCCCAACAAAATAAAAAATGTTAACAATCAAAATAAATTATTATTTATAATTAAAATTTATTTGAATACATAAAATCGTTATTTTAGCATTGGTTACATGGGTATAGAATACCTAGATCTAGAAGAATTTTGTATAGGTTATACTCAAAGTGTTTCGAAGAAAGGTACTGCAAAGCAAATACTGAAAAAATCGCAAAAGGTTATGTTGGTAAAAAATTATAAATCTCCTCACTGGCGCGGGTTCCCATCGATGAGTAAAGCTGGAAGTTTGCATAGACTTTTTTGTCTGTATTTGAAACCGATTTAGGGGTGGAAACGATTGAGATTCAAAAATACCCCAAATAAGAACCGTCCTAATATTTGTTATAATCTCCCAAGAATCGATCAGAAATAATTATACATATATATTATACAATTAATTATTCAAATTGTTTCGCAATATAAATGCGAGACGGATTAATGCTTCAGAATCCACTAGATTATTATTATCGCAGTATCGTTTATCATCATTGAATTAAAAAAGTATTAGGTATGCCCGTAGCGGAATTAAGTTAGTTGGTTACTGTATTTCTCATGAGTTCGAAACGGCAGTGGTGATACCTTTACTTAAAGCACGCGACCTAAACCGAGCATCGTATAGGTAGATTATACGAGTAATATATCTATAATCGTACAACGGATTCGAATGAAGATTGAAGGAACTGCATTCGCGTAAAATCATCGGTTGTATGTATAATCAACGTTTAGGAAAATCAGTTCGTCGAAACGTGTTCTAAAGGCGTACGCTTTACATTACATACGTATTTCTAATGTATCAGCAGAGAACACTCGCTTAGCTGTGGCAGCTGAGAATTGAGAAGAAACAGTCCAATTCCCGTGCAAAACGTATCTGTGATGTTACGGCGTGAATCTAGCACAATTAGATAGAAATAAGCGGACTCAAATTTGACTATGAGTACAGGCCATTAATTCCAACTCTACAAGGTATTTGTACGGTACGTATAAAAAATTTTAGAATTGTGATAATATCGCCGGTAATAGCCTAACAGTCTGACACTGTCACGAACATAGGTCAACAACAATATTCAGTTTATGAGTCTGACGCGAATCATTATTCTGGGACGATTTGATTCTTATATTGGTTGTTACAACCGAACCCATTGAATTTAAGTCCTCGTTCAACTGAACTGCAGAGGTGCCACATGAAAAGTGCGTATACCTCATTATCAATGAAGAGAAAAAGAAATATTTTTATTTTCAAAAAGTCACATCGAACGACAATGCGGAGTTAAATCAAAAGTATAATATGTTGAATTGTTCTACATATATGACTGCAAATGACGCACGGGGCCTTTCTAGTCTGACGCTGTAAAAAATGGGTGATTTTTCGCAATGTTTGTAGAAAAACTATGAGACACATTGATTTCAAATTTACTGGATATATTAATGCATGTTTTGTGAGTATTCATAACTTTTGTTGAATCAAAGTCTCCAAACAATTTGCTGGTATATAGTGTATACCGCGCGCAACGTGTTATGAAAATTTACGTGGATGGCGAGTACGATGAAGCTTGTCGTGGTCACCCAAATCAAAAAATTCATAGAGATTTTCAATCAGTCTAAATACGCCTATCGTTCGACTTGAAAATATCGATAACGAAAAATTGGCCAAGTGGCGGCGTGCAAAAAAAGTCGATTACTTTACCCTTTATTTGTTATAAAAGTGGATGTATGAATCGCAATTTATTGTCTATCAATTCGAGAATAGGCCGAACAATATAGGGACATCTCCTCTGTACCTGTGCATACATACTTGATTCAAGTCAATCGGGTCATTGGGTATTAAGACGTATCATGCTCACTGATATGAAAAATATCGTTTTGAGATAAACGGCTTTAAAGTTTGAAGTCTGGCTATCAGCGGTAGAGTGTTGCTCCACTCATGTATAGCATCGTCAGCTCTAGGAATTCTCTCATCACAGAGGGCTTAAAATGTTCGCAAGATTTACAGCTCCAAGATCATGGGAAAATAAAAAAATCGATTTCTTATATCTGTGATACCAAAATGTGAAACTGGAGAGACACTTAATGAACATTAGTTACTGATTGTGAGTACGCCGCGCACGTTATAAGTATTCGGCAGTTATGTGCCATATATGAGACAAACACTTTTAACATGGCAACGCTCCAAGATATAACCGTCGGGAAATATTGTTTTTCGCGCCCACACCTTCACAGCGACATGCTGGGGAGGATTTCGTATCGTTTCAGCTAAATAAACGATTTCCGATATAAATATGCGAATTACGCACTTTTGAACAGGCCTTCAATTTCAATCCCTCAACAGTTTACAACCAATACCTCCAGAATGCGTATACGACAGTTGATCATGACGGGATGATGATCAGAGCAAGTCGGCGCACGGTAAACCTAGAAAAATAATCCATATGAATTCCAATAGGAAGCTACAAGTGAGCCATCGTGCCCTCAACGTTTTGACAAACCTTCCACCCTAATATTAACACTTTTTCACTGCACACATAATGCGTTTCTTATACATACGTTCTGAAAATTCATATTTCATGAAACACAAATGAAGAAATAATTTTCAATTTTACCGGCGAACAATCACTCCAGTTTTATTAAAGAGTCGCATCTTTTACATTTTTACAATATGGCATGACTTGTGCAAAGTGATGATTGGTAAATCATCAACGCATATACATTCACAGAAAAATATAAAATCACGATTTGAAGAAATATCTGCTCAAGATCCACCAAATATCATTCTTAATGTTGTCTATATATGCAAGATATAACAATCGTTTTCAGACGGGGCTATAATTATCTATCTATAAAGATTTTCAGGGAGCAATCAAGAAATTTTATGATCCACTTTACTTGATTGAACATATGAACCACGATATTATTGTATACAACCACTTTCTGGCCGGACAAGTAATGCCTGAGATTTTCTAATTAATGAATTTATCGATTAGTTCACGTTTGTAGTCTAAATTAATTTAGTATTTTATTATAGCAGTATAACGTATAATCATAGTGATCCAGGCTACAGGTTACAAAAACAATTGGATGCAACTGATCTGACGGTCAATGAAATGATTGATGCTCAAGTAAGGGCATCCACTATGATGTAGTAAAGCAATATTTGTAAGTGTTCATCGAGCGGTAGAAAATAGTACATTTCTATACTATAGTGCGAAAGTATTGATTCTCGGACGAGTGCGAAGTTTTTCGCCCGAGCGAAGCGAGGGTGGCAATCACACGAGTCGAGAATCAACTCTCGCACATGTATCGAACCTTGTTTTTTCGATACGACGTGCGGAAAGTTGAATTTTGTACACGCGAAGCGGGCGCAAAATCGAACTTTGCGCCCGGCGTGTCGAAAATTGTATATTTCTACATCGAGGTATAAATGATAACGGGCAGCATTATATCCCTATCAAACGTATATCTGGACTTCGGATGCACGTGTAGGTATGCGTCTGCAGATATGTGCTACACACATGTGTCTATCTATAATTTGTGTAGCGATAGAGCATAGTGTGAATTGGCTAGTTGTCTTTATTTTTAACTTTTTTTTATCACCTCCATTCACATGTTATTCAAAATTTGAAAAAATAATACTTATGCCTCCTCCAAGGACAACTGTAGAAATTATACGTATAGGTATATTGAAACCGGTGACCATGATAATTGTTTTTTTGTGTGCCTAGCACGTAACCCGTGGGTGTTAAAAATGTAAATCAGGATTCAAGTCAAATTCTAGTTGGAAACAAGTTCTGATTACCTGATGTAAACCACGCCGATCAAAGGGACTTCGTTTGTTTATATTGGACTGGAATAGATCTGGTAAAAAAATTTCATTGACTTAGCGAACATTTCTTGACTATGTTCCCGATCGAACTTTTAATAAAGAAGAAAATCGCGTTATGCCTTGTATCTTTCCCTCTCCTTCAGCAGTTCCCCTTTTCGCCCTCGTTCTCATTCTTTCAACAATCTATTAATTTGGACTAAAAGTGTATAGATACGGAAAGGCATTTCAGTCCCGTCATAAGTTTACCCGGCAGTAATTACTGCACTGCAGAAGTCCGGAGTCGTCAGGCACTTCGTCGTGCTCCCCCATTCTGACATTATTCTCGTAGGGGTCCGTGGCAGTCAAAGCATATAGAGGACACTGGGGCAAAATGAACCACCGAGACATCGCAAACCAACGGGGTAAAATGAGCCAAGGCAAAATATGATTTTTGATTTTTCTAAAATATTCATATGATGGGTAGTTAATTTTGCCCCGTTGATTTGTGATGACTCGGTAGTTCCCTTTGCCACCACTTCCCCTACAATAGTACACGTACGCGGAGATTTTGAACTTGTTAACAAAGTGTTTCATGCTATGGGCAGATAGATAGGTCATAGCTGAATACATAGACATATTATATTATAGACAAATAGATAGGAGAATGTAGTATAATTTATCACATCTAATAGGGTGAACGTCCCGTAAGATATATTATAGACTTCCTATGTAGATGCAGATGGATTACACAATAGACTAAGGTATAGGAACTGACCTAATCTTTTAGGGATAGAGTTGGATTAAGTTAGATTAGGTTACATGAGATACAGTTCATTATCCCTTGGCGTATAATAGTAAGCCATAGGTATAGGGAAGGAGATAATTTACTGTAGATAGATATATTTGCATTGTAATACGGAAACTTACAGAGATATGAGATGAACTTGGTGATAACTGCAGATACCTGCAGCTTAGTATTTAGGGATAGAAAAGTAGAGCACGTATTGGAAAAATTTATAGGATAAAGAGTAACACGAGGACTGACCAGTACTTGCTGAAAGCTAGATGACCGGCGAGAGATGCGGGGGGATAACTCGGAAAAAATGGTTCAAAAGAAATGCTCGGAATCGAAAAAGTGATATGTATTTGTAAGTGATATGTATATGTAAATTGCAAGGTCGGCTTATCCAACATTGTAATGGATAAATAAACATTATCTATCTATCTATTTAAAATAGTTTTGTTTGTATAAATATTTCGCTAAATGTCTTCGCTATTTAGAGATTTTTCGATGAAAAAATGTGTCTTTGGAAGTGTCCGCGTCCGTTTGTGCTTTAAGATTGGAAAATTCACCAAGTCTCATCCCTTCAAGACTTGTACCGTTCACGAGATGTGCGACATTCAATTTTCGTACTTTGACGTAACTGAGGGTTTTACTGGGAATTGTCATCGGATCCTTGTTGCCGCCGAAAAAATATAAAGAAATAAGTTCCTCACGTGAAAAGCTGTCACCTTTTCGAATATTTTTTGTATTTTTAAATATCTTTTCAAAATCTATCAAAAACATACGTTTTTTTTTTTTTTTAAGGAGAAACAGCTTGCAATATTTCACTTGACAACTTTTATTACGATCTCAACACTGATTCGAAAAATTATCTATACTCTTTTGGTTTCTTACTCGAAAAATCTGACCTTTCAGATAAAAAATTCAAAAGAATGACAAAACATCACCTACGGCGTACTCAAAAATGCTGTTTTGTTCTCAAAAACCGAGTTGTCTTTTGAGGTGAGAATTTTTTTACAGAAGAAACTTATTTTTTCATATTTATTTGGTTGCAACAAAGATACGATAAAAATTCACATTCTTCAAGGGATGAGACCTGGTAGACTTTCCAATCTTATTGTTAGAACACACTATGAAAGGTAAGAATTTCAGACAAATCTAATTTTTGACGTCCTATTCATTTGTTGAATAATTCGCGGAATTGCCCATATGTATGAAATTAATCATACAGCGATAGAGATTAGAGTTAGTAGAGTATTATTGAATTATCCCGAAATACTGAATTCCCAAAGGATTGCCGAAGAATGTATTGGATACAAACGAATCATACGAGGATATTATAACTGTATACTTATACATATACGTATGCTCAAGCAAACACAATCTATCTATACGTACTTATAATAGGTATGTTTGAATAACTGATGAGATTATTAGTAAATATTTGATGAATTCCACACTGATTCAACCAATGAACGTTGACCCTCACCCTTTATTCGACCTACACGTGTCACCGATCTCCCACAACCAAGTATCTCGCGCTCGGATACATTTTCCACCTATACCTATGTAGATATATTTGGCTACTAACTTAATATCGGGTCATACGCTATTAGGACCAGAATAATAACAATAATGGTATAGTAATAATAATAATAATAATAATAATAATAATAATAATAATAATAAGAAGAACAAGAAGAAGAAGAAGAAGAAGAAGAAGAAGAAGAAAAAGAAGATGGCTGTTGTTATAGATCAGTGGGTATTCAATGTGTGTATAATATAGCTATGTATCTGTAAAAGCCCTAACAAGGGTAAATCCTAAGATTTTCCAATGAATGCTGGTTAAAGTACGAAGTAAACCGGATTTCATATTTAGTATTTCAAGTTTTTACTATTATTCTTTGGTAAACCTTGGGCTGTACCGGGATATTCTTGGGATTTACCTCGGATTTACCATTGTTTGAGCTTTTACAGAGACGCCGAGTTTGGGATCGTACCTCGACGTAACTTACACGTACAACATACATACATGCAATTCGCCTCGAGTACAATCGATAACCATCTTGATTGACATATGATATGTACACTGAGCCAAAAAAATACTTGATTCAAAAAAATTTTACTTGTTTCAAGTAAATTTCATAATTGATGGCTCCTTAGAGAGTATTTATTAGTCTCAGATGAATATTATCATTCCGATGTAACAAACATTCAATCGAATGAAATAAATAAATGTTCCAAAGAAGTCGATCAACATTCGTACCAAGAATATAATTACAATTAGAAAAAAATAATTGTGATACACAATAACCTATTTTGTTAAGTTGGGCAAATATTTCTATGCAGCAAGTAGATACTTGAATGAATAGAAGGAATATTTATTTCGAGTGAAGTGATACTCGTTCAACTGAAATATTCGTAGTTTATAGACAAGTAAATCACCACTTTTCTATCAAAAATTATTTTTCCAATGAAAAACCGATTTTCTTAAGTTGGGCAAATATTTATACGCAGCAAGTAGATACTTGAATCAATAGAAGAAATATTTATTTCGAGTGAAGTGATACTCGTTCAACTGAAATATTCGTAGTTTATAGACAAGTAAATCACCACTTTTCTATTGAAAATTATTTTTTGAATTGAAAACCACAAAATGTCTATCGAACAAATGTCACTTCACATGTAGTACATGTTTACTTGAATCAAGTAGCTATCTCTCTTCAGCGAAATGTTTGTTGTTTTGCAATGAGGTAATCATTTCATAGATAGGACAATATTTATTTTAGTTCAGCAACGATAATTGTAAGTCAAGTAGAATATGATTTAATATTTCAATGGACCCTATTCAAATTTTGGAAAAAACTGGTTTTGAATTATTTAAAATACTGCAATTGGTCTAATCGAAAAATATATACCAAGATTTTTATAGATAATGGTAGTAGATGTCTTAAAAAAAATTTCAACCTCCTTCGATGAAAATCCATGCGCAGGAAACTTTTCACAGTGAAAGTCACTTAAAATTTGACTGCGAAAGGTTCCTGGCGCATGAATTTTCATCGAAGGAGGCTGACATTTTTTTGGGGACATCTAACTACCATTATCTTAAAATCTTGGTATGCATCTTTCTGATTGGACCATTTGCATTAATATAAATAATTCAGAACCATTTTTATTTCGAAATTTTAGTATAGGGTCCTCACTTGAAACATTGAATCATATTCACTCTTACAATTATCGTTACTAAATGGAGATAAATATTGTCCTATCTATGAAATGATTACCTTATTGCATTTTAGTAGGGTCCTCCCTCAAACGCAGACTTACTGGAATGCGGAACTTATGTTTTTTACTGAGACACTCTAAACTGGGAAAGAAATTAATAATTACCTGCATCAACAGAATTTCTACTAGATCTACAATAACAAGTTTATTGTACAGATGAACATCTGCAAAAAATGTTGAAAGACATAGAATTTCGTTCCGTTTGAAACAAAGCCAATAGTATACTTAATTATGTCACATATTGTACAAGAAATGGTTCATGAGGTTGTATTATGCCATAGTTTTGTATTATATTTATATTTTTCACCAAGAAAAGAGTTAATTTTTTACGCAAGTCAGCCGAACACGTACGTAAACGACGCCACGCTGAGCAGGATCAGGCCGGTCTCGCTTCTCTACGGAAATGGCGGATGCTACAGCGCACCGGAACTTGTATGGAATTCGTACAGACTACATTCAAATAAGCAACCAATGCCTGCATGTCGATGATCACGTGATCTTTTATTTTGTTCCCGCGTTCAATTCCTTTGTAAATACTTTCTTGAACCAAGCGATATGTCTAAAGACACTAAACCCGCTATGTAGAAGATTTGAATTATATATGTATATATAATATTTTGATAATTATATAATATAATATATAATATATAATATATAATATATAATATATGATATATTATATATCATATATAATGTATAATGTATAATATATTATATAATATATTATATATTTTTATAATATTTATTGATGATTTTTTTTTTTTAATTCAATTTTTGTTTTTTTATCATGTACAAAATCACTTTTTCCCGTCAAATTAATGAATTGCTTCATTTTATCGAATTGTGTTATGTCATATATGTATAATGTTTACCTAATTCTAGTAAATATTTTGTGAGCTATGTGGTATTGGTTTTGATGTCTCAATAACTTGATTGAAGCAGATATTTCTACAGTATAAGTATTTATGCTTTCGAATCAAGCCTTATTACATGAATTGTATATATTTTTTCTTTTTTTTTCGCAAATAAATATTTATTTCTAGCAAGTCGACATATTTATTAAACGAAGTAAACTTTTTTTTTTCCAAATATATGAAATAGACGACCATATTTTATTGCATCAGGAAAACTTTGTTCTGTAATATGAGTATAATGTTTACCCAATTCTAGTAAATATTTTGTGAGCTATGTGGTATTGGTTTTGATGACTTAATAACTTCATTAAAGTAGATATTTCTACAGTATGAGTATTTATGCTCTCGAATCAAGCCTTATTGCATGAATTGTATCTGTTATATATTTTTTTTTGGCAAATAAATATTTGTTTCTAGCAAGTCGATATATTTATTCAACGAAGTTAACTTTTTTTTTTTCAAATATATGAAATGGACGGCCAGATTTTGTTGCATTAGGAAAACTTTTACTTGCCTACGATATTCCATAATTTCGATTTGAGTAAATATTTGCTTACGCGGTGGATTTTTCGGGAAGTAAATGATGGTGTTTGATTTTGAAAACTGATTTTTTAGATTCTAATGAATATTATCTCAAAATCAAAAAACCTTATTTGCATCACGAACATCAAAATATGGAAAATTATTTTTTTACTTCAATGTTCACAATTACTCTAAACAAGTACGATTTGTTTGACTCAAATAAACACTGGTTCTACTCAAGTAATTTGATTTCAAATAAATGTGTTTACTTGACTTAAACAAATTTTTCTCTCAGTGTAGATGCTGTGGATCATGCATGTCCCATATCCGCTCTGCTTCGTTCCTCTCAGCTCCGTATGGCTGTCAATCTTTCGGCTGACAATTAGCCAGCATAAGTTGCAAAGTCGAAAAGCGATTCTTGGCTGCAGGAGGTAAGTAGGGGTGCAGGATCAGAAATTTGTTATGCCGCATTTAGTTCCCTCGACGGTGTAATTGAATCGACGTTGTTGGACGAAGGCTTGGCGCGTCGTCGCTTCGTAATTATAGGTCATACCTATACTTGACGGTTTCATTGATGATTCTTAGCAAGGGCACCGCGGTCCACTCGCGCGGCTGCGCCTGCGCAGTTGTCTTGTCTTCGAAAGACAGCCGCGGGAATCTCGGTCGGAGGTGCGAATGCCGTTACCCGTCAGTCGTTCGTACGAAACCGTTACCGTTCCCACGAAAATTTATCGCATCAAATTGTTCGATAAGGCACATCTTCGATTCGCGGCCGACTGCGAGAACCGCACTCGATAACGGCATTGTACGTAACCTATATAAGCATGTCTCAATTAGTTTTCTTGAAATTAGATGTAATATGTATGTATACGTGTTTTTTTTTTTTTTTAGAATAAAAATTTTTCACAAGTTTCCAAGTTCAATTCTCGTGTCTTTCACACAAAGTGCGGAAGGGTATACAAGTGCCGATCCACCCGCAAAGATATAATACAACAATATAGAATATCTATACTCGTAGAATACAATGTGTATAGATGTTTAGATACCATCTGTTGTTAGAAAATGACTCTTCAATATGTATATAAGCTTGATACAATTATGGTAAACAGCTGATTATACGCGGGTACAGCCACTAGGCGCAATCTTATATATGTATAGGTATATGGTATGGCTGCAGCACAATAATTACTTTTACCATCCCAAGATTGAATCTGACTTGGGATCGTACTTATAAATTACACACGTCATTTGATTTGAAAGAAATTGGGTACACGGATTATAGGTATAGGTGTCCCAAACTATTTCTAGATTCTGCATTGAATTTGTCCAGAGTCAGATGAGCGAGTGGAGAGTCGAGGAATCAAGTACTCGTGTGTGATCGTTTGAAAATACTTGTTATCATCACGTTGACCGCGTGGGCGATTTTCATGACATTATTTCCAGTGGATAATAATTCTCGTACGGCATAGAGATTTTCGTACAATTATACGTACGTACCACAAATTATAGAAGATTTAAAAATAAAAGGGGTGCTTTTAAATTTCATTTCGGCATTGGCTCTGGTAACTGTAATTTGATCGTTTTGCAAGGATATAGCGATATAGGTATAGGAGTGGTTCTTATCACGTGATCGAAGCATTACCTGCACTTTCGTCCGACGTACACATTTCGCTCGAACTCTTCCGCTACTTTTATTTTCGTACAACATCGTTTGCAATATAAAATGAAAGTTAATAAAGTTACGAGCAATAAAGTACTCCCACTTCTTAGGAACAAGATTCTTTATTATTTGAGAAAATAGTCAGAAGTTCAGAACTGAAATTTCATACATTACAAAACACATTATAAAAGTCTCATAATACGTATACGCTAAAGTTTACACCGGACGTGAATATCTAATTGAGTCGTGATGTGAGGAAATATTCTTTCCACAGGAGAAAAGACGAATATTAATTTTATCATATTATTCACTTTTATATTGGATCATCCAAGCGCGAGCGAACAAGACCGTGATTCCGCATCTTCCACAAATTGGCAATGGATGTTTTTCCCATTCAGCTTAACACGGTTACAAATTCAAGTGCAACAGCTGTATTATACCTCCATATGATGGTTGAACGATCAGTATATGGGGCATTCCATATCACCTCGACCAACGTTTGACCCTCACATTTTTTGGTTTCTCTCAAATTAATTCATGTAATTGTACTACTCAAAAAATGCCCATCTTTTTTTTATTATTTTCTTTCACCGCATACTTTATCAGTTATGGCGGTTCAAAAAATTTTCAATTTCGACCCATTTGTAAAATCTGAAAAAATCACCAAAAATTCTATATTTTATTTAGAATTTTTTGGTGTAAGAGCCATAATGGGACGAGACCTCCTTCTAGGGCTTTTTGGGCTTGAAACATCTATAATTCACTCCAACCGTGTAGATCTCGGGGGAGAATATCTTATCGTTATATTTGGCAAGTTTTTGGGTTGCGAGAAGGAGGTCTCGTTCCATTATGGCTCTTGCACGAAAAAATTCTAAATGAAATATAGAATTTTTGGTAATTTTTTCAGAGTTTACAAATGGGTCAAAATTGAAAATTTTTCGAACCGCCATAACTGATAAAGTCTGCGTCGAAAAAAAAAAAGATGGACATTTTTTAAGTACTACAATTACATGAATTAATTTGACAGAAAACAAAACATGTGAGGGTCAAACGTTGGTCGAGGTGACATGGAATACCCCACATGTATAATATATGTGATCATGAAATTTGTTAATTCCACTCTTGCAATTACTATGAAGTTACTGAATATACTGCGACACCCAAGCACACACAGAGGATATATTACCAGAGTTTAAATATCATTTTTTAAACGGTTTCTCGCACTTTCATGATTTCAATCAGTGGTAACCAGTTATATACTAGAGCCCATGGCAAAATCGGCCAACTTTGTCGTAACCTTCTTTCTACTGTACTCTAATTCTTTTTCTATGCCAACTTCACCTTTTTTATATAACATTTAACAGCTAGGAGGAAAGTGCGAAAAGTGCGGAAAGTCTTTGGGTATATTTTGGTATAAGACGAAACGCTTCGGGGGTGAGTTAAGTTCAGGAGTAACTTTTCACCTCGGAGATCGGTAATGATCCGTAAAGTCGGACCAAAGTCAGCAGTCCGTACTTTGGGTAGGTAAAGCCAGCCGCCTATCTTATTAATTACGCGGTATTAGCTATAAAGTATTAATTTTTCTCAAGTCGATAATTGTTCGTTCGTTTTCCTCTGACAAATAAATCGAATCACGGATTAATTGAAGAATAAAACAACAAAGACCTTGTAAAAAATCCCAGATCCTCACCGCTCTTGAATCAAACATTATACTGCGGGGTATAGGTAGATTTCCGCACGAGATTCTTTGTAGTGTGCTTCATGAACCGTCGAATGCGCGGATCGTATGTATATGTATGTATGTATGTATGTACGTACACTCTCAAGTCTCATAGCGAAGATGCGTCAAGCTGTGCCGGGTTAACTCATGTCCTTTGTCATTTCAAACATTATCTTAATTAACTCGATCTCTATCCCAAAGCTTTTCACATCCGAGCGTACCTATATTATATGACTTTGAAGATATATATATATATATATATATACGATCTTTGCTCGGTCATAGAATGGACGGCGAGCAAATACAGCTAATGAACGTGTAAATATAGGACTGTGAGCCTATGCCTTTAAATGTACCTTATACCTTTGGGATATTACAGAGAAAATGGACTTTTTGATTTTGTAACACACCCCCTATTCTGCCTCGTTTTCAGATCAAACAAAGCCCCTAGAAACTCAGAGCTGATATTTGAATATTCAGTGGTCATTGGTCGCCCAACGTACATATAGGGGATCCTCTGTGAAATCGAACAACCATTTTCGACCAAAATTTCGATTCTCACGAAATTTTTCCAAGAGATCAAAGTTCTTGAATTGGTCTTTCAGGAATTTATAGGGAATTTTCGTGCTAACCATTATCGCGTAGGAAATTATTATATATTCTTTTTTCTCATGGACTCGGACAAAAGAATATTCAAGACTATAGAATAATCAGATATCCTCCGAACTTTCAATTAATAATGGTTTCAAATCTCTAAAAGCACTTTAGAGTCTATTGAAGCGTGATTGAAAAGGACAAATAATTATTTCTACAACTTGGATACTTTTACTTTTCTTCATATCTCTCGAAATCATTGTCCATGCTATAAAAGAGCTACGACAAAATTTGGTGGTCTGGGAAATCCAAATTCATCCGTGGTAAAAATAATTCAAATATATTATCAGCAGATTTTTGTATAATAAATGTCCAATTTTGTTTTTCAATGAATATCTACACTGCAGGGGAATATATGAGATATTCATTTGAAGGAGAAAAAATTCATGATAAAAGTAAGGGGAATAGGGAGGCGGCGTTTACTTTCAAAGATGATAAAGCACTTTTTTTCGACGATTCCTTTTATATATAAAATCATTCTTTTATATGTAAAATTTTATATCTCGTATATAAAATTTTATTTTAGGAAATCATCTTTTCGTGTATGAAATTTTCCATACGAAAGGAATCATTGAAAAAAAATAAGTGTTTTGCCATTTTTGAAAGTAAACGCCTTCCTATTCCCTTCAATGTCATCATAAATTTTTCCTCGTTTGAATGAATATCGCGTGTTCCCTAATGTGGATATTCATTGAAAAGCTACAAAATTGGACATTTATTATACAAAATCTGTTGATAATATATTCAAATGATTTCTGCCATGGACAAATTTGGGTTTCCCAAATCACCGATTGTTTTGTGACTTTTTTATAGTATAAACAATGAATTCAACAGATGTGGAAAAAAATCCGTATTTTCTCTAGTTTTTAATATTCTTTTGTCCAAGTCCACGAGAAAAAAAAAAATTAATTTCATTATTGAGAGAATTTGAATACCTACGCAATAACGGTTAGCACAAAAATTCTCAAAAAAATCCTGAAAGTCCCTTTCACGAACTGTGACTTTGTAAAAAAATTTCGTGAGAATCGAAACTTTGGTTGAAAATGGTTCCCCATACGTCGGTAAAAATTTAATGACTTCTCCATAAAATTGATCACAATTTAAGCCACACGCACGCCTCTTCGGATTGACATTCTTTCAACTTCGATACATCAAACGAAACGTAATAATTGACAAACGTAATTATATCGACATTTGGTTATAGTTGCTCAAACAACTGCAGGCATTATGCTTGTGAGGTTAGATTTTTTTTTTTCAAACTACCCTTATCAATTGTAGCGTACGATTGTCCGATCAGTAGTATAACAAGGTCATGCAACGAACTTCAATCGTACTGAAATATTGGATTGGAATTTTTGCTTCCTCCATTATACAGAGAAACGCGGCGAAGGCAACTGGTGGATGTAATCGAGTATTTTGAAAAGTAAACTTTATAGTTCAGCTTTTCCGAGAAGTCAAAATTCTCCAATGCATGCAGAAGTGATGAGTGCATATTCAAATATACATATATCGGATTGAAGTTGTTAGGGATTTCGTTTTGGATGCAAATGAAGAAAAAAAAAATATGGGGTGTGTCAAAAAATTCCAAACAAAATGCCATTTAGGCTGTCACCCTCATGACACGAAGTACGTATATTAAATACACGGTATTTTAATGTTACACATACTATACGTAGGTAGGTATACGAGTACGTTGTGCAGCGTATACACATGTATTATATGTATGTATATAGGTATAGGTATAGATGAATCTACAAGCGTAGTATATGCCTCACGATTAGTTCGAGTGGTTGACAATGTATAATTATGCGACTGATTAAACGTTGACTCATCAACGTGGGTGAAAGCTTTACCGTAATCAATCATACGTTGCCCGTGTCGAGTTGATTCAACGAGCTGTTATACACATATAGGTATAGATATACCTATGTACGTATTATACATTCGGATCATACACAGATGGTAGATATACATAGATGCAGGCAGGTATGTAGTATGTTTCTACATGCATACGTATAGGAGCATTCGTCTGGTTGACTGATTCGAGCTGAAAGTTTTATGTACAAAACATATATAAGAATTAACATACCTATATCATCTGATTATGTAAGCAATTCAAGCATGGTCATTGTGGCCAGTAGGACAACCTAAATTAGAGAACAATGCGCGCGCTTTACGATGGACCGTAACAGCCAATTACATACAAAGTGCGAATCCTATTTCGGGTAGAGTAGTAGCCGAAAAAGACGTCGTACAGAAATGGTATTTTCGATTTTAATGATGTTTTTGGATTTGAAAAAGGCCGGTATAAGGTCTGCACGGTTTATTACTACTACCTATTACCGAACTGGGAAACTTATTTTCAGACGAACGGTCATCGTGCGGATGCAGGAAGTAGCCCCACGCGATGATTGGCTGTCTGAATTCTCATGTGGGCACGAAAAACAAATAAACAGCTTTCTGTTGCTCTTTAGAGGCAACACCATGCACACGAGTATAGCGAAGCGGAAAATAACGTGGCATTCGAAAGCTTTTTGGGTTTATACAGTGTAGGCGTGGCAGGGAAGCGCAGAGTTAATTCAAACTTACTGTATATGTATAACGATCTCAACTCGTTTGATGTAAGAAGATCTTCTGACAATTTCAAGACGAAACAATCTCTACTTCTGCGTAGTACCTAAGCGAAGGTCGTACAGTAATAACACATCGGCACAACACTGGGATTTCGAGAACTCTGGAAACGATGTGAAAGCTGAGAGCCTGATTAATGATGTTTGTGCCACTTGTTATCCCGTTCAATGAAATCCAGGCGTAAATTATAACCTATTCTCATCGTTTAGTACCCCTTATAGTTGAGATTTCTGGTTAAATTGTATTCCGCGTGTACTTACGTTAAACTGTTGCATCCATCATGAATTTTTTATTTTTTTTTTTTTTATTATCGTAATTCCACTCGGAAAACCAGCGTTCATCTCATAAGCTTACCATTTACCTTTCTTTTTCTTCTTCTCACGCACAATCAATCAATCAAACCACGCCTTACGACTACATCCGACTTGATAGATATACGGGCTGCTTGTTTCTGAAAAATTTATACGTACACAATTATACAGATGTATGTACTTGTATAGATATATAGGAAAATGGTAAAATTCTTATCTCGGCTGTGTATAGAATTTTCATATTTGTACAAGTTTGTTGCTACGGAAACTATAGTCGAAAGAACATAAGGCCGAGTGTATAAAAACGCCTTACATTTCTTGTTTCAGAAAATAAATCCCCGTAGCGAAAAAAGAATCTGATCTGACGAGGTGTTGGAGGATGACGAATCGACGTGTGGAAAGATGCTCAAATGCACCGTTTCGCTCGTCGACGGCTATGTAAATCAACTACACTATATACCTATATATATATATATATATATATACTCGGGAGAATAGAGAAAATAAATATTTTCTAACCATTCGAGAAGTTCGGTTCTACATTCATTCACCCGGCAATTGATATCGTCGTTGTAAATGTAAAAATTAAATAAATCAATAAACAAGTGGAAAGAAATAATCCTGAAAATAATTACAAGTACCGGAGACACATCAATACTGACGGTCACAAGTTGACAATGTGATCAATTGAAGCGATTGTCTATAGAAGTGCTTCCGTCCATACCGCAGGGGTGTATACGCGGCAGCCGAATAATATAACTGATCGTGATAAAAATTGGGAATATCGCACAAAGAGAATCCTTTCGCTCTTCATCGGATCTGACGTTCATATTTCACCACGGATCATATTTCCGGGACCGACGCAGAGGTTTGCCCGAACGAACCATAAGATTTAAGTGATAGTGATATATGTAAAGTTGTGCGTAATACAAGCGTTTAAACATCAAGTTAATCGTTGGACATGTCGAAGATTGACGCCGTGGAAGAGGCAAGCATGTCAGCTGTGCATTACAGTTTTAACGAGGATAATGACACTGCGTACAACAATTCCCTCGAGATGGACAAGATGTCCGAGGTTCTTAGTGACTTCTACGACGGTCTAAATGGCGAGACGAATTATCTTTTGATCATGCTCTATGTTCCCGTTATAGTTCTCGCCGTGACTGCCAACATCCTTGTCATCGTAGTCGTCCTGAAGTACCACTACATGCGGAGGTGAGTGTCACAGCACGTCTGTACGTATGCGTATAACGTAAAATCGGGTTAATTAGTACAATTTTCGGCTACTCTAATTATTCTGGTCTTCGAGTTTATAAGGTAGTAGCTAATTATCATTCGTAATAAACTTTCGAAAGACGGATGTTAGGATTCATTACTGTGAATCAAAGTCAGAGTTAACTCGAGTAGTGTTTGTAAAGAGAACCTGAAATATGTAATAGCAAATTTATAAGGTTTCGAGAATTCGCACAAACTAGCAACATATCATACCCCCTACTGAAAATATTCATGTGATAAATTACATATAATGTTATGAACGAATTTTGAATGTAATTTATCACATGATTTGTCTTGTAAATTTGATAAAACATGTAAGAAATCAAATAATAAATCGTATAAATATACAAATCATCGGATATAATATAAAACAAATTACAGGATAAACTATACGGTTGACCATATGATTTTTGATATAGTATATCCGATGATTCGTGCTTATATGATTTATTGTGTGATTCCTTATACATATATTTTACCAAATTTACAAGATAAATCATATGATAAATTACATACGCAATTCTTTCATAATATCATTTGATTTAACACGTGAACATTTTCAGCATAGGGCCTGCAAGTGAAATCGGTACGACTTATAATGACACGTGCGTGGGGAATTTTTTTCTTTCTCATTTGCATGTGGTATCAATGGGTGTGAATGGTTTCCTGTTGCTTCTCAAAGTGTATCTTTATCGTGGTAACAATAACGCGTATTGGTACTATATCTGTGATGGTATAACGTACGGTAAAAATAGCGTGGGATAATAAAGTATTGAATTTTATTTTCAAATACCTACAATATATAGATAGTATTATTAAACACTGTAGGTATCTTGCATGTGATCTTCGTTCCTAATTTATTGCTGATTATCTATTTGTAAATTCAGCATTGTGGTCGTGACTGCTACTTCGGCACGAAAATTTGAAATAAACTAACCGAAATCAAGAATGAAGTGTTCTCGTTTACAGTACCACAGCTGTGTACGATGATTTAAAAAATCGAAAATGTCCGAAGAGCAATTGTATATCGTTAGTTATGAGCATCTCGAGCTATAAACTGCAGACATACGGTCAGAAATCTTTCTTTCATTATAGCGAGAAGATTTGCTTCATTATATTTCCGCAGGCTTGGAAATACGAGAAATACGTTAACACGCCGGCCAACTTCCAGGCATAATAAACATGAAAAATGCAAGTGCTCAACTTATACCGCCACAAGTTAACGGCGAGGAATCTCACAATACGTAATGTGCATACCGGGCATCAATTTTCATGCAATAATAATTTCAACTTTGAAACTTTTCTCATCTATCCGTTGTGCCAACTCTCCAACAGATCTTTGTCATATATTCATGACGTCCACCATGAAATTCAGATTTTCGACTCCACTTATCTAATACAGAATAAAGCAGGTGTACTCACATATATCAACGTGTACCCGCGACCAGCGGTAGGTGATGTAATGACGTGGGTTGCTTCCGGGTTCTTCCTGGTCTTTCAATAATTACAAAGAGCCTGCAACTACAAGCTACTAATTAGATCAATTAATGGAGTAAGGTTGAGCACTGCGTTGGGATAAACCTATACCTAGATTTACTACACATAGATACATATACATATACTACCTATATATGTAATTATGTATACTCTATCCACGATCTCCTTGCCGTCCCTAATTGCGCTGATCACACTCCTTGTTCTCTCTCATCACTTCCTACGAGACTTATAGGTATACATTTACCTATACCTCTAAAAGACCTCATCAGCTGCACACATAGTGTACATGAATATTTATGTACCTACATACACACACAGGACGGTTGAAACGCCATCAATCGAAAGATTTCCGTCACCCCGGAGGAGTTTTCTTCAAGTTGGTAGATCGGTAGGTATATGGTAGGATTTATGAGGGAGTTTCGGTCAGGATTAAAAAAGAAATGAAATGTTTGAAATTTTTTTCTGGACTATTTTTCCACCTGACTAATCTTAAAATCTCGAGTTTCACAATATTTCTACGTTCAACCATGTTTCCGATCCCGCGCGCGCGGAACCTTATGTAATACTTTTTCTCAGCATTCCACAAATCTTCGAATTCATTCTCGAAGGGATGGTTATCGATATGTTTTACTTCAACGCCCGAGGACCGACAGATAAAAATATTTCCATATAATAAATAACGAATCTATATTGACCACAATATGGCTTGTAATGTATATACATATACTTATGTATATTGTATACCTGTACATGGTATACCTATGTATGTATATTACATGCCTGCGGCGTTGATAAGGAAATTATTATTCTGTGTTTTTACGAGAATAATATAGTGACAGGCGCATTAACCCTCCATAATTCCCTTGGCAGCAATTTAACTTATAATATATAAACGATGAGGTTCCAAGATTGCAGCACGCCTAGCGAGAAACAATTTAAAAATAACGACATACACCCCCCGTACCTGCTGTAGTACTCGAGCCTCGCATAAGGAGGAAAATTTTAATTATATTTGCGACAAAGTTTAGTATTTTTGCTCAAAAATGCCGGAAAAAATTATAAGTTATACCGTGTGTTTGCTTGAACGGTTCACAGTAATTCCAGTAGCGGACCGCAGGCGCGGGTAGTCATCCACGGCGTGGGTAATCGCGCTTCGTTATATTATTGGTATGGCTCACCACTTGACTATTATGTATGGTATAGTAGATTACAGTCTGGGTTCGTTTCACGTGATCATAAGCTGGAGTTCAATACTGCTATGGCATCGTCCAATGGCGCACTTGGCCGGCTATAGTACGACAACCGTTTAATATTGTTATAAAAAAACAATTGTTATACGTACGAAATGGTCTTTGTGCACCGAATACTTGGTACACAGTGTATCGCAGCTGACTGACATTCAGTCGACTTGTGTTTATGAGAGTTGAACATCACACGTGTGTGATGTTCCATTTTCTCGTTTTCAAGAGTCGACACAAGTTAACACGAGTCGACACAAAAGTTATGTAAATGGAAAGCAAACAATATAGCGTAATGTGGTTACCTACGACGTGGATGACTATACCCACGCCTGCGGTCCGCTACGGGAGTTACTGCGAAGCCTTCAAGCAAACACACGGTACCTACTGCGAGATTGAAAATGCATCTGAGTATAGATATTTTTGAGGCTCTTCAGCTTAGCTAAAATAAATTTCATAAATTGTATGAAAAAGCATGGGAACATTTTGGATAAATTCCATTAAGGCTAAAATCACCGCGGCTATAGGCTTGTCAAAAAACCTGCTCTTCTCTCCCATGGTATTAATATTCCGCGCGTATAAATCTTGTTCAAATCAGTCAAACCATGCTCTTGCTAAAAAACGGACGGGTTAACGGATAGGTATTACAATCAATAGCTACACGGAGAGACCGTTCTGGTAATGGTTACTATTTTGGCTGAGTATTTTCGAGAGTTTCCAAGAATTTGCTAGGAATTCTGAGGAATTTAGATTCTGTGTGAACTATTAAAAAAAAAAAAAAATCCAGAAATAATTCCTATATTACGTGGTAACAGTTCGATACAAAAAAATAATTGAAATCATATCCCATACCAATACTACACTTTTTACTATTTGTATGCGAATAGTTCCTAACAATATGTAGAGTACTGAATTTAATAATGGCCAAAGTGTTGAGTACCATACCACATTCAGTTTTATTTCTAGTTCAAATATCAAACAGTAATATTATGTGTAGTAATGATTCCTTCCGAATGCTTAGTTTTGAATATAATAGTAATAGTTCCTGAATTAGTAGCAATGGATACTAACAATATTCTCACTAGTTCCGCAGTTTCACTGTTGGCATGATTATGATTTCTAAACGTCGCTACGAGCTGTTACTAATGTTCAAGATAAAGCATCATTAAAAATGATGATTGTCACCACTTTACTAATTTTTTTTTAGGAATGAGTATCGATTTTCTGTGAATCATTACTTAAACGGTCTCTCCGTGTAGCGAGCCGGTGAGTTCTTCATTCAACAGTGGTCCTCTGCGATAGGTATAGGTATAAGGCTTTCTAATTTATTATGGTTTCGTAGACATTGACCGAAGGTATACCGCGTCGAAAAAAGTATGCGGGCGTACATAGGTATATGTATACATTTCTGACTGATGGGACTACCACAAATGAGTGCAGATAACTTTAATGTTATAGGTATGTACATGCTTCAGCTTCCTCGCCTATCGGAATATAAAACCTATTCGATATTTTTAAAGCTTTAAAACACGGTTCAGCGGTTCAATAATATTTACTCGATGTTCTAGAAACAATTTCGACGCGTTAGGTTCGGGCTAAAAATGACTTAGCTTTTAGAAATTTTGAGAACTAGTCGTAGACCTGCGGTAGCGGATATTATTCACGGATACGGTATGACGTCAGCTCGAAAATAAGAATTCTAGAAACTCGATTGCGTATAACAGCGCATCGCGATCATTAGCCGCGGGTAAAGGCAGGTCTTTCTCATTTTTTTTTTTCTCCTTGTTCCCGCGAAATGGGGAGCTGATTACGCGAAGTTCTTTAAAAAGAAAACTTCCACCCCACAGCTGATTCAATGATATTTCGGTAATCTCCTCGTTTTCGGGAATCGGTTTTAGATTTTACGTCACGAATTTGTAAACTTGGCGAGGTCGATTCTGGTTCGGAAGTGAAAATTGGACGACTCATTCATGTGTGTTATCCCACTTAAGTGAGTTGTCCAATTATCACTTCCGGACTAGAATCAACCTCGCCAAGTGTACGTGGACGGATCATCCTCACTCCCCCTCCGCAACCACTGTCGAGCTTTTTACTGAAAATCCGCAGCTTTACCTACTTTAGTCCCGTAAACATTTTTCTGTCACCGTATTTGCGGTCGTTCTTTTTTCGCTCTTGAGAGAAGAGGATACAGGTGAGCAGTTTTAGGCAATACCTTTAGTAAACGGAGTACGAATCTTATGCATATATTATATTTATACATATGGAAGATTCCATGTGACTTCAGCCACCCAAGAAAATGACTAAAACTCAAAAATTTTTGACAGATCGAGGTATAAAAGTACAATACTCTTGCCAAGTATAACCGCCCATAGTGATTCATGCGCTGAGTTACACGCATCTAGCGTTTTTTCTTCAAACGGAGATATCCCGAAAAATGTGCTTAATACCGGATATTATTGGAAATGAGAAAATTCGGTCATTTCATCGACTACAATAAAAAAATTTATTCAAATTTTTTCGAACAATCTAGACCCAATATTCGGGGGTAAAAAAATGGAAAAAAAATCGCGCCGACCAAGAACCCATTGATATTTGTGTCATTTATATTTTCTCATATCCTGCAAGTGAAACAGAAGTTTCAAAAAAATTACATCATGGAGAAATCAGCCGTTTCAAAATTAATTTTCAAAATACAGATCCTCGATAAAGATGTTCATTAAAGATGTTTATCGATGATAAAAATAAATCAGTGTCAATAATCTGTAATAAAAATCTTCAAATTTCGCTAATTGTCAATCAAAAAAAATAAGGGAGACCCTAATACATACACGTATGTATGTACCTATAATACCTACATTCGTGCCACAACAAAATACCTTGGATACGCCGAGAAAAAACATTCTCAAACCAATTTTAAAACATGTTCTGTCACCCGCGTGGAAAAGTATTCTCATACAGCATTAGGTATATGCAATAAAGTTGAAGATATATGTGTTTATCTACCTCTACGTATACCTACCGTGTGTTTGCTTGTAGGCTCTGCAGTAACTCCAGTTGCGGAACGTCAGACAGGTACAGTCATCCACGGCGTGGGTGACCACGTTACGCTGTATCATCGTCATGGCTCATCACTCGACTATTATGTATGGTATAGTAGATTACAGTCTAGGTTCGACCTACGTGATCATAAGTTGTGGAATTCAATACTTCAGTGGCGTCATTCAATGGCGCGCTACACCGACAATACAGCGTAACGTGGTTACCCACGCCGTGGATGACTGTACCGCGTCTGACGTTCCGCAACTGGAGTTACTGTAAAGCCTCCGAGCAAACATACGGTATATCGGTATAATGCATGTGTGCGCGGAGTTTGTACCATCCGCATACATGATTCCGAATGAAACGCGAATCCTTTCGTATAACTCTAGCACTTGGGGGTATTGTAAAATGTTTCCTATAAGTTCTTAAATTGCCAGTCATTTTCAAATACATCGCAACCGGATCGCATCCACGTCTTATCGTTTCACGCTCACCTGGGTCAGGTCTAACGATTATCTAAACCACGCTCCCGTACGAGCCGAAGCTTATGCAGTGCATCAATTCATACGAATAAAATTTTTATACCTCCGGATTATATCCGTATATCTATATCCAGCTATCGGCTGTCATGTGGCAAGATGAAAGACTCCAGAAAATTTTTATTTTACAAACATTACGTGACAAAATTTACCAAACAGATCAGCTTTGGCGAACATGAGCCGATTGATCGCCTACGTCAGTCGGGCGATTTAACTGACTTTTATTGGGCTCAGAGTTGCCATATTTTATCTTAATTTCGTCGGAGCTTAAATTTACGAGCGAGAAAATTATTTGTGTATCTAGCGGTTGGAATACATCATACATAGAAGAGTTAAAATACGTACATAGGTATAGGTGTGTATGTATGTATGTATGTACATACATGGATATATAAATGTACGCATACCTACAGCGTTTCGGAAGTTTCCTTCACCTACAAATGCATGTATGTATGTATACCTAATACCTGTGTACGTGAATATAAATGTTACGTTTTTACGTCTTATTCACTCGATTGACTCGTTTTTCGATCCTCCGAACCTTATAATCTAGTTTTATTATACTTCACGCTGAAATGCTTACATTATACGCGATTTTATTCGCTATTAACCGCGTGATTACCGAAACCTCATTTCGTTCTTCAAAGCGTATATATCATGTATGATGTACATTAGGCCGTTTCAAAAAAATCGACTATTTTTCATTTTCAAAGAGTAACTCAAAAATATTGTTCCAAATGACGAAAAAAAAATGCTGTCAAAGTTTGAACTCTTAATATTAATATTAAGAGGTGCCTCATCGCGATTTTCTATTTCCAATCTAAATAACATGGGGAAATTTTTTTTTAAACTTTGGAATTCTATAACTCGTCAACGCATTAGTGTACTGATAAGACCAGAACATATTTTTGTAGTGAATTGAACGCTCTAAAAAAAAGGTCTCTTGTTCTTTTTCGATAAATCTAGCTATTTCCAAGTTGGTGTATTGGTTATTAATGGTAATTAATCATGACTAACTTGGAAACAGTTGGATTCATCGAAAAAGACCAAGAGACCTTTTTTCTAGAGCGTACAATTTTGAACAACAGCATTCATGCAGAATCTTTCTAAGTAGATTAATTTTCAAGATATAAAAATCGAAGAGTTCCACAAGACCACTTCCCATGTTATTTAAATGGGAAATAGAAAATCGCGATGAGGCACCTCTTAATATTATTATTAAGAGCTCAAACTTTGACAACATTTTTTTTCATCATTTGGAACAATATTTTTGACTAACTCTTTGAAAATGAAAAATAATCGATTTTTTTGAAACGGTCTAATGTACATGTATACCTACACAGGGTGTCGTGAAATTCACGTACCCACTGCATACCAGCGGAATCCTTGCGAAAAGTTTAGACGAAAATTATCTGTGCAAGAAAGTCCGCGAGGATTTAATCTGCTTGTAAAATGAACTTGTCAACTAACCAATCAGTGTTCGGATTTAGAAGAGACTGGCTAAAATCGGTATCTTCGTCCACCCTACTACCGAGAACAAGACAATAATGTGTCGAGTTCCCTTCTGATGCCTGTCTTGTTTTCAGAAGTGGGGTGGACGGCGATGTGGATTTTGGCCCGTCTTTTCTAAAACCGAACGCTGATTGGTTCGTTAATAAGTTTATTTTACAAGAAAACCAACTCCTTGCGGACGTTTTGCATAGGTAACTTTCGTCTCAATTCTTCGCAAGAAATCCGCTGGTATGTAGAAGGTGCGCGAATTTCGTGACACCCTGTATATAGATTCAAAATTCACTATACATAATTCTCGATTGCACAGCAACATAATAAACAATACAGGCTTGTCGCACTGCACGAATATTTGGAAACGGTGGTTATTATTCAGTTCAGACGATACACTATTTATGTGTAATTAAGTACTACATAAAGGGTGAGGCATTAAGCTCTGCCATCTGAAATGGCATCACTAATTTTTTTTTTGTTTTGATTTTTTTGATTCAACCAATGAATGAATGTTTCATGCGAGACTTCTACGATTTGCCAAAGGGATATAACTATAAATGCGCGTGGCGTGACGTAACTTCTTCGTCGTGTGTATATATTATACATATAACTTTCCAATCTATCACGGCCACCGTGATTTATATTTTAAATCCCACCCCGTATCTTCTTTATGCTAGTATTATACTGCCTATATCGGGAATTGAAACGAGTTGAATGGTGGAATATAAAACCGGCGGTCTTTGAATCAGTGTTTTATTTTTATTTTTTATTTTTATAGATACGTTGGAAGCATACAGTGAGGTTATAAGGAAAGGACACGCAGGATGCAGGCAACCCAACAGTCAAATTTCCGAAGATTTCCAAAGTCATTGTATTCGCAAATATTAACATGGGACGGGAATGCGACCACCATGTGGTTGAAATGACAAATACAATGTCTTCGGATATTTTTGGGAATTTGACTGTTGGGTTGCCTGCATCCTGTGTTTCCTTTCCTTATAACCTCATGGTATATCCATCATTGCAGCTGATGTTACTTTTTTCACGAAAACATAATTTGAGTCTTGAGTACCGGAAATATTTTTTGATTGTGTCAAAAATTCAAAATTCATCATAGAAACATCTCAAGTGGAAGAGTTATGAGTAGGTATAGCTCACTCTGTATATCTACCTACGTTCAGATCACAAAGAGCTGGTTTCAACGCCAGTGGAATCAATATACTCCGCTGCACAGAGGCATGAGAGAATTGCAATTATATTCCCAATTTATCAACATGCTCAGCAATATGCGATGATTTCGATTCTACAGAGCGATATGGCAGATATAGAAATAATATGAAGCTTACCGGCATGAATTCTACGAAATCGTCTCAAAATTATTCATCATTCATTCATTTAGCATATAATCGTAACTGACGGCGTGATGGTCGAAGTTACCATCCGTGGGGTTATTATATTCGATATGGCGCAGTCAACTTTCTGATGGATGGATCTACGCCGAATATAAAGTTCCTCAATACATATACAGGTATATGTCCCGCGGGTATGCATATACCCGGAATTTGCCAACTAAACGAGATATCTATGCATTTTGGCAAGTTGCAATATTGTTATGATATATTACACCTATAATGCACCGGACCAGACTCCTCTCATTTGTTCGCCCCGCAGATCGGACACGACGCAACACTGTAGCACAAGAGACTACCGCTCGTAATTCACCGTCCGCTTCATCGTAGCCAGGTTCACCATGGCGGGATAATGTTATCGTTGAGAATTCCGAAAATTTGATCAGTGAAAATCACCCCGTACCTCCATGCGCTTAGAGTTCACGTGGTAACTTAGGCTCTAAAAGGGTTGTTCGTTAGGTGATAATTTCAGTTTACAAGCTGGAATATGCTCGGGTAACTAACGACTAAAGCTACATTACGGTTGCCCTGCTTTACTCAATGAGAATCTCCTAACTTGTATAACTTTGCTCCTGGTTCCATTATGCGAACCTCGCGCTCAAGGTGATTTTAATTAATCGGTTACATTTAAAAATCATCATTTGAACCGATTAACGGAGTACACTTATCTGCGTAGTTTTACATGTATACAGGCTGCACTCTTCGAAGGGCCCCCTACATATCTTATGAGAATTGGGTCCCGGTCAAATTGGCTGGAAATATAGTATAATGTGGTTCATGTCGTCCAGATCATAAGTGTCAATGGTCACGGGGTCGAAAAATGGACAGTTTTTGAAATATGAAGCATCAAACATTAAGCGAAGCTGCTATTGACCGCATGAATAACTTTGAAATAGTTAGATTCATCGAAAAAGATCAAGAGACCTTTTTTGTAGAGAGTGAATTCGCAATTTCAAGTGACACCTGAACGATGCCGAAATTCGTACCTGTCCCGCGGAGATCCGATATCTGCAACGCATTTATATCTCTAATCAAAAAAAAATAAAAACTAATTTTTGCAGCGCAGATGCCTCGACGACCCTGCATAATTATAGCAAGATAGATTGCAACGATTTTGAATAATTTCAACCAACTCCCCGAGTAATTTAAGTTTTGTACGACTCTTGTATTTATTTGTTCCGTCAAGAAATCCCCGCGATACCACTGCAGAGACATGCGCGGATATCGGCATCTCTCCACGCCGACGAATTTCAATGTTAAATTACGTCAAAACCAATTGAACCGCGCTACGTATACATTAACTTGCGCCCATTTTACCGTGAAACTTGACGAGGAAAGGGTTAAACAAGACGTCACCCCCAGCCTCCTTTGTATAGGTCCCACGTGCGTTGCCTTGCGACGGGGTTCTGTTCATGGCGTGATAAATTTCAGCCACCTAAATATTTGTTTCAAATATTATATTAATATACGATCGAAGAGCTGGAAGAAGAACCGAATGGTTGTAAGACTTGCCTTAGGATAACATCAGCTTTAAACATTTACTCCGATATTATGCTGAAGGAACGTAGCCGCAGATCGTGCAAAGCGTTGTAAGAAACGTTGCGCCAGCTAGATAAAATCATCAGTTTAAAATTCAGATCGAAACCCTGTTTGTCAAGTTATAATTGCATTCTCACGTTATATATATCACATACACACACACATAATAGGAGAGAGCAGGGCAAAACGGGACAGCTGAGCAAAAAATGCGGCTGTAACTATACCTATGATTCTAATGGATTGTGTTTCAATAAAAAAATTGGAATTGGATGGTTAATTTGACGTTCCGGACAAAAAATATCGCCAGGGCCAAAATGGGACGGTCTCAAATTGCTCCGAATTTCTACGCCACGAATTGTTGCTTTTCTGTGGATGCCCTTATCTTTCCCCGTCATTGGATTCTGACTTTAGAGCTTTGTATTGCTTCAGAAATAAAATATTTTCAAAAGGTATGAGGTACCGAATTATGTCGAAAATTACGTAATTCAAACAATTTCAAAGTTTCTCATTTTGCCCCGCTCTAAGACTTCTGAATTTAACCGCCTTGTTGCTCCAAAGACTGAAAATCGATTAAAAAACGTAATGTTCTCAATGGTTCCGTTGAATTGTGTTGTAGAAACATAATTTTTCAATAATTTTTCGGCGTCCGATTTTGTCCCATCAATACATCCCGATCTTCTGTCCTGATTTACCTCACCGTTCCATTTTACCCCGCTCTTCCCTACCTATATACATTCATAATATATATGCCAGGAGTAACTCAGCCCTGAGACGACTTTATAGACGTTGTGAATGTATAACATTATAACTTGATCAAACTTGGTAGGCGAACCATTTCATTAATGTTCAATATTGTGTTAGAAAATACATAGGTATAGTTAGATTGCAGCTATACGGTGGTGGTTATCATTATTATTGATCTTTAGGCTTATCTCCGTAAGGGAGGTAACCAACTATACGGTGGTGAGTAGGTGTAAAAAATTAAATGCCAAACTGGAGACACTGCATACTTTCATTCTCGCTTCGTTAAAATTCTTCATCGAATTAGGTACGGGGTTCGATCTTTTAGTGAAGTTTCAGACGGCGGGCAAGTTATATGTATATGCGACCGTAGTCAGACAGACCAAAATGGTATGAGAAAATCATCTATTTCGGGTGATCGTTGAACACGTCATATAGGTATAGATGTTAGATATTTGTGTAGTACCATGTACATACATGTATAGGTATATATACCTATATGTATATACGTGTAGAAGCCAAGGCAACGGAATGACTATAAATTATACTACCCTAGCCTCAGCTGGACCCAACTCGAATCTCGCGAACCATCAGAGGTACGCCCATTACTAATAATTTTCTCATCTTCTACTCTCGAGTCCCGGTTCGTGAATCCGAATCCACGTAGCTATATATTGTTATAGAAAGAGCCGTACATCCATTCACGTATGGATAATGGTTATACGGACAGGAAATAGTGTAAGAAGACATCGTCCACGTTATGAGTAATAAAATGAGGTATTAAGGTGTAACGTTGTCCATTTCGCAATTTACTGTTTCCGTGCAGCGTCGTAGCTGGCCTATATAGAAGTGCCCCTTCTCCCGCCACTCCATTCTTTTGCCAGCTTCTCGTATACGATATGACGAGCATACGTATACAGGGTGAGGCGTTTAACTTGACAATCGCGAATAACTCGTTATTTTTCGAGTTGTTCGCGATTGTCAAGTTAAACGCCGCACCCTGTATAGGTACACGTAGGTATACCTACCTATACGCGATGTTAGGGTGGGCGAAATAAACCGCCTACCTATATGTTTTTTTCATCAAAAGGCCCTTTCGAAAACGTGTTCTTTATGATCAAATAACAAGCCTCGAAAAATCTGTGGTCATAATTTTATTATTTACAGGCTACTCGTCGCGATTTTCTATTTCCCATTTAAATAACATGGGACAATTTATGTTCTTGTGGCACTTTTAGATTTTTATATCTCAAAAACTAATCTACTTAAAAAGATTCTGCATAGCTATACTTTGGTCCAAAATTGAACGCTCTATAAAAAAAGGTCTCTCGGTATTTTTCGATAAATCTAACTGTTTCCAAGTTGATTATCGGTTATTTGATGATATAATTATATAACCATGACTAACTTGGAAACAGTTAGATTTATCGAAAAATACCAAGAGAACTTTTTCGTAGAGCGTTCAATTTTAAACGAAAGTAGGTATGCAGAATCCTTTTAAGCAGATTATTAAATCAAAATGTGCCAGGAGAACATTTCTCATGTTATTTGAATGGGAAATAAAAAATCGCAATAAGCGACCTCTAGATACTAGAATTAAGAGCTCAGATTTTTCGAGGCTTGTTATTCGATCACAAAGAACAAGTTTTTGAAAGGGCTTTTGAACAATAGAAAAACTACTTAAGTTTATTTGGCCCACCCTGATGTGATACGTATAATATATTATAATACGTATAGGTATGTACTATACATATTAAGCTGCAGCTGTAGAGCTGGAATTGTGAGATGCACAATTTCGTATACGAATGACACGATCGAAATTCTACTTGATATATCTTTCTCGTCACGCGGTTATCAACATAATATTATACATCTATATTGAAATGTAGAACAAGTATCTGTATACAGCTATAATAACTTCATTCTCTGCACCTCGTCTCTCCGTGTGTATCATATTTATACACGCTATCCACGTTCAATTGATCATAAGATTTTCAATTTTTCGCAAATACCATAAGTAATAAAAAAATGGGGGAATATAATACTGGACGGACGGACGGACGGACAGGCGTACACTGCAGATTCCGAATAGTATATCATGCGTGGACAACACGGAACGATTAATTTCAGTGACTGTAGGGAGACCTGACGCGAAACCCATTGTTATAGGTTATAGATGTATAATGCATGGATGTGTATAGTTAATCGATTAGATTGACCGATACATTCATGTATCTGCCATGGCCAGGCTTAGCTATTGTCACTTTCCTCGATATCAAGTCTGGATTAAATACCTTTACTTAATTACGAACGGCTGATTGCCATTCTTCCGCACCACATTCCATAGGGTGTCTACAGGGTTTGACCTCGCACTCCGTATGACATTTGATACACTTCCATGCGAGCATTGCCTATAATATGTGTGTAGGGCACCGGAAGCCTGCAGGGAGACTCGTTACACATATAATACTCGTACAGGATCGGGATAGAGATATATACATATTATATAGGTATAATATACATTAATTATAACTCAACACGTAACACATAAAGATGTATGATTTACAGGCATTCTTCAGATCTTTATTCGTTACTTTTTGTTTCAGGTACTGTCCTGATTTTTCAAGGTATTGTAGCTACAGGCGTGATGTGAACACTCTCCTCATATAGCGCTGATATTATAAAGTTTGAGTTTTGATTAACGCCTTCAATTAAATTATTATACTCATATCGCTCCTAACTTTGATTCTTTCATTCTGACTGATAAAATTCTCATTATTTATTGCCCATATACTAATCAATGCGAAAAGTGCATGCGCTCTCCAGGCATTGCTTGAGGCTGATATGATCGGCTGCCCTGGTGCTAGTCTGACGGCTATATAAGTTACACGCGGTATGCATACACGTAAACGTAATATGATTATACGTCAGTGTATATGTATACGTGTGTTTTCTCTTCTCTGTCGGTACAATTGATATAAAATAAAATAAAAATTCTCCGAAATTAGAAGTGTGAAAAAATAATACATTAACTTACGGTTAAACGGTGATTCGAAATTCCAATGGCTGTTAAACTCCGGTGATTCACTGCATGCCTATATACATATATATCTATATAGCCATGAGATGTCTTATTTACGTGTCCAAGTATCACTCTAATGTTATCGAATGCATAAAATATTTTATTTGTTATCACAACGATAAATAAGTCCGGGTGGCAGCGAGATTTGTTTGCTTTTCAGTTAGAATAGTTTAAATAAACGTACAAAAAATTCCATGTACCAATGCCGCACGTTTGTTTTGAATACGAAAATTATAGCCATGTCCTATACGCGTATACCTATATGTGTATATGCGGGATCCACCTTCCGCCTCGGCTATCAAAAGAAGCATTGCTCGTTTATAAGTCAATGCCGTTAGTATCTATTATATTATAGGTATAGGTGTAAATGCTCAGTATATACTATATTATACTATATACGTATATGTATCATACATACATGCATTATATACCATTGGCCACGGCCATTCCAATAAAACAATACGTCCAAGTAATATTGTTTATTTATATAATATGGTGATGTGGAAATTAACCAGGCCTCCTAATCTCTCCAGCTTGGGAAATTAAATTCGTTGGAATTCCCGTCGGGCTTGTACGCACAGACCGATGATCAATATTCCGTAGAACCTGGGCGAATATTCATGGACTACAATCTCCAAAGACTGGCAGGATAATAATTCTCACCATTTGAATATGAAATGAAGTAATTGCGGCAACGTTTGGATTTTCAAAATAATTTTGTCAAACTCATTTATTCCATGTGTTGAAATAATTCGGAGACCAATGCTGCAAAACTGGTGACCGAGGAACTTCCATATACATACAATTGGCCCGTCCTGGAAACTGGTGCGGTGACCACTTTTTATTCTGGACGTGGCCTTACGCCTTTGAGGGCATTGAAAAATTCAGCAATTCTGCATTCTGATTATTATTATTATTTTTTTGTTTTATTTTCTGTACCCGGAGGACTTGTTATTTTATATATCCAATTTCTTGAGAATCCCTCGCTGATATAGAGGATTGTTTTCCAAACAATTTTAGCTCGCAATTGTATGGAAAAGTTAATCCACAAAGTGTGTAAGGTTTCAAAGGGAATTATCGTACTTTTTTTTAAATTATATTAGCTGCGAATTGAAGATGGGGGCAAAATCGGCAGGTGTTTTACGGTAAGTTTCCATGATCCTGTTCCACGGTTAGCGCTATGAATTGGTTATAGCCAATGTTTAGTTTATCACCTCGTTTACGTGCAGTGTGACAAATACGAGCATACATTGACCCCCTGTGGAAATAAAAACAAATTATATGTGCAATATAAAATTCGATAAGCTATAGGGAGCAGAAAATGTTCCGCAAACCATAGTACGTTGGACCAAAACGCTTAAATTTATATATTATACACAGGTATATATACGCTTCGAACGTTCGTGTACGTGATTCGATGATTTCACGCATACCTATATACTGTACGTATGCTGCAGGTGTACAATTCAACTTGCCCACGCCGTTTGTCTTCTCTGCGGGTATATAATTTCAGTAAACTTATTCCTCGTCGAGTGGCATGTATGGTATCACCAACTGGAATCCAAATTTCAAATTTCACCTACACTTTATCGGTGTTATTATACCAGAAATACCGCGTAAACGGCCGAAAAGGGAGAGGGGATGACAAGACTGTGCTATGGCCCTGTTAGAGGAAGAGAGGCGGGGGAGGGGAGCAAACCGTTTGTCATTCGAAACCCAAAGTAAAACCCAGCCTCACTCAGTCAGTTTCATACGTTTCGCGTATACGTGTGATATGCACACATTATTGGTTATGGGTATATAAACCGAGGAAACATGCGCCTATAAACATGTATGTGCCGTGTATATACGTATGTACATATACATATAACGTAGGTATATATACATTTCCGCGGTGTACCGAGGTGTAATTTTATTTGAATAACCCTTCTGTCACGAGTCAGGACTCGGTCGTATTCTCGGTGAAGGAATTTCTCGATACGTAACATTCACTTAATTGAATATAATTCTGACCGCCGTTTAATTAGGAGAAAATCCAACCTTGATTGTTTCAAATTTTTTCACTCTCGCAGGTGGTTTCGTTTTTCTAACGTTTGCGAATATTTCGAGTCTCAAGTATGCTTACGCCATTCGAAGTACGAGATTCATCTATTTATGATATACAGGGTGTTCATTTCAAAAGTTTCCACTTTATAATATATCTCGAGAAACAGAAAAGATTTCGGGGAAGAAGTCGGAGGAAGGTCAACTTATTTCTTTTTTTTTTTTTTTTTTTAATAGAAACCTATATTTTTGATTACGTAATTTTGTTCCATTTGAAAGATCAAACACCTCTTGTATGAAATATTTTGTTGTGAGACACCAATTTCTTATGATATTTAGTTGAAGAACTAGAGATTTTTGACCTCATCTCCGTATCCGTATCTCATAGTTGAATATCATAAAAAATTAGTGTTTTACAAAAATATGTTTCATATGATGTGTCGTTTGATTTTTTAATTAGAAAAAAAACTACGAAATAAAAAAGATAGATTTCCATTAAAAAAAACAAAAAAAAACAAAGTTGATCTTTTACCCGGCCTTTTCGTCTCCACCTACTGGAAATGATGCTGCACCATGTTTTTTCCCTCTCGATAAATTTTAACCTCCCGTAAACCCCGTTCCAAAATCTTTTCTGGTTCTCGAGATATCAAGGTGAAAAGTTTTCAACCGAACACCCTGTATAAAAAAGTTGATGAAATGAAGAATAATTTCGGCAAAAAAAAAAAGTTGACTTGACGTTGAGCCCGGCTCACCAGCACCCATTCATCCATAGAGACATGAGATTGACGTAACGTTTTCCACTTTTTTAGCCACCCATACGTCAGGGAGAATGTCCACAGCGTGGGAGTATTTCCATCATTTTTTTTTTTCTTTGTTTTTTTTTTAACAGATGACTTGTTTTAATAGAATAAACATTAGGTACACGGTCTAAAGTCCAAGAATAACCTGTCAGAGTCTCATGTTTCGTCAGAATTTTTCACAGAACTTAATCATTCATATTTGATATAAGCTGTATTATACTCAATTGAGTTGAATACCTTCTATAAATACTCTTTTAGGGTTTTCAGAAAAAAAAAGATTCGTTGAATATGACCAATAGGTTCTACGTAAATTTTTCATCTTCAAATCTCATTTTAATTGTCTGATCGCAAAATACCGAATGAATAATTGTAAAACGCGACAATTTATTGAGAGCTTTGAAAATTCTGTTCAGGTAATAAAAAGTCCCTGGCGTGTAGCAGCCATGTTGGTCATTAGTTACTCTTTGACGTTGAGGCTGAACCTTTATTAGTTTCGTGGGCAATTACAGGTATATATATATATATACTATTTTATTACGGATATTTTCAATATAATTGGGGCTAAGCCATCTGTATAAAGAACGTATTATACTGTTGGGCTATAGTATACAGGGTGGCCCATTTAACCTGACAATTACGAATAAATCGAAAAATAAGGTCCGTCTAACAAAATGTTTCAAACAAAAGTTTTTTCAGTCTACAGGTCGAATCGGTTGTTAATATCCCTTTTTTTTATTTAGGGGATTTAGGCTTTTATAAAGTCGAACTGCAAGGTCAACTTCAGTTTTAAATGGAAATCTATATACTTTTTTTTATTTCTTTTTGTTTTACAGATTCGTGTCCTCCATGAAAAAATAAGAAACTTTCGTTGAAAATATCATCTTTTTATGGTATCTACTTTGTATTTTTGATGCGATTTTTTTCTTCAAAATTTAAATTTAAATTTTGAAAAAATAAGTATACTATAAGAAATTGAAATTAATACAAAAAGAAAAAAAAATAATGTTTCGAACAAAAGATTCTTATTTTTTTTTTATTTTACGTAGACCACGCGTCTGCGAAAAAAAATATAGGTTTCGCATTTGATGAAATTAAGTTGATCTTGGTTTAAACTTGAAAGCCTTCCCTAAATCAAAAGAAAATATATCGCCAATCGATTGGACCTTTAGACTGAAGAAATAAAACTTTCTTTTGAAATATTTTGTTCGACAGACTTTATTTTACGAGTTATTCGCAATTGTCAGGTTCAATGGGCCACCCTGTACATACAGACGAGCAGCCCCTGAGATCGAGTTTATTTTCAATCCCTTGCTTCTCCCTTGTGTCTTATAATTAAATATTTATCCAACATCTCGATACTGCAGAGACAGTAGTTTTGTGACCTTTTTTTATTTTAAATCGCTGACCCTTACCGCAGATAAATTTTGACCACAGCTGAGTAGGAGGTATAAAGCGTGTTGGAGAATATAAAGGTATACGGCGTATACCCCGGAATGTATATAGAAAAGGGTGGATCCCTCTGTGAATCTGACCACGTAGCCATCGCCCATCTCATACGTTGCCCGTTGCCGTAAATTTCGGACAATTCGGTGACGGACGCGACTAGGCGCGCCCCGATCCAATATCATTGCGTGATTCGCGACTAGCACTTAATTACGCGGATTACCACTACCAGCCACCCACTTTATGGCTCTAGGGCGCAATGTGGTAAAACCCCATCGGCGTACGTCTGTTTACTCTGTTTCCTCAATAAGGCAGAATCGACCCCCAAGGTAGTTCTCCGTTCATCCCACGTCCTTCGGCCTAATCTCGTGTCCGCCGTATCAAACGATATTTGCACGGAACAAGAATATCCCCCGTGACCAGCAAATCTATATATTACACACCATTCTTCAACATCCCGCGCCACTTCCTCCCTTGTCAACTTACACCCACGGCTCCTTGTGTCAATAGATACAGGCAATATACTCGTATGAATATTCCATTAGCCCCATATGCTTGTCTTCCTTTGAGCACTTTACTTACGCTTTGTTGTAGTCCCAAGGCTGATTTGAAAACGGTTAAGGTAGGTTACAGTCATTCCTTGCGGGCTCAAGAACTTCTTGAATACATCTCTTACCAACCGCGACTTAAGGCTACCTATTGCAAGTTGGTGTAAAGATTGTTCATCAGACACACGAAAATTAAACAGAGTCGAATGGGGTTCACATTCCACATACTATGTATGTATGTACCATTATACGTTTACATACATAAATCACGCCCCATTTCAACGAACTTGCAGATATTAATCAGTTTCAAATTGACGGCAACGTATCTTCGTCAATGTTCACGACGGAGTAGGTACGTATATAATATGCACGAAATAATAATATATTCGCTCGGCTTTTCAAGCGGATATATATTATGTATAGCTATACGATGAAAATGATTCATCGAAGTGTATTTCTCAACATCAGGCACGTATATATATGTGTATTGTGTATGTAAAATCTTGGATCCTAAACTGTACTTGGTGAATCAGAATGGGTACCGCAAATTATGCGCGTTCTGTCACGTATACATATAGGTATAGGTAATATGAATACATCTCGGTATCCCATTCGTCGTATGAAAAAAGTTTATATGGGATTAAATGTATATTATTAAACTTAAGTGAGCATGCGTTATACGAGTTTTCTGAAGCTATCGAACTAAAAAAAAAAAAAAAAAAAAAAAAAATTCACGCTCTCGATCGAAGTACAGCGGTTATTGTTCCCAATAAAATATTTACGACAGAATCCAACTGGATATATCACTATACATACAACTATATCAAGCAAATGGCTAGGTAAACTTAGAACGCCTTCTTTCCGCGTTTCAATATTATTATACAGACTGCGACGTGTGGAGAAGTACGAGTATGTATAAAGCTATAGGTATAGGTAGGTATAGCTTTTTACACACTCGCCTGGACTTCGGACGATCCATTTTATACTCTATTCTGTATACATACGTCTATAGCCACGTCCGTAGCCACCTCCGTGAAATAAGTGTATCTTCAACTTCGTCAAAGACCATGACTGTTGCTATCGTATACCTTTTAGCGTTGTAATATTCAATGACCTAATTCCTCTAATTCGGGAACGTAGCTATTATCCATGTTACAGCTTCTTTCAATTAATAATCGGTTGATAATTGATGCAGGGTATACAACGGAAGCGACACGACAGCTGTATACATGCCACTGGTATTGATATTGATATAGGGAAGAGCGAGGCAAAACGGGATAGCTAAGCGGAAAATGCCGTTGAAACTACACCTATGATTCTAAATGATTGTGTTTCAATAGAAAAATTGGGACTGGATGGTTAATTTTCATATTCCGGAAATAAAATATCACCATGGGTAAAATGGGACAGTCTTAAATTGCTCCGTATTTCTACGCCGCGAATTTCTACTTTCTTTTTTGCTGCGGATGCTCCATTCTGCCCCGTTATTGGACTCTGACTTCAGAGCTATATATTGCTTCAAAAATAAAATATTTTCAAAATTTATGAAGTTCCGAATGTCAAAAACTACATATTCAAAATAATTTCGAAGTGTCCCGTCTTGCATCACCGTCCCATTTTGCACCGTTCTCACCTACGATAGGTATGGCAAAACTCTTTGCGAACTAAGAATTATATTACGGATAGTAAAGATTCAGGTTTTATTGTTTTCCTCAGCTCGCATGTTATATGATCCCGCAATTCAAGTCAACGTTTTCCCCGTGCAGTTGATATGAAAGTGTCGAATTGCCTCACCTCACACGGTATAACTGCCGCATGTGGAAGATTCCGGCGGTTTATGAAGATTATTTACTCCTCGATTGCGTTGGAATTCCGAAGGTCCGGAATTTTATTGAGGGGCTAAACGATCACGGACTTATATCTCGTCGTTGCTCCTATACGGGGTGAGTCTTATCAAAAGCCCAGCCTCAGTTGCTATAAAAACATGATTTTCAGGAAAATAAAATTTGGGATCTCGAAAAATTTATATTCACTGGACTCAGACATCCACAGTGTGAAAATTACGTTTGATTTTTTAACCCCTTATTAGTCGTTCAATAAGCCAAAAAATTTGCTTTTCGGCATAACTAAGCCAAGCCCACGTTGGACCTTTGATAAGACTCACCCATGTATAATTCCATGAAATATATGCGTGCGTACACTCGTATTTCCTTGCACATGCGCCTGTAGTCGTTGATCAAAGAGAATGGCATAATATACGCGCTAATTCTCTTGTAGTACATCGGGTAAAGAACCAATAATCGGACAAAGAATGAAATTCACTGGACTCCTGCTTCACGATATGAAAATTAAAAAGATACCTTAAAAATTGTGCATTGGATACGGCTATTGTATAATAGTATATTGTAAGTTACGATACTCGTTCCAATCTACTGTTATGAATGTCCTAGGCAATCGACAGATTGTTCTAATGATTACAGAGATCCATATATATAGATTAGCTTTTTGTTCCAGCGTGACCAATTATTTTTTGGTCAATCTTTCCGTCGCTGATTTGCTGGTGACAACTATCTGCATGCCCATGGCCGTCAGCCAAGCAGTTACCATGATATGGGTCTATGGCGAGATAATGTGCAAGCTCTTCTTCTATTTGCAAGGTAAGTAGTGGAAAGTTGTAGAGGAAAAACTGACCGATAACTGACTGTTGCTGCAATTGAAAAAAGTATCCGTACAGCGTATTATGCACGCAAGAAGTGATACTTCTCACTTAAGACTTGACACTTGAGACTTGTACTTAAGACTTAGGACGTAAGACCTACATTACTGTATGTATGTACATACACACAAGTCAACGGCGCCCGCGCCTTTACTTCGTGTGAAGTTCGAGTTTTTGATTTCGAGTAATATACCGCGTTCACTGTTCACACTGGAAATATTTTCATTCAAAAACCAACAGTCTTTTTTCACTTGACTTATTTTGATTCAAAAACCAACAGACGCCGGCTTGTTATCACCGCTAAAATTTATTTACTTTCTCAGACCTATATGCGCTCACTCTTATCAGAGGAACTCAAAAACACGACAGGCTTGAGACTGCGAGCTTTAAAATCAAAACAAACCCAGGACCGTGGAAGAAATTATTCCGAGTCGCAAATTCGAACTCTATCCTTTATACAGTTCGTTGCCAGCTCGTTGCCACATAGTAGCCATTGGCAGCCCCGGGGTCTGCACCAACTAGATACGGTTTACAAGAAGGAATATATTTATCGAGGAAGAGAACTGTTCTTACTCAAGCGAGATGTCTGGAGATATTTTTTGATTTTTAGAATTTAATTAACCCTTCGAAACAGGATAACGGGATTGTATACAAATTATGTCCTGCACACGGCCGTGCCGCCGAATGCGCCATCCGATTTTAAAATGGTCGTAGAATTAAAATATACCTATAATATACCTATAACCAGCTTCTATATCTTGAATAAAAGTTATGTGCTTCAGGGGAAACCATATGGTGTCACACTTGATTGAAGAGGACCCCTCCTCTTACCTTATGAAAATTGGCTCTTAGTCGAATTTTGTAGAACTGCCGAGTGTTGTAGTTTTTGCTTTTTCGATTAAAAATTCTCATAGGCACAAGTCTCTGCTACGGCTGTATCTCAAGTTATGAGGGAACTGCATGACGTCACAATTAGCTTCAAGCCTCCTAACTTGAGATACAGCTGTAGCAGAGACTTGTGCCTATGAGAATTTTTGGACGGAGCCAATTTCCATAAGTTTTGCGTGGGGGTCCTTTTTTTGTCATTGGCAACGAATGCCCTATATATTAATAAACAGCAATTTCATGCAGTACATTTCATCCCAATTCGATCTGAGTATATTTACAATTGTTTTGTTCGTCATTGGAAAGAAACTTCAAATAAATTGTTTCAGGCTTGAAGCTATAATTGTGAGGACCGTTCCCTCATAACTTGAGCAACAGCCATAGCCGAGACTTGTGCCTATGAGAACTTTTGATAGAAAAAAGCAAAAGCTACAACATCCTGCAATTCTAGAAAATTCGACTGACAATGAAAACCAATTTCCATAAGGTTTGCGAGGAGTCTTTTATTGTTTTATGTTTTTTTTATTTTTTTGTTTCGTTTTTTTCAAATCAGAGATCGTTTAGCTCCAATACAACTAACGCATAAAGGGGCGTTATGTACTAGCACGTTTTGTACATGCTATGACTGATTGAAAACATTTATTCTCTGTAGATATCCAATTAAATATCCTCACTCCACTCTACAACTGGCTGTGCCCTAGAACTTCTCCCCGCCGAACTATCATTTCGTATAATAACTTAAAACGAACAGCCCTATACAGATGTTTATTCTGATTAATTGTGAGGCAATAATTTTTATCCGTAACGAAAATTTCTACCCCAATATTCTATGCCTGGAAGCGGCGATAATATCGGGAAATAGATCGAAATACTTCAACGTTAGTTATACAAATGATTCACACTCCAAAAACATACAATTGAAACTATTGGCAACATCTAAGAATCGTATATAAAAACGTTTTACCGGGTGATTCATTTCAATCGCCCCAGGTCGATCTTTCCGAAATAAAGAAAGATACGAAAAAAATAATGGTATAAAATATTCAGGGTTCAGAGGGGGACGAAACTTGATGGTATCAGTATTTCCGTAAATGGAGCCGCCCAGATCAGGTAAAGGTTAACTTTGTTTTTTTGAATGGGAACCCACATTTTTCATCACATAATTTTGTTCTACTTGAAAAATTAAACGACTTTCGTATGAAACATTTTTTTGTGAGACATCAAGTTTTTATGATATTCAACTGAACATCTAGAGATTTTTGAACTTTTGGAATCATTTCACCTCTGAACTATCAAGTTTGGAGGAATATTGCAAGAGACAAAAAGTGCGTAATTTCATGCGAAAATTCTTGGACAATGATTGAAGAATTTTTTCCAATAACTTTTTATTGTAGGTTCTTTAATAATTGCCTGGAAAACAGCAGAAATTGATGAAAAAAAAATCTGCAATTATTCTCTAAGAATCTTTACATGAAATTACGCACTTTTTGTCAATGCAATCTTTATCCAAACTTGATAGTTTAGAGGTGAAAGGTTCTTAAAAGTTCAAAAATCTCTAGTTGTTCGGTTGAATATCATAAAGATTTGATGTCTCACAAAAACATGTTTCATACGAAAGTCATTTGATTTTTCAAGTAGAACAAAAGGGCGTAATGAAAAATTCGAGTTTTCATTTGAAAAAACAAAATTGACCGAATTTCATCCGACCTCGGCGGCTCCATTTACAGAAATACCGATACCACCAAGTTTCGTCCCTCTCTGAACCCTGAATATTTTATACGAATATTTTTTTCGTATCTTGCTTGATTTCGGAAAAATCGGCGTGGAGCGATTAAAATGAATCACCTATGGGTATAGCTGGTATGCTGTTAAAAATATCTCTTCGACTCGGTAAAGGTTATTCTATATGAATCGAATTAGTCAATCGAAAATCTCTAAATTCACATATTCAATAATTATACGTCAACTTTGCCCAATTGCTTTGATCGTTATCAAGGGCGAGTTTCCCTCATCCCTCGAATTTAATGGATAAATAGAGGGTTAAGAGCAATACACACACACGCAATATTGATTAAACATTTTTGGAAAATAATTCGAATAAATTTCATATTAACTTGTTGGTCTGGTAAATTTTTGTTATTACCATCTCGTAGAGATGTACATCATGTATCAAACGGATTACGCCTACGCGATAGGTATAATACGTAAATACATTACGTAACGGGCCCCAAGTGATTCGTTAATCTTGACGGCTCGTGGGGCGGGCACGCTTTGCGATCTAATGAAATTTAACCGAGCGGATAAAACTGACGAATTTATATTTTTCAAAGTTACAATTGCCCAGCCGTCCCTGGTTAACCGTATATATTTAACTTTTGACCTTTGCAATATTTCCCTTCACCGTTTCCGCTCGCACCAGGTGGATATACCATTTCGGGGAATAATATCAACATCAAAACATAATAGCTAACCATGCAAGCGGAATGACCGCCTGTGCCCTTCTCGACACACAAATCTTTCCAATAAATACGAGAGTGCCCTCTACACCGATTGCCCCTTTTCTATACTGCTATAAAAAATCGAGTGCGTGGGATAAATGACCACACCCTATACCGGAGACTGCAGACCACTTAATAAGAAGTATCAAGTATACAGAATACAGAATTAAATGTTGAAACAACTATCGTGACGATAAAAATTATTCTATTCAAGGATGAAGGTTTGTGCTTCGGAGCAGGGACAGAACTGGTATTGTATGTGAATTAGTGCGATTGCTGATAGCAGGAATTATAATAATCAGAGGAGTAATGAACGAAGCTGACAATTATGAGGATACGAATCGCATCATTAGCAGGTTGGCACCTAATATATCGATACCGGCAATGTATGTATACATGACGGTGATACTTTATTTTCACAAGTCACAGTGTGTTTCTTACGGGGAAGGTACTGTGAACGTTAAATGGCAGTGAAACAAAATGAAAATTTTTAAAGATCATAGGGACAACGCTTTTCGCAATTGCACGCATCACCGCACTTCACCTTTTAAAATTGATCCGTAATATAAGTTTTCGGAATTTCAACATTGCGAAAATGAATTCAATTAAGGAAGTTCTTGAAATCTGACACGGCTGGTCGAAATAATTAAGAAATTGAATGGATAAAGTGAAATTAGGGAAATTAAGGAAACGAAGATGCAAAGAGCGGAAAATTACTACGGTGCTTAATTTTGACGAGGCACAATTGGTGAAACATCGCTCTGCTGCACACAGAAGTTCAACAGTTTATCATTGCCCATTATATATTGTATATTGACATATCCTTAACATTTCTTCGAGTTCGATAGCGGATACCACGGAGTTTGAATTTTTTTCCGGTTGAAGTCCAAATGGTCTTTAGTTGAAAATATAACCCCGCAAGAATAGTCACGGTAAAAAAAAGTTTCAGAAGTTTCTCTTTCGCGATATCTAGGTATTTGTAATATGCTGCCGAGTTTCGAGTTTCGCCAATCGCGGGTACAAAGTTCCATGCTGAAAAATCATGTTGATCCACGCGTATCCAATATCTTGATTGTCGAACCCTGCAGCCGCAAACGATTCAATTGACCATATTTTGTAATCAAGGTGAAATTTTTCGGGCTGATGGCGATATATATTTTTCTCTTTAGCGACAAAACTTCGGTGTGGCATCATCCCGAAACTTCGTCCATGCCCGCGGTAAGCCCGCGGTCTATAATATCGTCAATCACGGTTGATTATCTGCTTTGATCTTGAAGGAAATCGTTGCCAACGACCACGGCGATCGGAATAAAACCAAGCGATCACAATCAGGGAATGTAACATTAAGCCGGCGCCGTACCTGGAGGGTTCGATACTAACAATGAGAAACCTTTCGCTATAAGATAGCTTTAAAGTTCAACCGAATTCACCGGAGAGAGTAGAAGGGATCAGGCGAGAGTGTTCAAAGAGGGAACAGACTTTAATCCTTATAAATATACGTTAATTCGTCTCATGAGCACCGACTTGGAAAACTCGAAAGCGGCTCAGAATCCTTCGATAACACCGATAAAGAATTTGTTAACATAAAGTTTTCATTTTATAATTGGAAAAACCGAGGTGGCGTTCGATGTTTTATTCGCAGTTATTCGCATGCGCGAAGGAAATGGTTCAGGGTTAACTTTAAAAATATATCTATAAATATAAATACGTGTATAGGTATATGCACACATGTATTTGTTGCAGGAGTCGCGGTTGCGGCTTCCGTCTTTACAATCACGGCGATGAGTATCGACAGATATCTCGCAATAAGGAGTCCCATCGCGTTCAGGAGGGTGTTTAATCGACGCAGCACCATACTCGTCATTGCAGCTCTCTGGGTGGTGGCCCTTAGCATCTTCGCCCCGGTCCTAAGGGCGGTAAGTCACATGGTATCAATAGAATCTCACCGAGCAAGACGAGGTCAGGGTATGTAATAAATGCACGAAGTACCCTCTGAGTTTTGGGGTCTCGTCAGCAGAGTGTTATATACGGAACAGAAGTAGGGACAGTTTCATCAGCCTATGTTATTACGACTCATGACTCCGTCTTGCGCTACTATTAGTTTCTACGCTTAAACGGTTAGAGATTCTCAAAACATCGACTGCATGTTCCCGAGTTCATAGGCCCTGCATCTCTATCGTTTGTTCCTGTCTTTCTCCGCCTTGTCAGGTGACGCTGAGCCCGATGGTCGAATTGGAGAATATAACACTGATAGCAGGTCAATCGTTCAAACACCCTACTTTCTACATCTGCTCCGAAGACTTCAAGCCACTTGGCATTCACGCACACATCTTCGGTGCCGCCTGCTTCGTCCTTGTCTACGCCATTCCTGGTAAGGCTAATCGTTCGGATGATTTATGCATAGGTATATATGTACATGTATACGAGACCCGAGATTACACGTGAAATGTATGCTCAATGCTCATATATTAGGAGGAGAAACAGAATAAGTACAATCTCGTGCCAGACTTGCATACGTCATCATATCGTTTAGGTGAAATTCATAATCGATTGATGTTGCTCTTGATGATATGCACGGTGATCGTCGTGATTACAGGTTTCATCGTTATCCTGGCCTACTCGATGATGGGTCGTACACTCTGTGCCAGGAAACCGCCTTTCGACTGCGACAGTATAGAAGGGAGCGCCAGTTCACAGCAAGTAAGCTTTCAAGATCAAACATCGCTATCCGAATATGTACTCATTAATTATAATTATGTACATACGTACGTATGTATGTACACTAGAATTATAGCCGAGGCCGCGGTTAAATAAAATATTATTATTTCCGCGGTTATAAACGGCTCATATCGTCAAATGGCGCCTCCGACTTTAAGAATCTGCAGCTTGGTGGTCAAAATAGGTGTATGGTATATTTTGCCGACCCCGTCGTACATCATCTTGAAACAATATTGTCAGATGTCATCCTTGAGCCATTATGATACAACCTTGGCAACCTGCGCGTTTGTCATATCCAGAATTCTCAGCAGTACACTCGTATAATATAGAACCAAAGAATTTTTCAAATTATCCTCGTTCGAAATATAGCGACGATTTTATACCTACCGGGTAAATTTCGGATGGGAATTGACGAATCTCGTTCGCCTCTAGCGAGTCAACGCACCCTGAAGCGATTACGCGTAGTTGAATTAATTAATATTAAAATTTAGCTCACGTAGTGTATAACAGCTATACTATATAAGGTACCATTTTACGATCGATTTCACGGGAGAGTAACTTTTTCCTCCTCCTCACAGACTCGCATCGCATAGCAGGCAAACGAGTATTTCTGCAGGCTGTTCAACTAACTTCGGCACAAGGATCAGCCCCGTGCAAATAATGAACTTCACTATTTCGGAACGTCAAAGTATTTCATCGCCGCGCTGACGAGGCTGCAAATTGTTTACACATAGACAGAACACCTCCTATCCTCAGAATATATATATATATATATATATATCTATGAACCAGCAAGTGTTCGATAACCGGGTCAAACAGACTTAACCCTTTCTGTTTGCATCGTTTAAATTATGCTGACGTCTAGGAGCCGGCTGTGACTATACAGGTGCGCGGCGCAGCGGGTTATGTTTACGTATTATACGGGCAGTAAAATTTCATAGGTATACCTAGCTATAGTATATAATATACGTTGTACCCGTTAACCGGCCGTCGTCCTGTCCAATATAGGTGGCGTGAATGACATGCCAAAATCAGATGCGTGTCGTGCGTGCAGATAATGGTGAATTCACCTATTATCGGGAAGATTTATAGTCATATTACGTCACGTGGGACTTCGGATATCGGAGTTTGATGTTTAGAGTACAAAAGCCTTGCCGATCGAAGCTACCCCCAGGAGATTTTATTTTCGTGCGACCGCGAAGGGACCGTGTACTGTTATAATATCGGCCTTCCGAGTTTGGCGATAAGTAGTGGAGATCGCAAACAACCGACTTATACCTAATTTTAATGCATAAATAATTCATTCGACAATGGGCAGTCGGTATAGGTATCCGCAGCCGCATTTTCCGTTTTATGAACTTTATCCAACACCGTAGGTACAATACATATTGTTCCGTACTCTTCGTCAATGTTTGAACTTTTCGTGATATCGCACACCCGTAAAACTAATAACGGAGTATAGGTAATAATCATTTATGGATGACTAACGCGTTGAAAGGCTGTCCATAAATTACGAAACGCATTTTTTGAACAATTTTTTATACATGTCACCCCTCCCCCCAAGCTAATGTTGCGTAATTTATGGATAGCCCCTAATAACTCTCGATTCATTAATTTCTTTGAAAGTTGAACTTCCAGCCCCTGAACACATACATCTAAGATTTAAATTTTCATTCCATTTTTATACACTCTCCGTCTTGTAGCCTCAAGGTAACCCGAAAACTTTTTCAAGTTGCAGCCGCCTCATTGATTACTTTCGGCGTTGCTTTGGTTATAAGAATAAATTAATTTTCGTGTTAATAATTTCTCGCCAATGAAGGCTTGAAATAATACCCCCTCTCCTCTTTCAATAAATTCTTCTCAGCCCGGGAGCTCGTTGCATCATTTTTCACTCGCTATTGAATTGTAAAGCTCGGCTACACACCAGCCGTACTTCATGCTTGCACCGACCATATGCCTGTAAAACGTTCTAAAATTTTCATGTTCTTCAGGGATTTCGTTTAGTACGTGAGCGACGCCGCGTTGCCTGGATCTTGCTGCTTCTGGCGATTCTCTTCGCTTTATGCTGGCTGCCCTACAACGTGCTCAGACTACTTATTGACCTCGGAGCACTTGGTGAGTAGCTAAAATTTCAAACTTGGGAACTTGACTTATATACCAAACACAGGCATGTATGTATGTACAGTACATACCTCTCGTTAACCCGTGAGCTGTACTTGACTGCACGTACGAGCCTGCAAAACTTTTCATCTTCTCTACCACCTCGTACATGTATATCTATATATGTGACCGTATTTTATCATTTCTCCTTCTTTTTATTTCCGTCGTTCGCTTTCTCTCTCCTTCTAGTCTCTACCCTCTTCAAAATCCGGTCTCGGCGCACGTTCTCAACATTTGAAAGACGCGTCGCTTTTATTCAAACGAGGTCAATTTATTTCTACCTACGTATTTACAAACGAAAACTCGCTATACCTGTATGATGCGTATGTTTGTGCAAAGAGGGTAAGCAACCCCCGACCATTCGTTAACGGGGTTAGGTATAACTCAAGCCAAGTGGAAAAAAACAACATTTTTTTCGTTCATAAGATAAAGTGACGGGATACTCGCTGTTTCAACGTGATTTTTACTTAAAAAAATTTGCCGGATTTGAACAACAGCAAAAAGTCACGATATCGGAAATGGTGGTGATATTTATCATAGCCACGGGGCTTCGTATTGCGGGCTACAGTTAAGAGCGCTACAATTATATTGCGTATTATAACTTGGGTTGCATATAGGCCTTGTAACGCCAGTTGGGTTGGCTGCATTGAGGTTATTTAATCTTCCTTGTACAGAGGTGCGCCGCATGGTTTATATTTCCAGGAGACGGAAGAGCTATATCCGACATCTTGTCATACTGTTTGTTCCTGGGTCACGCGAACAGCGCTCTCAATCCTATCGTCTACTGTTTCATGACGCGCAACTTCCGGCGAAGCGTCTCGGAAATATTGTTCCGCAGCCGACATGCACTTGCCAGGCGCAAGCCTCATCGTAAAGTAAGTGTCGACTCTAGTTGCAAGCGGTTCTAATTCTGAGAAGGTTTCTAAAACTTACCACACCCTACGTTATCGTCATTAAACGTGATGACCATTTGTTCGTTATTTATTTACTTTTTTCTTTTTTTTCTTTTTTTTTTTTGTAACACATAATCGAATAAATAAATTCGATCAATCAATAAATTATAGCGTTAATGGTCGTTCTCTTGTGACGTCCGTTAGTCGGTTTGGTTGCGATTAAGTGAGAGAGGGGTATACCTTTTTCAGATGCTAATAAAGCGTAAGTATAATAAAAAGATTCAAGTTTTTCGTTTCAGTATTATTATAAATGTTTCTTCTGTGCAATTGGGCTAGGCTGGGCTGATTAGGTCGGCTTAAACCGTACTGTAACCGTGATTCGTTGAAATCCCTTGTGAATGAATAGGCTTCTAGGGCTGATTACAACATCTGACAACGAATTCTGTGATCTAATTGCAAATAGCCAACAGCGACAGTCCTGTTCTAGATGAATTAGATTTAGCTGTCAAATTCTCCCATCTCCTACCCCTATCTCCATCCAAAGTGATTACAATGGGATCGAGACCCCGAAACTATTGTCAAATTATTAGATGCATCCTGATAGACGCGGCAATATGATATCGAGAATAATAATAATAATAATAATGACAATGTTTTCAATAAATAAATGATGATATACGTATTGATAAGTATTCCTTATCTAGAATCAATTTGCACGGGTAGGTATGGGTGTAGGTTGCCGGATATAAATTTCTCTTATTCGATCGTCATTTGTCAATTTTATTGCCATGTCTGCAGGATATAGATATACATATGCATGAGGAGCGTAGAAATCTACATACAGTGCGTGGATATACTTCCGATGCAAATTAATCCAGAACTCATACATGAGATATTGAATGAAATCGATTAGACAGAAAAACGAGGTTGCGGAAGGTTGAAGGGGCTGGTCCATGGTCCCTCTCGTAGTGAGCCCACGAGCGGCTTCTCCCTAACTCTCAACGAGATCGTTCTTGTCGCCGTTTTAGCCGAGGCAAGGATGTCCGTCAATTTTTTTTCCTTGGCTTACATGGTGATCTGGCGATAGCGAAGACCCCTGAATCCATCAGTTTTTCCGTCTTAGACCTATGATCGACTCGAGTCGACGCATAGAGCAATAGAAAAACTTATCAGAAACCCGTCGTTTCTCTTCGGTAATTACACAGGATGAACTCCAAGATCGTCAGATTTTCTTGAAACGTTGTCTTGTTCTTTTAGTATTATTTTTTCTGTTTTTTTCTCACCCTGAAATGCTATACCTAGAAGAATCCGAGACTGTAATGATACAAAAAAACAGTAGACATATGGTTAGATATAACAATATTGGCAACGTCACGCTATGTCTCATCGTTGTTGTCTGGCTGATGGTAATTTTTAATCAAAGCGTGGAAAGGATTGATACCTTAGACCATATAAGTAATTGGAACCCTGCAGCTAATTTAAATTCGCGTGATCCGTGTCGGCGTGCCATATACCTATATCTAGGTACAGTGACTCATAAATGACTCACGGTAGACCAGAAGAAACGAAGTTGTTAAAATTACCTCGCTCGCTGTAATTCGTATGTTATTGTTCCTATAAAGTAGCGTGTCGTACAAAGAAAACCGGGAAAGGGTGATAGAAATTATTTATCGCTATTCGTGCAGAAACGCCAGTCAGCTGTGATCCACCGTGTACCAAGTATTCAGTCTGCAGAGCCTTGATAACTTATATAATCTGAATAAATGTTGAGAAATGTCAGCTTTATGATAGCGTCTGTAACCCCATAAATATGGTATAATTTTATTCCTCCAACAGTGGGGTTGAATCCAGCATCCGTCCAGCATCCGTGCAGGAGTAGCATCCATACGGTAGCCTTTAGGTGATTACATATCTGCAGTTGACGGCAGTCTATTAGTTGTCTGCAGTAAATACGTGCAGTAGTGCCTATTGTTTTAGGTATGAATCTTTGTCGATATCAATGCCCGCCGTTGTACTGCGGTCTGAATCAACTATACAGTGCCAACAAAAAATAATATAACGACGAACCCCGCGTTAATTGCGAAAGCACTGTTATCACAAATCCACCGCCATCTCATCGGCTCTTTTGGAATTTTTATGAAATTCATGCGAAATCTGTATGATCGCATCCCTAAATAATATAATTGTACGAGTAGGTACAGCTACTATACCTGACACACACACACACACACGTCTAAGCGCGGCCCAGTTTTCACAATGAATTTTTGTTACGATCTGACGATCATCAGACACGCAATATTATAATCATTCGGTAGAACACTTCGATCTCTCGTATCAAGAGACTCGGTAGAGTCTCGCGCCAAGTACATTAAAAGAAGAAAAAAAATGATAATATTGTACCAGGCTTTATATTCCAGTAGATACTCGAATTCGACGAATTCGTTAGTTGTTGTGAGAGTTAAAATTTCATTTATTCTCGAGAGGATTCGTGATTCGGAACTGGAGAATGATGGCTGAGTACCTACCTGTTTTCGAAGTTGCCAAGGGCTATTGTGTTACTGATTTACTTGGCGCGATTTGACGAAGGCGGTACAGGTCATCCTGCGATAGAATCCTACACCCTCCACCTCCACTGTCTGTCCGATAGAATTTAAACCCAAAAAAATGCAGGCGTTAATGGTAAAGAAAAATATCAATTTTGAATAGACTATGATTGAGAAATTTCGTTCTCCACTTTAAGCGGCGAGTTTACGATGAAATTTTATATTCGACGAAATTATCGAGACTCGTCTTACGAAAAAAGTCAGAATTTGTTACTGCACAGGTATACCTTCCGCACAGCAGTCGTAGCTTTCCACTGTAGAGAATGTATGTAGCGCCTCTGAAACGTACATATTGACCCTCGCGGTGGACCCCTTCATTCGGCTAGTCCGCCACGCCTGTTTGTCGCAAACAAATAACTCAACATTCCATAGCCGCGGAAAATTAGGTGGTGTTTATTTAGCTTCAGGAACATTCCTAACCGAGCAACGTGCGCGCCCCGACATTTGACGGGTCTGCAAACAATACATACCTATACATAGGTATATGTACACATACACACAGCTACTTCTTATACGTACGTATGTATGTACGTATGTATGTATGTATACGTTTGTTGATCGATCAATGGAGGCATAAGATATCCGGAGGTATCGGTTTTATAGCTATAGGTATAACACCTCCATAATTGAGTGCATTTGGTGCTGTTGGAGTGGGTATCTTGTGGTTCCAGCAGACCACGGGGGCCTCCACGGGGGTCTGCGCCGGATGCATCGGCTGCGGCGTTACCCCGGGCGTACCATCGGTGAGCACGTCGGGTCAGCAGGCCCCGTCTCCGTCCCTATGCCCAACCCCGATAAAGGTCAGCCTGGGCCCACATCGGGGAGTGACAACAAGCAGCGGATACGACAGTTTCTACAGTCGGCACAGTCCGCACCGGCGTTGCTACATGATGAAACACACGTCGAGTCCCCAAAGCCAAGGCCAAGGCCGGAATCGGAACACCGAGCGGAACCAATCGAAGAATCAGCAGAACGACAGCATCCAGAAAAGCAGCCAGACCACCCCCAGCCTTCAGTGCAGCTCGCACAATCTCCAAATCGACTCGACACGGGAAAACATTTAAAAGGGATGACGACGTCGATACCTCAATAAAACTGTACACGTAGGAGGGAAATCTAGACGCGGCGCCGAACAAATCAAGGCAAGAGCATTTCTTAACTATCCGTCTCGCGATTGACTATAATACCTAAAGCCTCCCTACCGACCAGCATCAACGTCAATTATTTTCATTATCGCCTTTTCATCCGTCCATTTTATTACCTATATCAGTAAATTTATATGATACCGGTTTATCGTCACGCCGTGACGATTTATATCCTATCACAATTCCGCTACCGTTACACACGACTGCTCTCAAATTATTTTTCTTTTTCATAGCTTTTCCGCCCCGCGGTCAAATTTCCATGCATATACGAATACCTACGTAGGCAAAACGGGACAGCTAAGCAAAAAATATCATTGTAACTCCACCTATGATTCCAAATGAGTGTGTTTCGATAAAAAATTGGAACTGCAGTATGGTTAATTTTGACATTTCGGAAAGAATATCGTCGGGGGCAAAAATAGGACAGTCTCAAGTTGCTCCGAATTTCTTCGCCGCAAATTTCTGCTTTTCTGCAGTGGATGCCCTATTTTGCCCCTAGGCTTGAATTCTGTCTTCAGAGCTCTGTATTGCTTCAGAAATAAAAAAATTTTCAAAAGTTATGAGGTGCCGAATGTCAAAACCTATATATTTGAAATAATTTCGAAGTGTCCCATTTTGCCCCCACCTAGACTTCTGAATTCAAACGCCATGCTGCTTAAAACACTCAAAATAGATCCAAAAACGTAATATTATCAACGGTTCCGTTGAATTGTGTTGTATGAAAATATAATTTTCCAATAATTTTTGGGCGTACCATTTTGCCCCATCATTACATCTCAATCTTCTGTCCCGTTTTGCCTGATCACCGTCCCATTTTGACTCGCTTTACCCTACTAATCCCGCTGAGTGGGAAGATTATTCATTATACATCGGTATCCTCCACAAACGACATATATAACGATTAGGTAAAGCCACGTACCATGCAACTAGCAGCAACTATAGTCAGCATTTATTGACAATTTTCAAAACTATACCTATACGTCTGTGTATAGTCATCTTAGCATTATAGCTAATTCTTTCATCTGGAAATGTAGCTCTCGCACACCGCACTGCGGTTGACTGATCCGTACAATTCTTTATTCGCTTTGTTAAACCGCTAACTACGCGTGGGGATAATTTCAATGTCAATTAGCAAGCGTAACAAAACAAGAATAGTCTCGAACGGTGTAGGGATGGTTTTAGTACATACCTCGGATATAGAGTCGAGTGAAATAGCAGAATTGTTACAACTCACTCATTTATCACGAATGGAATGCTGCAGCTGAGTTACGTTATTCGTCTGTGAAAATTAGTTTTTATCCCAGAGGGGCGCTTATTAATTAATAATAACTCGATAGAAGAAAACAAATGAATTTATTATTAATATAGGTATAAGATAACTCCCCGTTACATCCAACTTCTCTGTTTTAGTTTTACTATATTTTACCAAAATGACGCAAATAATACCAGAGGCAAATTATTCGAAGACTATGAGATTTTAAATGATTTGGATATTCATTGTCAGATTTTGTTTCAAATGCTCTATGAAACTTATTGTGATTAACGCTACTTGGTATTCTACCTATACATATACGAGTTTAAACAATCTGCCATAAAATTTAATTGTAAAAAAAAAAAAAAAAAAACACCTTGTCAAATACCTAGTAAAATATACCTATAGTAGGTTAATAGATATACATACATGTATGTATACCTATTGTATGCCTATACCATATGTATGCATGTATAGCCCATTTATGTATGTATACGTGCACATACATATACCTATAATCTATAGGATTAGCGGTTTTGCCTTTTTGCAGTTAAATTACATTTCACGAAATGCACACAAGTGAATGGTAGTGCCAACTCGCCCAGCCTAATTCCCAGGGGTTATACACCTCGATAAAGCCCCGAATATAGTGAAACGGGACGACGGTTGTATATCATGCTTATCGGGTTACTCGTGGGCAACATTTCGTTGTCACACGGTGATATTTTAGGAAAACTTGTGTCCAGTCTTATTCGAGGTCATTGTAATTTCCGTTATAGCACACGGCTACATAGTTGCAGCGCGGTTCTTGGATGTCGCACGAATGTCTATAATATTCTTGATAGCATCGGCCGTATTGAAGCGGTATCAATGGTCTAAATTGAAGTAAAGTTTAAAAAAGACTCTTTTCGGACCACTTTCTCAGAGCCGAGTCTACCCTTCCCTATTTCCAGTTTCTTTTTATCCGACGACCTCCGTAGCATTTCACTTACCTGATTTATCTAACTCTACTTTGATGTCTTCCAGAGCCTAACATATACGAGGGTGGTGTACCGAGGTACTCAGAAATCAGTGCTGTCCGTCGGCAATCAACCTCCTACAAATTCTCAACCTGCAGCAATGGCCAACGTTGGTGGTCAGACATCTCTAACGAATGGTACTCAACGCTCCCTGCCAACGCTGAGCTGTCAAAGGGTGTCCTTCGCCGAAAAGACAACCAAGACGTAGAAACGATTAAAGATCATTACCCAGTGGTTCAAGTAGCGTGATCTTGTCACGCTTTGTCAGACCTTAACTGATTCGACAAAATGTCGAAATCGTGCGTCGGCTTCTAGCCCTCTATTGTAATCGTGTACATTCTATGCGTCACCTGGATCCCGATTGATTACAAGTAACAGGACAACGGCTAACGCTTAATTTCATTCAAACAGGGGTACATATTAATAATATACGACACTCATACACCTGCCTCTTATACATAGAGTACCTGTACTGTATTGCCATGAAAAGTTGTTTTACACAGCTGTCGACCAAATGTGGCTAGTCTTCACTCGCAACATCCACTGATATGGGTGTACCTAGGTATACCTACATGTATGTATACCCGTACTCCATGCGCGTAAGTATACTTGATAGGCCTACGAATGACGTATCATTATCATCAGTGTTGAGGGTAAACGAGAATTTCGGAGATGCTTGTCTGTAGGTGTGAATTCATAATTCACACCGGTGAAAAACCGATGGTAACTCCACGTGAATTCCGCGTCCCAGTATTCCAGAGTTCTACTCTGTTCGCGAGTAAGCTCGACCGACTTATAAGCGTATAAGAGTTGTTAAAATTAACCATGATGTGAGTGGAGAATTATTCAATGTAATTGCAAATATACATACATAATCATCTACTATAATCAATCTTTGAGTATACGAATGGCCGGATGCCGTTAAAGAAACTATATAATCAAAGTAAGTAAAAGATATGAAAAAGTCGCCGTACTCGTGCCATATGTCGTAAAAATGTTAAGTGTAAGGCCGTTCCGAGATATACGTAGGTATACTTAATTAATTCAGTAAAATACATGAAATAATTATATTATACCCGCGCTCTAGGGCTTCTTTGTAAAAACAATGAATGTTGTACAAATATGTGACGTACTTGACGTGTATTTTGTGATTAAAAAATTAGAAATGCCAGTTTGTAATTTTATCCAACTACGTACTTGATCCACCCCGTATATGATTATTATACTTACTATTACCTATACAGACCTACATACTTGCCCATCTGCGGAGAACTCTGGCTCAGGCGTTTCGAAAAGGGAACGTGTTGAGGGTAAGGTCCTGAGTACACACCTGTGATCAGCATCCGACGCTGGATGTTGTTTCGAAGGCAATTGTCGACATAGGTAAGGCAAAGTTGCTATCGATGGAGTGGTGAAATATTTCAAATGAGTATACTATTGGAAAAAGAGCGACCATGTTGAAAACAGTCACATGCAGGGTACCATAGGCTTGCTGAAATCGAGCAAGATAAGAAATCGCCCTTTCTGGTCTCATTTTTCGTGATATTTTTCGTGATTTTGCAAATGTGTTTTAACCCTTATACCGACGATTTTTGCAAAATGGTGGTGATGGTCTTACATGGTTATGAAACTGAATTAGATTCGCTGTTCAAAATGATACAAGACTTTTTTTTTGGTACTTCGCCACTGGGAGGTGGTAGGCTATGTTATTTGTTGCTTGGGGAGTTTCCATGGATGGAACACGAAATTGTGCCAGTGGTCGATTCATAGATACGTATAATTTAAGGGTTGGCCCCAGTTAAAATTCAAAAACAAAAAAAATTATTTTTGTTTGTTCGATTCGACTAGTTCAACTGATTAAGGAATACCGAGGATACCTATACTTTGAGAAAATTGTTGGAACATGTTTCTTTGCATCAGCTGACTAGCACTGTGATAACATATGAAACATTCATTTGCTGCGGTGTTTCATTCTATTGATTTTATTTTATTTTGTTTTATTTTATTAACCATTTATCATTTCAAGAGTTTTCAAGAGAGTCTTTTCAGAGCCTTTTTTGTAGTTTACTCACAACTGCATTTTAAAAGATTTTTTTTTAATTTTCATCTAGTTGGAATCAAACGGATTGTTTTATTTTTCGCAGACGTATGAAACTAAAAAAAAAACTTTACATTCGTTTTGTCTGCACTAGTGTTGAATTGATAGGATTATCTTACGTACTAATATCGGCTAAATTTTATATGATTTTATAATCATTGAAACCATTTTTTTTTTCTTTTCTTTTTTATAAAAATGTACTCACAATTCACCAATTTATTATTCATACCAATAAATCGAGTAACTGAACTCTTTTAAATTTATTATTCCGGTCGTCCAATAAAGGAGACCGAGTGGTCCATCCATGGAGAGGGGTTGTCATGAATGGACTGAATGCAATTAATACAAATTCGGTTCTGCTGAATCGAAGATTAACGATAATTTTTTTCTACATGTACATGTTTTGTAAAATAGGACTCAATAAGAACATCCAATATTGATTTTGCATTTCTAACTAAAAATACAACAGTTGTAAACAATTTTGCTCAGGGAATCCATCGATGGCAATCTTACCCTATTGTATCTCGACACCCATAAGATTCTTCCTATCCGTGTATGTACATACATACATATTTATCTATATCAGTTGCCGCTAAACTCCGTCTTCATTACGCCATCTTTAATCCCAGATTTCACCCCAGCCTGGCTAATTCACATAATCAAGGATTGCCTAATTATGTACATTAGCTGAAAAAGGGTGTGCTCAATTGCTTCCACCTGCACGCTCACGCGGTATCATTACAAATATATTATATTACAATTTACTGCTGTCTTGCGGTTTCTGCGGCTGTCCCGATATCTATATTTGTGTTATTATGATTGTTATGATCGTTATCATCGCTGTTGTGATTATTTCTATTACTATAACGACGATAATTTTCATTGTGACAAGCGCTGTTACTAAGTAGGTAATGACTAATGAGACTTATATCTCACGCATTTCATTCAGTCTACGGCTATAATGGACCGAATGGTCCCTCGGGACCTCGGAAATATTTGATAGGCAAAGTATTATATAGGTAAACTTGTGTACATACGCATCTATCAGTATTACAGGTATAGAATTGTATGGAAGTGCAAGTCCGAAATCCGAGGCAAATATCTATTGTTTCACAAACGAACAGAGTAAAAATTTTACTGATACAAGAACATGCCCGTACAAGTATAGATCCAAAGGTGCGAAAGGCTGCGAATATATGGGACCACCACCGGCGAGATTCGAGCACCCATTAACCAGAACATTTCTCAGTTTCCCCAACCACGACGAGATTACTGAGAGCAATTTGTCGAGTGTTACTTGTAACTGATCTTGGCAATTTTGATTAAAAGTACTGAAGAGCCGAGGGATAGAATTTCTCATCGCTATAATTGCTCGTAAGTTTGTACGTCAAGCTAACTGAAGCCGTAAAGTGAAGTTTGTTTTTTCAGTTGCGGGTCGCAATTCATTCCGACGAAGAATCAGATTGAGCAATCATTAAACATTCTCCAACCTGTACAAGCTTTATTGGCTTAGAGCTCTAAGTTTAACAATATACACAGATTCATCAATGAATCCTACAAACGATAACTTTTTCAACAGTGCTCCTAATATAGGTTAATACAGGCTGTCAAATGGAGTGACTGAGGGAACTGCTTGTTATAAATTGAAATAATAAGGCACAAAATGCAAAAAAAAAAAACTATCATTATAAATCGAAGAGTGCGAAGTTGCAGTGTTTGGTAGGTTGTGGTAGGCCACAAGACTTTTTACGATACTGATCATGCCACATCAGCAAGAAATGATAGTGGGCGAAGCTATACGTTGACATTCAGTAATTAATACACCTAACAATAATTCGGCATTCTGTGACGGCGCGATTCTATTAGAGTTTTGCAAAACTTACATCCAGACTACTCAATTCTTGAGAAACGATCTAACAATACGCTGACAGTTTGCACCAGCTAGACAATAGTCAAAGACCCTGGAACACGTTCCGGGGTTTAAGCGCGTAGAGTCTATACTGCAAATCTCCCAGAATACCCGAAACCTCCAAGAGCAGATCATGAAATATCCTGCAGATATCGTTACCCAATTGAGTTGTTGTAGGATCTAGCTAAGATTTCGAGACTTTCTGTGCTCATGATATTGAATCCTGAGCCAACACACGAACAACATCGAACATTTAGTGTTATTACAATAACTTAAACTTGTGAAGATATCGGGTGAAACCAACGACCAGCCTCTTTGGATATCACGTAGGCAGCAAGCGCGGCTGTTCTCTGCCCCGCAGTCATGCATACCTATGGCCAAGTACCAGCTTATGCCAATTATAGCAATATTGATCTGGACTAAGCGACAACATCTATTCAGGAAAATGACAATACCGCATATGCGGAGCCGTGATAGTGGATAAAGTTCGGCGGCATTGTATTTCGTAAAGAATTCAGGTATGAGTCAAGTCCACTAGTACACTAACAGTAGGTTGACAGTGATCAATACATCGGAGAGACAAAGAAGCCCCTGCTTTCATATAAACGAAGCTATAAAAACGGGGTTGAGTTCAGTGATTGGGAATCTCTGGACCACAACCTCCTAAAAAACAGATTTCCAGCTCCCGTAACGTCGAGGAAGATATGAAGAAACAGACGACATGTCCAACCCACCAGCCCCCGAATGTGGCTACGATAGCCACAAGGTGGAAGGTACTAATCGTTGGTTCAAAAGCGTGTGCGTAGAGGGTCTCGAGCCCCAAAATCGGACTATACAAGAACTTAATTGGGCAACTGTAAATCATCAAGATCAAAGTATGCTGGTCTGTCCCTTCGATTATCTCCGAAAATTTTTCAAAGAGTTATGGGTTGTGAAATAGCTGTCCATAATTGTCAGCAGAACAATACAATAATCAACTTTGTTGTTCACCTTCCACGATTGATTAAAGATGGATCGATACATTTATTTGAACATATAGGTATACAGATGCATTTCTCATTATTTTTAATTAGTCAATAAGCCTCTCCAATTCGCGAGCTCTTTTATCTGGTCTTGTTTCTTTTATAGCTGTTTATATAAGATATATATATATATATATATATATATATATATATATATATATATATATATATATATATATATATATATATATTACACGTCATAGACACACCGAAGGAACAGACCCTCTATGCATCAATCCTTTGATAGCGGGTAAATGTACCCCGAACAAACACGGGCTGATCTAATCTACCGTGTAGTTGGCGACGGTTCAGAGGCTTCATTACGAGAAGCTCAACGTAAGCTTGAAATCCGTGACATCTTTGAGCCTGAAGGATTTGCCTCCAAGCAAAACGAATCGTACGAATGGGTCAGAACAAAGATCGAAGTACACAGACCCCCGTTAAGGACGTCGTCGTTGATGGAGTTAATTAACGATTACTTCTAAACCTGACACCGTGTGGTGCCGCTAGATCGATTACACTAATAGTTGAGATATACGATTATTCATAATCTTCCATCGTTGTACAAGGACTATAGCTTGAAACACTTGGAGTAATCATTGTTTTTCATTCAACGCCCGCATCCAACGTTGAGTATAACTCAGGATTCTGGTGCTTGACTTTTTTTTGGCTATTTTGAGAGCCCACCAGTCATGTATAATGATACAGCAGTGTACGGCGCTCAGCAAAACGTCTGGAAACTCGGAAAATATGAATGATTATCGTCGTCTTCTCCTACCTCCAGAAATTCTCTACAAAGTTCTGAAGTGTTTTCGAGCGATGATACAACCTTAGAGACCAAGTAATAGATGGTGCAAGCTTCAAACTTCAAAGGTTCACCCGTATACCTATAAGGCGAGAGAGCTCACAGCCAATATACTATACGTGATATATACCTAACGGTTTGCACGTTCTTCGAATCCCTCCGACAGCGAGGCATGTAGAAAAACGAGTTTTCATTTTTCGACGTTCCAGTAAACTTTCACAAAAGCAAAATATAATTATCGCGTGCGATTGTCTCGCCAATTAATTACCTTGCATAATTGCATTACCGTTGGCGACCATCATAGCCAAAGTATTGTTCAGGCTCGCCAATTGCCATCTATCTCCAACATTAAAATTGATGCGTCTAAAAAGGAAAATGGTTCACAATATATTTATGATTGTATAGGTGTGCAGGCCCGTGATTCTGTACATCCCTTACGGAGTGTTCTTCTCTATGATATCTTCTCTCGGCCCTGGTTCGAGACATCATGATATTTGTTTCCTGCACATTTCCCTTTTCTACTTTTTTGGTAGATTCCAGGCTCTCTGCTTGCGGGATAATTAAGAGGAATTATCCTTTTCCGAAACCAGCACCGTATTCAAAAAAGTAAACTTATAGCTAGCATTAAACTAGCATAGCAGTAGGCAGTAACATCAGCTAAGAAACAAGAAATTGCCAAAGAAATTATTGCCACTGAATCTATAATTGTAGCCCTTGAACGCCATCCGTTTGATCCTGTAACTGCACGGATTCTAAAAGTATAGGTATATGGACAAATCACATTCCCATCTTCATTAACGAGTCTCAAGATTCTGTGGGCTGCACGCTGACGGCCGTATCTACATAGGTGTACACATGTGCGGCGAATCCGGCGGGTCTACCGAATACGTTAGCATTGCCCAAGGGTCTTATTACCTATGGTTACTATGTATGAGGCGGCACTTGGCACGTTGGTACATTATATGACACGTGGTACATGTCAAGTAGCAAGTGGTGGGAGTCTTGAAAATATAGGCCCGTTTCTCACATGAAATTAGTTCCAGCGAGGGATAACGAATTCCTTGAGACGCGCATCTTAGCACGTAATTGAGCGTGGGCTCCTTGAGCTACGAGGTGATCCTCCCACATTACTACAGAACAGATGGCCGCCTAATTACACACCTTCGATCCTTCTGTAGCCCCTTCATTTTTTATATACAGCTCGAAATGGAAAAAAAAAATGTTTTGCTATATGTATAACACGTTATTTTCAGATTCAAAAGAGTTGACTTATACAGTTATCGTTCCCGAAATAAAATTAAGGAGGAACCAGACATAATTGAATATTGTAAATATGTAGTATATGTACCCGCTAGAACCCAGTGTGCAATTAAATGTCAATAATCGAATTACTTTCAGGATTAACTTATCTTGGCAGTAGAATACAAGAGTACAGGGTTAAAGTCGCCCACTGAGTTTTCGAGTGAAAGCACAATCAAACGATTACGCCCACACCAAAGTTGTCGCAGAAATTATACACGTCGCATTTAATGATTACACATACAATTATGTATGAAATTACGGCAACATCGTCCTGTTTCGGGTAAATTTCTCATCGGTAACAGCACCAATTCAGTCCAACGATCAAAGACGGACTAAAGAAATATACAAGGGGGCCAGATTAGTCGGGAAACGGTATAATAAATATCTTTCCCCTCGATCGATCACTTTTCGGTGTAATTTGTAATTTTACACGTCATTCAAATACATTTTTACGAAGAATGAAATATTAGAGTTACTAAAAAAGGCTATATACCTATGTATAGGTAACATACATACATCGTCTGCATTTTCATTTGAGTACCTTCACGTGTATATTATTTCATCGGGAGCCTGTTATGCCCACACTAAAATATAACCCGCCCCGTAACCTACACGCGTATAAGATTCTAAACATGTTTCTGAAGCGTAAGCAAACAATTTTTACAAAAATGATAAGGTTGTATAATATCCTATTGAGTGCCATAATATTGATAATAGCTATGCTGACTTCGTGCGAACGAATTCTGAATAAAAATTTCCTGGTTTCGTAGGTCAAGACAGTTTTTACAGATTTTTGGGTACTCCAATTCTGCGGGGCCACCGAAGTGAAACCCCTATTGAGGAAAAATACACAGCTCAATAGAATTGATCACTCTGTTAATTACGACTGTGACCAATAAACTGTGAATTTGAACAACTGCTGTACAAAAATTGAACAATTGAAATCAATTTCTATATCTTCATTTTCCACAACGGGTAAAGTAATATGTATACTACACCTCAGCTGTACTTTAAAAAAATATTCTCGAATCTCGCCTACAAATGCGTCTAATTCAGCTGTAAGAATTCTATGCGCTTTTCCAATCAAGTGTAATATTTTATCAGTAATAACCGGTTGATCATTATAAAGTAAAAAAAAATATATGTCATTGTCTCATGTCTTTCTATAATTGTTTTATCCGACACGCATGATCCTGCCCGATATCATAACTCTCACGTGTTGTCACTCAATTTTCGTGCTTTCGAAGATTGAAACGCTGCATATAATTGTATAATGAATATTCTACAAGTAAACCGTCTTACAAGTGGTACCAGTCAATTCTTATGAATCTGTTTTCGCATGACTTGACATGATTTTCTTTAATCGCTACCTTCACCCTTCACTCAATAAGGCCCAGCAGGTACATACCGTATTTTTCATAATTTTTGATTAATGTTTACAAAATTGGACAAAATTTTGTTTCCTTCTCTATCTATTTTTAATTTCGGCGATACGGAGTTTCGGAATGCCGCCTTTCAATTGGAGACTACAGGTAATTGTACAGAGTACAAGATGATATAGGTATCAAGTTTGGAGAAAAATTGCAAGAGATAAAAATTGTGTAATTTCATGCAAAGAATCTTAAAGGATATTCTTTCAGAACTTTTTTCCGATTTTCGATGTTTTCACGCAATTAATGAAACTGTAGAACAAAGTTATAGAGAAAAAAGTTGCAATTATTTTCTAACATTTTTTATATAAAATTACACACTTGTTTCTCGCATTCTTTCTCCAGCCTTGATGAGCTCTGAAATGTTGAAAAATCTTTCGTTTTTGAGCTAACTTCATCAGAAATTAGTGGCTTACAAAAAAATACTTTGTACGAAAGTCGTTCGATTTTTCAAGTAGAACAAAATTACGTCGTAAAACATGTCGGCTTCCATTTGAAAAACAATCGATGACCTCAAGAACGCCAAAACTATGACCTTGACAGAAATGAATATTTCAGCACTGTTTCAGTCCTTCGGAATCAAGGAAATTATCTCCTGAAATTTTTCTCGTTACCAAAAAAACAACGGAGATATTTGGGGTGCTCACGTTAAGTGGACCATCCTGTATAAATCACTTTGTGAAATAATAATGTTAATTTTTTCACTCGAGCTGTATGCAATATAGCAATGAAACGTATTCGATGCAATCTCGCTTTGTTAAAGTAGAACTCTAGCTTAAATAAGTATTATTCAAATGAAAAAGAAAATTAAGTGCCAACAGGGAGACTCGGGGTTCAAAATAAAAATCTGAAAGAATTAGAGAATGATTTTTTTCAGATTTGAAGCCAATATCTGACCATCCAGCATTGAAATTCTACAACAACCATATGAGATCCACCCTAATAGTATGACGCCACGAAGGCCATTAACCCGCGATAGTAAATGCCGCCACTCAAGGCCAAGGTCAGTGCTCCCCTCCGCAAACGAAGTTTGAAATGGTATCGCCATCTCCCGGTCGAATTGGCAAAATACTTTTGCCGCGAATATTGATGCGCCTTAGTATATGCAACCATGAATTCGAGATTACAACAATGGATTAATAGCATCATTACAATGCTTGCAGAAATAGATATCTAAGAACGAAATTATTGATTATGGTTGTTAAATATTTGTTTTATTATTTAATGAACATTTATGAGTCTAATAACTGTTACATACCGTATTCCATCGTATCAATCATTTTGTCTAGTTTGTCCACTGTTGAGTGACTTTCTTCAAATCGTTTGTTACTTGCGCGGTATTTGAAATAAATGAAATAAACAAGCGAAAACAGTACATGTCTACCACTGTTAGAACAAAATAATTGGCAGCACTGACGCGCTCAGCTTCGAACAAACACAGCTTTTGTCTGCGCTAAATAGTGCGGCACTGGATATTAGCAGATAAAATAGTTAGTCAATTCAGCCGCGAGATGATAACAAAACGAAATTATTTGGTCACTTCCGTTCAATCGGACCTATAAAAACGAAGTAGTCTTGTAGACTTGTAGTTTATCGTAAACTGCTACTTCCAAACAAGTACCCATCGTAACTCCAAGACTTCTTATATCGGAGGTTACCTAAAAGCCCACTGCGTCACCGCCGATGTTCTTGTCTCTCTGGCACGCCGAGCTCTGTAGCTCTTTCTCTGTCCCTCGTCGTCAGTGTCGTAGTGTTTGTGCACGATCGTGCAGATACGGCAGGAAATATCGGACAATGAAATTCGATAAGACAACATCTCTCAAAGAAATATTGGTGTAAAAACCGCACAATATTCCACTTCTATAATACGCGTATTTGGTCGTTTCGGACAAATTGGACAACAGGACAACCTGTGCAATGTGTATCGATGGTGTCACTTCGCTTCCGTCCGACTCCCACCACGGCTTTCAACTCACTTGACGGCTGACGCTGCCGTGTTTAGGTGTTTCCAATTTCGTCTTTTAAAATTATAAAATCATTATTTTTGTGAGGAAAATTGATGAAAAATGACATCTCGATTAGAGAAGGAGCGTACCAAACAAATACAAGAGAAATGTCAGACCCTATTGACCCAAATGCTTCGAGATGAGGACAACAAATATTGTGTTGACTGCGATGCCAAAGGTATTTTATACTACGTGGATCTATCGGCCCTGACTTCTCAAAATTGAATCATAACAAACCTCTACCAGTTTATTTATTATACTTTGCGTTATCATCAATCACGCCCATTCCACATTAATTTCAAGTAACATACTACAGTATTGTCTTCTACCCAATAAAATGACAATTTTTCTGCAAATGTCACCAACATTCCTACATCAGTATTCTGTGCCCTGGTTGCCCCTATCCAAGAACGAAAAAAAAAAAAGAAAAAAAACTTCAGTATGGGCCAACATGGTGTTTCGTTTGCTATCATATTTCATTTTCAATTGTTGTAAGTTTCATAATAATTATTCATTTCTTGCCTTGTTGAGTTAGTCTTTGAAAGATAAATTTGGAACAATATTTCATCAACAAAATGGTTTGTTCCTACTGACTTTAAGGAAATCTACGTTCCTAATGACAAAGGGTCAAAGTTAAGTTGTAATTTATCTTGTGGTTACAGGTCCTCGATGGGCCAGTTGGAATCTTGGTATATTTTTGTGTATCCGTTGTGCTGGGATACACAGAAACTTGGGTGTTCACATAAGCAAGGTCAAGTCTGTGAATCTAGACACATGGACACCAGAACAAGTTGTGGTAATTTTTTTAATTGCACTATTACTTTTAAACAATGATTTGATCCAGTCATCGAGCACATAGTCTTATTTACAATACAAGTCAATCAGCAATCAGCCAGGAATGACTATACATATAAATATGGTGCTAATATGTGTACGTAATTGCGTTTTATTGTTTCACCAAATAGTATTTCGTTATACATGTGTGTCACTAACGACAACAAAGAAAACATGAGGTATTTCTGCAATTTATATATCAACAACTTGTCACTTGGTATATGAATTTCATCCTCCCACATTATTTTAATGATAATATGATACCGATGAGTGCTACACATATAATGTATACCCATGATACACCGATTGAAATTCTACTATCTTTCGTTTGCCCACAATAATTTGCTTAGTAATCATTTGAACTAAACTCTGTATATTCCAGAGCCTTCAACAGATGGGCAATTCACGAGCTAGAGCAGTTTATGAAGCAAACCTACCCGACAGTTTCCGAAGGCCGCAGACAGATTCTAGTCTGGAAAGTTTCATTCGGGCTAAATATGAACATAAGAAATATATTGCCAAAGAATGGGTACCACCTCCCTTGCCCAAGGTTCGTTATTAATTATTATATTATTTCTATCCCATTGTGATGGGATTAATGTTCGGTTTTGAGATAAATAAAAGGCACTCTTTAAATTCTAATTATGAAAACTGAACTAGGTCAACTGGGACAAAGAGTTGGACGAAGAAGCGGAGAGACAACGCCGACGCAAAAAGGAAGGATCGAAGAGTAACGGAGGGCAGACCACTCTGCCACCCGTAAAGAAACCAGAAACAGTACCACAAATTCCTAAACCTCGCAGTTCTGTCAGCCCCAAGTCGACCAGAGCCCATCCTTCTGCTACTTTGGATTTGTTAGGACTAGGTGGGTTTAATGCAAAAACTTGAGAATTACTAAGCAAATCATTTTACTATTAGATATTTGCAAAATAGAATTTTTATCCACAGACGCCCCATCAAATCAGAGCAGTGCAAATGGATCAGCTTCCGGTGATGACATATTTTCTTCATTTCTATCAGCACCACCTGCATCGTCTCTGTCATCTTCAAACGGTGCTGCAAATGGAACTGCTGAAGCAACTGCTTCAGCTGAAAAAACAGAAGAAGAAAGTTTTTTCAATCAGCCGGTGCCTACGCCCCAAGAAAAGAGTAAAATGACAAAAGATAGTATCCTTGCGCTCTATGCCACTCCTAATCAACAACAAGCTATGTTTGGAGTTCCTGGTGAGTCATATATCGCTGATATCCAATGGACTCTATATTTAAAAAAAAAATTTTAATTATCATTCCAGCATCCCGAATACACAGTTTCCATGAAATTTTAGGATCTTCATTGCACCTGTACATTTTTGCTGCATTTGCCTTATGAAAAGCAAATGACAATAGATTAACGAACTACTTAAATTTATTCTTAGCAGGAGGTATGTATGCTCAGCAGACAACGGGGCAACAATTTCAACAACAAATGCCAGGAATCCAAGGATTTGGTCAACAAAACAATTTTCAGAGCCAGAATATCAATGCTCTTGGACAAATGAATTCTGCCCAAGGACAGCCGGGAATGCAAAATCAATTGGGTGGCCCTCCCTCTAATCAAATGGGAGGACAACTGGGCCAAGGTTCAGCAAGTCATCTCGGCAGTACCAGTATGAACTTGGGTCAGATGAATCAAATGAACAGTGCCCAAAATACCACAATGGGATTGCCAAGCAATCAAATGGGGGGAATGGTGAGTTTGACGAATTTAAAACATCTCAATTTCACACTTTATCTACTGATGATTTTAGCTAGTGATATAAAATGATAATAATCCCCTTCTTTGGGTCTAATATTTTTTGAGCTAGATTACAAAATTCACAAATTATATTGGCAACTTGTACAAAATTATTATCTCTATTTTCAATTCCATCAATTGCCAATTATTAATTGTTAAAATTATTTGACACAGATTCAAATTGGCCAAAATGGTTCGAACAACGGATGGAGTGGGATGCTTGCCACGCAAAACCTACAACCAGCCCCGGGTAGCAATCCTTTCTTCAATCTAACTAATCAGCAGCAGAGCCCGGCTTTTACGAATCAGGTAAATGATTGTCAACATCTATTAATATCTAAAAGCAATAAATTTCAGGTACTCAAACGTTAAAAGCATCAAATTCACTAGATAAGACGTTTGTTATCATAAAGATTGTATCTTTGTTAGACACAGTTAATCGATACTGACGTCAAATGATGATACAGATACTCGTTTCCTTGTAGCTCCCACAGCGGATGTCGCAAATGTCGTTGGGAGCATCTGGTTTTACATCCGCAACTGGAAAACCGACGGCTACAGCATTGCCTGGGCAAACACTGTCGACTAACTTATGGCAGTAACACATTCTACCATGTAGATAGCTGGTTTGTTCGTTCGATTGATGTTGTACGCTAGCATTGGTAGGCCTAGTTTTTTATTATTATCATTATTTTTAAATTATTATTATTGTTGTTTATGTATTGTCATGCCTAAAATTAACACACCTCAACGAAATTGGGCGAAAACTGTGCCACCCGATATTGTATAATGGAACAAGCGCATCAACGGTTTACCACCACAAGGCAAAACATCTTACAATATAGTTACCGTATTTACACGAGAAGAAGATGCATCTTTTTTCGCTTTTTGAGCCTGCCAAAACCCGGGTGCGCCTTATAAGCAGATGCGGCTTATATGAGGAGTGGACACAAATGCGGAAAATTCAACGAAAAATGGTGAAACGGCGAGGAATGACTCGGGATAGGTGTAAGGAAAGAGATAATCAGTGAAAATGCCAGAAACATATTGTAAAATCTTGTTATCAGAATCACAGCCATTCATATGCTCATCTATCATTTAAAAATACCTAAAAATTGAAGAGTAGTCTTTATAGGACATCGCTGTAGTTCAGAGCACTGATAGCACTGATTGGCTGTTTCAGGAGTTGTCCAAATAGCCGTCTCTGAATCAACCTCACCTAGCGTACTGCGCCGTTGCGGTATCGCGGCTAATTCGAGCATAAAAACGTTTTTCCGAAAAATACCCTTCCAAAATCGGAGTGCAGTTTATACGCGGATGCGGCTCATTTTCGTGTAAATACGGTAAAAGTATTGACTTTCAAAAGCCTGCAATTATTTATCTAAATTATACTTAATGTACTAGGATTCCTTCGAAAGCACGAGATACGTTTGCACGACGAGGCAGAGTGAGGTCTGAGATTAAACAGTAAATATAGGTATAATTAAATAGAATGATATCGTGGCCCGTATAAATATATTTCGGCATTTTCTTCAAGATCATTTACCGTTTTGGAAAGTTTCTTGATTCCTAATAATACCTAAAAAAAAATATCGATATCTTTGTTTTGAGCTCAGTTCGGCAGTTAATGCGTTATGATTTATACATAGGTATAGCCGAACTCAACGCAAAGATATTATGCGGCGTTGTAACTTTAGCACAAATGTTCCACTCCACAGTTCTTGGCAATAAACCTCCGTGCTCGAAATCTGTGTCTCTTTCTGTATTTATCCAGGTAAAGTAAGATCATGATATGAACGCTATCTTAATGGCCATTGGTCTGTACCCCAAAAGCTATAAAACCGTACTGATGATGAATTTTACTATATTTACATCACAAGTTATTGCATATTATTTTCACTCAGATAGAAGGCCGATATTTGTACGCAAGTTCTTAACTGTGGGTAGCTGTAACAAATCGTTATATTAAACTTAAATCGCTAAAAAAGCGAACCCCACCGACTGATCCTAGAGTAGGCGCGCGGATTTTGATACACAATATTAACAGAAATGAAGCGGAATGCTATACTATTCTTCGCGCCTGTTTTAGGGTTGAAGAGGATATGATTAATGAATTACACAGAAGACTGGTTAATAACTAATAATAATAATTCAACCACTAATATCGAGTGAGCTACTGTCTAGACCATCACAAGAAGGAATAAGAGTGCCAAAATCTGACAAGAGTGTCAAATTTTCGGTAATAATTCACTGCAGTGTAATTATCTCACCAGTCCATAAAAGCAATGTACTTTACATGATAACTTTAACCTTTGATTTTACACCTTTCATTTATATACATATACCTGAGTATTATATATTTCATGTATATCTGCGCCGTGTGTAATTACTGTGAGCAGAGTGCTCTTGGGCACTGGTGAGTAATCAGGATTCGGAGCTATCACCTCGTGCTCTCAGTTGTAAATAATAAAAAATGAATGTGAGAGAAGCAAACACGAAGGGCTACCAATGTCATTAGTTCCATGTTAAACGATTCACCGAGCCAAGCCATCACTAGATGTATTATATGATATTATGAAGCGATATTGGCCAATATGGCTAAAGTTAAGCTTCGGAGATAATGGAGATCGAAATTGAATATGAAAATCTGATGACAGTTGATCAATTTCGTAAATATAAGTGGAATCAAAGTAGATAACGCTAAATGAAAACGTTATCGACAACGAAAAATATATTGATTCTAGGTAATTGAGAAAAATTCCCTTATTTGGAACCCATATTTGGAATATACCAAATTACTGAAAAGTAAACGATACTTCATGTTATAGACAATAATTTCTTCGACAATTGTAATCTCCTATATTTTGCTTAATATGAAACTTTCTGATGCCAAATGATTATGCAGAAGAAAGCTCTACGGCACTATACAGTTTCAGTCTCACTCGAGCGTTACTGTAATTCAACATACATCTACATGATATAAACGTAAATGCATGCAAATTCAGTGAAATTTTTTCATCATCTAATAACGAATCTACATCTTACACAGCTGTTTTTCTAGGGACTTACGAAAAGCTATACATAACAGCCTTCTGAATGTGCACCATAGGAGAACAGTTAATTATATCACATATCTTATTGAAAACAGCTGGGATCGAATGAAAAAACTGATTACATAATTTAATGTATCAGGCGTGACCGCAGCACTATAGAAGGCGGCAGATAGAAATGTCATCGGATCAGATCGGTATCATAATTATTCTTTAGGCACTTTAATAATTAAATAAATAGATTTTGGAATTATTCATTGTTGAAATATGTTTATCGGAAGTACTGTTGATCAAATCATGATTTAAATTTGTATATCACAGAAATAAGGAGATTGTTATAATTGAAATAATTTCTACAGCTCATGTTAGTATTGGCTACTCATTCTTGTGCATGTAGCTTATACATGAAGCATTCTCTGTCAACTCAGCCACCCATTTCCATCAAGGTCTAAAAAAGATCTGGAAAAATTCCAGGTTGTTTGGGTACTTGAAAAACTTTTTTGTCAGTTTTTTTTTACGGCTGAGCACGAAAATGTAGTCGATTTTTAAAAACTTCCTATTTTTTACTTCATTTAGTACTCAAAGAATTATTTTAATAACATTTTCATATTTTCATACATAAAATTTGTCTTTTTTTATCATCTTTCGATTGAAAATATTTTCAGATTCTTAAAACCAATTTTTAAGACTTTTTTGCCTAAACAACACAAAAAATTTCAGTAAAGTGTCATTTTCATGTTCTCGGGCAACTTTGATTATCATGAAAAAAATTTAAAATACTCCTTATATGCATACAGTTCACAGAGAAACTTAACGAAAATGGAGATTCAATTCTTTCATCCAGAAAAACATCACAGCTCGGTTAATAGTTTCATTCATAAAATAAATTTTAGTGTTTTCTACATTAATATTTCGTTGTATATATACAATATTTGGTTGATATATACAATATTTGATTGATAATGTAAACAACACTAAAATTTATTTTATGAATGAAACTACTCCATTAACTGAGCTGTTATTTTTGATCTGAATGAAAGAATTGAATTTCCATTTTCGTTAGGTTTTTTTGTGAATTGTATGCATATAAGGAGTATTTTAAATTTTTTTCATGATAATCAAAGTTGCCCGAGAACATGAAAATGTTTTAAGACAAAAAAAATCTCAAAAAATGATTTGAAAAATCTGAAAATATTGTCAAACGAAAGCTGATAAAAAAACAAATTTTATGTATGAAAATATGAAAATATTATTATAATAATTCTTTGAGTTAATTTTCAAACATCAATCACATTTCCGTACCTAGCTGTAAAAAAAATCCGAAAAAATTTACAAAACAGTTATTCAAGTACGCAAACAACCTGGAATTTTTTCAGATCTTTTTTTATTTTTTGATGGAAATGGGCGGCTGAGTTGACAGAGAATGCTTCACATATTTGTGTCATTAAACGCGTCCATGAATATTTTTCCAAAACTCTGTTATTTTGAATATTTCTCAAATATTAGTCGACAAAAATAAGCTATATGCTGTTCTAGATATAATTGTTACACAATCGTATTATAGTCTAGTTGTTAATATAATTATACATAGATACATATATATGTATATATACATGTATGTGTACATAAATGTGTACCCAATTATAACTACAGGTATTCTGAATATTTTGGGTAATTCCCATGGGTAGAATCGTAAATCTGTTGCTATAAAAACACTGTTTTTATACATCGGAAGTAAATTATTCTTTACCATTAAATTTCAAGATTACTATTTATACAAACACACACACACACACACGCCGTGCATGTGTTTATGATGCCCGTTGTCAAAGGATTGAACATAAGTTGACAACAATCAGATTTTTTGTTATTTATAGAAGTCTTTCTTTAAGTGGGCTCCTGTCAACGATAGTATCTATTATGGTGCCAGTTTGGCAACCTTAACAATTTGAGTGCGATGTATTGTTTCAGTTATGTGTTTCAATATATTTTCATTACAGTCAACCAGCGCAGAAAATGTGTAAAACAAATTATTCTGGCTGTATTATTCTGGAGCATATTCCAACTTTATTATAGTACTATATATATATATTTTTAAGCCATTTTTTAAATTAAGGGATATTTATGTAAACAAAATAACGAATCGCTCCAAAATATACTGCCAAAAGCGGCCCAGAGAAATGTACCTAACTCTACGTTTTTAAGAGCGCGTGTGTTGAACTAATTGTGAGATAATACCATATACCGAGTGTACACAAAATTATGAAATATATACATATTACTCTCCACTGTACTTTGACCTCTCATTTTTTAACCGTAATCAAGTAAATGGCAAAAAATTAACTGTTATTAACAAACAATATGAATTGCAAAAATTCGAACCAACATGTATTTCGTTAGCACAAGTTTTCCGAAATTCCTTGGCGAATGGCAATAGACTCAGGTAATTTAAAAAGGATAGAATACAAATATGGAATATTAGCTACAGCCGTGCGAGTCTAATCGCTACAAAATGATATTTCATAACGTTGTAATCGAAATCAAAGAACGGTAAAACTTAACGAATTCGAATGTATCGCGCAACCGTAGAACGGAAGTTACGTTATTTATGGAAGGAAAGTTGACTTACACCGTCGCTACTCACTGCGTCGTGCAATTCCTCGCGCAGCGCGCTGCGTTCATATAGCCCTCTTTCGCTTCCGGCAAGCTCCGTTGTGCTGTCGCATAAAGCCACGTGCTGAAGATATTAAGTAAACCAAACAGCTAAATCATGGATAAACCTGTGGTTCTTGCCCGCGTCATCAAGGTTCTGGGACGTACTGGATCCCAAGGACAATGTACGCAAGTCAAAGTTGAATTTATCGGTGAACAAAACCGTCAGATCATTCGCAACGTGAAGGGACCGGTGCGTGAGGGCGACATCCTGACCCTCCTAGAGTCCGAGCGTGAAGCCAGAAGACTTCGGTAGAGCCGTCTGTCAGATTGGAAAACACTGAAAAGGTTCCTGCAACAAGACCTATTTCATTTCATCGAAGTCGGACGTGTAAAACTGGCAGTCATGCATCATTATTCCACGGCGTCTGATCAACCTGAACTTTTCTTCGATCTGCTGTAACAAACCAGCTCGACATGCAATAAATCTTTCGCTTCGAACCACTAACTTTATGTTTTCCTTTATGCAAATCCACAACCAATTAGGCTAAGTATAATTAAGGTGATATTCCTGGTAATAATTTTCTGATTAGTTTTTCTACTGAGATTTAAGAATCCAACCCTAACCTTACTTTCTATAGATTCGTGCGTCATTTGTTTACAAAATTCAACATTCTACACAGGTGTGCATACATATTGGGCAGTGTAACAGAAGATATTACAAGAAAATGTCAATTCAAATTTAACAGCTCTGCGGTGTTTTGAATTTCCTTAAAATTTACTAATATTCTTAGTATGAGGTTATTAGTCAACGGTGAAGCGCACCGTGACTTTTGCATGTACCTTTAATCACGGTACCGTAATAAAATAAGAACAACAAGCAGAGCTGGGGCCTTTCTGAAATGACTTCGTATTATTAAATACATTGACTTGAGTTCGTACGACTATAGGTATATGTTCAGGTAAGTATAAAAAAAAATTTTGTAGAAAAGTGGCGTCGTTTATTTACATGGTACAACTTAGAACATGAGATAATGAGACGGAGTTACGGTTTAATTTATCAATTACAAAGTCATAGGATTTTTGCTGTGGAAAAAATGTGGTAGTTTTACCCAACTCCTGGGCAATATCATTATATTCATGACACTGTCACGACAACTCTTATGTGGCTGTAGTGTGTATATGCAGTCTTTTCATATCCTACGCCGCTTTGGCGGCGGAGTATCTCGTGGGCTGGATGAGGCTTTAGATGTATTATCTACACTCTGCCTTGTTGGCCTTTTAACACCTCGCTTTGGACCGTCACGACTTGATTCGGAATCTTTTCTCTCTTTTTTTCCTGGTAAAACTGTAACAGAAAATAACTTGTTACGGAAATGTATCTGAAAAAAAACATTGCAAAGTTTTTGAATCTCATTGGATGTTAGAAAAGCATAAAAAAAGTTAAGAGAAAACAATGGTTTTAGTTGAGGAAACAGAAAATGGTCAGAATTGAATGGCCACCATGGATAAGCCTCAAATCTTAAAAAAATCTTTCAAACTATTCAGCAATAAAATGAAATGAAAATAAAATTGAGAGCAATCAGATGATTAGAAATCAATCTCACCTATTTCCTCCTCATCTTTTCCTTTGGGTCGACCTTTAGAGGATTTGTGGTCCTTTTTCAAATCCTTGAGATCACGGAGTTTGTCTTTTTTCACATCTACCTCCCTGGTAGACTTTTTTGGTTCCTCCTTTTTCTTGTCAAATTCTTTATTCCCTTTGAGATCCTTGGAAGGGGTATCTTTCTTTGCAACCTCTTTGGCATCTTTGTCTTTCCTCATTTCTTTATGCTTTTCTTTGAGTTGAGTTTCCTTACACTTTACGTCTAACTCATCCTTCTTTCTCAATTTTATGAAAGTCGAAAACTCTGATTCCGGAAGTGCAAAATCGGTTTCGTTACTGGGAAAGGGAAGGTCCTCTGTATCGTCCTGAAAAATGATAATATTTAATCATAATATTTTGCTCACTTTAATAAATGAGCGGAAAATTGAGCAATATGTTGTGTGTCTGCATGGGCCAAACATGATTTTAGAACCGTATGTTCCAGACGAAATTTTATTAATTCAAAACAGGACAATGGAAAATATGATAAATTGGTTACAGAGTAAAATACAAAGATTAGAAACACACGATAGGATACTGAAGCGCAGGAGTTAGTCCAAGAAATACTGATATTTGGAGCCATATAACCCAAAGGAACCCAAATTAGCCAAAGACAAGCATCAATCATAAAAATTCTCTTTGATTCAAACGAAAGTATTTGGAAAAAAATTAATTTCGTCGGCTACTGAAATTGATATACTTTCCATACTTTGCACTGAATGACAAGGAAGAGAGCACACCTGGTGGGAAATTGATTAAATGATTATTTGGCTTACCAAAGCTACTAAATCGTACATAGACTCCAGGTGGTCCCAAATAACTTTCAAGGAAACATCTTTGTGTATCGCAGCACGAAACTTCTCCCATATACAGACCATGTGAAAGTATTTGTTGATACCTAGAATTCACATATTACGTCAACATAACCTCAAAAGTCTTCGCAATATCGATGTATTTAATTTCTTTGTAAGTGAATAGAAGATGAATCTCTTACCGACGGGTTTGTGGCCATTCATAGCGAAAAATAATTGTATTTCATTGTCAACATTCCACTCTATTTCGTCCGTGTGGTCAATTTGTTTTTCCTTGACAGCCATCGCGCGAGGTTAGCTGTCGCGGCGCAGTCCCAGTCAAGTATGTATGTTACCCTACTCTTTAAACAGCCGACGTGAGCTTTGCAAATGTGTGTATTCACTCTTACTACACGTCTACTCAAAACCACGTCAAAAATCAAATGACTTTTCAGTCAACGCGTTAGGGGAGAGCGTGCGACTGACGCTGAATTACTTGCCGAACCCTGTAATAATTAACGTTCAAATACTTGATTGTAAATTATGCAAATCTCACAAGGACTATCGATATGATATTTGAAACGTCCGCAGCTGCGCCACCTTTGGATATGGACATGGAAATTATGTATATAGTACGATTAAAAGAATGCGTAGCTTTCTTGGCTCACCTGCTATCAAACTTCACATAAGTATAAACGGAAAATCAATTATCATTGGACAAAGGCGGAGGCGCCGTCCCAATCGTTACAAATAATCACCGAAATAGGAAACTGCTGTCAGGGAATTTTCTTTGGGTCACGGGGAACAGTCAGGCAAAAGTCAGGGAATAATTATTAAAAATTTGGAGTTTGAAATATCTCATTAATATATATTTTGAAATGATGGCTCAACTATTGCAGCAAATAATGTTATTTCTAACGCATTGTCAGTGCTGTGCAGCATTAGACTTGATTCGTTTTCTAACATTTCATAAAATACTTCTTGAATATATTTTCAAAAGAATATATATGCAAAATGTTATTTGGAAAACTCTGTTCTGGAGAGCTCTGGCCAGAAATATTTCATTTGCAATGCAAGATGGCTACAATATTAGGTGCTGTATAGGGAATAATTTGCAAGGTAATTTTTTCATTGGATGAAAAAATCGAAATCTTATTATTTTTCGAACTGACGATATTCAATATCAATCCTTGGAAGTAAGTGTCCGTTTTTCATATATTTGAAGTGTTTCCATCTAAGCATATTTGAATAACATGATTCGAAATATTCTCCTAGATATTCAGTAAATATTTTTATGTACTATCTTTCAACATATTAGTAAGCTGCTTTTGAAACACTTTTCGAAAGATTTTCGACACATTTATGAAATGTTTGCTCGCAATATTCATAAATACTGCATTGTGCTATTGTATGCCATATATTCATGAAACCTTTCAGAAACCTTTCATTGAAATAATTTTAGCGAAATATTTTAGAAATGTTCAAATAAATACTTCAGAAATAGTTCGAAACATCTTTCAAATCATGTTTCCGATATCGAAATAATTCAGGAAATCTTCAGTGCTGTGTGGGTAGTTGTATTGTTGTATCGAGCGTTTTCGGTGAATCCGCACAACCCCCTACTTCGGCCAAACCAACACAGACATGCACTGTGTGCATGAGGCGCGTTCGGGAGGGGATATGCAATGTTACTAGTAGCTTATCCCTTCCTGACCGAGCCTCACACACACGGTGCATTCCTGTGTTGGTTTGGCCGAAGGAGGGGGTTATCCGGATCCACCGAAAACGCTCGGTGTACCACATTGCAGGTAATACAAAACTGGATCCTAAATATACAATACTTCGAAAGTTTTATTTAGGATAAAACTTTTTGACGCCTAATGCGGTAAAACGTTTTTAAAGTTGCTTGGGAAAAATGAATTTCTCGTCAGGAAATTCAGTAAAAATTTGCTATACTGATAGCAGGTAGTTACCAGCGCGATTTGAATTTTAGAGGCCGTTCGGCCTCATGCCGGTCCTATGTGCGGGGAAACTACATAGGATATAATGACACTTAATTGCTGTCTCCATTTCGGCGAATATATTACTGAAACTCAGCTTTACAACAAAAGGTTACAGTGGCCTGTCAAGTCCTTTAAAATTGTCAAAGTCCAGTTGTTAGATGCAAACACACTTGTATGTATGTATGTGCTATAGTTATCCCTTACTTGACACACTTCACGGAGTATCGTACCTGATACACTGCAGGGGTGGATTGCACTCTAGTGACAAAAATCGTTATACAAATAAAGTATTCAATATTTTAACTTGCAAATTTATTCAGAACTACTTAAGAGCTTACTTTTTAAATTCATGTAAGTTATATAGCCAACAATTAGAATTGAGTATGATAAAAAAAAATTAATATATATTCAATAAAATTGAAAAAATGACAACTTTTACGAAAAGCCTGGGGTCGTTTGCACCCCAGTGTGTCAAGTAAGGGTTATCTATAAGTCAGTTGTCGATAAGGTGAAATTTATATAAAATTGGATGATAATATGTACTTAGACAACTGTGAATACCTTTACAGATACGCGTCTATATGTATATGTTGGTATTATGTCTATGGTTGATACATATGTGCCTGAATGTATTCGAACGAACCGAACAATGACGCATTGTCATGAGGACCGATTTTATCAAACATGGCTACCATTAAGCTGCTACCGCAATAACGGAAATGATTAGTGGGGGAGAAAAGCAGGGACGCGCAGGGAGAAGTAGACAGGATCAGGAGCCCGGCAAGAGGGAGTGGAAAAAGGTAGAGAGCGATGATGACTAGACGCGGTCCGCTGCTCCGATCTTTCCAACCGAAGTAACGCAGGAAGCATGAACCTGAACGTCTGGAACAACGTTGAGTTGAACAACCCTGCAACTTACAAGTATATATATATATATGTATACGTATACAGTGCATGTATACATATAGGTATACACGTACACACATACATGTACATATACATATATACATATATTATACATACCAAAGTCAGATTTATCTTGGGAATCCATTTTACCAATCACGGTTTACTGCGATTGCAGAGTTAAAGCGGCAAAACCAGTATACAGTTATACGCGAGTACCTACGTACAGGGTCTGTTCCTTGAAAGTTTACGTAGGGAACTATATGATCGTGTAAAATTTAGCGGACTCTAGGCTATGACCTCAAACTGTGATTGGTTGAAGGCACCATTGATACGTGGGATAGAATGAATTTCACTATTATCAGCACCGAGTTATAGGAATATGATCGGTAGTGGGGGTAAAATCGAGTTATAGAGAAACAGAGATGGAGCGAGGAACGAGGAAGAACGGAACACTGTTAGTCCCCGGGGGACGACGGTATGAGGTGCTATTCGAGCTAACTCTTAATCGTGCTCTGAATACTACCCAAGTAACCGAAGTTAATGTAAATATAGCATACCCTAACCAGTGAGCAATGATATTTGCATATATTGAGTGAAATATTTATATTTATAAATAGCCCAAATATGGCCGGAATCATTTAGTAACGACTGAGGAATTCATTTTGGCGAAACAGTAATATTTGTAGGTTTACTAATTACTTATTTCATACAATGCAATGTGAGTCTCTTCGACAGTTGATCATTAAATGTGTTAATACGGCGACCGTATTCAAGTCAACATTGCCATCTTTAAGAAGATAGAATAGTATAGAATAGTATTGGTCGACAATTAAGAAATTTTCCGTTTCTTATGGGTAATCTCAGGTAAAAGAAGCAGTTCACAATCAGTTTCGACTTGTCAAAAAATTTACCATGCGGCCCACATTCCGTATTGACGCTCGTCGTACCGACAATTATTGAGACGAATGCTACTTGTAGATTCTGCAGGTTGTCCGTTTAAAATTCCTGCGTGGGACGTGGCGCAATATGACGAGACGAGCCCGAACGATATAATTTGCAATCAAAATATATAGGATTCTACCGACTACGCAGAGCTTGTTACAGAACTTCCAATACTTTATAGCCTCGCATGTTTGCAAAATACATATTCTGAGGATGCAAGCCAACTGACCCGTTTAAGGCCTGAAATTATCTTTTCCTCCCATACTTCATCAGATACCTAGGTCAGTGATCATTTAATCGGTGACCTCACACCCGCAGCTTAAGTCTCGTACGAAGGCTTCATTTTATCATACAGGAAATGCCTGAGCCCGACGTAATGCAAGCATATGTACTGCTCTGTAGAACCTTGCGTATGAATTTCAAAATGATCATAAAGGTTCAGGGTTGCAGAATATTTAATTCCATCTTACATAATATGCCAGCATAGCCTTGCTCTTACCAAAACGCTAAAGAGTAGTTTCCATTTCAGATTTGGGAACCTTACTCATTACTCACAAGTAACATCCTGTGAATACACGGAGAAAAGATTATACGAGTGATTACAATATACCTGTATAGCACTCGCCGAATATATTTTTCGGTATGACGATTATTGTTACGTATACGCGGTTTGTATATACGACTTTATAATATAATTTCAGCAAACTTTGCTACAAGTATTGTATTAGTGATGATATACACATGTGACTATAATGTAACCGTTCCCATAATCCTTTCGTCCATGTATAACGATTCAGGAACAACTATACATAAATATAGCAGTATATAGATATGCACACACAGGCGGGGATCATGGCTTGTTAAATCATTCTTTTTACAATCGTCAATAATATCGCGCAAGACACTTATACTGACGTACGATTGAAAATGAGACTGAAAAATAATTTATATTTGTCTAACAAGTTTAATTATAGGTATAACAGTGTTCGCAGTACGCTTATGAAATATGTAATCTCTAAAATATTGACTGCACCGAGTGTATAATCCGTATTTAGACTGCAGGCTATATATATATGGTTTATAATTTCTATTCTTACAAAATAACTAAAACAGTGAACAACATAACGTTCAAAGTCCGTTTCCAATCTATTTCTAATGCGGGATCGAATGTCAACGGTTCCTGCAGTACGATACGCCGATATTTACATGTAAAAAAATCATAGTTGTCGCTCTTCTTATAACTTGGTTAATAATTTCTATAATGAGTATGAATCCAATTCCACATTATGTGAATTTCGGCATGATGTACACTACGCAATATTAATCCATGCTTAGAATTGGTGTACAATTAGTGTACAATACATATGTATTGTACACTATATAGGTATAACATGTATAGTCTGCAGCGCGCCAAGTACCTATACACGGCGATAGAAATCAGTAACGAACGGTGAAATATTTCCGCCGCTTGTATGCATATACATATACATACATATACAGACCTTTAGGGGCTTATACATATTATAATTAGCAATAATTGAACAGACAATTAAGAAGTACCTAAGCAGTTTCAGGTCTAACGACACCTATTATCCAGAACAATATACAATATTATATATATATATATATATATATATTGCTCTTCGCAATTATAGCGGTGAATTATTGTTCGTAATAGTAAGCAGCGCTGCACCATGATTTAGAACAAATGATTCCGTCCGTGGTATAAGTATTTTACCCTCTGCATTTCTTCAACTATTATCATGGTGGGTGACTGCACAATATTGTATACCTAACAACTGAATACCCTACCCACGGCCCATATCTCGTCTACCCGAACTGAGTATAATTTTTAAAAACTAATTAGACTGCTCGCGTATAGTATTTGGTCTGCAATTGGCTCGTTTTATTATATTTGACTGCTACGTTGTCTCATACCTCGCGAGTATCAAGCATTTCAATTATTTTCCGTGAGAGAAAAGGCCCAATCCCACTGCCGCCACTAAAAATTCTAACCTGCACGCCTGAGTCTGCCGCACCATGACCACTATTGGTTGGGTGAAATACGTACACACGATACACGACATACATATTGAATATATATGTATGTATGTATGTATGTATGTATCAACCTATAGGTAGATAGGACAGAATATGTGGTTGACCCTAAGCCAACCTCAAACTATGACCAATTGATGACACGCGCAGACCCTGGTTGTACTGCAGTACATCAAGTCGGAGAATTGGCCGGGGTTCCGGACCATCCGGAACGATTATTCCTGCTGCAGGCTTTCGTGCTTATGAGTAAATCACACTTGAGCGTATTGTCTTATTATTGCTTTTCAATTATATGTTCATACATACGTATGCGTACGTAACCTATAATTCACGCTACCTGTGAGTTTGGATGCAAAACGTGCATTGAATCTCACACGGGGATGAGGCTGTAGGTATAAAGCATAAATATAATTATAAAATTTCTGGTATGTCTAACGACCGGAATGGAAAGAAGTAAAATGGTAATTTCCGTTAAAATTCAACTCATATACAGCTATGGTAGTTTATAGCAGAGCATGCGGCTATAGCTATAACAGAGCCGTGAATAAGAAAAACTAGGAAAAACGTAGCATGCCGAGCTTTTTATCCGTATTTCCCCTTGCTCGCTATATATCGCCTCGCCGAGACGAGAGATACGAGGAATCGAGCGTATTCTACCTGCAGTAGAAAGGTAAAGCAGGGTTGCAGAGCTGTTGCAAAGATACAGAAGTACGCAGATACGGAGGTACGGAGCTGGTTCAGTACAAATAGCCAGGTATGCCCTCGGTATATACCGACGTATGCCGAGATGAGCCGAAGTATAAACCAGGCACTAATATCCCAGGTAAGGTTAGAGGAGGTGGGGTAAAAGTGGAAATAAAATATAAAGAGGGGATTGACTACATGGAGTCAACGTTCCTTCCAGGTCACCGACCACTATCTCTTCCACAGGCCGTCGAACGATCCTCCGGCAGTCTTTTACCCATGGGTTGCACTTCGTGCTACGTCACTCACCTCATATTTTACCTGGCTTTGCTATAACATCGCAAGCTTTGCATTAAGTTCTCGCGAGTGTGAGGTATACATCATAAACACATATGTATACCATTAGACGTTCATGATAATGTAGAAATAAACCTGACTGAAAATCGGTTAACAGATGTAACAACTTTCGCCGTTGAAAACGATGGAAACCATTTCCTGGAAATCCTGCACCACTTCCTAAACTAAATCTTGGTAGTTACGAAATTAATCGTAGGAATAATAATATCAGTAACAATTTAATAATATATGCATAATACATCTGCTGCAGTAGATTGTGTCATAACTGTAGGTTGTGCAGATAGAGTCAAAGGGCAAGCCGCATACACATATAGAAAAATGATTTGTTATCGAAATATGAGTCGAATCTAAATCAACAATTTATTTTTTGTAAGCAAATATATTCATCCATACCTATAACAAACAAAGAAAGTTTTGCAGTCCAACTCAAAATCGTATTCGAAATCAGTATAAGGATCGAAAGACAGGCTGATGAACAGAAACTGCAAGAAACCGATTAAAAAAGAAATACATATTCATATTGATATTGCCGCGGCAAAATTTGGAGTGGAATGTTTGATTACAGACTTTAAATTTGAACTAATACATATATAGTTGCATCTCTTGCAATTCTAGTTTGAAAAATCCCTCTGGAACCTGTCGACTTAGAACACTTAATACAATATGTAAATCACTCTACTCCTTTATGCAGTGCCCAATAGTGTATAGTTCAATTTTTGTAACATATATCATCTTGCAAGTATAACGTACATCGCATATGCATTTTATTTTCTCGTTTATCCCTTATCATTCATATACACGTTCTGCTTGTAATCTAATCTGATATTTTTAATCTATCTTTGTATAATTGCGAGTTATATTTCCCTGCGGAAAATCTGTCCCTAGAGAATAATTAATAAATCACTATCATAAGTCCATTGTATTCTATTTACTCTTATGCTGTATATTATTTGTTCACCTATTATAATCACAGGTTGATAATAATTGAGTTACACCTGTAACGCGGTGAAAGGAGCAAGATGCAAATATTAAACTGTGTATATTTGATTTGACATACTTGATATATATAAGTATAGATATACCGCATGTAGGGCCATGCATATACCTTCACGTATACGTTCACCAATAAAATGTCTTTTACACACGCAAGTATAGTTCCGTATTCAGCAAATCACGGTCAGTGAACGTCTATATTATAAACGTATAGGTATAGTAGATATACCTACCTATAATGTCGTTTCAATCTTTTCACCAAGTCGACTAAGATGAAGAGTCCCAACTCTGGCAGCGTTCGTTTGTCGGGGGGATACCCGTTACTTTTGATTCGCTCGTCGGGCTGCTATAGGTATACTATACATATCTGTTCGGTTCGTCGCTATCCTTACCTTTGGTCATTTTTCTGGCCTTTCCTAACGGAGATCGATGGCCAACGTGACGACGACGTTTCAGGTCGCAGCGGTAGAGCAACAGTACGGATAATAGATCGTCGATATACCGGATATTATAAGCATCGTGCATAATTCTATACACATAATATTATGTATAAAAATAGATATTATATTACATCAGTAAAATAATACATTCATGCACGTATAAGGTGAAAATTAATTTAGCTTTGCGAGAGCGGTTATACTTTAAATCTAGATATATTATGAACATATTCGAAATGGCAATATCTATAGGTAGACATTCATAGGTGAGAAAGTTCACGTAACAAGTACGATAAGGTCAGAGACGATGGTATTAATTGGGATGTGTCTAAAATGTTTTTTTTTTTTTTCTTGCGTATTTCTGTATATCGAACAGATCCCTATGAGGATTTTTTGATTCTCATTTTCATTCAGTCAGGGCAACTTATAAAAGTTTCTCATAAAATGATATTTACGGGAAATTTTCAACCAGAAGAAACGGGAATTCGTGAGAAACTCAAAGAACATAAAGTACTAGTTTTTCGCCCAACTTTCGGAACAAAAAATACGGCGATATCGCAGAATCACGTGGAAAGAAAATAACCACTATATTTTCGCCTCTTGAAAATCCGCAATTTTTGATTTTCAAGATTCAAATATACAACGATTCCTCGAAATAATTGAGCAACTTTCCAGCCTAATCTGTGAGTAGAACGAGCCAACCTTTGCTTTTTATTGCATGATTTTCGTTCAGGTTTAGTGATTTTTCGTTAGTTTTTTCGCATGATTTAACTGAAAACGAATAAAAAAAAAAAAAACTTCATTAAGTTTGAACAACACTTGTTGTTCAAACTTAACAACAGTTTTGTTAAGAACTTAATAAAGTGTCTTGGATTTGATATTTGATATAAATTTTGTTAAAGATTGCTGCCCCAGCTCCGTAGTCGACTGCGTATATCTTCGGACTGGTAAATGGTTGTATGATTAGAAGCTGTTAAACTAGAACAGTGGAACATGGGCACGAGCATATCTGCGTATATAAACGCATAAATAGAGGTGGCGCCGAGGTACATACAACTAACATGATTATTGACCCTCTCCGCGCTGTACGGAGGCTGCAGCACAGGATGATTCTGCATCGCCTAGCACCAGCCGCCCTCCTTGCGACTTCGCGAATCCGGCTTCTGCTCGGCCGTAAGACTCGAATATCCGGTTTGAAGTTACGTACGATCGGTACACAGGCAGGTAATCCTACGGTTACGCAAGGCAGCGGTTGGCGTCGATCACAGTGGACGGAGGGGCATAGAGAGATAGAGATAAAGAGGAAGAGGGGGACGGGGGAAGAGGGTAGGGAGAGGGGGAGGAAAAAAGAGAGAAAGTAAAGGGGAGAGAGAAAGAGAGAGACGGGAGTGTGCGAGGTGGATTCCAAAGTGTTGCGTTATAAAGTTTCGACCAGAGAGTGTGTATATTACTATATACTTTTACGCTATCGGCCCTCCCTTCGCAAGGTGGACGTTGTCCTGTAAAGGTCATCGCGCCATCTCGAAAACTACTGCGGGAACGGTGAACTGTGTGTGTCTGCGTGTACATACACTATACTGATACATGAATGCATACTTATGCCAACGTGTTTGCACTGTACCGGGTGTCCCGTTGGAATTGATTTTTTTTTTTTTTCTTTTTAATCGGATATAGATATAATGTTGTTCATCGAGTCTCGTTATTCAAAATAACGTGAAACATTCTGCGAGATTGCTTTATTGATTATCTCATAAAACGTGATTCCCAGATCAATTTATTTATTTATTTATTTTTTTTTTTTTTTTTGAATTCACTCCGCGGCATTCACTTTTAGAATGATAATAATTTACAAATGCGGAGTAATAACGATGAGCAACGGTTCATCGGTCGTTATATCACGTACTAGCCTCTTCCGCACACGGGTCGTATCGCGGCCTAGCTTCGGTGAGTAACGTTCTATATGCGGAGATTGCTATAGAATTTCCAAAGCCTTTGAGTTCGAACTGCAACACTTGAAATCATGTGGCATGCGATTTCAGTTCAATATTCTGTTCTATGACCGAATTTCATATACGGGCAACGGTTTTATCAAAAGTAAAAAATTAGTCGATTTTTTCAAGCCTGCGATCTTATAATTTTTAGCAGAATAAAAATAGTTCGTTTTTGTTTTTTAATCTTTTTAAGACTACCTGGCCATAACCATATGTGTATATACATATTTAGATGTACAGGTACAGCGTAGGTATCTCTATAACAATTTGTGATATTTACATACCTATATGTGCAATAATTTATATTGTTAGTTGGTATAATATAATTATACCTAAGGACTGTCATGGCGTTTGAAGTTTGGTCGATCTAACTACGAAAGAAATACATATAGTAGAAGAGAAAAGAAAGTGCATGATCGGTATACTTATCATGTGTGCAATATCCATTATCCCCAAACAACTATACTTGGAAAGACAAACGAAAGTCTATATATATATAAGATCGAACTCGTCTGCTTTGAATATACTTTAATCAAAACCAAGAATAAACTTGCAGTATTTATACTGCAGTTTTTGTCCTGATATTCTGTTATTATTATACAAAGCGATCACGGTGAAAGGACTCAATGGGGTATGCGCATGCGCCAACTCACTTGTATTTCATTAGACACCGAACTCGGCTAACGGAGCACCCAATTTGATGATAACAATTGATAGTAATAACCGTCCACATTAATACCGACCGAAAATCCCAAGCGAGAATTCAATGAGGTATTTGTCAAACTATACGTAATTCACGGGGAAAAGTTTTCCAATCATTCGATACCAATCAAAAACAATATATTTTTTCACTCAATATTTGGAAAGAATGGATAGCGTATTTTTCACATGCCTATTTATGTATACATATAATGCTCATGGTTCAACGGATTCTAAGAACTCGTATATACCTACATCTATGTATAATGTGTATACGGTGTCTTTTTCAAGTTGTATTTACCAATCTGAGTTTGCCCGAGGACATTATTAATGCATATACAATGGATATGCCCCATATGCGGAATTGCCTCATCAAGCAACGAAGAAGTTAAACCATAAGATTATAAGTCATGATCGATACTGCCCGGTCGATCAACGACTCGACGAATATACGTATCGGCGTAGTTTCGCTAGCTCAAGGCCATACACCAATTTGCAGAATGCAATGAATCATCACATACATATATCTAGACAGTATAGATACGTGCCGTGGCGTGGCATGGCCAGGATCATGACAAAGCTTCTCCTGGTCCCGGAAGCGTGCACACAGGTAGGTACGAGGGTCTAGACATTAAATAAATTCTCTTCTCTGTCGAACCGAAATGCAATATCACTGCACGAGCCAGCAACTCGACTGTGTATAGTGAACGAATTCGGATCTAGATCATTCGATTATAGTTGGTGGTATATAGTATATAATTGAAAGGCGAGAATGGAGAAGTGCAAAAAACAAGAATAAATCCCCGATTCGTGCGTCGCTGACGTAGGTGAGAGCGTGATACAAAAAAAGAAAGAAGAAAAAACAAAAAAAAAAAAAAAAACAGAAAAATATTTCATGTAAGAATAGCTATCATATAGGTATATAATAGTGGCGTTTACACATACATAACAGATATATACCTGTGTATACATGTAGACTGGGACGCTCGGGTGCATGATTGCGCGCGTTAGTTGAAACCGTACTTTGCATATAACTTTGCATTCATGTTGAAAAAAGAATTAAGAAAAAAGCCACCGCTAGTCATTTGCTATATAATTAATATTAATGAGTCAACATGACTGTGGGATAATAAGAATAAATAATCATATTCCATGTAGGCTCTCGACGTAACCGCATAATCCAAACCACGTTTCCAAGATACAAAAGTAAAGATTTGAAACAATAAAGTTATTATTAATGACAATGCTAATGGTAATACTAATAATAATAATGATAATAATTATCATGATAATAGTCATTTAACCGGAGTAGATGCGAGAGCTCTCAGGAGGTGTGATAAATCAATACCAAAGATTTGACAGTAGGTTATATACATATGTGTGTAGCCTATACGCTCGACATTATTATTATATCACATTATACATATATCGATGCGGGAAAGATACATAAATACGTAAAACCTATGTTTTACCTTTTTTTGTTTTATCTTTCCAATTTAGGTATTTTGGTGTATACAGATTAGATTTTTGACCGCAGCTACACGTTCGTAAGTTGGTGGACGGCGCACCTGCATTTTTGTAGTCGACTGCACACTGCACAGTTTTATTATTACTTGGGAGGCCTCGACCAGCTTAAGGAGTAGCTATGGGTACCTACCACTATATACACCCGGGGCAGGATGAGCCCGTTCGAAGGAGGCAGCAGGTGCAACGACCTTTTTGCCCTTTGTCCAGTATCATAACCTCGGAATTAACGAAACATCATGAAGTAAAACGAAAAATATGCATACGCATATATAGGTATATGTATACGTAGTAACTCTTACGTAACGTACGAATCCGCATTATTATACTAGCCTCCGTCAAGCATGCGTATAGCTATTGTATATGTAGATGCTTGCGTGCTATACGTTTATATGGACAACTGCACCGATACTACGATCGGAATTCTTGCATACTTTCCACTTTTCAATATATTATACCAACATTGAAGAATTTTGGGGCGAGATAAAGATTTTGAAGGCATAATGAATTCCTATGAAAGAAAAAAAAAAAAAAAAAAAAACTTCATCTCACCTACCCCAATTACAAACTACTTCTACCTCTAAGCTCTAATCGGATGCGATCAGGATTGGATTAGACCAAGTTTACCCGGCGGCCATCGAATGTCCAGGTTATACTTGGCCAGCCATGACGGTCAAAACAAAAGGAGAAACTTGAAACGACGTGGCCATAGCGCCGTTGGATCTCGTCGGTACAGTTCCCCGCCGACCCTCTGACCATAGTGGCCAGTGGTCGCTCTTATAGGTACTCCCACTCCAACTCTTTTCTACGTAGGTAAGCTTACGTAACCTTTTCGAGCTCGGTCCAACCTGGTCCAACCGTACGTAGGTAGGTAGGTAGATATACATTAATACGTACAGGAACAATCCACCAACTGATTGCGAGTATTACTCTCTTCCGCCAATTGTCAGTTTTTAAACAATTATCTGCAGAACATATTTTACAATGATTGTAGTGTGAGACTCGGTTGCACGACCCAGAATTCTACGAGATTTCGGCTATTGTTTCAAGTTTTAACGGTACGGTAAAACTACCATCGCGGGTAAGAATAAAATGTTCAGACGAAGATAAATTTCATGTTAAAATGGACACACGTTTCCATATCATACAGGTATAGGATGGTTCTTGATATACATGTATATATTTACTGCAAACTCTTCAGTCCCCGAGTTGCACTTGACACGAAGAGTATAGGGGTACCCATTACGGTACAATATTAAAGATTTTGACTGACAGTCAAAGGCTTCGAACTTCTGTTAAACGTCTGCAATCTCGGCGTTAATTGTGTACGTATGCGCGGCAGGTGCTCGATGCTGCGGCATGCATTACCCAGGACCGGGCATTATAAGCACAGTTATCCTTGACGCGGCAAGGTTCTTGATTCCATAATTTTATAGCGAAGGATAAACAAACGAACGCCACTATTTGATTACTGTTTATTTTTGTCGATAGATAAGCAATCAAAATTTCATTGGCTCGAATGTGCAGGTTACGATCTCTGAAACCATTTGAGGGCAGTCAGTGTAGTACGGGTGAAGTCATGAGACAGTAATGCTCAGTGTATAGGTATACATTATACCTGAAGTCCGCCCAAGCAGCTTTCTGTTGCACAGGAATCGGGCAGTTCGCTATTCATAAGAGAGCTGCGCCTGTCGCGTTCAGGGAAGCCCGCCGTTAATTCCTATGGCCATGCCAGCCAGAAAGGAGCAGCCCTGTAAGTGAATAGAATGGGTCGTCCTGCAGATGTTTGAATCATATCGACCTGAGTGATAATCTTTGAATGACAACTTCGCTATTACGATCGTCAAATATTTCGACGCGACATTGCTTATACTCGTTCGAATGTGAGACAGAATAAATAACATCAACTTTGAACCAGCGCTGAGTCTATCAAATGTTGTAGAGGTGATAAATGTCATTTTAATGCATCATTTTAATACAGGATTCGGAGACATTGACGTTGTATATGATATATTGCTATATTTGTGGATGTAGGTAAATACCGATTATACATTCAAGAATTACGACACTTATGAAAATACAGTACGACCTTGATTAACCGTCAAGCTCGGTACCAGGATCGTGGTGGTTAATCGAATATATGAACGAATGACAAAAAATGCACGATTACGAACTGTAAATACACTGTACATCTATTTTATTTCACAAGAACGATCAATATACAATATAAAGTACAGTATGTATGTAAATGTGTGTACGTACTAATAACTTTTAATATTTAATTACATAATGAACCTTTAATAACGGACTGATGGTTAAAAAAGTGACGGTTAATCGTGGGTGTACTGCAGTTTGAAAATTAAATTCACCTATTCCTAAATCCATTTTTTTTTTGCTGAAGGAACGCAAACCGTGTGCTGGATAATACTAATACAACGTATTTCTTGCCATTATACATACATATATTGCATTTCACAGTATAGTGTACAGAAGTATACATATAGATAGGTACATGAATGAACGTGCGTGTGCGAGTTTGCCTATTCTTTCGCGCCGGTAAAGGTAAACAATTGCTTGAGCCGGCTCTATTCGGCTGTATGAATGTTCATATAATGAGGTTGGTGAGTATACGTGAGACGAGCCTCTTGAACCAAAATATAAACCGAGGTTCAATTGAGCTTCGGACTTGTTCAAATCTTCGCGTCGAATTGGTGGAAAAGCAAAAACAAAAGCATACAAAAAGAAGAACGATTAAACGTTCTGATATGGAAGAAATGTATGTGTAGGTATATAAAAAGACGTAATGTACGCTTCGAGACTCGAGAGTTGAGCGTACGTGTTAGACTTAAATCCCCACTACATGCGGTACGCCGTGAGTATAGCTGTTGGTTTCCTTGTTGGTCCCGCGCCACTCTTCGACGCACCTGTCTCGCTTTAACCACCGTTACGGCTTCGTAGCGACAGCCAATCGAAGTCGAGCAGCCAACAGGTGATCCCCCAATAGGATCGTTCGTATACGCGTCCATTGCTCCTCTAGCGATGAGACAACTTTTACAAGTTAGAGCTTTTACGACTTGGGAAGATTTGCCAAGCTGACTGTCGTAATATATGGCCGTTGGTTTATTTTCAATTAATTTAAGAGGAAAATCTTAACGAGGCGATTACACGGGAGGAACGAGGAACTGGAATTGAAAATTGATCAAGGTGTCAGCGTGTATGCAGCGATCAGAGGCATACCGGACGTACCGGATTATTGTCATTAGATTACCAGTCGACACTTGTAAACAGAGTTCAATACCTACCTTTCGCAATTCAACACTGGCGTAGCCTCTAACTTGGTTATATGTATAGTTTACATTCTTATTGTTAGCTCTCAGTCTGACGTTGTGTTGACGGAAGATATTGATACAGTAGTAATAATGGATATGTCATTACTCTTCTGGCCGAAGAGAAGGAGGCGGAGGCGGAGACGGAGGAGAAGGAAAGAGAAGTTTCGCCATAATCTATGTTTTGGCGGGCTTAAAATTTTTGGTCACCGTTGTCAAAGTTTCCATTGTCATTGCATACATATACATATACACATCGTTATATCGTTTCTGATTTCAAGTGTATCTAAACGGTCCTGAACTTCTTACTCATACTCTATACCTGCTGAATGACTGTCAACATCGCGGCCGCAGCTATATGCATGTATACCTGTAGGTAGACACGTTATATATGTACGTTCACACATATAACAACTGATTGTCGTTGTCGAGAGGATTTATGGTCACAAAAAGATATGCAGTCCAAGTAATGAAATGACGTAGGTATGTGATTATATACGATAAATTTGGCGAATAATCAAAAGTCCGAATCTCATTGAATCCGGTTGAATTTTCAAAGATAACTCGACGGAGGAATTAGAGTTAAATGCAATTTACCCGTATTGACGGTATGCCGTCACTGCGTCCGCCATTACCGCAAGTCGATCGTCCAAAGGGCAAGATCTGTGAAGTCCAATGCAGTACGGTAAGATTCGTAAAACCATGGCCAATGCAACAATATTGGACTATCAATATGGAATGAACGTGTACATAGATGGGTGATTAAAGTAATACAATTGTGACGGATACGCGGAGAGACCGGGGAAACGGTACGGAACGTTAGGAATCGAGACAACTGTAGCCAAGAAGCATCGTCGTCTCGTTGAGACGGAAGATGCGTGATTACGTGAGAAAGTAGGTATAGGTAGGTATACCCTTCTTGCTCATCGGCCATCGGTGCACGGAGTTGAATATCTGCGCACCTGGATAAACCGAGGTTCGCCAGCAGGCAGGCAAGCCGGGCCAGTCAGGCAGGCGGGCAGGCAGGCGGCCACCTTTCCTTTCCCTTCGCTTACCTGCCTGGCGTTTTCACTGCGGGACAACGGCAGCAGCTCGAGCCGAAATCGCGTCGCCGTGCGCACCCCACGAACGCAGTACGAATACATATATCCGTGGAATCAGATATTATTATTATTATTATTATTGTTGTTATTATTATTATTATTATTATTATTATTGTTATTATAATATATATGTATAAGTGTGTGTGTACTTATTATTATACGGCTAGGTGCGAAATAAGATTTTTTTTCGGTCATACAATCACGTCGATTAACCGACGACGAGGATTATTTAAAGAACGAGTGAAGTGAACGTTGATGTTATTTACTTTATCTTCTTATTCAACGAGTGAATTTGACCTTATGAGATAATATAGTTACCTGTATACAGGTAGAGAATTACGGACGAACGGTTCCGCCGTTCACGGGTCCGATTAATTATCCAACAAGTAACAATAAAATAAACGAAGGAAACTAAACTTATTACAACGTAACGGTGAATGCAAAGTCCAAGTGATTACGGGGGGTGAGGATTTCTCTGTTTAAGTTTAGTGAATATACGTACGCCAGCTGATATAAACCTACCTGCACCGGAAGGAAATTTTCTTGCATATAACCTATAACCGCAAAATAAAATTGTTCAACACCTGCCTTACCTGCGTGCAGCACGAAGAAATCTTGATACATAACCTAAAATCCAGTCGACCTAGACTCGCGTGTGATATAATGACGGCTCGTTAGTGTGGAACGTGAATTTTTTCAGTGTAACATTACATATATTCAATAATTCCGTTATACATACTTAACTGCTATTCTCCTTTTCCCTTACATCACACTATACCATCAATAGTTACACACATGCAGTTATACAATTGTTTATAAATCTCCATAACTCTTTAAATCACTGTTAACATAAAATCTGTGAGGGTGGTGTCTGCAGTGTCGTTTTCGCGTGTTTTCGGGCTCAGATAGATCCACCGAAAATGCAGATGATGGCCGGAAGGGGGCCGACGCATCTAGTCGCCCTTTATGTGGCTACAGCCGGACAACAAGGAAATGCACTCGGTTCTGACGAGGAGGAAATTACGCTATTGGTTTATGTCCTAATCGACGCTCTACAGAACAAGGTAACGGACGTTCGCACGTTGTAACACGTAACAGGTTACAATAACTTAATGTCATCTACCTAAGTATCTATCTACCCACCCGTTTGTTATACACATAACACATATTATTTACACCTATACGTTTATCCGCCTACATGTATAGGTATACACACTAAACCTGTGCGTACCGGTGTACACATGACATAGCATAACGACTAACTTTGGCGAACATAGTGCCGTCGCGAACCCACTTCGTTGCTTTTCCATCGATCAACTTGCGTAGTTAGCTTCGGAATCTGTGACGGACTCGAAAATAGTGAATATTTCAATTTTCAGCCAACTATATGATCTGCGCCTAAATCTTTTTTTCGGCAGCTCATAAAGTTGTGTTTTATCCTCATATTTTTTTCCCCCTACAAGTTGCACGTCATATTTGTTAATTTTCTGGACTTACCGAAAAAATAGACAGTATTCTTGTCTATAAGTTTAGTGGCGCGTATACGTATACGTGTTTACGCGATTACATATTCTCTGCCCGACCAGTCAAAAGGTTTTAACTTCCTAGATTGAAGTAGTACCTGCATACGCATTTAACGTATATATACGCCGGTTGGTTGACTGGTTACTAATTTGACATTGATCTGTGTAGCGTACGCACTTATATGTATATATACATATACATATACGCAGAGGCTTTACAGCAGAACTCAAAATGCCGCCGTCCATGGCCTACGTCTTCCGCTCTCCCGGTACGGTGCGGTATATTTTTCGCTTTACACAATTCTTGACCCTAATCCCTAATCCGACCCAGTGAAATCCAAACCCTGCAGGACACCTGTCTACAGTTAGGTTAACTGATATTGGGTAGGCATTACGACGATGTCGACAAAGGCGTACGGCGAATTGGAATACATTATACCGCTTGTTTTCGTTTCTTCAAATTCTATTATACATGTACTATGACGATCAGCGATTGTCGTGTTTAAATATTGAAAATGATCGATGATCAAACAGAACCTTATTCTAATCGCGAGGAGTTTTGAAAATTCAATCTATATATTTCATCCCTGTAGCTTCTATGGTCTATGGTTTAACACACCATAAGCACTCTCGTTAACTATAAGCTTAGGCTACCTCTGATGACGGGATAAGCCTCGGAAAAATAAAAAGTTAACTATAAGCTTTTCCCCCTTCAGTTCTATACATATAACATACGATGGGGGGCGTTTGGTCGGGTAAACATTGGAATTCATTAGGTGCAGTATAAAGGCATATTGAACGGATGTGTTAAGTGTAGAGGGGTTGGTACCACCTGTATACCAATACCTGTGTACTTATAATGGATAACTTCCTCAAAAACATCGTATAACTGCGTATCGTTGGCAAAAGCTTGTTAAATATGGATGTTTGATATGCTAAGTCGTTCACAAGTTCTTCCTTTATTTTTTTTTCTTCAAGTTTTGTACTATATAACAGACCTACTATTTTCGCGATTATGCATTCTCTCGGCACGAACGCCCCGCTCCGTGTCAAGGGCAGATCTATCTAATGCGCGTCGCGTACCTATCCTACATCGAACGTGTCTCCACCGTGGTGACCCCTCCTTGGGCCTTGACCCGAGCTACCATTTTTATTTGCCATCCATTCGTACAACCATCCTCTTCTTTCTACTACAGCATTTTTAGATGCTTGTTCCCAGTTCTTTGTCCCCCATTCCCGTTTTCGTTCTTCATCGGTGCCCAGCCGTTCCCCCATTCTCTTCTCAGTGCGAGTAAATGCACAATTTTGTCATCCGAATCTTGACAATATCGTTTCTTCAGAGTCTTATATCATGGCCGTCATATTTATACGAATATACGAATCCCTGCATATGATGTGGATATGGATACTCATTGTTGAGTATTTTTGACCAGAACAGATATGCAATTGCTTGCCAAAGATGTACGAAAACATGATGACGACGAAACTAGCCCACCTTCGCACTATCATTCTCTCGCTTTCTATTAGCGATGGTCTACACCTATATAAGCATGTCATTATATAATGTTCACCCTCGTGCTTGCGCAATCGGTGCGGTTGCAGAGTTCGGCGAATAATAATATTGTAAAATCTTTGATCTGAAGGTTGTAACTTGGCGCGGATTAAAATATATGTTATGTACACTTATATGAATCGATGCCAGAGTGCGATACATTCTCTTATCCTTACGTCTACGATATACACGTTTATCCTCTGTCAGTCAGTTCTCTTCAGAGTTATGACATTTTGCCAAGCAGGAGAAAAAGAACTATATTGATATATCTACTTGTATGCATCCAGGAAGACAGGTATCCGAGGTAAATGAGGTGAAAGAGAAAAGGAGAAATGGTTTTCGTTACCTGTATACTAATAAAAGTGACACTGATATTTATATTACTGTCGATGACTGTATACATCTGGAAATTTGCACGCAAACCCTCCGTTAAAGAGGTTGGCTAGTCAAAAATCAATACTTTTTCTTAAATATATCAGGGGGTAGTTTGGACATTGGGTATTTGTATGATTATTATATTTGTGATCTGAGGGTGTCCCGGAAAATTCAATTAAAAACAAAAAAGAATACCAAAAGTATGAACAAACGGTAAGATATCGATTTTTCATTTTAAATCGCTTTCAAATAGTGAAAAATCTGATAGATTGGTTCGATTTTACTCTTCGATGGTTTTTCATGTTCAGAAAAGTATTCTCCACAATACCACTGTGTCACTTTTTTCCATCACGTTGGTATTTTTTATTTTTTTTTTCTTAATTGAATTTTTAGGGACATCCTCAGATCACAAATATAATAATCATACGAATACCCAATGTCTTGACTATCCCCTGATAAATTCAACAAAAAGTATTAATTTTTGACTAGCCAACCTCCTTAAATACTGACTTCTTTTGATCTTTATATCTTTTTCATCTCAATGCTCACAATTTCAATAGCTCCTTCTAATCAGAACTTTCAGCTTCACAAATGTTAATAAAATAGTGTGTAGGGGTCGGTTTATTTAGTGACTATAATACAGGTCCTACGTTAGAATCCGATATTTATTCACAACTTTATCCTTGTTTTCGTTAGCTCGTATATCTTTATCTGTTTTATTTCTGTTTTATTTCGTAACCAAATTATCCTCATGTATTAGTATAGCTATACCTATACTTGATTACTTCGTTTCTGTCCAACTCCAACTCTATAATATACTCGAAACAATAACGTATATTCTGCAGCTATGAAAGTGAAAAGTGTCCCGAAAAAATAACCGAGGAACTTGCGTGTCGTTTCTCGAGGAGTAGAAGATTCTCGATGTCGTATATATTATAGGTAAAAATTCATATACAAGTATACCTATTATACGTGGGAATTGTTATCTAAGCATTACCGTGTAGGTATCCTATTGCTTATAGAATTATGAATGCAATATATGCAATTATACTGGAATATATTCTTATGTTGAATTTTTCTTCTTTAATAACCAATTGTATTATAGGACGTCGTGATGCATGATCGTTAAACAATAAGACGTGGAATTTTGAAAGAAAAATTTCACTGTAAAGATAAGTAACAGAAAGATTTGATCGTGAGCCGTGCGAGTCACTTATCAGTTGTCACGCTCTATCGTGTTATCACTTATCAATGAATCGTTGTCGATATCCTCTTATATTATAGGTTATAATTCTACGCATACCTATACCTATACGTCGATAAGCCAAGAAAGAGATTGGTACGTAGCGGATTATATTTATTTATATATTTATATGCCTACGATCAATCGGCCAGAGTCGAAGATACGACAAGTTACATAATCCATATTTAAGGCTGCTGCCGCCTGGTCAACTTTGTGTAGATATGTGTAGGTAACTTGCACGTAAACATTACCAATTATACCGCCTGTACCTGCCTATATACTTAATACCTTTCGGAGTCCAAAGGTGCGAGGTGCCGGACTCGACTTTGAACGGACAGCGCGATGGTTACAGGAAATCGCGTTGCTGCACCGTTTCAATCCTCGTTTTATTGTGGCCAACCGTATACCAAGTAGCACGTTAAATCTCTTTATGTTGCAGGGATTCCATTTTAGTAACTTTATCCTCTTATCAAGTAGGTGCCTAGTTACACTATTTGAACAGCTCACGTTACAATTCGATGCAGTACTCTATACATATCACACATATATATTTTGTATACATAAATCGTACAGAAACGTGTACGTGAAACGAAAATTAATTGCACAGTACTAAACTTCATTGCCGTACTTATATGTTCGATACCTGTGAATACTTGACGAAATTAACGGTATACCGGACAAGGTCATTAAAAAGTTTCGAGACTACTACATATAATGTTATATCTGAAGCTCTGTATCTCAACTCCTGGACATTGAAAAGTTTGCACTATAATATAGCTGACGCAGACCATTGTGATGACGAAAATCTTTGCTAATACAGGACAGGAAAACAAACGATGAAGAGATAAATTTACTGCAACGTGACCGATATTATAGGAAGATATTCGGTCCAGTCTATGAGTCCGAATGTGTTCCATTACGTGCCGTTCTTTTTTTTTTATTCATTTGGTTTATTTTATGTATATACAGGCTTCAGTCGGATGGCTGAAACTAGGACGGTGTAGAAAGGTTGCTGATACTTAAATTTCGATAAAAACTTTATAGACCACGGTCTTCGGCCTGATTTTTCTGGCTAGCTGGAGGTATAAGACACAACAATGAATAATATAGAATTTTTGAAAATTAAGTTTAGGCTATTTTTGGAGTAAGTGAAACTCATTTCTAATACATCTAGATGGTTCTCTAATTTTCTAATACTACACATACAAGTTGTTAGTCCACTTTAGCCGGGAGCAACTTATACCTAAACGACTTTAACTACAGGACGAGTGCATGCAATGTGTGAATTTTGTTGTTATACCCTGCAGCCACAGATTTAGTATCGTCATTTTTCAATTTGTTTTCATTCTATACTTATGGATAAATTTCACCCAATAAACAGTTAAGTACTCCAAACGGTGGTTTGAACGACGTTCATGCTATACGGTATTTCACGGAATTCAAACCATACCTATACACCCTATCCCTATATACGGAACAGCGAGTAACAAAGTTCACTCGTATTTCTCGTATAGTGTAGTCATTACCACCCACGAGATTTCTTGCATGGAGGAATAAAAAACTGTCGGGGTACACCTACGGACCTGAGCACAGATCTAGATACAGACGTGACTACCTATATGCATACAACGATCTATATATGGGGCATTCCATACCACTTCGACCAGGGTCTGACCCTTGAACTCTCGAATTGGGCCGACGATTTTTTATATGATTGTTCTCACTTTGAAAGGCACTCAGTTTTATTTTTTGTTTTCGACTCGATTTGAATTTTCTATAATTTTTCAAAACGATTATATTGAATGACAAAATTTAAATAATCACATATCAAAATTTTTAAGCTTAGAGCCGGAGTGGAAAGATTCTTCCTTCGTACTGTTTTCAAGCTTCTTTCGAAAAAAAATGTTGAAAAAATTAAAGGCGGGAGTTATTTTACTAACCATGGTTGCTGAAACAGTTTCATATGTCACGCTGGATTTTTGAAAACCTATACAAAAAAAAATCGCGGGCCCATTGTGAGAGGTCAAGGGTCAGACCCTGGTCGAAGTGGTACGGAATGCCCTATATGCAGCAAAAATGAAATAGTGAAACGTCAATACCTACAGTGACTGCCTCTTAATTTTGAATCTTCAACAGAAAATGATAATAAGAAACGCTTACTTCCATCGTTCGTTTTTTTTTTTAACGACCATTGCTGCAGAGATAAATTTTTCTTCGATTGAGATATCATGCGTTACCAGTACAACCATCATTTCTCTCTGTTCGTAATACCATAGAATTGTCTTCGTTACTCTGAATCCATTATTGATTCAAGGGTAATATTAAATTTGTTCAGAACAACTTTGCTGGATTATGTCTATACGACGTTTATTCGAGACATAAATTAGAAAGAGGCAAAGAAGAAAAAAAGAAACTCGAGTTAACTCTTAAGAAGTATAGTTTCGCAATCTCTGTTCGAGGTAGTCGCGCGTACCCGCTCTTACTGCTGGACAAACTTTCAGAAACTAGTTATTTCATTTTCAATCTTGATACACTCTTTATGTCACCGTGCGTCACCTCGTAACTTAAAACCCCACTCCCCAAGTATATTCACCGAGCAATACGTATAATGATATCTCAATTGATTCGGAAGTAAAAAGTCAACGTCTTCTTTCGATTATCTCGAATGCTATTTTAAATGTGACTAATATCATCGTTCTTAGGTATTTGACTCCGGAGCAGCAGTGCCTGAAAGGATTCCCCAAATATGTATAGCTATTAGGGTGCTTCGTTTTAGAAGTTTTTTTTTTTTTTTAGTCCATTCTCGGAATAATGTTCTAAACATATAAATACAACTTCTCACCAAATATGAGCTCCTAATTTTAATTCTAAGAACTCGCGAAATGAATTTGAAATTTTTCCATTTGATTAACACGTAAATTTTTATTTTTTTTTCCAATTATCTATAGCTTCGCAGCATTTCATGATATTTAATCGGCAATAGGTGGAAATGACAAAGAAATCTTTCCTCTTTAAAAGTGTACGTAGCCAATTTATGTTTTGTAACCATTAAAAAGTACTATAAAGTCTCGGATAGAACAGCGATTTATCAAATTTTGAAATGCTTAATTGGATTTATCTCGAAAACTACTAGCTCTACGGTTATGGCTTACATGACTTTTTTTGTAGTATATTGAATTTCCTATGAAAAAGTTATATACAATTTTGTTGTAAAAATAGTGGTTTGCGGGAAAAATTTCAAAAACCATAAAATTTGAGAGAAAATTGGCTTCAAGATGTTTTACCGGGCGCGGCCGGTTACAAAACATAAATTGGCTACATACACTTTTTTGCGGACTATTGGATGAACAGTCTCATGATATCTCACAATCTATTCTTTACCCCAAAAAAGCACAACTTTAATTCACTTCAGTCGGTGCAAAAATTTCACATATATCGTGATGGATCCAAGTTCCCTTTCATCCTATACATGCACTTATTACACTCAGGTTAGTAGGTATCTGTGAATTGGTATTCATGTATATACATACAATATACGTCGCATATACATTATGCCTTATGCATACTTATAGACGTTGCCAATAGCTACCTTGATCTTTCAACCCTGCACTCTGCAATGTTATTTACCGTCTCGACCACCATTTTTATTCCTGCTTGCAGCAATTAGACGTTATTATACAACTGCACTTTTGCAATATCATGTCTTCGTGCATTATGCAGTAACTGTGCAAGACAGTGGTGTGTATAGGATACCGTGCAGTAGCCAGTGGCTAGGTGTTCGCATCCCGCTCTCCAATAAGTATACGGAATACTACGTCGACAAGTCTCACCTCAAATGCCTATATTATTGATGCCGGTATATAGTCCAGCCGCGCGGACTTTCCTATAATATAATAATATGCATTACATTACATAAGAAGTGTTCAGACTGCAGTACTTAAGTCTTGCATGAATACTTTCTTGTTTCGCCAACTACGATAACGGATGAACTTTAGCTAAAGATTTGAGATTTTTTTTTGGAAACAGGTAAGGTCTTTGGAAGTGTAGCATACCTGCATAAAATCGATATTTTTATGCACAAGTTTTACTGTGTATAGGTGGACTGCGTACAGAAACCTGCAATTCCCTGCAGGGATACCGTTAGGGACACGATTTCCACACAGAGGAATTGAAACGCCAAATAATATGGCGCTGTATATTATAGCACTCCGAACAGGTAGTCAGCAACAGATATATAGATATATTATACTAGTTTTACGCACACACCGAACTATAATGCGGGCGGTTTCGATCCGTAAACGGTGTTTAACCGCATTGACAGCTGACGATGAGTCAATCCTTCAGCTACCAGTCTTTTTTGAAAAGAATATAACGAAAGTTACAACGAAATGTTTGAGAAACAGAGTTTACTGGTTCGATCGGTAATAAATTATGGTTTTAGTGGTGTTTGTTGAAATATCAAAATTTTCCGTAATGTTATACCTGTTACACGTATGCATCGATATTTTTCTTTATTTGAACTTTATGTTTCTATAATATGCATATCTTAAAAAATTCTTGCAGAGATTAGGAGGAATTCAACGATACCTAATAAACCACCATTACGGTGCCTTAATAACAAGATATTGCGTGTTAACGTCCAAAAGCCCGTGAAGCGCAACCGGCTTGCGCGGTAGTTCGCCGTAGCACGGTAAATGCCACATAGTCGCTGCTGACGTTCTTTTACTAATTTAACACGCAATACGTATCTCTAAATAGCGTAGGTATATTGAGGCTATGCAATGGCACTTTATTAAATTCCCCTGATTTTGCCAACATTCATACGGGGCTATTTTCGTTGAGACAAATACATCGAAAGCCTTAGAGGATATATATGGGGCATTCCACGTCAATTTTACATTTTCAAACCCTCATATATTTTGACATATGGAACATGACCGATCAGTTTTTTTCAATGGTTTTTTGCAAATTGGTTGTGTTCGATATGTCGAAATGAAATTGAGAAACTGCCCCTCAAACAAATTTTTTGAAAATGTTTTTGATTTGTTTAAAGGTTTTTTGATCCACTATAGATGAAAATAAAGCATTATTGGAAAGTTCCACCCGATCCAGCATTTAAAAAATCATAGCAATCTTGCAAAATACGTCAAAATTTTCGTATTTTTCTTCAGTTTTTGAAGAAAAATTGAAAACAAGAAAATAAAATAGGTTTTTTTGCAATGGTTTTTTTAGTACTTCAATGCTAAGAAACTCACTCTTAGAGGGTAACAAAAATTTCGAGATAATATTTTTCGTGAAGTACAATTCAAACTGCACAAGTTTACTTCAAATGATTTTTTTTATACGATTCGCCGATTTTGAGATATTTGCAGGTAAAGAAATAATTTTGTGAATAAACTCAAAACTTGAACTAGCTGGTGAACAATCTAAAAAATCATTATATCGACAAATCGTGAAATACGTGTCGACTCATTTTGAGTATAGAATAACATGTAAAAATAACCAAATGATAAAAAAATGTGAGGGTTTGAAAATATAAAATTGACGTGGAATGCCCCATATAGAAATTGAGAGAACAGGTTACACACATTTATTACGACTAATCAAACTCAGGGTGTAATCGACGTGGCAAACACCGTTTTATTCAAGGCGATACCAATAGTCGACAGGATTTTATATCACTTTCATTTCCATTGAAAAATATTTAATAACAGTATTATATATTCTTGGGCCAAGAAAGAAAGGAATGATGACGCGTTAAGGCCTTTTAATGCCTTATATACATACTGCAGCATATCAAAGTTTTGTATATTTCTGGATATTAACTTGTACCGTTTAAAATTACGGACAAACCCGGTCTCCGATGCTATTTGAACGTATAAAAGAGAATATCCTTGTATTCTTCTTCTCGACACTTGGAATTTTCACTCGTTTTTCAAGGTTGGTGTGTGTGTGTGTGTGTTTTTTTCCCTGTTTTATTCTTCTTTTGTGAAACTATAATGTTTAACCGGAGACTGCAGCTTACCACGCACGTTCGCGGTATATTATTTACATGTGCAAACCACTTTACTCCTTTTTATGAAACTTACCGAATATTAGGTATGACTTATGAGCGGATCGTGAGATTAACAGATCATGCATCGAAATTTTTATTCCATTTATAATAAAAATGCTGTGACAAAAATGAAGCACAAAATATCAGCCATGTTCTCAAATGGTCTTATTAATCTAAGTTTGTCATTCAAAAACAGTCAAACAGTGAAGCGCGAACACTTCGATATTACCGAGTTGAATTTTCGACGAGTGTATATAATATGTATAGCTTATACGTACAGATAGAGTAATTTTTTACTGAGTAGGATCAAGCACGCAATTGCTAACCGACTAGGTACACATGCAAGATTTACTCATACAAATTCATACACTCATATACCTATATAGAGACGAACTAGTTATACTTGTAAGAGTATAAGTTTCTGCGTCTTATTGCTCATATACAAAAATATATAAGAGTATATTACCCAAACATGAAACAAGTATTTCGCTGCTATAATTGAGCTACCAATAATATCGGCATTACACGATTAGCGGCTGTAACCGGGCCTTGCCGATATTTTTATACCTATAATATTATAGTCTCGAATATTGACTAGCTGTGAATCTCGATAATTGAGGTAACCTTAGTCCCGAGAGTTCCTTGGAACTCGTTACCTTTTCTTTTCCTATTCTAAAGTCTGCAGTTTACATATTATCTCGAGTAGGTACTCGGATTAGAATAGAAAATGATAATGATACGAATTATACTAGAGAAGGGGTGTGGGGGTTAGAATTTCTCTAAACTACCGTTTCGAAAATTCTATGAAACTGCTCTAACAGTCAGTTTTAATGATCAAGCCCTTGAGAGTGAGGGATATATACTGTTATTTTAGAAACTTGCATTTAAAGGAATTATAACTCCCATGGCTATGGCATTCCGGCATTCCGGCTCTGGGAAATCAGCAAGCAAACTATGACTGTGAGACTAAGGGGGAAGAGCAGCAAGGGGAGAAGAAGGAAGTTGGTACGTCTGTCTTAGCTCGTGACTGCGGCTAAGAGACGGGAAGAAGGAGGTTCATATCGAACCTTACTTACCGTATAAACGACAAACCCAAGTTAAATTTAAAACGCATTGTATGTTGTTGATCTCTCTCTATGACCCCTGCAGAATTATTTATACTATATCGTCGTTTGAGTCAAAAAACAAAAAGGCATCGCGAGGATCGAGTAATCACACGTAGAGAAGGGTGAGACACATTTAGGACCCTTTAGGGAATCGTATAATCAAAATTTTCACTTAAAATCAATTTACACATTACAATATGATTAATATTAGCGACAGATCATGAGGTGCAATAAATTTTTATAAATATAGCTACGCGATAAACAATAATCATTGATTTTTAGCACCTGAAACTGGCGACTGTTCTTATACAGTTTTTTTCAATTTGTAGGGAAATTTCGGTGACAGGAGACAGTCAAGTACCAAGACGCCGGACTCACTGATACTATCTCATTATCCGTATATTAAATCGGCTGGAAGGGGAGCCAACTTTCTATGATAACGATTAACAATTGAACTGTCTACAATTTTTAGCGAATATAAGTTCTTTAGCAAGAATCAAGTTATGGTTACCTCTTCAAGTTGACTGTCTCCTTTCACCAAAATCTCCTTCTATTTCATTGATGGGTGAAAAAAAATGTTAGATGCAGAGGATCCAAGATCCCGTTATCGCAGTCCATAAAGTGAGGGTCGTTAAAATCTGTATTTTACCGTCCTGAAAAAATTCAACATTTATATTTGCATAACTTTGTTCCTTCAGTCCATTCGTCTATCCGTTGAATAATTTTCGAAAGAGCTAACCGATTTCAATGAAACTTGCTACAAAAATTCTTAAAAATTTAGAGATCGGATTCTGTACGTAAGCAGAATATTTTAACGTATTCAATCAAGCATTGATATCCTGAAACCCGTTTGGATGATTCCATGAAATTTCTTTGGTTGATAATTCTTAACCTTTGTATGGCCAAAAATAACTGCTACAGGATCTATTTGAGTGAAATTTATTGTAGAAATCAGTTTCACCATAATAAGCAGCACATTTCATTGCACAATTATTGTCGCTGAGTAATATAACCTAATACCAACACTTTCTTGGAACAAGTTTCTTAATTGCTTGATGAAAGTATAGTTAAAACCAAAAACTACATAGGTATAGCTTTAATATACATTGACACTGTTAATTACATCATACTTTTCCGCTACATACGTATAATACTATTCGCCTGTATTACGATGGACGTAAAATTTTTAGCGTGATAATACTATACGTATAATAGGTATAGCCATGTATACATATTATCTGTCCACTCGATTAGCAACTAATAGTTAGATTTATTTCCTACGCAGGTTTCTAGGAAAAGCCTCATAATTTCAATATAAAGGTAATACTGTTAGCAGCGCTATAGCGAGACATCACCATGGTAAGTCGTGTGAGTTTTTGTGCGAAGAGCCGTGACACCTGTGACCTCTATGATAATCAGGCTATCCTGACGCGTTATGTTGAAACTCAATGTATAAGTATAATATGTATGATTTGGTCGATGGCTCGATTGGAAATTCCAATGAATTGCAACGAAATGTTCGAGACCCCGGGGTAATAAGTTATACCACACCTTGGCTCGACAGGATATCTAAATAAAAACGTATTTCTGAAACACCTGCCATTTTCATGACTAATGATATATTATAACATTAATACGATGTATGTATAGATCGACATTACCGTGTTTCAGGAGGAAATAATGGATAAAAATAAATATCGTAAACTATAACGATTGAGAAAAAAAAATCTACTTGGTTACCCGCCCTTCAACTGATTTGAAGATATAATATAAAAAAAAAAAAACTTTTTTTTTCGGTTTTCTCGAATAAAAGTATTGGGAATTTTGTTTTTTTGTTTTTTTGATCAAATTTTCAAATACATTTTTTTATAGGAAATTAAATTACCTACAAAAAAGTTCTCATACGTTTGCTTCGTAAATACAACGAATGAAAAGTTATGAAGCCATAATTATAAACACTAGTATAGTAAGTTGGAAAACTCAATGTGTGCATGCAGTTATAAAGCCTGTTTTTGTTAAGTAAGTTTAAAGCTTCATAACTTTTTATTCGTTGAATTTACGTAGAAAATATATCAGAGCTTTTGTGTAGAGAATTTAATTTCCTATAAAAACATGAGTTTCAAAATTTGAAAAAATAAAAATTTCATACCTGTATTCTAGAAAAACGAAAAAAAAAAATAAAATCGGAAAATGGATTCACGATCAGCTCTTATAGTAGAATTGAAATATCGCGCTGCTCTTTTGGGAGGATTTTTTTTATACCTAAAACTAATTTTTCAGACTATAAGAATTTTTTTGACTCTTTTCTGAACTACCCTATAATAGCTACATGTTATAAGTATGCCGATTAGTGTATAACAGTAGTTACCGGATGTATAAGTACCCCAGTGGTATAAATCTGACCCATTGAAAACACTAGCCGGTACTTTTGTATTTTCAAATTTCAATGAATTTTTCAAACCACGACTTCACCTCGAGGGATAAGATATTAGAACATTACTATGATGTAATTGAACTACATGTAGCGAATTTTGGTTCTATCTACATGCTGTTATATCCACTTTCTCAGATGGAACCCGCGAGTCTCCAATACAAGGTGACCAGTGTTCACGTTACCGGTTTTAGGCTTTACTATTCAAATTCCGGACCATCGCCTAAATGGACTATGCGTATATACCAATACTCATATCTATACATGTATAACATATTTACACATCTAACGGGTTATCGTAAATAGCTCCTGGCGACGCGTATATTGCGTGCACGAAAAAACCATACCGCGGAATATTTTAGTGATCCGCTTTAGTCTTGCCGCGGTGCCACTAACATTATTTGGCAACCAAGTATTGTTGCATTACTTGGCTGTTTATTCGAGCCCAGAATCTAGCTTTTCGAGTCGACTGTAACGCCGGACTTTGGCACAAGGACGCGCGTCGTCCGTGGCGAATACATTTGTAAATTTGTTCTTTTTGCTATCGTGTATCTCGGACCTCGGACCTCGGACCTCGGACTTCTGGAACGACGAAGACGGACCTTTGACCAATGCAAGAAAATATGTTAATTTTCGTCTTGTCTATCGATAAATTTATAACAACGTCACAGCGGCAAAGCAACAAATTATCCTTGCTGACAAATCATTCGGCTCGGTTCGGTCTAGATCGGCTCATACTTCGTTTCGCTCTCGCCGAGTGTATGTTGTACCTAGGTATTGCATAAACGTGGTTTATCGTTAGTTGATTTAAATTTTTTCATCTCACCTCACGGACGAATTTCTGATCTTTGTCCAACTCAGTGAAAGGAGTTCAGCTTGAACGAATGCAGTCGATGTTTGCAACGATAATATTTAAGACTCAAGTACATAATGATAGCTATGCTCTTGATTGCGTCTCACTCAAAAGAGTCCTGTACTATATTCACGACCAATGACCCAATCACCCGAGAGCCCTAATCATTCAAGATAATTACAAGTCGAAAAATATACTTTTCGAAAAGTATAAGCGAAAGTATCGAGTCAGTTGCCTGCAGTGTTGTTAAGATTCAAGCTTGGCCCAACATGAATTACAGATTGCGAGCAGTAGCCCGCATCCGCTGTCCTCGTGTTCACGCTCGTACCCGGTACCTAGGTTACATAAACACGCATAATCTATACCAGGTCTGATGTTAGATATATGTATATCTGATAAGTATAATGCACATGTGTCCAGAATTATTAGATCACTTACCATGGATGTCATTGAAAATACCACTTATATTTTTCCGGTTGGATGAATAATTCTCGGACAAATAAGTATGTAACATGCATACTGGAAACTGCAGTAGATATAGGTTATACTGAAGCAGGATCGTGAAATTTGCAGTACATCATGCACAGAATAGACCCTCGTCGATAGCTGACACACATCGAAACACCGGGCCTTCGATCTGTTCGATAAATTCTTGCTCGATGCTTACATCTTGATTTTATGTATTTACTAAGTCTCATGTATTCCTTGGTCCATCATGGTTTGTCTTCCTTAGTTCTTACATCACTTGTTGCCGAACTATAACTCTATCCATTGCGTTTGCTTGGTTGAAACTGCAAGACAAGGAAACGCCGAATTCATTTGTGATGTGCGCTGTGGCGTTCATCGGACAGTTCATTTTATTTCACCGACATCTATCCTGGTTTGACACACATCGAAACACCGGACCTTCTGTCCGGTAAATTCTTGCCCCATGCTTACATGTTGATTTTATACTTATTAGGTCTCATGTATTCCTTGGTCCATCATGGTTCTTACAGTATACTTACATAATAATTGGAATTTGTATAATAAATAGATGTTCACCACGATGCTCAATTAGCGTATATAGCGAGTGATCCACGCCTGTGTACAGGCAACCGTAGCTACATTGACGATTCTGCAATTGAACAAACTACATGTTCTCGATGGGATAACAATTTCCACAGACATTTCTGATCCAATCCGAGAAGGGCTTTTTCACAGTTTCCGAGTCTTTTATGTTAAACAGTCGATTGTTTACGAAATCGACTGTTGTTCTGTATGATTATTTTCGTATTGTAACGTCGTAGGGCTCAAACTCCTCGAGTATACCTACAGTAGGCCCACCGTACTCTTTCATGAATCAAACTGCACATTCAAGTGTCCAGGCAATAATGACATACACAAGGATCGTTTTCATAGATGTGCATTCAAGTGGACACGCACACACACACACACACACACACACACCATAACGCACACATACACTCACGTATGTACAGTCAGGGAAATGGTATCTGTCGCCGCCTAACTTGATGCAACTGAACATGCGAGTGGTTTTAATTTCCTTCAAGTTGTCGCGAAATAAAAAACAGCACACTGATTGAACAGAGGAGCAAAGGATGCTTTTGTTTCATGCCAACTTTAAGGAATTTAAAACCACTCGTATGTTCAGTTGCATCTAGTTAGGCGGCGCAGGCGACAGATACCATTTCCCTGACTGTACATACATACATGGGTATTATACTACAGACAATGCGAAGAGATCTGTATACTAAAATAGATGACATAAGGTAACTTGATGATTCATTGCAGGTTATGGGAAGGCAGCAGTACATCGTACGACCGATGGTAATGGACGGTGGTGGCAATGGCACCGTTGGAGCTACCGGTGATAACGGAGTACAGGTTGCCGGAAGCAGTGGTGTCGTAAGTGATACGGCCCTGGCCCACGCGCCTACCCTGACCGAGGTCACCCTCAGGGAACACGGAATCCCCTTACACCAGGCCATCAGACAGGTATAATCATTGATCAGAAATCATTACCCAATATCAGTTAATACGTAAATCTAGTGTAATCTCGTAATACACTGCACTGATGATATTTTCAAATGTACATCGCTTGTTTTGCTGTTTAAATCAATTGATGTGAAATTCGGAAATTCCCAAGTCTTGACCACGACGGCCTTCAATGTTTGAAGGCCATTGTCGACTTGATATACACGCATCGATCAAGGTTTGAAAATGATATGTATTTACAAAATTCTGGTTGTAGATATGATAATGATTAAAAATAATATCGAGTGGATATTTTGATGGAATAAGACATAGACAAAAAAAAAAAGATTCCTTGTCCATCAAAAACTAATACCGCGATATATTTAAGTTGATGTTTTCATGAATCAAAACAAGTAAGTACCTATAACTAGACGTACTCACTTGTTATCCCGTACATTGATGAGCTGGCGCATCGTCAATGTTACGTCACGACTTCCACCGACCGATAGAGTGACTCTTAGAATTTGACACGGGATATGTGTCCAATGACTACCTACCATGAGAGTTATTACATCAAACGCGGTAACTTATGAAATCTGTCCGTTATCTCAATTTCTAATTGGGTCTATACCAGATACCTATATGTATAGGTATAATCAATTCTTGATTCAAATTACTTTCCCCAGTTCTATATATAGTATACGTTATAGCGTGTATATCTGGGTATAGGTATATGCGGGTAGCAAGGTGCACCACATTCACGCAAGCCTCAACCCTAATATGACTGGATAAGTTGCAAGTATAATATAGGTATACGTAATCACGTTCGTCGTGTGGTCGTAGACCCCGCATGAATCTGTTAAATATATTTCCATGTACCTATATATGTATAGGGGGCACTACCATAGAGCTGACGACAGATAATATACAACATGTATACCTATACATATATTTACATATAAGGTACACGGCTCGGCAATATGTGTATATAGGGGTGATACCTGTTATAGGACAACGTATAGACAATAGTTCCTATATCGATACCACGCATGCCACGTGCATTAGACTTCACTGATAATCGACAATCATCAGATATATCTAACGAATTATTATTACGTATTATCATCTGTTAATTTTTTCATCTTCAACAGTTCGAGTCTTGGTGGTCGTCGCTGACGTGTGTAGCGACCGGAAGTTCACCCCGTTTTGTAGTCGATGGACAAGCGCCGCTACGGCAATGTCTGCATCCAGAAGCGTGCAACAAGGACCTTGACCTGCCCTCGCATTACACCGTATTCCATGACCTACGCAAGGAATTTGCCACCTGCTACTCGTCTCAGGATGATCTTGCCACCCTCAGTATACAAGACATGCTACAATGTATCCTTTTTTGTTTCTATAACCGTAAATACGTTTTATTCAAAAATGACTATACGTATAGGTATATCATTCGTATTTATATCAAATTATGAAGGCGTATATCGCACTACGGGCTACCGCGTAGCCCTTGTTTAATTCAATCGCATGATATCCCGCGTCCCCATGGTCATTAAATCTTCCGTAATTATTATAATATATAGAAAGTATTTATAGAAGCTTAAAGACAGGGTAGCGAAGGACGTAATGTATATCTAGACTGTAGGGTAGTCCGTCACAACCACTTGCGTACCCCTGTCCCTCCGTATAGTCATGTTGGTCATGTTACATGCGAGTATGTAACGAAAGATGCGCATGCGCGCCTCGGTCCCCAACCCGAGTCCCCGATGCCCCGGGCTAACCAGCAAGCTGGCGGCGCTCGTGTATACCACGACTGACGGGGAACACCAAGGAACCACATTGCCAACATCTGTCCACCCACGCTCGGGCCCCGTTTTACGTCCCGACACTGCGATCAGTTTCTCGATCAAAATTCACGCACGCATATAAACGCACACACGTGTATGTATATACTGTAGATGTGCATGCTCGTCCAGGGTGAAAAAGACGGAGAAGGAAATATACAGAGAAAGCTCAGCTGTCCCGGTTGAAGATTACCTCAATCCGACTGCAAGTTATATCCATAACCGCACATGTATTCATAATATCGTGCTTCTATCTGGATAAACCGTAAGTTAATAATGCAAGTATTTCTATGCGTATGTATTATATCTATTATTCGATGTGGTTCGATACTCCCGTGCAGGACGAAATTATTTTTAATTCTGAGCAGTACCTGTAGTGTTAATACTTATTTTTCTCCCGGTGCACTATCATTTGCAAAATGATCCAAAGTTGAAATAAATCATTCTAGCTTCGGTAAAATGATTATCTATGTATAGATGTAATTAATTATTATATGTCTTCGAATTGATTCGCACTACGAAGTAAACGCAGGTGTTTATTCGTCGTGATTACTGTACAATTTTTCATCCAAGAGATACGATCTGTTACAAGTTAGAAAAAGTTTAGAGAAAACAATATCTTATAAAAGATTGGGGGTCATCTTTCCAAGTGTACGGTCTTTCTCGGTGTTTTTTTATTTTTGTTTTTCTTCGTTCGTTTCGCTGGTAAAATTAGTCAAGAATTCCATCCCCCGGCTTGACCAACGCATAGAAATCCAAATGTTATGAGAGACACGTGGCAACTATAGGAACTCGGCGGGGTACGCGTTTATGTGCGCGAGCGTGCGGATATATTATTATATATTTTACATATAATATTCATGTACGGGGACCAGTTAAGGATTTCGGGGTGATAAAGCTCTTGTGCTTCAAACATCGGAAGCATCTATTATTATAATAAAGGGGAGGAGGGCAAATATCATCTCGTTCAAGGGATATCACAAGTAATACATCATTTCTGCTGTAGGCATCATCTCGTTACATCGATATATAGTTATAGGTATATACGGTTTATTTCAGACATATAGAAACTAAACCACCTGTATCATCAGCTCATCCATCTGTCGCGCACACCTGCAGCGCACGATTAATATAGCTTGCTATAAGATGCTATTAGCCCGCAGGGATTCGTATAGATATTATTATACATATTGTATAGGACTGCAAGTTCACCTATGGACCTTTTTTCCGTACACTATTATTATACATAACACTGCAGATTATTGTAGAAAGTATTCGCGGTTTTGCCTGTATATATCTTTTCGTTTTATTTTTATCTTTTTATCTCTATAACCTTCTAACTTCATATGGGATTATACCTCACGTCGCTCCATTTTCGTTCTATACATCTATTTCAGATAAAGTGTATGAAATAATCATGATTTTTACTGCGATCTTGATTCCTCCAATCCGGGATTTGAGACGTAATATTAATTATGGATATCCGATCTGTTGCCTTCGTTTAAGATTCAAATGTGTTGAATATATGCACCTCAAAACTTACGGGGAGACTGCAGAGGGCGAGACTATATAATATCTGATTGTTAAATGATTATAAATCATATATTTTGATTCGCTGATCATTAAATGCTGTGCATACCCAGTATCATTTGCCAGATGTTTGTTTATCTCTTGACGAAAGATAAGATTTAATTTTTCGGCTTTGATTCCGATCTTAATAAAACTTCGGATCGTACCCGCATCGTGCAATTATACTGCATTCATTTCAATCGAAAGATGGAATTGATTCGTTCCGTTCGTCGAAACTTTCAAAAGCTTCGTTCGTTTAAAATCAGAGCGATATATCTTTGAATTTTGAACAACTTGAGCGATACCTTGAGTGGTCAGGTGAAACAACACGTACATACATACATACATACATACATACATACATACATACATACATACATACATACATACATACATACATAACATATTTGTCCTAAGTTCTCGAAGCAATAATAAACTCGAGCTTCGAACGCGACTGTCGCTGGGCCGAAGCGAGCAGATTAGTAGTAGCCGGTACGTATATGCTTAGATATACTGTATAACACACATGCCTGCTATATACATAATGAAAAACGAGGGAAAATAATTACACAAAGGCGACCGGCTCGTTCCCTTGGACAAGCTTTACCGATTGGGCTACCGTTATCAGCGTTTATGGATTAAAGGTCACCCCCGTGAAGATATTGGTATAATGGCTTAGCGACTGCCACTGCGATACGCAGTAACAGTTGTACTCGTAACGCGTTATTCGCTCTCTACGTCGGTGTCTAGTTTTCGGTCATTTTTCTCTACCATACGTCTGTATAAATCATCTTGCAGAAAATGTAAAACGATATATAAGTTTGCGACAGCTCGTGTTTTTATTTTCTTAATTTTTTGCTTCATCTTAAATTCCCGTTCATTTTCTTAACAAACGTGGCAGTTTCCTGTCGGTGTTTCTCTTCGTTGTATATACCTACTTGGATTTTACGTACGGTTTATCGTAATTCGCGAAACTTGCGTAAGGTAAGCATAAATATTTACACCAATTTCGTATTTTGTACGTATGATTATTTCAACTTACGCGCCCGCCTTTGTTTATTATTATTATTTTCAATCTGATAAACCGCCTAGATCAATAATGCTAATGCAAGGACGTGATGGCTTGAGTTTAACTGCAAGCAGGTATGTATGTGCGTGTATATCCACGCGCGAACGTAGGTGATTAAGTTAAAGCTGAAAAACAATAACCGAAGGCCTCAATTCTGAACCAGAAAATGAAATATTTTGTCGTAGCAAAGATGGAGCAAGCGGCTTAGGACGTATCAAGCATAGAACGTATATCATGACACGGAAATTCAAAATAGAAATGCAGATAAAGTACACTTTTGAATTGACGATACGATTCGTCCGTGGAAAATACTCGAATTTTGCGGTATCGCACATTGTCTGAACTCATATAACTATACTTGTTATATTTATCAGTTATATCATGTACCCTGTCGGTCATTAATGCCTTCCGAAGACTTACGTAAAGTGAGTGAGTATATATAAGTTTTCGATAGGCATTATGCATAGTAGTTCTTATTCTGTTCTATTTCAGCTTTACGTTGCAAGGTTTAACGTTCTTCGTTTATAGTGATATATTTTTCAACATTAAACTTTTTTACAAGAAAAAAAAATAAGCGAGATCTAGAATATTTTTATCTTCCATCAAGGTAATTCTGGTGTCAGAAGGCCAACCTATAATTCTGAGTTTTCGAAATCATTTCACAATGCATTTTACGTAGTACATTGCACATACTCATATCCCATACACGCGATGCTCTAATCACTATATACCTGACGATAAGTTTAAGACCTGTGATTGTGATAAATGATTGTTAAATATGTATCGTATACACATATACATATACATATATCCGTAGAAAGTTGTCTAACTCAAACCATAAGTCACTACAACTTCTGATCCCTGATCCCTAAAGAAATAGATGCAGTAACCTTGTTGTCGGTTAAGATTTCGAGAATTGAACATCGTCAAATTTTTTCTGCGTAATTTTAACCGTATTTTATATATACACCTATAGTATACCCTGCACACGTATCGCCTGGACTTCGCAATCCCGCGGCTTCTACCGTATAGCTTCGGGTTTCACTCTTTTTGAAACGCTAGCAAAATTCTGAATTCCTACGTCTCTTCCCGATCTTATTTGTGACGTGTATGCGTCACGTGTGTATCAAACTTTGTTAAGAACATTGCATACCTATCCAATATACATAGATATAGCTATATATGGGTATATAGCATATACATATTTTGTACTATCTCCATGCCCGTGGGATATAGGCATTATACTTATTTATGTATATGTAGAGCTGACGTATTCATATAGGTATATAGGTATAGGTATAGGTATCGGTATCGGTGTGTGTTATACAATAACGATTGCACTCGCACAGTTCGCTCAGTGTGCAATAAATGAATTATACCTGTATGGTATATTGTTTCACTTCGTTCGACTGCAGTCTTTTCTACCGCCGCGCCAGCAGATTGTAAGGTATCGGCGAACGGACCCGAACCTTACCGAATGTTACGAACTTTATTTTGCATCGCGAAACCGGCCGCTTCGTATACTAGTACACTCAACTCACTATACACTATAGATATACATATACAATTATTAAGTATGTACATATTCATCGTTTACCTTGGTAGTTGGTACAGGTATGTATGTATGTATGTACGTATGTACGCGTGGCATAGGCCAGTACACACCAAATGGTGGAAGGGGGGTGTACAGGTACCGATATAATGTATAGCTATGTGTATACGTACGTGAAACTATTCGATTCCAAACTTGCATTATTATGCAGAAAGAATTAATACCGTGCAGGAAAATTTCCTTGTGTCGACTTGATGATCTTCATTTTTGAATTTCGAGGACGGAACGCAGACCCAATCATACATACGTATGAGGCTTTCCACGTCAACCGGGCCACTTTTTCAATTGGATTTTTTTAATCGTATGCTAATTTTAAGGTGTCTTTAGGGGTCCCAAAAAATATCTTTGAAGCACTTGTCAAAGTCAAAAGTCAAAATTTCATAAAGCTACGCCTTATTTTAAAAATGATTAATTTTCACCGATTTGTATGTTCGAATAATTCTGTCGCACCACAACGGAAATAATCGAATTATTTAACACATGTTTTCGAAAGGATTTTTTCCGTGCTTTCACGTAAAAATATTCATTTCATTCGAAACAGAGGCCATGACCGCAAAAAGAAGATTTCAAAAGTTGAATGACAATTTTTCCAAATTTGGGCCGAGTTTAAAAAAATTGAAAAGTTCTTAAAAATTAGTTCAATCCTTCATCTTTATCCCCTCTATAGGGAAATTATGGGATGGCAATGGGTTCTACGTTAAAATCTCGTTCGTTTCTCGATATATGTTATGAAAAAGTTCCCTGATTCTCATTTAATTATCTGGAATCCAGAAAAATAAAAAATTTCTGGAGACAAAATGCCATTTATCTCGCTCAATATTGCTTAAAGAACATGTGTTAAATAATTCGATTTTTTCCGTTGCATGTGACAGAATTATTCAAAAATATAAATCGGTGAAAACGAATCATTTTTAAAATAAGGTGTAGCTTTATAAAATTTTTACTTTTGACTTTGACAAGTACTTTAAAGATGTTTTTTTGGGACCCCTAAAGACACCTTATGATTAGCATACGATTAGAAAAATCCAATTGAAAAAGTGGTCCGGTTGATGTGGAAAGCCTCATAATACCTTCGTCACACGACTTATAATTAATACTGCCATGTAATTTTACCAGGGTAAATCTTGACCGTTTAATAATATAAATATACCTGCATCTATCATAGGTATATTGTAATTTGTATTATAGTCCCTGCGTAGTTCCCTAATCCCTACGCAGGGCAAGACAAATGTTTCACGCTTCACGAGAAGTTCTTCCTCAATTTTACGAAATCATTATGTATTCACAGGATACACATCTACATCTAAATATGAATGCACGCATGCAAACATTGGGCAATTCCTCGAGAATATTCATTATAACGGTATCCAAATGCCGCGATCCCTGCGACAACAATGAGTTTGACAATATAACTTCTACCGAATATAATTTCAACCAATGCGATTGGATTGACTCTTTATGTTAAGGATAATTCTCGTTTTTTTATTTTTCTCTTGTACTCGGTTATTCGACAGATTGTCTTGAGATTTTAGTGCAACCAGTTTAAAATTTGTTCAAATCTCAAGAGTTGCGAATGTTTTTACCTCGATTTATGATACATTTAGTAAAGGTGAACATATGAGGTGATTATGCACAAACATATCAAGCGCGAAGATCGGTGAGTTTTCTGTTCTTGATTGTTCAAGTTGTACTTACTATAGTTATAATTGGATCAAACCGACACAGCCGTCGACCGGTATAATTGAAACTATAAGAAACATAGCGTAACGTGACCTACAGCTCACAAAGACTGTAATGAGTATTCCGATATAACAATATACAATTGAAAGAAATCGAAAGAAATTGAAAGAAATATATTTCCTTAACAATTTCGAATCCAGACTTTGGTCTCGCGCCAGACACAGAAAATGATTACCACGTGAAGGAAGTTCAGGACATGGTGACCGTCGTACAGAGGATGATCAAGGATGGTAAGAGAAATAAAAACCAGATTGAATATCGGAAATACCGGCAACGGCTCGGTCGTTATTAATTTTTATCGAAAATTGTGGGAGTAAATTCTTAATACATTCTTATACTGTTAGATGATAACTGTAGAATATGAAAGCTGCAAAAAATTCGGTCGAATTTTGATATCTAAAACCAACGTTACATCATTTCGTAAATTTGGAAAGTTTTAAGTTGTGATGGGTATCTTAATGTTAAGGGACGTTTTTTTTTTTTTATTTGCGAATAAAAAGTAATCTAACTGTTGATAATACTATGACATTTTTCTATTGACATTTGGTGGTTTTCGTACCATTTTTCAAAATATATTTAGGAGTCTGCAGCTGATCTACCCAAAGATCTAGAGGATAAGAAACACCTTCAATAACTGGATCTAAGGTGACAAATGGTGTTGCAACACGTGCTGCGTGCGGCCCGATTCCATAATTATCTTAATACACATTAATTATCTCCCTTATTATATAAAACGAGATTTACGAATGACATTTTTCTAATCTTGTAGGAATGTTTCCAATCAACGATACCTATGGTATACCAAAATCACCTCTATTCTTTTCTTCAAAATATAAAAATGTTGTGGAACATGAGCGAGAAATTCAATACATCATCCCTTTGATTCGTTAGTCGTGATAAGTCTCAATATATCTATAATAACACGCGACTTTGGGTGTCAATTAATAAGGGAATATCTTCAATAATTTGTCTATATAGCTTTATCTTTCCTTTAAACATCGCCTTACAGTTAAGAGTTGCATCCGTACAAAAAAAAAAAAATTGCGTTCCATATACCTGTGTATACGTACTGAAAAATTGCAGGAGCTCTGCTGCGATAAGATAGCCAGCTACAGCAAAGTCTGAAATCTGTCTTGGCTTCCATGCATTGAATGCATAGATATGTGCATGTTCAACAGGTGTCTGACGAATTCACAAGTAGAGGGCACGGCGTGGCTCAGCCTTGTCAGTCAGCTGTCAGCTAATGTTGATAAAATTCTTCGTTATAACAGTTAGATGAATTTTTTAAATTTTTTAAATTTTTTATTCAGGTTATAGTTCAATGCAAATATGCGGTATTGATCCACAATGTAAGCTTCAGTGGTATTAACTGTGAATCATGAATCACATTTGGGAAAAATTGACGGTCGTTCGTATGTCATTCTCTTTCGAGTCTTTCGAGGTTAGGATAAGTTAGGTTGTGCCGAACTATTTTCCATCAGATTTAAAACTCATTCAATAATTAACAGGATTCTCAATTTTTCCGTCCTCTGTTTCAGGCCACATATTTTTGAATCCTGAAGTCGTTAATCTCGTCTTGGAACCGGGCATATGGTGAGTATTTTGTTTTGTCTTAAAGCAATACGATCTATAACATACAACTTGTTCAAAATAATCTAGAAAAAACTTCATTATCACATTGTTGCTTGAAGAGCGTGCTCAAAAGCAGACAGCAAGTATCTTTAATCTACTCTGTCTATTAACTAAATAATAATATCCCATTTTGATTGTAGTTCAAAGGACGAAGAAGTGGACAACAATTGTGTAGTGAGGGCGCGTGGGTTACCCTGGCAGTCCTCAGATCAGGATATTGCCAAATTTTTCCGAGGGCTTAATGTTGCCAAGTGAGTAAATAATTGATTCTGAATTTTTTGTTATCAACAAGTTAATGAATCTGACCTATCTGCACCAGTGTCTGTGAAATACATAACGTTTTATTCTTAACGGTATTTCATTTTAAAATAATCAATTTGATTTCTGTGCACAAGCATCTTGGAGGTCAAATAAAGGTAATTATTACTGACTGTAATGATACTTATACTTCAACATTATTGTCTCTTTACAACAATAGAACATCATTCATACGAGTGAATTTATCAGATAAGCCAAACTCAAATTTTTTTTTAATGCAATAATCAAGTTTTGCTACTAAAGTCTTTTTAACTGACAGATTGCCACTCCATTTGAGCAGAGCAATCTACAGAAGACTGAAAAAAACCGAAAAGAACATTCTAAAATTTTATCAAGTAAAAGACTTTAGTATAAAAACTTGATTATTCCATTAAAAAATTCGAGTTCGGCTTGTCTGATAAATTCACTTGTATGAATGTGAAGCACACGAACGATGGAGTCACTATAAATAAATAGAACATCATGCTCTTCAGTAGATATTTTGTATTATAATATTGACCCATTGACCGCAGAGTTTTGAGTGAAGAAGTTAAATTTTAGATAAATTATCGACGTGTTTTTCTTTGCCATAGCACAAACACCTATACAGCTGTGTTTTGGTCAATTGCATAGAAACAGTAATGCGGTAAGAATATGTTAGCTTGTGCGGGTCTATGTCCGCCGCATCTTCTGATAGGACTTATCTCGGGTCACAGATCATGCTTGTGTGTCGAAGTGACTTGTCTCCTACTTTGCTTCAACTACCATTGTCAAACTGTCGTATTGAAGTATTTAATAAATTCTACCCTGTCTGAGATTTAATTCCAGGTTGAGCCTATACACATATTCTTTGAACTACAACATGACTGTTAAATTGTGAAAAATATTACTCAATTCGTAGACCTTTGCTAGAGCTAATTTGTTCACGATTCCATAGAAATTGAATTATTAATTAAATGAAATCGATACAATGTGCCTCTATCTTTGGAGCAAATAATTCACGTTCCTTTTCTATTTACAGAGGTGGTGTTGCCCTGTGTTTGAGTGCACAGGGTAGGCGTAACGGGGAAGCGTTGGTACGTCTTGTCAGTAAAGAGCACAGAGACATGGCGTTGAAAAGGCACAAGCATCACATCGGTGCCAGGTACATTGAGGTGTACAAGGCTTCAGGCGAGGACTTTGTCGGCGTAGCTGGTGGGGCCAGTGGCGAGGCACATGCTTTTCTTTCACGTGGGGCCCAAGTTATAGTTAGAATGAGAGGCCTGCCCTATGATTGCACTGCCAAACAAGTTGTAAGTTTTTCGCCTTGTATTCTCTACCAATGATACAAATATAGGTAACTCTTTGTACAATATGTTACAAACACAGATTGGGCCCATTTCTGTTTGTGTGATGTTAACAAGTCAACTGTTTAATTTAATTTCAACTCTGGGATCCGGATTGCAACCTATCTGATTCACTTTCAGTTGGAATTCTTCCTCGCTGGGGAAAATTCATGTCAAGTACTTGATGGCGAGGAAGGTGTGCTATTTGTGAAAAAGCCAGATGGACGAGCAACAGGTGATGCATTTGTACTTTTTGCCAAAGAAGAAGATGCTTCAAAGGCCCTCAGCAAGCATAGGGATCTGATCGGTAGCAGATATATTGAACTCTTCCGAAGTACGACCGCCGAGGTTCAACAGGTATGAACTCTCATGTTTAAACTGAAACAACTCACAATAACAATAACATTTCGCCTGTGTTTCGATTGAGGATGTTGGGTGGTACAATCGGCGTCAAAACAATAAGAGAAACGAAAACCTAATCCATTATTCTTGGATAATGATTATGTGAAAAATAATTAGTTAATATTAAGGAAAGGATATTCCCACAACCTTAAAAAATATAAGAACTCATAATGAAGTGTGGGAATCTCTGAAATACTAACAAGTATAAAAAATTAGTAAGAAGAGTTCACAAGTACATATTACAAATAGTAAAAATTCTTTATGTTTGATCTGGTTTTAAAATTTCATGGTTTGTTTTACTCAGTGACGAAATCTCTTCGAACCTACTGAATAAAATTTCTGAAAACACACTCTTACATAAGTCAAAAGTAAAATAGTGTGTGATCCATATTAATCTTATAATGCACTGTTATTAGAGTATATAATGTTATTAGAGATCGTGAATGACTGCATTTTCGACATGAATATAGCAGTTATTTTCGAAAGTTTTTTCAGTAGATTCGAAGAGATTTCATCACTGAGTAAAATATATCATGAAATTTTAAGATCAGACAAAAAATCAAGAATTTTCACCATTTGTAATATGCTTTCGTAAACGGTTCTGATCATTTTTTAAATACTTGTTAGTATATTTCAGATTCCCACACTTGATTATAAGTTCTCAAATTTTCTGAGGTGGGAATATCCTTTCCTCAATATAGACCAATTATTTTCCACATAATCATTATCCAAGAATAATGAATTAGGTTTTCGTCTGTATTATTGTTTTGATGCAGATTGTACCATCCAAACATCCTTAATCTTTAAATACAAATATATTAACGTTTTTAAATGCTCCAACGAATATACCATTTATTCTTCACCTTATTTAGTGTTGCTACTTGGACATGTAGCGACCTGCCTTAAAAATAAAATGTCCAACTGTATTATTAGAACAAATATCTTTATCTATAGCTTTGTCTATATACCCTATTTTTAAATGAGGAAGAGATGAAACACCTTGAATACTTTTCAACTTATTGTGTAAAAATTTCCAGGTATTGAACAGATCAATGGATCCAAAGACGTACGAAGCACCAACGCCACTATTGGCAACAATTCCGCAAGTTCCACTCCTCCCACAGCACATAATCACATCCGGCACGCGTAAGGATTGTGTACGCCTACGTGGTCTCCCATACGAAGCTCAAGTTGAACATATATTGGAATTCCTAGGTGAACATGCAAAAAATATTGTCTTTCAAGGAGTTCACATGGTTTACAATGCTCAGGTGAGATATCTGCATGATTACTTTAACAATATAAGTACCCTGGCTTGTAGCCAACTACAAAAAAAAATCTATATGTAGCTGAGCTGGAAAGCTAAGAAACATTTTGTCGTGGGCAAAAAAACAGGAAATTGGTTCTCTTCAGTATTCTATCCTTTTGCCATATTGCGAGTTCACCTTGTCTTCAACCTTCCTAATATCCATAGGTATAAGATAGGTATGTTTGAGTAATGAGTGGAAGGATAATTGTTTCTGGATCTTTAGGGCCAGCCATCGGGCGAGGCTTTCATTCAAATGGATGGAGAAAGTTCTGCCTACGCTTGCGCGTCTCAGCGTCACCATCGCTACATGATATTTGGTAAGAAGCAACGTTACATCGAAGTCTTCCAGTGCAGCGGCGAAGACATGAATCTGGTATTGACTGGCGCTGTGGCACCACCACCTGCAAAAGCTCTACTATCTCCCGGTACGTTGACGACACATAGTCCCGCAGTCCTCTCCCATCCTCCTCCTCCATCAACGGTGGCTCTGCCAAATCACCACCAGCAACCTCCCCTCTGGGACATACATGCCTTGGTCCAAGCTCAGGCTCAGGCTCAGGCTCAGGCCCAAGCTCATGCCCAAGTTCAGGCACAGGCTCAGGCCCAAGCACAAGCACAGGCAATAAGAAATCAAGATCTGTGGTTAATGGCACTCGCCTCAAATCCTCCTCCAACGTCGTCGTCATCATCTCCTGCCTCTCCCACGTCAGCTGTAACTAGTAAGGCGTTGGCTCTCCCACCCCCACCGCAGTCCCAAATATCCGCTTACAATATGGCCCCGCCGACGTTGCACGCCCAACCACCCCCGGCACCGTTTTTACTGTTCAATATGCAACCCCGTTATCCAATATTGCGAGCTCCACACCATGGGCTATTGCCTCCGTTGGTACATCACGGCCAGTTGAATCCGGCAGCTATAATGGGTCTGAAACGTTCTTGGGAAAATGCTTTTCCGGCAGAGACTGCCGGGAACGCTGCTAAACGGGCGTGGCAAACACCGGCAACTTTTCAGAATCCACAACAAGCCGCGGCTGCCTCCGCGCTGGCATATCCTGCTCAATTTTATCCACAAATGTGAGATATTCAACTACAATGGGGCAGCTTATACGTGACGCAATAACAAAATCTCCGCGCATACATTGTAGGGTAGTTATATACCTAGATACTTACACACCGCAGTTATCTTACCTTACTACGTGTGTCATTAGCAATACCTGAGTACTTAGAGGAATAGATGAACAGCTAATTTTTTTTCTTAGACTTATCACTGCGCGTTTTACAAATTGGTCAAACTTTTACGATTGCCGAATCAGAGGGAAAGACACAGTAAACACCCATTAAGTTATGTATCCAATATAACGTGGGGAGACATTCCGTTAGTTATTTTATGTCGTATGTGCTTCTTAGCTTAACGATACTTACTTATAGGCAATCATTAGGACCTAAGAAGTTTTTCAATTAAGATATTATTTAATTGATATCGTCGGTACACAGGTGAAAGGGACATACGGCGGTACTCGGTTATTTAATCATACGATCAGAGAATCGTTTGGCTCGTTATATTTGACTCGTTCTTATTGATATGATAATATATTATGTATAGGTATAGGTATAGATATAGGTATATATTGCATTTGTATTTTGTAACTTGTACCCTTTTGGGATTAACTGGAATTACGCTCAGCGGATATTTAGACGGGAAACAATCATATAATTCTCATTCCTATTTAGACCTTGCGGGCAATGACATATTCAACTTGGCAGATTTAATGACAATAACTTAATGTCGTACGCAGATCCTATATTATATACATGTATATTATTTGTTGATATATATACTGCCTGTGGAAGGCAGATCAATAATATAGAAGTGCTAGGGACCATTTATATGTATAGGTATATTTATCGTTGTACAAAACAACTAACGACATTCCAATGGAAATATTTTAGACAATTTTTTTTTTTTCTCCTTTTTGCAAATTTTTGCTAAATTTGTTTTACCTTTGCCAGCACCTCAAGTGCCTTTTTTATACAGGTGATAGAAAGTACTTATATATTGTTAGGGCCTAATGGACCAGAGCTATTGTTGATAATGATTAGTATATGTGTACCTTGGAGGAGATGATAAGTAGTAGGTGACTGTAAATGATAAGTAGGTAATATAGGTAATTAGTTTTTACATCAGGATTTATGGTAACGTTTTGTAATATGTATATAGGTATGGTATTAAAACTATAGCTGTAGTATATATACAGTATGCTGATAACAATAATAGGCGTACACATTAGAGCTATGAACGAGGAATAGTATAGGGGGTGAATTGATAACAGGCCGTTGGGCCAACTCCTCATTCAAAAATTCCAACATTCCAATAATATTATTGGGAAGTAGTACAAGTTGAGATTTGTCGCACAAGTGCCTTAAACCGAATTATCATCGGCAATGCTATTATAGTTTATTTTTATTTTCTTTCATATCCACGCTATTCTATGCTAAATATCGTTACACATGCATATATTATAGGTAATAATCAAACTTTTGTTTGAATATATTTTTCCACATACTACATATATATATATATATATATATATATATATATATATATTACGACTAAACGTTAGAAATGGTTATTCCATCCAAAATGTTATTATTCCTAATTTTTAGAGTAGCTTTTTTTTGCTATCCACGAGGCCTATTTTTTGTTCTTTTCTTTATTGTATCAAAGAATGCACATTGTTTGGGCGTTTAATCCGGCAAGCCAAGTAATCCTTCTAATCCTATGTACACATCCCATGTTGAGTCGTCCCAATTATGACCGGATTATGGATATATGATAGAAAATTTGTGTCACGCAATCAATAATTATAATACCAAGGAAAGCGCTAGATCCAAAGACTATTAATTTGGCGCCATATTTAAAATTTATCAGTTTCGTGTAAAACCTATTGTACGCCATGCTCAAGTGATTTCTTTTACATTTCCAAACTTTCTTAAGTACAACAATAATTTTTAATCAAAAACATTCCATACTCAAAGCAATTGTATTCAATTGGCTGGTATCATTTTTCATTGGCTACAGAGGAGACAGCAAATTTATGCTGACGTTTCATCCAATATCTAGCACTTTTTTACACCGCGATCTTGTACTTAACTCGGTGTTGGGAAATTATATCTTTTCAGGTTCCTCGGTGATCGATAATTAGTAACAAACGTTAAAGACATTAATATTTTCCAGATGCCAGGCATTCAGAGTTGTTGTTAAGACATAAAGATTGTCTCTCTTTTCTTACAATCAAAAGATGTATTATTTTGGTCACTTTAGAATTTGCATTCTAAGAGCGCGACGCTTGCCGTGATAATGCTTAAATCGATAGATCCGAAATATTGTAAGTCACGGCATTGTGTCAAGTTAACAATGGTGTTTATTTTTCCGTTTCGAATGCCTCGGTTCTGCTTTATAAGGACGTTTGTACAATGATCGGTCACATATGATGCGGTGCGGCCGTACACGCAACATTTTTTTATTGTACCATGGTTTTTTTTGTCTTCTTTCTTTCATATCTATCATATCTATGGTACGTGAAATTTTCACGACTATTGTGTTAGTTATACTTCTTAAGAAATTTTATTTATTATTCTCACAAATCCTTGGAGTCATGGGAGTTTTTACCTTATATTGTTAAGTAGTTTTGACTTTGTCTTGTTTGCCAAGCAGCATTCGTGACAAATATCTCGCCCCCCTCCCTCTCCCCTCTTAACAGAATATGAAATATGTAGAAGGCTTGGCATTTAAAAGTTTAACTTGCTATGCGAACATTTTGAATATCAGTCCTATCTAGACCCTGTCATAAAAAATCTGCAGGGTGTCGAGATATTTCTAACGAGGTGCGTGGTGTAGCGGGAGAATCAAGTATCTACCAATTGCTCATGGCATTCTACGATCCCTCCTTGGTAGGAAATACTTGTTACTCCTGCTCCGGATAGCATAGACAACATAGATCTAGTGATGACGGCTGCAATACAAGATAGAACAAGAATTTCCCGGACACAAAGTATGATTGCCACAAACTTGGTGGCATAATAGATTTATTAGGAAAAGTTATTTGTTTGTTCTATCTTGTTATGTGTTTTCTAGGAGCGACTCTTCAAAATTCTGGCAATATTTGGGTGATACGGTTCGTCAGGTTTTTGTTCTATAAATGCATTAGTGGTTGCTCAATTGAACTATAAATTATAATTATATTTTAATATACCGTCAATCATAATGGTATTGCTAGGCCCTAGATCTATTCACTTTTCATTTCAAACCACAGACTTGTAAATAGTCAAATGGCTAAGAATTCTGACTTGAGTACCCATTGTCCACCCCATTCGATTCTACTGCGTGACCTTTGAGAAACTTGTTGCTTCTATTGAAACATGATTTGTCAGAATTTAATGGAGAGTTGTACGCCCCTAGAACAATCGTACGCGCACTACATTGCATTATAATGTTGGCTTTCGCTGGATTCACAAACAACCATGGGCAGAGACAATTATTTTCTATTATTCCTGTACTAACCGATGCTATACATATTGGACCGTGACTTGTGCTGGATGTGTTGTTTGGTGTTCTGGATGGCTAACCTGGTGACTGATAGTTATGTGTATCGTTAATTTATTATATTGGATATAGTTATCTGCATTAAGTATTATCGATATAGTACTTGATATCTTGAAAATACGGTGCGGTATCAATCGCTCGGAAATTGAGCAGTTGAGAACATATTTTGTAGGGATTCCATCCGTTTTTCTCTCTTTTCTTTTTTCGTTTTTCCCAATTTTATTTATTTTTTCCATCATTTTCAGCCACAGACACTTTTCAACAATTGTTATTACAGTTATAGAAGTTTCTATCACGCTCACAATATGTACAAAATATCAACTGTTAGTAAGGGTAACAGTATTACTGTTAAACTTATTCATCTGTTATTTTTATTTACATCTTGCCTTGTTCGGTGTCTGCCTATTTAACTTGGGCATAGTGACATAATCCTGATCAGCTAGGTATATTATAATTTCTTTTATAGCACGAATAAACCTTATAGATGAGGCACCCTATACAGTTGAGAGTCATTAAACAATTAACAGGATCACTATCTTGCACTTTTCAAAATGTAGAATGCGTTCATTGCCTCTTTTGAAATAAACAATCTGAGAGTAAGTGCATAGACATGTAACTAACTCTTGGATGACACAGAACGAGCATTGATCAATGATTGAAAAGTGAAGAAGTGCACATTGTTTAATTGTACGAAGTCGTCAGACAAACAAATGTTCAATTTAGTTACAGAGTTAGCTCAGTACCAGATCACCTCTCCTCTTCTGTCTCTTTCTCTATCTCCATCTACCTCTCTCAGTCCTATTCTCTCTCTATCTTTCTCTCAAAATGTGTTGAAACTGAACATCTTCAACAGTAGATAATTTCCGGAACTTATTTGCAAGCTTCTGCCTTTTGTTAAACTAGCGAAAGCTAACACATAATTATGCAATTGGCATAAAATAAATTTATCAATTCAATAATGAAACATATTACACGAATTCTAGCAATACTGGGACGTAGGACTATTTATTGCTGTATACTCTCTGTATGTCGATCATTATATTAATATTAATATTAATAATCATGTTATTAATAAATGTACTCGTGTCTCGTGGATATATACGCTTGTTGGGTTGGTGGACTTTTACCTTGATACCTTATTTGCTGTTCGTACTTTTTGTTTAGCCTTTTTCCCCCGAATACATTCTTCTTTCTTCTCATTGTTAAATTTATTCTTGGTGGAAACATTACGTATGCATACGCGTACATACCTTTACACTACACCCATTAGTGCATAATGGGTATAAATACCCACCCATTGATACACATTTATTGAAAGAAAGAAAGTAAAGTAAAGTAGAATGAAAAGTACGATCATCAAACTCCTGTTCCATTATTCGCAACATTTCACTGGGTCCGCAGGTATCTTTGATATATACCAAAATATACGGTGAAAATCACATATTGCAAACATACTGCTCTCTCCTAAACTATTGCTCATTATTTATTTTATTTCATTCTTTGAAGTATGTGTTGATTCGAAATTCTATCATTTGCAATCTATCTTGTCCCGTGCATATTTTTGGTGACAAACCGTGAAACGATGCGCCTTTAGCTTTGATATGGATCCACGATCTTCTTTTGAATATAAATCACACAGCTGTCAATATCAATGTATAATTATTGAAATCTGAAACGTACCTATTTAATAGATCCTCGGGTTAGTCAAATTTGTATGTTCAATATTTCTACACGATTGTATATTTCACTTGGTATAGAATTAATTTTTTGAAGGTTTCTGTTAATATTAATTGACTATTCTGTTCGGCATTGGACATATCACGGTTGAATATTCTGTAAAAATACTTTGTTCTTATATCTTATGAAAAATTTTAATAGATAAGTTCGGTTGTGACGTAGCTTAGCGACGATTGAAATGTGAAGCAATTGTGAATCATCTAACTTGCGTGCCTAGTGGAGATCTCACTTTCTTATAGGACTGCAAATACATTATATTTGGTGACAATATTGATTAATTATGGAAATCTTTCAGAAACCAACGATCAGACTTTACTCAGCCCTATATAAATTCTACAAATTCCTATTAGGCAAAAGTTAATTTATCGAAATTTTTTTGATTCATCGACAGTTTAATCCACATCTATAATTTTTCTACACATTAGCGTGAATCGTTAATAGAAAAGGAGGGTCCTTATTTATCCAATCTCACCGTCGGGCTTACTGCCAGTACGCGTATCACTTGATTGACCAAAAACCAGGGTTTTTTAGGATTCTACTAGGTTGCCCTCAAAGCGGTATACCTAACATTCGAAAAGTGAATTGGCAAATCAACATGTGGTAAACAATTTCTTTCCATTGCAGTTACCACAGACAAATAGTTATCATAAATACTGGTACCAATTCTCAGTGATGCTACATAAAACTAAAGTCACTTCCGGAATGAATTTGGCAATATTGGGAACATATACTTTGACATTATTTGCTGCATTTTTTTCAACAGACCGTTGGTTTCTGAATGTTATTGGTTGGAAGGCATGTGCAGCCAAGGTATCCGAGCGACGATTTATTATTTTTAAACCGTTAGTGACTCCTGGAAACAATGTCAATGGTCCTATGGTATTTTATGGTGTGTCCGGGGCTCTGCCTGGTGGATGGACCATTATATTGCTATTTTGCCGAGCCCAACTCGGTGTTCTCTACTATATCCCTGCTATACGTCACTATCTTCGCGCGAGATGCGGTACACACATAAGTATAATTAATTATTATAATCTATATCAACACTGCATGTCTTGTATGTTTGTTATTTGGCTATTTTCACACGTTACAGTACAATATCCGGGAAGAGAATAATTTTAATTCTCAAATTCTTAAGTTTACAATTTATATAAAATTAGTCAAGGGTAGCAGTGATATAGCAGCAGGATATGCGAACGGCGAAAAAATTATTGGTCTGGTAAGAAAAATTACGGGGGCGGAATAAATAATTGACAAAAGCTTACTGTGGTCTGTGGACGATTGGACATAGAAAGTGTGGGGTTGGTTGGCGGCGGGAGGGCAAGGGTGGGATAGGGGCAGAACCTCACAATGGGCAGTGCGACGTACCTATTCGTATGTTGCGCGGTGCAGTGTCGATGGCAGTATGGTAGCGGGACTACAGTACGTATACTAACTTCTGTGCTTCAGGTAGGCCAATTATTCCAATCATTATACCATCCAGAACGAGCTGTTGGTGGATTACAGTCGATGTCAATCAAAAACGAATATTATTACATTTTCTGTGAGTGGTAAGCATTGTGTAGGTGCTTGTAGAATAATGATCCAAGTTTTACTAATTTATAGGGCAGGCTGGTTGTTGCAGGCTTGATCTTGAATTTTTTCAAACACATACACGGGTATATCAGATGAAGACCTGCTCTCGTTTCTGATTGCAACTCGACTGCATACCACCAATCGTCATAAAATGTTGTGCATTCAGAATTTGTATTTTGCTCTTTGTTACTTACTAATTATCGAATATCATCACGATAGTGGGAAATTGTATACATGACCATTTTAACAAAGTCAATGTTATATGCCTGTTGAGAATACTTTGAATAACGCAGTTATTGCTGTGGAATCATGGACCTTGAATTCCCTCTGCACAAAATCGAGTTAAGGCTATATACCTGATTATACAGGGTGCGTTTTGTCCGGAATTCGGAGTGGGTGTAGCTGCTTAAATCAGCTATGATTCAGCCTCTTCGTATTCATACTTATTATTGTGAGGATAATAGTCTTTGTTCAAATACAGATACGGGTGAGACAATGGTCGCCTTCGGATGATAGAGCAATACATTCAGAAATTAAGATTAATAGTAGTATCTTATTGTTTTGACAAAGTTGAATGCATTTTTGCCTATTATAGATACACCAAATAAACAGTTGCCGATAAAGAGTGAGAATTGTTATTCTGATGATAACCAGTATGAATAGGTACGGGAGGCAGTGTCTCACCTGATTTAAGCCACACCCACTCTGAACCCCAGAGAAAACTAACCCTGTATGTGTATATAGCACGTAGAATTTCGTTGTAAATAGAATCATGGGTTCAGTGGTAAATTGGCTAATGTTACTCGTTCAGTAGCTTTTTTTTTAAAACGAAATATTATTCATTGCTAAAAAATCTGCCTACTTTTTAATGTCTCATAGATTGATCTTTGTAAAAATAATAATATAGTAATAGGCTTTGTTATTAAAATGATGGAAAAGCTTTTACTAGTAGATGTAAAATACACGTATATAACTTTAATAATCATTACTATATTTTCGTTCTGAAATTGTAGCGTCGAAACATCGGGTCCAATCCCAAATAGAACTTCAAACTTCCGCGATAGCTATACCACATGTAATTTATTATCCCTACAAGTTTACCTTCAATATTGTTCAATAACGTGGGAATTATATCGGTTGGTGAGAATTTGACTAAAATCGGGCAATGTCTAAAATATTAAGAGTATGTAAGTACAACACATACATACCTGTAACTCTTTACACAAGCTCCACCGTACATAGGGTACTAATTATTGGAAGTAGATAACAAAACAGCAGTTTAATCAGATTCCATGATATTAATTCACCTTATCATTGTATTGTTATCATTTCGTTTATTTCTGAATTGTGATTGAAAACTCACATAGAACGTTGGTATTTTTCTCTAGGAGGTACGATGATGCCACCTCCGTTTGGGCCAGGGGCTATATTTCCTCCCCAAGCAGCAATGTTGCCGCGGGGGCCGCCGCAATTTGCACCCGCATATCCACCTATATTTTATTGGCCGTATCCATCACCACCCGTCAGTCCTACCAGTTATTATAATCCAGCCGGGGTGGGCGGCATAGCACCAATTCCTCAGCAAGCTGCTCTCGTGAGTATTCATTTTAAATATCGAGCCAATAGCTCGCGGAATTTGATGCATTATTAAAGGAGGTAGAGGGATAAACTATTCGTACTCTTTCAGCTGACTTCACCTGAATGCCTTCACCTGGGGCCTCCGGAGCCTAGGGTGCAGGATGTCCACTTACCAAGAGCCGATGTGGATAAACGTATTCCACTACCACCGCTTCAAGCTCCTCGTAGCCAATACATAGAATTGTTTATGGTTTGATCAAATAGCCCGTTCGGCCAAAGGAATAATCAAGTCAATGCCTTGCCTCGCCCCAGCACAAACTACTGTATCAGATATGAGTGATATTATGATATGATTGTTCGTGGTCCCCGTAGTCCTGTCGTATAATGAGATGACAAGGACAAGAAAACCCTATTTTCACAACATCATAGGAAACTATCCAATACATATAAACCGTTCCAAACTTTCTAAATAATGTCAGAGTATTGTGATATGCCATTGAAACGTTTACATCCTAGAAGCAATTGCAAGTACCATACAGCATCCCAATAGTTGTTGAAAGTAATTATCACAAGTCCAATTGGCATTATGATTATTTCAGCATAAAACAGATATGTGTTCTTGACGAATTTGTTATTTACAGAATTAATATTCATGTATATTTATGCTTAAAACGACGAAACCAAATTTGCTGATCTTATGACTGCCATGAAATTGAATATTAAAAACTATTTAGCTGTTCAAGTTTTACATGGATATTTGATGGAATTGTATAATCGGTGGCGTCTAATTGTTGATTTTGCCAGCAAATTATAACATAATGTTGGTGTTTTTTTCTTTTAAAGTTACCCCTAGTTAAGAGGTGCCTAAATTCTTTCTATTTCCACTTCTGTTGCGTGAGTCAACGACAATCGGGGTCCAGTGAGAGAATGAGAAATTTTTATAATTTAACATACACACTGACAAAATATCATCTCTGTAAAGTTCAAGTACTAGAAGGCCACAGATCATCAACCTAATAGATTTTAATGATGATACGTTATTTTTATTAATTTTGTTATAGTAAATAGCGGAAAAGAAATTTTTGAATGAACATTTTAATCAACTTAATTTAAATATAAAGAAACTAATATATTCGTTACTATATAATTTTATCGATATTTTAGATTATACTTTTCAATGGTACAACATTTTGTTGTGTTACGTGGATGGAAATTTTTTTTTATCTATGTCGCTGGTTGAATATTTGAATGAAAATTTCATCGCTCTACAAAGAGAAGCCGGTAATTGCATAATATATTTATGAATATGTACCACAAGAGTATATGACGCAATGCGCAAAGTATAATCGAACAGGACAGCAAATATTACAATCGTCTTCCAATTATTTCTTTCTATAATTAAGATTTCCATTGTTAACTTATTATATTAAGTTATTGATCATATTGTTATATGTATATCAATACACTATTAATTTTACTATACTACTATATCTATTACTAGCTAATGAAACCACAGAGTAGCGTGCAACGAATTATTTTATTTTATATGTATAATATGTACGCAGCAAGACAGCAGTGTCTTAAAAGACTACCTTTAGACGATTCTGAAAGGGGATGTTCTTATTTTTCTTTTTTTTTAACCACATAACGTTACACGTACGTATAACGTTGATTTGTTTGATGCAGCGACGATGCCAATTATATTGGGATCAGTTTAAGTACGGTTGCCTATAACTATATCGAAGTAAATATGTATATCCAGATATATATACATTGGCTGTGACAGGCGGTAACCAGTTAAGGCTCTGATTGCGCGAGTCAAACATATTTCTCATTACGGTTCTCAATTGTTATGCTGGCCTATGATGGCGATACTTTTAGAAATTTCTTCAACAATACACATAGGAGAGTGTGTGTACGTTTATCTGTATATTATACATACACACATGATATACATATGCATGTATATACGTATCTATCGTATTATACATACTTATATGCCATTTGTTTATAATTCTTTTTTTTTGTTTTTTCTTATCAATTGTCCATCGCAAAGAACTTATTTATACATTAGTGAATCTAGGTATACATATGTATGTACATACATACATACATACATTACTTAACTTTTAAAAACCATACAAGAGTGCAATTGAGATGATGCTGATCCTACGTTTAATTTAAATGTATCAATTTAATTGTTTTTAAGACCACGTGATCCAATTATTTTACAATATTATATTATAGTATATTCTTTAAGTTTGTTCATTATAATTAATCATAAGTAAACGACCATCCTCTTCGCATATTAGATTAGAATGATAATTGTTTTGTTTTGTTTTTTTCTCTATTATCTTCAAGTTTAATTCCAAGTCCGACAGATGCAATAAAAGACCTCTGCGTGGGTCATATTTTGTGCAATAAAAATAGGCCGGTACGCTGCAATACCGCTAAGGAACATGAAAAATGCACAGTGTTACTGTCGAAATTGTGACTTATATAAGGTTTCTTGTTCACCAAGCGCATAAAAAATCTATTAATCAAGCAAGCACATCTTGATATCTTGTTCTTTTTTTATTTTTCTCTTGATACAAATCTATATCACTTAAATGTAAGTGTATCTAAGGAAAATCTAGTGTGCTGTTAAAAATTTTATTGACAAATTTCTACACGTGTGATATTTGTAATGTCTGTTACCTCGATAATCATTATCAAAATCTAAACAATTTGAGAAAACCTGCATTTCCTCTTTCTTCTCTCAGCAATTTTGTAATTTCACAATCTTGGGTCAATCAACTCCTTAAGTAACAGTCGCAAAGTTATTCACCGATGTCACATAAGGAGCTGAGACCCCGCAAAGATTGAACGAAGCATATAGGTAGATACATACTTTTATTTTTGTTCTCTCAATTTTGTTCGTTATCAAGTGGAGGTGGACGATTTCAAGTTTGATCTTAAACTTGAGTTTTTGATGTCACGTGCCGCCAAAAATATACCCATATATTTATATATTATATTAATATATTTTGTAGCGAATGTAGTTAGCTAAATAAAATTATAGTTTTTGCAGCTATATTTAGAACGTTGGATTGTCTACAGAATCTTGCAAAGCGGCACCCACATACCTTACATGTATCAATTAGAGTTAGACTATGTCGTTGATAAAACTGTCTGCGGAGCATGTAAATCTAATTTGTTGGATAAGAATTTTTATCTTTATATTATGGCTGCAAAAATTGTACCATAGTCGTGTTAATATTTTATTAAGATATGAATTGTGTATATTTTACAAAATTAATATATCACATAAAGACATTTTATTAGATATGTATAATTACGGTTGAATTATAAAAAAAATTTATGTTAATCTAATCAAGCTCTGTTGGCAAAGTGTCACAATGCAATAATAACAATTCAAGTTACTAATACTTAAGTGACACTTTGTGTCTTTCGACATTGAGTTACGAAGAAGCAATTATAATTATTACCTGCGACGCTGATGCTGTTAAAAATTACGTGTACATTCGTGTGTGTATGTTCATGCAAACAATTTATGAAGAAAATTTAATTATTACTTGAGTAATTCTTTATTCCTCATTAAGCTTTTCTTTCATGAGAACAAATATTATATGTATTATGCAGTTTGTTACCTTGGTTAGTATAACTCCTTACGTTTATTATCATGCTAAAGTATTATCCTCTACATCTACAAATGCTGCAACAAACAGCTGTAGGTGTGGCTATCACTTGACATAAATGAGACAGTAAAATATTTATATTTATGAAATTGCCAATTTTTGAATTCTAATTGTCCGTAACATGACTATGCCGACTGTTAATTCGCTTGACGTTCTCATTGTTTACTCCTACAACAAGGAGAATTTATCCAGCTGCAGCGAAATGATTAATATTCACGCATGATACTATTGTGCTATAAAGTCATCCCATATCCATTATGAGTTGTTGTTTTACATAGATCATTCAAATCTCAATGTTGATAAATATCAAAGCAGATCAGCTACAGTAGAAGACAAATAATCTGTTTATTAGGAATGCTACCATGTTATACTGAAAACTGAACATGCATCGATAATACATGGCATGGAAGGCTGAAATCGAAATATACTTGTAATCGTACTGTGATTGGCCAGATATGTAAATTCTTTTGAAATATCAATATTTACGTGCACAATTTTTTTTTTAAATGATCAGTGTTTCAAACATTAGCCGTAAGCTGAAACTCGTGCATATATTTTGGTGATCATACAAAACATCTGAAATACCAATTGTATAGATTGACGGATAAGGGAGATGATTGTATCGGACTACTAAGGTGTCCGGTGTTTTGGTTCTTTATTTCTTACTTCAAGTTAAAGGTGCAAAAGTAATTGTTGCAGTTGGTGCAAAATGGTGCAAAAGTTGAAGAACTGAATAAAATTAAATTAATTTTGAGATGAATCTCCTTATGCCTCGAAATACTTTCATGTATACCTAAAGAAGTACCATGGACATATTTCTAATTCATCGGCAAATATTTTCTCAGATATTGGGTATAGGTAGAATTGCAATCATTGTAAGGAGACCCAAAAATATAATTATAATAATACTGCTCTTTGCCTCATGAGTAAGAAAAAAATGCATTATTTGAAGAACTATTTGGAACAATAACAAAGTGTGAATTATGATGGATAAGGTAACACAATCCTAGACCACAGTCGCCCCAAGCACCCAACTCCAAGTTCTATAAGACCCATACATATATCTTGGTAACAATTTGTCATCAATCTAATTATCTAGATGTAACTATAATATAAATTATGATATTTTAATCTCAGCCGTATATTAGTGAAATATATTCAAAGTTTGGATCGCTAATCCATGTTTGCGGCCGAAACAGATCTCCAAAGTATTAATGTACTTCTCATATTTGCAAAAAATTTATTCATATCAATAAATATCTTTGCATGTAAGAAGCCAGTTGCAGCCCGTATGGGTCATGATGTTGCAACAACTGAACAGTGTAATTAAATACAAACCATTTATATTGGTCGATTCGCGGCTGAGTTTGCTTTCCCATAGAGCTATATACATATACATATACATATATTGTAGTGTATAGTTATTATAGTGTGTAAACGATATAGTATATATCTAATTTTAATATTTAATTATGTTATGTCAGCATTAATATTAATATATTGAATATTGTTTGAAAAATTTCACAATTTGTAGTTTAATGTTCTCCCTTTCTTCACAAGTTTAATTAAAGAAAAGATGAAATTCTCTATCTGGCTGGTAAAAATAATTTCTGGATCGGTAATGCCAGTTTGACGAATTTCATCGATCTTACGAGTTTCAATGCAAATAAATAGCACCCAATGCATCTAGACTTCGGCAATCGGGAATTCGGTAACAAAATAAGCATATCTTATCGAATAAAATTCGAATGCAATCTACGAATTTCAAATATTTACGAATATTAAGGTCGTAGCGCCATCTGTGGGGTCTACGCAAATAGCTTGAATCGCAACATCAGAAGCCACTCTGTGGCCGCAGGCGCAGCTACAGTTGTCAGAAGTTTATTGGTTATCATTTTGTAGTTTTGATACTGTCTTCGTAAAATTTGATGCGCTTTGAGACCTGGAACTAAATAAAAATCAAAATTTAAACAGGCTTCGATCAAAAAGAAGTATGCTGTCTTGTCTCACGTACGGAAACACGTGAGCCGCGCTGTGGCAACTGACATTATACATACAACATATGTATGTAGATTGAAATCTTCAGCAGGGTAGCAGCATGACGTCGCTCAAAAGTCAGACAAAAGATGATGCAGCGGTGTCCGAACCATCGGTGGATATCGGTAATTTCGAAGAGACTGATGGAAATTTAAGATGTGAATCTCCGAAACGCGGTACGACTTTATCGACTAGCACCAGCAGCTTTGAAGCTTTAGACCCTCATGATCCTAACCTGAGTCGATTGGCCAATACAATGTTTCAAAAGACAGGTGAATACCTCCAAGAAGAACTTACCTCAACACATGCTGACTATCGCTTACTCGAACGTCTGAATAAAGAAGCAATTGGAAAATACACTGAATTAAAAACAATATCATCAAACGTTGCACACTCATTGGATGCATTAAACTCAAAGTATAAAAAACTCCAGCCTGTACTCGACAATATAAATGAGATCGACGATAGCGTTACTAAATTAGAGCAGGCGGCTTACAAGCTTGCTGCATACTCAAAGAGATTAGAAATAAAGTTTAAAGAGCTTGAGAAGGACAGTAAGAGTAAATGAGATTATCCTGTTTGCCTGACACATCGCGGAGTAACAACAACTTGATAATCATAATTAGTCTAATGAGACTGTTGCTCAGAAGACAGTTATACCCCATTCTCGCTAGACAGACTTGAGAGTTGGATAGTTTTATCAATTATTTGTTAACCTTCCTCTACTCCCAAGGATTTTCTGATCCCCAAGCACTGAAACAATTCCAATGATCAAAAATAAATAGTTTTCTCAATATGGATTTGAGAAATAATTAGATAATGGTCTATACACAACCCTTGAAAGGAAGACTAGATTCCTTATAGCTTATAATCAGTCTTTAATACAAAAGTATTCTTTATACTACACATTGGAAAATACCAGGTGCAAAATAATGTAAAGGATTTTTTAAATCTAGCTTACACCAGGCTGATGAATAGTAATGTAGGTATGCTGCCCTGCTTAGGAAGAATGTCCCAACCGACAAATTTTTGATTTTTGAATTTTTAGCTTACCAGAAAGATTTCAATCGAAAAAAGATTATAGTTATAGGTCTCCTCAAAATGTAAAAATGCAGATAGGACAATTTTTCCTTAGCAGCGCAGTATGTATAATTTACTGCTTCATATGCACTAGTGTTGTTGCCAAGATTACATTTGTAGCTTGGATTGCGTACGTATGACAAATGGATATGAAATTATATATTGAAATTAACAATAAACCATGCCTTCAATGTATTTATATTAGTAAAAGAAAAAAATAAAAAATTACAGTACATCTGTAATATTTATTATTTGTTAACGTATATATGTAGATATTAATTATGTATATAATCTTGTGAATAAATAAGAACTTTATCCATCATGTAACAAAATCACATTTATTCTGCATATAGTATAATAATCAACCCAATTACATGACATTTCACTATAAGGAAATGGAGGTCGACACTAGATACATAATGAATTATGTTTCAAGGTATCGTGCTCTATTAAATAACATTGTCTTTTGGTGCCTAGGGAGTTCAATATTTCCCAGGAGATATACTAAATTAGGTGAAGATTGCTTCACTTTCCTTGCAATAATGAATTTAGTTAAATTGTTAAGAATGTTTGAACATCTTGATCAGTACACATATGAAACTAATATGTATTGTTTTGTTAATTTTTTTCACATGAGAGATCTTTCTGCTTAATTGGTTCAGCAAATTTGTTGTTCAAAACAAAAATTAGGAACATTTTAATTTATATGCTTCGGGATGTCTTCGGCCACAAGTGTGTTCCAAGATAAGCTTTGGTAAACTGGCTTACCAAAGATTTAGATTCATATGAATTCTTTTCGAATCTAAAACTAGTTAGTTTTCATCGGCAGTTCCACTGCTTGTTTAGTTTGAGCCACGTATATTTTCAATTGGATAGGACTGGATCTAGGTCAAGGAGTGCTTATATTTAGCAGCATTAGTTTCTAGTATAATTGTTGGAAGGTTAGTGGCATGTACTTACATACAATGTATATGCTCTGGAAAACATATTTGTTTTTATTTTAGAATAGCTCGTGCTCAAAAAGATCATTTGAAAAAAATGAAAAGTTTATGTCATGATTGGAAATATTGACGGGCCTGACTTTTAGGAATAGTCCATTTCTCAATGTTGGATTCATAATGATGTCTTTACTTGAATTTATCAAAAACAATAACACGTGTCTGTTTCTTCAGTTTTCAAGGAACGTTTACATCACTGTCCTTGTATAGAATTATTTAAGTTATACTCGATAGCCTTATTCTGTTGCCATTTCACAGCTTTGTGCTGATAGACTGAGGTATGAAATATTCCGAAGGGTAATGGTAATAGATTAGAAAAATTTATTTCGTAGTAAAAGCAGTTTATTTAATTATATTATGATCGGTAATGCTACCAGTGATCTAACAGGAATTAATTTATCATCAATAAGTCTTGAATGAAGGATAATTTCCAATTATATAATTAAACGTTGAGTTTATTATCATCACAAAAGAAATTTCAATATTCGGGCATAAATTACGTATTCATAAAACTATCAACGAATTTATTTTCAACTTTTGTCATTCGTGTTAGCTAGATTTCATCATTCGCTATTAAAAATTATAGATTTATATAGGCTTAAGAGTAGATGTCCAGAGACCCAGATGTCAACGGTACAAGTAAAGTTCAGTACTCCAACCAGCTCCACATATTTTTAAATTGAAATCAACAGCTTAATATAAAACCTCGTGTAATCATACTGCAGCTCATGTCATCCGGCGTTCAAGACTGACACTGTCCACATTAAAATCCGAGTATTACTTCAATTTCTTCCAGGTTTCCTTTGATATTTAGCACTCCTCCCTTGCACCACCATATCCTCTTATTATACAATGATTTTATAAATTTCGTTAAGTATCTAGATTCCAAATCTATATTGACAAGCCTTGAGTAATCCGACCACGACCCTAGATATTTTTGCAACATTTTTTGTTGGCTGGTGGCTTTATTTAACAGTCGAGGAAATTTCCAGCCATAAGTAGTTCCAACGCAATCTCTGGTGCTATTGGAAACTCTGGTATTTCTGTACTACTATTCGTGTAGCGCACCTTGTATGTGAAATACATACAGACTTTTTGGAGAACATGGGATCTACAACAAATTTAATCTTTCTTAATCTTGAAAAAGATTTTTCAATTCATACAATTCTTTAATTAATATCATAGACATTAAATTTAATCCAACTTACGGAATCTCACGGAAGTTCACCTCATTAGCCTCGTTTTCGGCAAACTGGCCAGGGCCACTCAACATCGCTTTGATTGTACCACTGGTCAGAGCATGCTCTCGTTTCACTATGAATTCATGACCGTCGCTACTCACCAATTTAACATACATGGCATCTGGTCCTTCGCACCCCCCGTACACCGGACCTGATTCCTGAAAGCGTATCACCAAATATTGAAGGTCGATGAGTCAGACATTTTGACCACTAGTTTGAAAAATATGCAGACTGATTTCAAAACACTTGGAGCTGGGAAAACATTGGCTCTATAATTGCATGAGGTAACATACAATAGCAATAATATTTGACATCGGTAATACATTGCAAAAGAAACTCGAATACAAGTACAAGCTTAAAGCCAAATTGATCGTTGGTATAGGAGTAAATCTTGAAGCTTTTCTTCTTTGCATATTATACCGTTTATAAAACAAAATAAAGAACAAATGTCAAGAAATTGTTTTCGGCAATTGAAACTCACCTTGTCGGCGTGCATATTCATATCCCCGGACATTTCTTTGGAACAAATTTATAGTTGGCAGATATACTGTGGAATAGATAATAAATTTATAATATTACTCATCAGTTTTCGATGTAGCTAAGGTTAGGAAAGTAGATTTTATATGTTATGAGTAATTTTTTTACGGCTAAGCGTAGAATGAATTTCTTTACATTATACGAGTAGTTAAAATCGGACAAAAAAAGTGACGACTTGACATCTTTTGATGGATTTACCTTGAATAATAGGCTCACAATATTTTGCACACCTTCGCACCCAATAAAAACGAACGAACCAAATGTCGAAGCAGCTAACTCACGTCGGTCGGTAAGGACGGTAAGTGTAATTGAGCTAGTTCAGCTACAGCGTGCTAAAGCGGTTCGGTCGCAGCTAGGTGGCGGGATTTGATAAAAAGGCGGGAATCCCTAAGTTCAGAAGACACAAATACACATACATACAGCGGAACACGCCGTACGCGCGATGGCATCTGACAGAGAGAAGTAGGTTATTATAATTAAAGTAAATCAGCCATGAAATTTGATTCAATAATTTGCCCCCGTTTGCCTGAAAACAGATATAGACGAACAGCCGAAGATGTGGAAAAGGTGATAAGTTTGTCGAAACTTGACGAAACTGATCTAAACGAAATCACCCAAGTTCTACAATTTTCCCCAGAAAGCGACGAAACTTCAAACATTAAATTACTCGAATTAGATTCTCACTTGTTGGAAGCTATCAAAGAAGGCGATCGGTAAGTGATTGTTTACACAATAATAGAGAAAAAAATTTGCTGCCGAATCTCGTTCTGTATCATCTGTTCACCAAAATTTAATTTTCAGTCTGACTTTTCGCGGCTCTGGAGAAGATTCTGTTGTTCTTTGCACAAAGAACAAAACGTACGAATTACAAGAAGCTGAGACCTCAAACTCATTGCTTTTGATACCAGATCTAAAATTTTCCAAAGAAACATCGTCTGGTATAGAGGGGGGCAGAATATTGCGAGAAACAACAGTCAGAGGTGTATTTTACACATATTTTGAGGTATACGATCAGTTGCCACTTTACACTAATCCTTGGATTACTTACAGACGGGATATATTTCCATGATGTGTTTGTACAGATAGCAGAATGCAAGCCGCGGTTGAACAAGCTCTACAACTTGTTGGCACCTTCCGCGTTTAATGGAATAGAGTATGAGAGTAATGTGGACAAGGAGACGTTATATGATTGGGAAAGGCTTGCCAGTGAAGTACAGGCCAGCGAGGACGAGCTTAAAGAAGCCCTTTCCAGTTATTTAGTTGTTAACATTAATGGTTATTAGCGTTTGATTGTTTCTTTCACATTTTTATTTTTCTCGCTGTATTTGTGCATATTTGGCAGTAATTCATTAACATTACCATTCAGGCTACCTGAGACGTTTGACTTTTGAGTATGAGACACGTGCGTTGACATTGATGCTGGATTTGATAGATGAAAACTCTTGGGAAATGGATCAGATAGATAAAGAGATGACCATAGCGCTATTAGAAGAATTTATCCCAAATTCTGTATTTCAAGTTTTATTTCATATCTATGCTGAACCTAGTGGAAAGAGTAAAGAAAATGGGGATCCGTTATATAGGTAGTGGCAATTGATTGGATCACAAAAAAAATTCTTGCATCAAAATATTTGCACTTTGTTGATAATTCGTCGGAGGATTTCAAAACTTTTTAAGTTTGACGATGAGATGGCTAACGCTTTTGTCTTTCGGGAACATTGTTCTAGGTACAACGAGGAGAAGGTCTGTAGATTTTTAGCAAAAGTGCTGCTTGCAGCCTCACCTGTTAACGAATACAACGAATTTATGGAAGCTTGGAGAATAGGAACTCCGGAGCGTAGGTTGCATAGCATTTCCTACACTGTCCTTACAGATGATTGAATAGTTTTAATAACCCGAAAAAGTACTACATTGCTTACACATAGCTAGATAACTGTTGGGCCTATGCCAGCAGAATTTATATTTTATATTACAATTTTTGCCAAGTAATAGGCTGTACCTACTTTTTTGGAATAGATTTCTTGATTATTTGAAAAAATATTCATAACTAAACTTTCATTCATTCGTTATTTTGATTAAATCACAGATTCCGCTTTTTATTCATAAAATAATCGGAGTGTTTCCTTTTGCAGCGTTTAATTATGTATTGTGCAAATGATAGTAGAAAACATAATTATATTCTATAAGCATTAGTGTTGTTATAAGTGAATTTTATTTTAATAATCTTCTTCTCTCGTAAAAGATTCTCTGTTCACAACTGATTGTTATTCTTATAAATATTTTAGACATGGAACCAAAAGACTCGTGGCTAAGTGGTTTAGCATTGATTGTTTTTAATCCCCAGAAGAATATAAAAGAAGTAGTGTCGTACCCCGCAGCGGAATTGCCTGATGGGATCAATCAAAGATTTGAAGAGCTATTTAAGACGAAAGAAAAATGGACAATAGAAGAGATCACTCCTTATATTGCGTTAGTAATTCTGAATTTCGAATATGAATATGTGTCATGTTTTAAAATGCAAGATTAATCTTAGCTTGCCCTAAAGGCTTGATTAAAAGTGAGCCCGGATTGTTTATCTAGTGCCAGCACTGAAGCATTCTGCAGATATGAATCCTAAAATCTTGGTATTTCGCAAAAAAAATGGCAATTTCTTCATTAAAATGTACTATTGTATAATGTTTTTGAAATTTCAGTGATCTGACGACGAATAAAACGAGTGTTAATGCCTTACTGACCAAGTATGCACGATCTTCAACCCTGAATGGCATCAAATATTATAGTTCAAAGCACAGTAAATGATACATGTATATACGTTGTAAATAATTTAGTCTAAGTATTGTTAAATAAATAGTTTTATTTTCATTCAAAGAGTCTGAAGTTCCAAGATTGTCTATCATAGAAGAAAAAATAAATAAATAAAATCAATTAATGGGTGAAATTTATAAAAAGTTCCATGCAAATCATATGCATAATTTATTTTGCATGTATTCATAATACATAATAACATTTACACAAATTTACAAATATCTTTGAAATGAGATTATGCTCCATCCAATTGTTGATTATTTAAATATTTTCTTAATTTTTCTGTTTCTCTTGTCTTATTTTTTTATTATTATTTTTTTATATGTATAATGTACGATCTTGCTGAATAATTGGATAGAGGAAGCATATATCTAGTCTTAATATTAGCTATTACAAACTACGTTGAACGGCCATTGTGTTATAACCATTTTGGATCGGCTAAACTAATCGCTTTGGCTTTTTCAATTCTTCAATATTTTCTGTATCCCGTTCAGGTCTTGTACAACACCATTCTTAAACCTCGTAAACTCTATTTAATTTCCTCCTGGTTAAACTTCAAAGTAATATCAATGAATAACTCGACTTGTACAGGATTGGAGCGGGAGCTTTTGGGTGTTGAGCTTTTTATTGTGACAGAGAGTTAGTGAAATTCAAGTTACCACACTACTTCTAGGAAAAGAAGGCTGGATGATATAGTTATAAAAAATGAACTTTTGCTATGCTTTGCCAATAAATTCAAAAGCTTTGTATATTATGTCTTTTTATACATATCAGATGAGGACATGCACTTCCATTGCGGCAGTGTGATGTAATGCGTTACTTAAGTACCAGCAACATAACGTGTTATCAAGACCAAACTGATATCTATTAAAATTTCATCATATCTTCGGTTGTATGCATAATAGAGAATAATTACTGCTATGGTAATAATAATGAAGAAGAGAATATCATGAATATTGTAAAATATTGATCAACTTCTGTGCGAACATCTCATTTAATATAATTAAAGTTAAATAAATTTACAATCTAACGAATTACAGAGTCACTTTTGCGATATTTTTCTTTCTTTTTTTTTACATTATAAAGAAGTAATATGTCTTTTTATAAATGATAAAAAAATATACATTCAAACTCGAAACGACTGTGAGCATAAGGGTACGAGTTTTTATACTCTCAGCGAGACTATTATAATATTTTCATTGATACTGCATCGAGCTGCGAAGATTCTCGACGGAATTTAACGACTTTATTTTATTTTAGTTTTTTATTATTTTTTTATATACAATGAAATCACGCGATTTTACGAATCTCGATGCAGAATAATTTATAACAAAGAGCAACAAATAATAATACGTTGTACCCAGTTACGAGACGTGGTATCCTTACAATTTTTTTCTACTACGTACAGCGTTTTACCAATTTTCATATCAACGTCTAATTAAACCTTTCGATTTTTACAATAAACACGTGTAATAATTATCATTTATTCTCTTTGTAATTGTCATAATTATAAATATTGCAATAATAACTATTTACTATTTACTTATATTTCAATTATATTTATCCAACGCCTGGCATTGAAAGATCCTAATCGTCATTTGAAGAGATATCTTGAAGTCAGAAAATATAATTTACTAATTGCGCGAATATACTCTTCCGATATTTAACTTCTTTTTGTATATCAATTATTTTTAATCAAAGAAAACTAACTCAATTTCAGTACCAATTTTATTCAAAATTTCAGTGATTCTCACTGCTTTGTGAATCACTCTACTTGCATATTTATAGCAGTTTAAAATAACAGATTGTTATTATTGATCAATGTCTGAAGGAAATGAAATGTAGGAACATCATATAAATGATAGCTGAGATTGGGCAATTCCATTCTCTCCAAATAATGCTGTCGATTAATGGTATTCAATTCCATTTTAGCGCAGACAAATAATACACGAACAAGGTAACGATAATCCCAAAATTTAACGATGGAAATATTTGATTTGGCACTTGAATTTCAAGTTGTTACTACAAACATAATCTTTTATTTTGGTTCATTTTTATTATCTGTAATTTATGAACAAAAAATGACTTTGCATGTAGATTAAAACTGAAATTATACAGTAATACTTTCGAAAATTGTGCGAAATCAGAAGTTAAAGACAGCATACAATTGATGTATGAATAAGCGTACATTATTAGTGCAACGAATATTCACTGTATATCGTCAATTGTTGAGGAACGATAAATGAATTGAACTTACGACAAATTTACAAACGTTTCTCGAAACAATGAACAGTATTAATTTTTTTTTTGCTAATTTATGTCACTATATTCTCCAGATTAGTGGGGCATACGGATGTCCCTGTCATGATTCTGCTACATACATTATACTAGGTACCTATCTGATTAGCAACTTTTATGAATGGGAAATTTGAAGCAAATGTAGTGCAAGGTATGTGTATGTGAGAAAATTCTAGGAACTGATTCTGTGAATAAACCGAGTCTTTTGAATTCTTGAAAATATATAGAAACGAAATTTTCTTCAAAAATGCAAAATATTTGTTTAATCAACGATAAATTTTCCTTTGTACATAAATACAAGTTAGTCGTTTGATGTAGAAGTGTTTTTTTCAAATTTATTTATTGATTTATTTTTTGTTTATTTTTATATAGAAAATTGCCTTTAAAAACAACTTTGTAAAAATTGTAAATTTTATAAAACTGAGTTTTCTTTCACATACAGCCACTACGATAGCGTTTATTTTTTTTATTTTTTTTAAATTTATATACTTTTAACTATTAATTCATATTGCATGTGTGTGAAATATTACCAAAATTACCTACAATCTCGAGAAAATGAACTAGCATGTATACATACATTCATAGTTTATACATAAACTTGGGATAGCAGTTAATGCAATATGATTTTAATACACATTTGATGATAAGCCATGTTTAGTTGTTCGCTAAAAGTTAGTAGCAGAGGTAAGTTAGTACATTTGGAGGTAGTAGAGGGGCTAATACAACCAAAAATACTAAGCCACGTTTGTTTACCGTACTTTCATTAATTGTACACAGGCTTTCTACAACGCAAACCTCACGATAAGTGTTTTTTTTTTCTCTCTCTTTCTGTTCAGTTACAAAAATTCTATAGAAACATGTGCAACGAAACATCGTCAAATTATTGACGAACATTCTTTAGAATGTGTATATGTATATGTAATATTATTACAACAAATATTCATGATAATTCTAAATCCTTTGGAGTTGCAAGTTTGATATAGGTAGTAGCTATAGATCCATCATCTATTGACAAATCTTTCTACAAACTATAACTAATAAATACTGTCCAGTCTATAAGTACGCAAGGACGAAGTGTTTTTTTTTTTTTTAATTTTTTTTGTATTCTTTTGTATTGAAAAGTGAAAAATAGCTAAAAAGCAGAAATACTAATCGCATTTGAAAAAATGCTATTCGAGGGACATAAACTTACAATTATAATGGTTATCGTCTATCTGTTATTTGCGTACAAGCTAAGTCTGTTTGTTCCGTTATTTTCTGAAACAAATTTCAAATACATACAATTTTATTACACTTTGTAAAGATTATTTATGAAATATTGAAAACTTTACAAATTATCTTCGGCTCACCTTCATTTCATTTATCCTGTTGTTAGCTGTCATTTGGTGATGTTTCATTGGATGTTTTAGTCTTAGCTGTGAAGACGGAAGAAGGTTGACTGGCCATGTTAGGCGTGCCAGCATGGCTTTGATGTATCAAAGGTGTAATTGATTGAACAATATTGCAAGATACAGGGACCAGTGGAGGAAGATTGGCCAGATTGCCTGAAGCACCCATATTGCACGATAGTGACGGCCTCTTTCTCTCCAAGCTATTGGTCGCCATTTGTCTCCTTGCCGTTGAATTTCTCTCCAAACTATTAGTGACCATGTAATGTCTTCTCTCTAATGTTGAATTAGAGCTAACATCAGATTGGCCGTCCTAAAATCACAGGATATTATTCATTTTCTTATATGATTGGCATTATCTCATGATACCTATTTAATTAATTATGTATGTAGTACATACCTGAAATGTTCTATCCACCGATTGGCCCATCCTATGTAAAAGATCTCCGCTTTGGCTCTGCCTGAAGATTGATCCGTGCTTTTCGCTTGACTGACTTCTCCTCAGCATCTCTCCAGAGTGGCCCGAATGGAATTGATCTTCTGCGGATGGTTCAGGTTCGGTAATTGTATCAATTTTTTGACAAATTTGCTCGTCAACGTAAGGATAACGAATTCGTATGGAATCGATGACATCTAAAAGGTTTTTAGCATCCATGGCCAATATGTGCGCCGCTGATAACATTCCTCTGTGAAAATAAACATGAAATCGTTTAGGTTAATGAAAATCCAATGAATACTTTGTTTAATCCTCACTTTCTGTATTCTGCATCCAAAGTTGTGGCGCTGTAAGTTTGAGCCAATTTCATTGCTGAAACAAGTTCAGCCATATCTTTGCTAAGAACTTTATGCGCCATTTCCACTTCACGATGCGCACTGGCAGGCAAAATTTCAATTAGGGAGTCAACGGATGTGAGAAGTGCTCGTAGTTCAACACCTACTTTTCTTACTAGTTCTAGATACTGTTCAGCTTTGCTTTGCTGAACACCTGTAACATTGACATTCCGATTTTATTACGATATATGAAAACAGGTCTGTAGCACAGATTACTATTGTAACTCATAACAAGAAAATAAGAAAACGATTCAAACTAGGTATGAAAAATGTAAATAGTTAAAAGAAAATACAAAGTATAACTTTTTCAACAGATGGTCATACCCTGGGAAAGAGACATAACAGCTCGTACCACGCTCGTTGTACAGTCATAAACCTTGTCATTGGTCCTGTCGAGATCAGCCGTCGGAGTTGGTTCCATTTTCTGTAAATAATATATCACAATGTTGTGGAAAATATTTTATATCGGAATGTATGTGTAGTAGCTGGGCAATTTCATCTCAAATCGAAATGTCGAAAAGCCTGACCATCTTCGAAAATTCTCAAACTTTATGATAATTAAGTATTGATATGATACAAGTACCTGTGGTTTTTATAAATTTTACGGGGCGACCGTTTTAAAATTGGCTGACTATCGATTTTGATTGGTATTTTTATTTGATATTCGGATTTTCAATAGGTCGAGTTGAGGTGAAATTCCCCTGTGTACTATTAGTTTGAGAATACAGTTCAGTGCTACGAAAGTCTTGGTGCAGTTTATCTTTGTCTACCTTGGTAAACTTTAATGATTAGATGCTGAATGTGAAAATTTATTGACTATTCACAGCATCTATGTACTACTGAAAGTGTTAAGCATAGTATTCTCATCATTCTGTGAATCGCAGAGAATTGTTTATCAGGCAAAGCCATTGATTGAAATTTCAAATGTGTGCAGACAAGCTTAATCCTTATTATAATGAATATCAAGCATTGAAAATTGGATTATGTAAGCTCAACAGTTTAATTACAATAAAATGATGAACAGTAAACTATCAAATGGCCGACCAGCTTGGCAATATCGACCAAGTAATAGGAGACATATTTTAAACAAATAAAAAACCATTAAGTCAAGATCATTGCGATATTAGATTGATAAAAAAAAACTACAGATGAATTGTACAATCAGATTTTCAAACACAAGCGAGCATTTTCCACCAATGATGCGTCATGAGTTCAAGCATTGCAATTTCAACGTTCACCATTTAGCAAGTAAAAGAAAAACGATGTCGAATGATCACCTTGACGATAATAACTTTGTCGGATCCCTTGTCAGAGCCAAGGGAACCGGTGTTGACGGGAGTAGCTTCATTGCTGGGAGATTGGCTTACCGACCTAGGTGCCAGAGGACTTCCGCTTTCATCACCGCTATTTGCGATCGAAAGTCGTTTCTGAAAGCGTTAATATAAGCTAGCATGGAAATTTTTTTATAAATAAATAAAATATTCAAATGTATTATTATCGCAGGCATTAGTTGTAGGCTTTTGTTTTACAGCAGGCATTAAATATCTTTCTCCCAATATACAATAGTTGTTGTACTCCTGTGCCGAGTCTTAGTTATCTAGCTTACGAGGCATTATTGGAGCCCAAATGAATAACTTTATTTGTATTTGAATTTTCTTAGTGAAATGAAGGTTGAATACTGCGAATATATCTTATATTAATACTTTCGTGATTTTGAGTTCTTCAAATTTTAACTCTGCATATAAATGCATTGGAAGAGCACTTTGACCTGTAGAGGAGGCTGCTAGATTTTTCTCATGCACATTAGGAAGTACATTTCTTATCAGCACTATGTCCAAAGTTTACTTTCAGACCTACTATGCGTCGTTATATTACCTCCTCCCTGGCAAGCCATCGGCTATCTTCTTCAGATTGTCGTTGCTGTTCCAAAAGCCTCTGCTCAAGTAGTTTCTGTTCATCATCGATAGTGCGACTAAAGTTGTCGCTCATGCTATCAAACAGCTGCGATTGTACATTTCTCTGCAAAAATTAAAAAATAGCAGTTTAATAATTAGGAATGTTGTTTCAAGTAATGACTAGACGCACATTTAAAACAGGTGTAGAAAATATATGTACATGGATAAAAAAAAGGACTGGGGAGGGGGACATATTCCGTTGCGGTAATTTATGCGAGGAACTATCGCATTATACGTATGTGCATACTTGTGTATGTATACCAAATGACTGTAGGGTATTTAATTTTGCCGGTTGCGCAATTTATTAGAAAATTGTTTACTGTTATATCAATTGTTAGAGTTTATATGAATTTTCATGGGATTGTCGAGAACAGGCCCGAATTCTTAGACACATGAAGGATGATCGTTTATAATTTATTATCAGCATGGTACTCCAAGCGACAATTGCTGGAGCATTTTACGAATACAGGGAAACATACTACACAACACAGCTACTACATACGAGGGTGGTCTGAAAATTTTCCGACCTTAACGTCATAATAGCAGTATGTTTGTTAGATCGGA